>JAVJIF010029680.1:282500-986530 GCA_038442645.1 Agave tequilana | reverse complement strand
GTTAGGAGTCGTCTAGGTCTAAGTCAACCATAGCATAGGCTTGTTTTCTTTTTCTTTTTCTTTGTTGTTTTTTGTTTGTTTGTTTTTCTTTTTGTGATATGGATTTTAATAACCATAATTCTTTCAATTATAATATGAATCCATATTTCACCCCCAACCTCATTTGACTCAGATAACTCTGACCCGGCAATGTACAACATGAACCAATCATATATGCCGGGTTGGAATTATCCGAATCAATTTGACCCATATCCCAACAATATGACCCTAATTTTTAAAATAATTTCAACTCTTCACAGAGTTCATGGGGATTCACTTACCCCAAGTTAACTTTTCAATCATCTTCTCCATAATTTTCATCATATTCGTTCCCCAATTTTGATTCATATACTCATTTTCCTGAACCACCAATTGAAGAAAAAATCATCGTTGGAAAGGAGTATGGAAGAGTCCCTACAACAAATGCAAATTTTGCTCAATTCACAATCCTTCCCACATCAAACTCCACAACCTCCTTTTCTAGAGCATCCAATTGAAGAAGAATCTGAGTTAGAAAAGCGTTTAGAGGTCTTTTGTGATAGAATGCAAAACATGTTGGACTCATCCTCTCAACCCATTTTCAAGAGTCATACTCATCATTTCCAGTCTCACCTATTCAACATGAACAAACTTCAATACTGGACTTGAGTATGGAACCCTTGCGTGAGTCTGAGCAGCAACCACAAAATCCGATGGACTCACAATTTCACCACAATTTCCAAAATCAACTTCCATACTCATCTTTTCAAGAAAAACCAATTACAAAAAGTATGGAAGAAGACATGATTCAGACTCAACATTCTGTTTCCCTGTCTGTCAATAGGTTAGACTCAATAATGAACGAATTGATCAATGAGAGCGAGGAAAGCCTTTCTTGTCAACCTTTGACCGATTCTTATATCCCTAACTCTACTGATTGGACCCATGAATCATGTCATTTTGGAAATCCAGCTTCAATTTCAGAACATACATTTGAACTTGACCACGCTCCAAGTTATGAAAATCACTTGGACATTCTGGCAAGTTATCCCTTTCCTGAAATTGAAACCGAACCTGACTGTGATCCTGAACCTCATGTTAGTAATTCCATTTCGCTTTTTAATTCAATAATGACTCCGGTATCTTTACCAGATTTTTTCTCTATTCCGGAGTCAACGTTGAATCCTGTACCAGTACACCGTGAAATGGAATCACCAATCTCTCATGATCACACTTCATTCATGGGGAAAGTGTGTGAATATAAATTCTTTGGTTTGGACCCTGTTTTTGAGCCAATTTCTACTCTCATTGTTGACTCTCGACTTGATCTGAGTCAACTTTTCGAGTCTGTATCAGTTTTTATTCCTGTTCCATTTGAGTCCAAATCCATCATCTTTCAAAATTGTTGGAACATATTTCGATGAAGACGTTTGTGAAGATCAATTCATTTGGAGCTCTAACACATGACGAATTAAGAGTCCTACATGATCAAGATGTGCCAAGGAGAGTTGATAGAGTGTGGTTTGTAATTGTGAAGTAGAATGTAAAAGCCTTGACACAAACATACACTTCATTGTCTTATTAGTCGACTTGAAGTCCATTATAAGTCGACTAACCCATGTGTAGTCGACTATCCCAGTTACCCAAGTCGACTAATCATGTGTCCTGAATCTGACCCAACTCTCTGTTTGATTATTAGTCGACCGACAGTCAACATAGTCGACTAATAGTTTTTTTAAGTCGACTAATACAAGTCCCCTAGTCGACTAATCCCTGGTCAAGTCGACTAATTGATAGTTGCAGTTGACTTGAATCAGTTAACCAGAAACCTGTCAGTCAACCGACACTTCCCTAGTCGACTAATAGCTAAACCAAGTTGACTAATAGTTGAAATTTTGCCTAGTCTAGTCGACTAACTCAGAACCAAGTCGACTATAGACAGTTTCTGACTGTTGGACAGTTTTCTTTATTTGGTCTTTTGTGCAACTGTTTTCAACGTTCCTTTGATTCAAATTGCACCTATAACTACCCTAACTAACCCTAGTCTTCAGCTATATATAGGGTGGTTAGTCCAAAGGCCAAAGGCCAAAGGTTAAGAATTATTAAGAGTTTTTATCAGTTTTCCAAAGCCAAAAAATCTGAAAACCTGAAAATTATTTTTCCAAACTTCTGTTCTTCACCAAAAGACATTTCCATTGTGAAGTTCTCTGAAGTTCTTGTTTCCTATACTAGACCTTGTCCACATACACATTCAGTATCAAGGCTTATAGGATAAAAGAGTTGTAATTCTCAAAGTGATCATTGTACACGGGTGGCTTCTTGGTGTAGAGGCAAGTTGTACAAGGTGAAGGTATTCTCTTGGTGGAGAAAGGTGTTCTCTTGGTGGAAGAGAAGGTGTACACATTTGGCGAAGGGGATTTGTCAAGTGGTGTGCATGGTGTATTGATTTTGGGTGAAAATCAAGGATAAAGAAAAATCTCAAGCGGGTGGCTTGGGGACTGGATGTAGGTCACAAGGACCGAACCAGGATAAATCTCTTTGTTTGCGTTTGTCAACTTTTCTGAGATTTATTTTCCTTATTGCAAGTTATTTATTTGTTTAACTTAATCCTTCTTGTTTTAGTTGACTTGAGTTATTTCAGATCTATAGTTGCCAATAGAGATATTTCCGCATTTGTCATTATCTCGCGATCCTACATTTGGTATCAGAGCAGGTACCTTCTTCACCAACCGGCATACACGCTCTGATCCTACATTTGATATCAGAGCGGGTACAAGTCAACAACAAAGATGGCAACGGAGTTCTCATCATCCCAATTCAAAGAGGGACATTCTACACAACGTCCACCGCTCTTTGACGGAACCAACTACAACTATTGGAAATGTAGAATGAAGATCTACTTGCAATCGCTGAACTACGACCTTTGGAACATCGTAGAAGCAACGTACACCAAGCCTACAACCAACTACAACGCTTGGAGTGAAGATCAAAAGAAGAACGCGAACCTTGATGCCAAAGCAATGAATGCCTTGTTCTGTGCCCTAACCAAAGAAGAGTTCAATAGAGTGTCAACAGCGACTTCTGCACATCAAATTTGGCATACTCTTCAGGTAACACACGAAGGCACTAGTAAAGTTAAGGAATCTAAAATATCTGTTCTTGTCCACAGGTTTGAGTTATTCAAAATGGAGGAGAATGAAACCATATCTGAAATGGTCACAAGATTCACCGACATCACCAATACATTAGCATCCCTTGGAAAGGACTACACCCAAGTTGAAAGAGTTCGAAAGACCCTTCGTGCACTCACACCAGAATGGGAGAAGAAGACAACCGCCATTGAAGAGGCGAATGATCTCTCAACTATGACATTAGAAAACCTAATCGGTAATCTAATAGCATATGAAGTGCAGTTAGAAGAAAGAAAGAAGGATGAACGACAACATCGCTCAAAGAAGAAAGAACTCGCCTTCCATGCATCCTCCGACACGGACGATTCCGATGACGATGAAGAGGAGATGGCAATGCTTTCAAAGAAATTCAGGCGTTTCTTAAAGCAAGGTAAATCCAAATGTTTTAATTGTGATAAACCAGGTCATATGAAGATGGATTGCCCCTTGCTCAAAAAGAAGGATAAGTACAAGAGCAAAAAGTTCAGAAAGAAGAAGAACTATGAAGCATCATCAGAATACAGTGATTCCTCATCTTCTGATGAAGAAGAATCCACTGAACATGTTAACTTATGTTACATGGCCATAGAAGATGAAGAGGTATCGTTTTCTGAACTTTCTAATGCATTCCATGAATTATTTGTTGATCTGAAAAATGAAAAATTGAAAAACAAAGTTTTGTTAAAGAAAATGAAAAACTTTTACAGGAAAATTCATGTTATGCATCTGAAAAAGTATCTTCTATAAATTCTCAACAAGATGAATTTAAAAAGTCATATCATCTTTGAAAAATGATAATGAGAAATTTATAAAAGAGAATATTTTTCTAAAAAGGAAACTAAGTCTTTGAATGATAGGATTTTTATATTGGATAAAGACATGTTAGTTTTTAAAAAGACATATGAAGATCTTTTGCAAAATGTGACTAAGTTTAATCAAGGAAAAGAAAAGTTGAATGACTTATTATCTTTTCAGAAGTTGTCACATGATAATCATGGTATTGGATTTGTTGCAAAATCTTCATGTTATAGTAATCCATATAGTTACTTTGTAAAAAGAAAGCCTAAGAAAAATAAGTTTATATGGATTCCTAAGAACTTAAATTTTCATGATAAAAATACATATATTGCATCATATATTCATGATATTTGTGATTGTTGCAACTATGTGTATACTAACAGGTGGAAACCAAATTCTAAATGGATTTGGACTCCTAAAGGTTAAATATGTTCTTTTATGTTTGGTACCATCTAACGTTTATCTTGCCGGTACCATATAAAAATTGATAAAGAACAATTATATATATATGTACTAATATATTTGTTGCAGGGGGAGAACAAAGTATTTCTCTATCTGTTATAACCCAATTTCTGCAGGGGGGAGGAAAATATAACATATCTTCTGCAGGGGGAGGACTTGTGCACACAAAGCATCGTCATCAAAAAGGGGGAGAATGTTGGAACATATTTCGATGAAGACGTTTGTGAAGATCAATTCATTTGGAGCTCTAACACATGACGAATCAAGAGTCCTACATGATCAAGATGTGCCAAGGAGAGTTGATAGAGTGTGGTTTGTAATTGTGAAGTAGAATGTAAAAGCCTTGACACAAACATACACTTCATTGTCTTATTAGTCGACTTGAAGTCCATTATAAGTCGACTAACCCATGTGTAGTCGACTAACCCTGTGTCCTGAATCTGACCCAACTCTCTGTTTGATTATTAGTCGACCGACAGTCAACATAGTCGACTAATAGTTTTTTTAAGTCGACTAATCCAAGTCCCCTAGTCGTCTAATCCCTGGTCAAGTCGACTAATTGATAGTTGCAGTCGACTTGAATCAGTTAACCAGAAACCTGTCAGTCAACCGACACTTCCCTAGTCGACTAATAGCTAAACAAGTCGACTAATAGTTGAAA
Source organism: Agave tequilana (assembly GCA_038442645.1). NCBI lineage: Eukaryota > Viridiplantae > Streptophyta > Magnoliopsida > Asparagales > Asparagaceae > Agave > Agave tequilana. The sequence goes on along the minus strand of JAVJIF010029680.1, from coordinate 981,421 downwards.
TTTTGCCTAGTCTAGTCGACTAACTCAGAACCCAAGTCGACTATAGACAGTTTCTGACTGTTGGACAGTTTTCTTTATCTGGTCTTTTGTGCAACTGTTTTCAACGTTCCTTTGATTCAAATTGCACCTATAACAACCCTAACTAACCCTAGTCTTCAGCTATATATAGGGTGGTTAGTCCAAAGGCCAAAGGTTAAGAATTATTAAGAGTTTTTATCAGTTTTTCAAAGCCAAAAAAATCTGAAAACTGTTTTTCCAAACTTCTGTTCTTCACCAAAAGACATTTCCATTGTGAAGTTCTCTGAAGTTCTTGTTTCCTATACTAGACCTTGTCCACATACACATTCAGTATCAAGGCTTATAGGATAAAAGAGTTGTAATTCTCAAAGTGATCATTGTACACGGGTGGCTTCTTGGTGTAGAGGCAAGTTGTACAAGGTGAAGGTATTCTCTTGGTGGAAGAGAAGGTGTTCTCTTGGTGGAAGAGAAGGTTTACACATTTGGCGAAGGGGATTTGTCAAGTGGTGTGCATGGTGTATTGATTTTGGGTGAAAATCAAGGATAAAGAAAAATCTCAAGCGGGTGGCTTGGGGACTGGATGTAGGTCACAAGGACCGAACCAGGATAAATCTCTTTGTTTGCGTTTGTCAACTTTTCTGAGATTTGTTTTCCTTATTGCAAGTTATTTATTTGTTTAACTTAATCCTTCTTGTTTTAGTTGACTTGAGTTATTTCAGATCTATAGTTGCCAACAGAGATATTTCCGCATTTGTCATTATCTCGCGATCCTACAAAAATCACACTTCATTGTTGGACAAGAATGTTGACAAAAACGACTCAGTAATTATTTTTGAAAATTTAAATTTAGATGGGGATAAATTTTTAAATAAGATCATTCAATCCATCATTTCTTTCTGGGGTCATATTAGAGAGGTCCTTGGTGGGTTTCTGTAAGATCCACAATATCTTGATTGGGTCGCAACGCTTGGCCCAATCCGACCACCACCAGAGCCACCCCTTGAGGTAATCTTCCTTCCCTCTCCATTTGTTTCATGTCTATACACATTCACGATGCATTTAGGACAATGCGTGAGATAAGTGTGGGGACGGTTTACTAACATAGTTAGTTTTATATTTTCTTTCTTTTACACTTCTTTTTAATAATAATACAAAAAAAAATTCTTTTATATAAAAACTTTTTTCTTTTTACAAAACTTTTTGAAACAAGAGAAATAGTTTTGATCCATTTTAAGAAAATTAAGATTATCTTAGGAATTAGGAAGACCTAAAATTATGAATTTTAAACCAAGTCAAAATAATAGATCTTGTTTAAATTTTAGATAAGAAAATAAGATTGAAAAGATAATTTGATCTTGAATTTTTTGCCTTAGATTTATGCACTCCACACTTACACAATTTTTGGGATTGAAACAAAGACTGAAATGCCATAAAAATAAATATATAAAAAAAATATTTGATAATAAAAATCACTTATTGAAGTTGGGTAATTATGCCTCAGGAAGCATGATTATTCATACCTAAAATGGTGAACAAAAAAATTAAATAACCCCCTTTAGTTTTATGGCCTTGTTTACTCGAGCCCTTAAGTCCGCGGGATGTTTTCTCATCTGGTGCCCTAAGACCATCTGGTTTGGGAGTCACCGGCTAAAGGCTCACTACCCGGGTAAATAAGAAAGCCTAAGAAAACTAAGGGAAGAGAAATATATATATATAATATATATATATATATATATATAATATATATTAATAAAAATATATATATTAAATAAATGGCATGAAAGTTAGAGTCGATATCCCAAAGATCTTCACAGTCCACAAAGTGCATATTTTCTAAGAATTTTATGAAAGATCAAAGAGTCAATTCAATTTTAAATTCTTACATTTAATTTATAACAAGATTTTTTGCATTTTGACTTAGTTTAAGAAAGAACAATTTCTGGTTAACCTATGACCTTAGATCACTTATATTTTCACAAAAATATTTCAACACTTTTCTCTATTTCAAAATGCGTTTTAAAATACTAACATTTAATTTCTTTCTTTATGGATTTTGTGGGTTTAATCCGCTGAAAACCCTCAGGAGACAAAACTCCTCCTCTAAGGGGAACTTAGAGGTTTAACGGCTTGTTGCACATGCTCAGTGCAATCGCGTCACCTGCGAAAGTGGTGTAATAATTTTCTTAGGTTTTTGTTTTGCTCGGGACGAGCAAAAAGATAAGTGTGTGGGTGTGATTAGTATCTAATTTTGCATAATTTATACCACATCTTCACATTTATTTGATAATAAATTCTGCTAATAAATACCTTGCTTGCTTGATTCTAGGTCATGGTGTGCAAATGAAGAAGAAGACCTAATTCACCATTTAATTGGTGATTAAAAGCCTACATGAATAGCCATTGACCTAGAGAAGATGTTTCGTCAAAACCAGGGGCTGAAAAACCAAAACCGGGTACCGAAACTGACAGGGGACAGACGTGACCGTGCGCAGCTCGAAGCGCTGCGCGCACGGCCAGAGCATGGCCGCGGAAACGTGGCCAGGGCCGCGTTTCCGTGGCCATACAGCCGCGGCTGCGCCCGTGCTTCTGGCCAGCTATTTCCAACTGGCCCCCCTCTTCCCTGGTTCCTATAAATACCCCCCTGGGGCTTGCAGAAGGGAGATATGCAGAGTTTTAGGAGTAGTTTCACTTTCCATTTATAATTAGGGTAGTGTAGTGTAGTTTCTCTTCTTCCCCATTGTATTTTCCATTTTGTTTTAGATCCTGTATTAGGGAGAGAGAGTGGTTCATGCTTGGAATGCAAGAGTGCTTGTAATAGAAGGTGACAATCTATGAAAGATGCTCTCTTTACCACTCTATGTTTACTTTTCTTCAATCTCTTTTACATGTGTAGCTAGTTTTTCACTCATGGCAACTAAATACTAACCATCAACTAGTCTTACTTCTTTATGATAATCCACATGAATCTAATAGCCTCATTTTGGCCTTGCTCTTGCAAGAGCCATTGATGGCTCATGATGATGGATCTAACACTCTAACTTCCTAACCACTAACAAGCTAACATTACTTTATTCCATGCTTACTTTTCTATAGTACTGATGGTTTAAGTGTAGCTTGAACTTGTTTTGTTGTGTTGGGTTGTGAAGAGTTGCATATGAGCCATGCTTTGAATCGCTCTTGAACCAAGGACTAGTGATGGCCAATGATACGTGTGAGGCAACTATCACTAAGAGGTTAGCGTGTTGGTGGATTCATTAGTAGTTAGTGCCGTGAGTTTTCTTTCTCTTTCACTTGTTTTACAAATATACCAAAAACTACAAATACCATTCTTTTCAATGTTTCCCACTCCTTCGTATTTCACCGTACCTCTCTTTCAATTCTTTCTTTTATTTTCTTTACATTCTTTCAAACATTGAAGAACTTTTAACAAACACGTGAATTAACCGGTAAAGCTTCTATCGCCTCCCGTCCTTGTGGATTCGACTCGTTTTAGCCTCTATGCTATAACGGAAGTATCGAGGAAGCCAAAGCACACACACTTCAAACATCCATTTCAAAACATACACTTTTTGTGCGCGGTTTTTCCCCGATCAAATTTTGATCGGGGGAATCAAAATTCTTTCTTTATGGATTTTGTGGGTGTAATCCGTTGAAAACCCTCAGGAGACAAAACTCCTCCTCTAAGGGGAACTTAGAGGTTTAACGGCTTGTTGCACATGCTCAGTGCAATCGGTCACCTGCGAAAGTGGTGTAATAATTTTCTTAGGTTTTTGTTTTGCTCGGGACGAGCAAAAAGATAAGTGTGGGGGTGTGATTAGTATCTAATTTTGCATAATTTATACCACATCTTCACATTTATTTGATAATAAATTCTGCTTATAAATACCTTGCTTGCTTGATTCTAGGTCATGGTGTGCAAATGAAGAAGAAGACCTAATTCACCATTTAATTGGTGATTAAAAGCCTACATGAATAGCCATTGACCTAGAGAAGCTATTTCGTCAAAACCAGGGGCTGAAAAACAAAAATCGGGTACTGAAACTGACAGGGGACAGACGTGATCGCGCGCAGCTCGAAGCGCTGCGCGCACGGCCAGAGCATGGCCACGGCCGCGTTTTCGCGGCCATACAGCCGCGGCTGCGCCCGTGCTTCTGGCCAGCTGTTTCCAGCTGGCCCTCTCTTCCTTGGTTCCTATAAATACCCCCCTGGGGCTTGCAGAAGGGAGATATGCAGAGTTTTAGGAGTAGTTTCACTTTCCATTTGTACTTTAGGGTAGTGTAGTGTAGTTTCTCTTCTTCCCCATTGTATTTTCCATTTTGTTTTAGATCCTGTATTAGGGAGAGAGAGTGGTTCATGCTTGGAATGCAAGAGTGCTTGTAATAGAAGGTGACAATCTATGAAAGGTGCTCTCTTTACCTCTCTATGTTTACTTCTCTTCAATCTCTTTTACATGTGTAGCTAGTTTTTCACTCATGGCAACTAACTACTAACCATCAACTAGTCTTACTTCTTTATGATAATCCACATGAATCTAATAGCCTCATTTTGGCCTTGCTCTTGCAAGAGCCATTGATGGCTCATGATGATGGATCTAACACTCTAACTTCCTAACACTAACTGAAATCACCTAGAGGGGGGTGAATAGGTGATGGCTATATGATAATGGCACAAATGCGGAATTTAAAATTTAACTAAACAAGTTGCTCAAATTAAAAGACTTGCAATAAAGAAAGCAATTAATAGTGCAAGAAATAAAGGAGTTTGAGTTGAGAGAAATTTGAGCAAACGCAAACACAAGTAATTGTTTCCGAGGTTCGAGCCACGTCTACGTCCCCACCTTCACACTTGAAGGATTTCCACTATTGTAGATCCCACTGGATCGCCAATACAAGGACACACTTGTCCTATCTCTCGTGATGCCGCAACACCACCCGGAGCACACTAGCTCGCTTGAGGCCGATGCCTCTACAACTTCACTCAAGAAGAAAATGATCACACTTGATCAAAAATTCGCTCACTTGCACAATCCTAGAACCAATTATGTAGATGAAGAATTATGGGATTGTGTAGTGCAAAAGCTAGAGAGAAGTAGAGGTAAAGACTTCAAATGGGTGTTTAGAATTTAGGCTTTTGAGAGAAATCTTTTCTAAAGGAAAAATGTAAATCTTGTAAAATATATTTTCAAATGATGTGAATGGTTGTTTTATCATTGTGAAATGACCTCATATTTATAGGGGTTGAAAAACACTTGAAAACAGCCTCACAGATCCGTTGGGGTGAGATCCCAACAAAAGCTGTCAGAAAAATAGAGCTGTTGGAGTCTGTCAGAAAATCTGACAACTGTCGGTCGACCGGGTCGGTCGACCGCCAACGGTCAGAAATATGACCGTTGGGGGACATCGGTCGACCGCCCGGTCGACCCAAACTACCCGAGAGCACTGCAGAGTGCTCGGTCGACCAGAGCGGTCGGCCGACGTGCACATGCACAGTTTGTGCACGTCGGTCGACTGGGACGGTCGACCGGCTTCTGTCAGTTCTGAAAAATCAGAACTTACAGAAACCAGAAATTGGGGTTTTGGATTTTGGTCTAGGTTTGAAGTTTTGGATCTTGTAAAACTTAGAGTATGAGCATATGTCACTACTCTAACAAGTTAAAAACATTTTGATAAAATTCTCTTTGATAAAAGCTTGTTTTTCCAAAACTTGTTTTTCCAAGAACTTAATCTAAATTCCAAAAACATGTTAACTTTAAATCTAAGTTGAAAATAGAAATTGAGAATCTTTTTGAAGTCATGAACCAAACTAAAAGTGTGTGTAAGTGGTAATCCCATAACTCTACTTCTAACATCTAGGTTTTGACAAAATATCTAAAATAAAGATCAAAATACAAATCTTGGAGTTTTACATAGTCTTGATCTTGACTTGGTCTTTTCTTCAACGTCTTGTTCCCGAAGCTTTCTATTGTGCTTAGCTTGGGAATGCAAATCTTTAGCGGCATCCAAACTTGTGAGTCTTGATTGTGGAGCCGTAAATCAACCTGTTTAACCTGAAATTCTTTTAAACAAAACTTGTTAAATATATAACTAGATATGGTTTGTTATCATCAAAATATCCATCAAGATATAGGGCTAATGGCCTTTGGGCCAACAATCTCCCCCTTTTTGATGATGACAAAACATATTTAGTTATCTCAAATATTTTGGGTGGAGACTTCAAATGAAGCTCCCCCTCAACACATGCATATACAGAAATCATACTCAGGCATAGATAGGTATGATAAATGATAAACATCCAATGATAATACACATGTCCATGCCAACAAAATTCTCATGTCATAGATAAAGATGAAAAAAAACATGTGTTCATACATGACATAAAGAAAAGATACATATAAAGGAAAGATACATGTCCACAAATAAAAATACATGTAGGAATACATGTTCAAACAAAAACAAAAACAAGTACACAAAATATGAGTACACCAAAATATCTCTCTCCTCAATATCTCTCCCCCTTTTTGACATCATCAAGAAAGGGGAGGTCACTCTGCATCGCCAGCATCGCCGTCATCGCCGTCATCCTCCTCATCATCGTCGTCCTCAGACGAGCTCTCTGCAGCAGCAGCAGTACCCTCAGCCATCTTCTCATCACCATCATCGTCTTCCTCTGAAGAAGAAGATGAAGAAGAAGAAGAGACTGCCTCCTCCGGATCAACGGCAATAACTTTTGGCCGCAGTGGTGGAGCAGTGGAAGGGGCTCTGACTGGAAATGGAGGGCATGTGGAAGGAAGTGGACGAGCAATGGAAGTGGGGTCAGGACCAATCATATTGAACTTCGTAAAGAGTGTCTCAAATGTGAATCCACGTATCTCATGGAATCAGCAAAATAAGACATGTCATTACGAATTCCTTGGAATTGTGAGTCCATCACCGCACGGAAATCTGCCTCACGCTAGAATCATGCGTCCATCTCTGCACGAAGTGCTGCATCACGCTGCTCAATCCAAGTCTGGTGTGCCTCGAACTGAGAGCGGACCTCTGAGGAGATAAGGGCCTGAGGGTCTGGAGGTAAAACAAGGGCTGAAGCAGAAGATGTCCCTGGGGCCGAAGAAGACCCTGGGGCGGAAGATGATCCTAGAGCAGCAGGAGGAACAGGAGGTTGCTCAGGAGCGTGTCGACGCAACTGGGCTTCCATCCTCTTCAAAAGAACTCCGTCAATGTTTATTTGAGGATCATCGAGACTCTCAGCAGAAAGATCAAAATTTAGAGCTTTAAGAAGATGGGTGATCAACATGCCATAGGGCAAGCTCCTACCGGACATGCGAATCTGGTCAGATGCCATGTGGGAAGCAATGAGACGGGAAAAATTTATCTTAATGCTCGCAGAAGGCAAAAGATGATCAAAGGAACTGGACCCCTAGCATGGTTGTATTCACCAGATTTAGGAATGATGTTATAGAAAATGATTTTGGCAAGGATCTGGGATGTGAGGGTGAATTTACTCACAACTTCATTCCTCACCAAACCGGGGTTGTTATCCCCGTGAATCAAAGTGGATGCGGTGAGCGCAGACTCACCCTCCGGAAACTCAAAATCATGAAGGTCATATGTATAGACATCAGCTCCACCATGGGAGAGATGCAGAATGTCAGCGAATTGACCAATGGTAAGGTCAATGTCCCTTCCTAGGACTCTAGAGAAAACATGGTTTCCATCAAAAGAGAAATTAGCATAAAAATAGGGAATGAGAGATGTATAGACTTGTTCTTTAATGGTCAAGAACTCGTCTAAAGAGTTGTTCCTCAAGATGTGGGGAATGTTCAAATGTTCAAAATCTTGTAAAATGACACATCTCCCCGAATTGATGTTTCTCTTGGAAAGATTGATGAACCTATTACCAGCAAGCTCATTTACAAAGGGTCTTTTGGGTTTGGGGACATATGATGAAGGTTGAGCTACAGATTTGCCCTTTTCAGTCCTAGTCCTTTTTGACATTTTGAAGAAAAAGATGATTTTTAGGTCAAAGAAGTTGGGGCTTGATCTAAGGAACCTAGAAACCTAAAATATTAACAAATATAAGAAGAACTTAAAGCTAGAAATTAAGATCAGTAGGAAAAATCAAATTTTTACCTGAAAAGTGAAGAACAAAACCCTAGAACAGAGAAACCTGAAATTCTTCGAATCCTGCGGAGAGGAGGTCCTGAAAACGAAGATCCAGCACCCAAAGATGGAATCTCAAGTGGGTTTTGAAAGGATTTGAAAAAATTGAGAGATTAGAGAGTTAGAGGAAATTTTGAGAAGAGGGGAAATGGGTTCGTCGGCTGCGAGTGTGAGAGAGAGAGAGAGAGAGAAAAGTGAAATAAATAGACAGTTTTAGGGCTGAATACGAGGCTCGGTCGACCGATCGGTCGACCCAGAAAACCCGAGAGCTCTGTAACTCAGAGCGGTCGACCGAGTCGGTCAACCTCAGAATCCCGAGAGCTCTGCAGACTTGGAGCGGTCGACCGGGACTAAATGTCGGTCGGCCGTTAACAGAAAAGAAATAAAAGCAATTTATTTCAAGCGAAGTCGGTCGACCGCAACCTAGAGTCGGTCGACCGTCTTTGCCTGAAAAACAGTCTGCAGCCACAGCCTAAAGGAAAATTTTAAAATGAAAATTTTAATTAAATATAAGTATGATATATTAAACATACAGGATCAAACATATGTTTTAATCTTGATAAAGTTATCATATCAACCAAGAATTCATAAAAGATATTTTATTGTATTTTTCATACAAATGCAAAGTTTTTAGAGATGTTGAAGCCGAATACCCAGTGACGGGTTCTGAACTTCATCCTCTTGATTCCTCTGAATATGAGTTGAGGTGCGCAATTGCCATCTCTAAGGTATTTGCTTTAAATATGAAATTTTTACAAAAATTTATTTTTAGTTTTGAAATAAAATGTATATAGGTATATGATCAAAATTGTACATATGGACATGCAATAAGTGTGGCATATATATAAAACAAATATCAAACATAAAACATGGCATATACAGAAATATGATAGAGATGAAACTTTATACTAACATAAGTCAATAAAGCACAAAAGTAAACTATCATTTCTATACATTTGTCTATATTAAACCAAAAATTAATACTTTTAAATGGAGAGGTTACCAAACATGGGCAATCTCCAAAATTAGGTGCCTCCACGATAACGATGCAAGCTTGATGTGATCTTTGAGCTTTGTTGCATCCACCACCCGGGCACCGTTTCCCCCTATGTCTTGGAGGAAGAAGATCCACCTGTTTCAATTAAATTTGGTGGGTCTTTTGGTACCCAAATCTTCTTGGGTCCGATTGGATTAGTACCGGGGCGAACCCAAACATGTTTATTAAGCATATTAGTTTTAACAAAACAAAACTTTTCTAAATGGCCTTTACGGCCACAATGCGTGCATACATAAATTTTACCACTACCATACATATGAGCATGCTTATGTGTGTGTGCATGTTTTCGTGCATGTGTATGAAGAGTGTGTTTCCCTTGGGTTACTCCCTTAGGAAATCTAGATGCAATTTTCTTTAAATCAAAAGCACAACTTTTAAGAGTAGAGTCTAAAACTTCAACCCGTTTTTGAATCTCTACAAATTCATTTTTATTACAAGAAACCATGGGGGTTTTTCCTTTATTAGCCAATTTATATTTATCAAAGTCACTTTTCAATTTTTCAAAAGCATTAGATAAAACATTCTTCTCATTAACTACTATTTCAAATTTGTTCTTCAAAACTTCATTTTCTTTTTTCAATTTTTTATTATGAGATTGTGAAATCTCATATCTATGTTGTAACTCTTCGAAAAAATGTGCAAGTTCATCCATGGTAAGATCATCATCTTCTAAAGTGTTATCAAGGGTTACCTTAGAAGCATTGTCTCCTTGTGCCATGAAGCACATGTGAGCGGCGTCGTTCTCCTCTTCGGATTCCGACTCCGTGTCATCCCATGTTGCTACCATAGCCTTCTTCTTCCTTGGTACATGCTTGGAGGTGGTCGCTTGGAGAGCGGGGCAATCCGCTATGAGATGTCCGATCTTCTTGCAATGGAAGCAAGGACCGGGTTCTTCTCTCTTCTTTTCAAACCTTCCTTGAGGTTTCCCTCTTCGGAAGTTGCTTTGCCTCCCTTTCCTGTAAAACATTTTGCCTACCTTCCGGATAAGCATGGCGAAGTCCTCATCGCAATCCTCCGATGAGTCGTCCTCTTCAATAGTGGTTGGAGTGGCTTTGAAGGCGATTGTTTTCTTCTTGGGCGCCTCCCTTTCTTCTCTTACCTTCATCTCCATCTCATGGGTTTTGAGATTACCGATGAAGCCGGAGAAGTCCATCTCCCCCCGATCGTTAAGTTCCTTGAGGGTGGTTGCCTTCACTTCCCATGCTTTGGGAAGAGCTCTAATGACCTTGCGAATCTTTTGGTCATTGTCAATCTCGTCATCTAGAGAAGATAAAGAATTAGTTATCTTGGTGAAACGAGTGAGCATGTCATCAATGCTCTCATTATCAAACATATAAAAGTTCTCATATTGAGAACGTAGCAAGTCAATCTTAGCTCTTTTGACTTGTGACGTTCCCTCATGAGTCACAATGTAACACCCCGCTCCCGGAATACGTACTTAGTTGCGTATTCAGATTTTTCGATCATATTTTTCGATTTACTTCCTGTATTTATTTTGTATTATGAATTATTTATATGATCGTTTTGTCTTGGATCCGGATTCGTGGACTCAGAGTCTGCCCTTCTCTGAACCGGGGACCCGATCCTAGTGTATTAGTCGATTTGGTCTTTCTGATAATCAGATTTGACCGATTTCAGTTTCAAACAACATTTTTTAATATCTTAGATTTTCTATGATTTTCTGGAATTTTCCTGAATTAAATGGAAAATCTTCAAAACCGGTGTCGACCAGCACCGCTGACCGACTTCTGGATTTTTAATTTACAAATGGAGTAAAATTTGGAGAAACCGCTTTCACATATTTTCTTATAATATTTATTATCTTAATTCATTTTTTTGGGCATTTTCAGAATTTATCGGATTTCTGCCCGAATTGGTGCCGACCGATATTGGCGGCAGATTCCAGGATTTTTAATTTAAAAACTATAAAGAATTTCTTAAAACGGATTTCACCATGATTCTTAAAATAATATTCTTGATTTTTGAGAATTTTTGCGGGTCGTTCCGAGATACTTGATTTCGGGACGATTTCGGTATTTTTTCGAAAGTTTTCCGCATCCGCAACCGAATCCCGGGAATCCGCTACACTAATTATTTTCACTTTTTCTTCCAATAAAATATCTTCCCTTTTCATTTTCCTTTCCTTTTTCCTTTTTCCTTCCTTTCTTTTCTTTCCACCAAATTCTCCAAACTTCTCCATTCTTCCATTTTCTTCTCCAATCTTCCACCAAAAATATCTTCTCCTCCAAAAATATCTCCTACAAAATATCCAACCTCTCTCCATCTTCATGGCCGGCCAAGAGTGGCCAAGAGAGACACCTCACCTTTCCATTTTACAAAAACCCCCTCTCTAAATATTTATTTGCATCACCTTCACAAATCCAAATCCCATATAAACCTTTCCTTCTTCATTTCACTTCATTTTTCTCTTCACCAACACCTTAACCACCACCCACTCCTCCTTCATCTCCACCACAAAACAACCACTACAACTTCTCCAACTCCTTACCTTCATCTTCTTCCTCCTCCATCTCCATGTAAACCACCACAAACTCCAAAACTCCACCAAAGCTTCCACCTTCTCCTTACCTTCTCCAAAAATACCACCACCATCAAAAGCCTTCACCAAACCATCATCCCACCACCAACTTCAAGGGCCGGCCACTCCTTTGGATTGGGGCCGAGCTCCTTTTCGTCGGTAATATCTCCGGTGATCATTCCGGTAATCGTTCACGATTATTCCGGTGATCATTCCGGCTCTGGTGATTATTCCGGTAATCGTTCACGATTATTCCGGTAATCATTCCGGTGACAATTGCAACTCTCCGATGATTATTCCGGTAATCGTTTATGATTATTCCGGTGATCATTTCGGGCAACGTCTCCGATGATTATTCCGGTAATCGTTTACGATTATTCCGGGACAAACAGTAACATCACCACTACCAAAGAAATCACCTTCCCTCCTCTCTGTTTGTTTCCTAACGCGGATCTCACCCCCGCGTCTAGGCAATCCCTTAACGCGCTCCGCGCGTTTCTGTATTGACGCGACGCAGAACCCACGTCCGCGTCCGCGTTTCCTCGCGTCCGCGCTTGAACGCAGACCTCGCGTTTCTTGCCATTCTTCCGACGCGAACCCCGCGTCTGCTATTCCCGCGTCTGCCATTCTTGCGACGCGAACCCCGCGTCTGCTATTCCCGCGTCTGTGATTCCCGTGTCTGCTATTCTCGCGACGCTAACTCCCGCGTCTGCGAACCCCCGCGTCTCACTTTCAAAACCCGCGTCCCCCTGAACATATTCTCTCTCTTTCTCTCTCCTCTTCACTTTCTCTCTCTACATATTTATATCATATTTTATGGCGCGTCCCGAGTTCCGTGGATTTCGGACCTTTCGGCATTTCTGGTGATTTAGGCGAGTGTTCTCGCTTTCTTCTTGACTTTCCTATTTCAGCGAGTGTTCCCGCTTTCTTCTTGACTTTCCTATTTCAGCGAGTGTCCTCGCTCTCGCCTCCATTTGGATTTTCCCGCTTTGTCGGGTTGACATTTTATTCCATGTTTATATGTACCTTGCTGCTTTATAACATGTGTGACCAAGCCTTCGTGGTCGATTGGACTCTGGGTTTCTGCCCACTCCTGGGATGGCTAGTAGCCGCCGTGAGTGCGCTTAGACCCCGAGCGTACTCGGACCCTTCAGCCTCCGGTCACTCACTATCTCAAAAGAGAGGTGATTGGGACCGTCAGGTTTCTCAGCTCCGTCTGGTTAGCATACTTAGCGCTCAACGCTTTATTCACTAAATTCGTCTAGGCAAGTTTGTTACCGGATTGTCTACTCGTATTCTAAAACGAGTTGTCCCGGTAACCTCGCCAAGCGTATTAGTGTCTAAACCCTGTTCGCTGTCTATGCCTCCATCTTTTTCAGCTCCGCCTGGTTATCATGAACAACGTTCAGCACTTTACCACTAGATTCGTTTAGGCGAGATGCTGCCGGACTTTCTACTCGCACTTTAAGCCGAGTTGTCCCGGTAATCTTGCCAGACGCTCCAGTGTTAAATACTGTTTGCTGTCTGTACTTCCAGCTTGCTCAGCTCCACTTGGTTGTGCTCAGCTACTACTTTGCCACATGCCATGTATTTACCTAATATGTTAACACTTGCCATGTCATTACTTCATACCTGTCATTTACATGATACTATTTAACACCTGTTTATTGTTGGCCCAAAGGCCTATCACCCTAGTTTTGATGATGATCAACTCATGAAGTTATATTTACTAATGATCTTGTGCTAATTAGTGACAGATTCATGATCAAGATCTTAGTAGGTGCATAGCTCAACAAAGGATAAAATATCAAGATTTGGAGCTAGCACGATGTGATCCAAGGAGCTTTTGGATCAAGCTTGGACCAAGTCAAGAAGATGAGAAGCCTTCAAGTGAAGACTTCAAGAAGATGAAGACTTGTGTCTAGGTATAAGATTTGTGTTTTTGTTTTAGTTAAAAATGTAAAGGATAGATAGTTGGTGGATTGCTCAAGTCTATATCACACACACACTCTTGATAGAACTCTTGATAAAATTGCTTTCATAAAAGATTTCATTTTAGAAAAGAATTTTTATTTAGAAAAAGATTTTTCTTTGTGACAAAAATATATAACTTTGGTTTTTGGTATTTCTATCATACATATCTTTCAACCATAACCAAGTTTAGAGCTTAATGTTCAAAAACATAGATATTTCATTTTGATTGTGTAGTGGATCATATCCATACACACTATGCTTTAATAAGTTCAAAATATCTTGTTTTTGTATTTTGTGAAGTTATGGAAAAATAAGTTTTAGAAAATCATGTTTTTAGAAAAACAGTTTTTATTGTGATTAAAACTATTTTTTAGATTTACTGTGAATTTATGGGATTTTTATTAAGTTAAAAGACCTATTTTCAAATCCCGTAACTGTGCAGACCTGAGGACTGGCTGACAGGCCAAATCGGTCGACCGGGTCGGTCGACCGACGTGCACAGCCTTGTGCACGTTGTCAGCACAGTGGTCCGGTCGACCGGGACGGTCGACCGCTGGAGACTGCTGTGGTCTCAGGTTTTCTCGGTCGACCGGACCGGTCGACCGGAAGAAGGAAACTGTGTTTCCTCAAAGAGGACGGTCGACCGGACCGGTCGACCGGAGGCTCCAACGGTCGGATTTTTGACCGTTGGCGGTCGACCGGCCCGGTCGACCGACAGTACTGACAGATCCCAACGGCTAGTTTTTGACAGCCTATAAATTGGGGGTCTTGTCACTTGTTTTAAGGTTAAGATTTTGGAGATTTCAAAGCCAGTTTTTCCTATTCATTTCAGAAGTTTTCTCCACATAATAGAGAGCAAATACTTCCCATCTAAAAGGGAGTTTTTATCAAGAGAGTGTAAAAAGTGATTTCTTTGAGTTTTTCACCATAGTCTTTCCTTGCTTTTCTCACACCACACTTGAGCTATCAATTGCTAAATATTCCTATAGGTGTGTTGTAGTGAGAGTGCTCTTTAGGTGATCAAGTGTTGTGATCATCAAAGAGATTGTTCTTTGTTCTTTGAGGAAGCGGGCAAGTGTGCTCGTTGTGGTGTGGAGTTCGGTTGTGAACTCTTTGGTTCGAGGTGCGGCCTCGGCGAGTCGGTGGACTTGCGTGTGTACGGGACTTGGGAGTCCAGGGCTTGTAGGTGTTGCGGCACCGGGGAGAGATCCATTGGGATCTTGCATAGTGGAAAACCTTCGTGTGTCGAAGGCGGGGATGTAGAGCAAGTGTGCTCGAACCTCGAAACATACCCTTGTGTTTGCGATTGCTCTTTCTCTCTATCTCTTGTCTCTTATTTATATCTTGCATGCTTTATTGTCTTTATCTTTTATATGCATGATATACCCTTGTGCTCATAATTGATATACTTGCTTGGGATTGCTTGTTAACACTAGTATTCAACCAAGAGAGCCAACGCGGCACCTCAACCCATTCAAGGGGAATCTAGAGGAGATTGTTCAGAGCCTCGCAAGGGGAATTCGGCAACACTCTTGTGTTATACCTAAGTGTTTAATTAAAAGAAGTTTCATTTTGGTCATAATTGTTTTAATTCCGCATTATTTGTTCATAAGTGACCATTAGATTAGCCAACACCTATTCACCCCCCTCTAGGTGTTATTTCATTTATATCACCTGACACATGATATGTTATCACCTGACCCCAGACATGCTACTACTTGGCAAGACCCCTTATTATGACATGACTTGCCTCCAGACTAATATCAATCTCTTGACATGACTGGTTACCTGCTAAATATCATTATCCTGTCATGCTATCACTTGACACCCGGCATGATATACTTGACCTTGTGATTATCACATTTACGGGAATCCTGCCTTGTCATCCTGTATCATGATCAGTGACCTGTTATCCTGTACTATGTACAGTGACCTGTTATCCTGTATTATATACAGTGACCTGAACTCCTGAATTCCTGATCATGTCCTGCTCCTGTCCTGCTCCTGTTATTCCCGTAAATTGATAATTACCTAATAAATCCTAAAAAGGAACAACTTGCATCAGGTCGGGGGAAACTTGCGGCTATCAATATGTGTTCGTGTTTACAGTGGTATTAGGCATGTTGTACAACTAAAACTTCCGGTCTGACCTGAGGGCCTCCAGGGGACCGAGGGGAGTGCTGGCTCCCTCCTTCCTGATATCATCATGTTAAAGGGCATACATAAGTCCCTCCTGATAGCCTAGCGGCAGGTTCCGTCACCAAGCAACGGAACATCCTGGGCCGTGGTCCCGGGTATGTACGGGACCCACTGTAAACATAGTTCGTTGATACCCCCGCTTGTTTCCAATAATTATCTTGCTTTACTCGGATATGGATATATGTGTGCTGGGACGCTAGTTCACATAGCTAGATATCAGGGTAAGACGAGTAATAATAAAGCGTCAAGATGATAACCTGCTCTTTAAGTTGTAAGTAGAAGTATGTGGAATGGGACACATACTAAAGCCTGCAACTTAAACGGCTATGAATCTGTGATATGCCTTACCATATTTGCTTGTCCTGGTTTTACTTCGGATTTTCGGCTTTATGAGTATTATCGTATTAACTGCTCATACTCTGCTTTATCCCTTGTATCCACCTGCCTCCTGTTCATTATCTTATCATGCCCTGAGTACAGTCGGGTTGTATGTGCTTGGATTATGGTGACATGAGATAAAGGTATATAGATGAGGGTTTCCTTGTTTGGATTATTCCTTCGATGTACTAGTCTCATGGAGCCGTGATCTGAAACCATACAATCAGATTTGCTCGTCCTCGGCTTTATTCGGTTTTATCGCTACACATGTACTTACCCTTGCTCGCCACTTGGCTTTTACCTCACCACTCGCCTGGGGAGTTTCATCTGACTCCCCTGGATCCTCATGTCCAGGTCATGGAGCTTGGAGCATGTGGATTCTCCTAGTTGCTAATCAGAGTGGCGCAGCAGTAGCGTGGATCCCCAACAGACCGTCCAGAGCTCTATCCTTCCAGGCCCCCTTTGCGCCTCTCGAGTTTTCCTTTAGTAAACTCGTGAGTGCCCTCTTGTACTATTCATACTTGTACATCTCTTTGTAATCTCGCAATTGCGCATATCAGTGATGTAATATTCATGTAATATTGGATCACCTCTGGTGATAACTTTGTAATTGTACTCATGTGTTGGAATGTATAATACACCACTTGCTTCCGTACTCTGATTCTTGCCTGTACTGATCCTTAGCGTATATGCGTGAGGGTATTTCTGACCTGCGTATATACGTTGCAGTAACGTCTCCGTACCCGCAGGATCGGGGCGTTACAGGATGGTATCAGAGCCTAGGTCAGCCTAGGTTCTACATCCTCAGTACGTCCAGACGGCAAATTAATGGTAAAGAAATTTGCAACTGGAATGCTTGAGTCCTGGTTATACAGTCCAACTACAAGTACAGAGTTATCTATTCTATCTTGATCATCCTTCCTTTGATTCTTAATCTCTTCCATCTTTCCCTTGTTTTGGTTTTTCGAAGCCTTTATATCAACTTAAGATATGAATAGACTAGAGAGGTAGCGGCTGGTTCTAAATGAAGCTATTGTGTGATCTCTTCGGCCAACTCTATGAAGCTCGGTATTCTCAGGATTGATCCTGATCTGGTTATCTTTCAGAAGTCAACAGTCGGAATTCTTAATTATCGGTCTTCTTTATTATGCTCAGTATTATCAGGGTTTCCTTTATCTTCAGTATTCTGGCTTATGCTCGGAGGGCTATCAAGTATGCAGTACGACTGGAATTCTATTGCAAAGTTGTGTCATCAGTCAGTATTATTCGGCATTGTTCGAAGATTTATACAGCCAAAAGTGCGGAGGATGATTATTGTTCAGCCAACTTGAGAGCCCTACCTATAGTGCTTCATATCTTAATTGGTATAAATTCCCGTCCTTGTCCTCCTTGTGTTCAATTTACCCCTTATCGAAATTGCGAGGACGCAATTTTTTGTAAGGTGGATGGATTGTAACACCCCGCTCCCGGAATACGTACTTAGTTGCGTATTCAGATTTTTCGATCGTATTTTTCGATTTACTTCCTGTATTTATTTTATATTATGAATTATTTATATGATCGTTTTGTCTTGGATCCGGATTCGTGGACTCAGAGTCTGCCCTTCTCTGAACCGGGGACCCGATCCTAGTGTATTAGTCGATTTGGTCTTTCTGATAATCAGATTTGACCGATTTCAGTTTCAAACAGCATTTTTTAATATCTTAGATTTTCTATGATTTTCTGGAATTTTCCTGAATTAAATGGAAAATCTTCAAAACCGGTGTCGACCAGCACCGCTGTCCGACTTCTGGATTTTTAAGTTACAAATGGAGTAAAATTTGGAGAAACTTCTTTCACATATTTTCTTAGAATAATATTTATTATCTTAATTCATTTTTTTGGGCATTTTCAGAATTTATCGGATTTCTGCCCGAATTGGTGCCGACCGATATTGGCGGCAGATTCCAGGATTTTTAATTTAAAAACCATAAAGAATTTCTTAAAACGGATTTCACCATGATTCTTAAAATAATATTCTTGATTTTTGAGAATTTTTGCGGGTCGTTCCGAGATACTTGATTTCGGGACGATTTCGGTATTTTTCCGAAAGTTTTCCGCATCCGCAACCGAATCCCGGGAATCCGCTACTCTAATTATTTTCACTTTTTCTTCGAATAAAATATCTTCCCTTTTTCATTTTCCTTTCCTTTTTCCTTTTTCCTTCCTTTCTTTTCTTTCCACCAAATTCTCCAAACTTCTCCATTCTTCCATTTTCTTCTCCAATCTTCCACCAAAAATATCTTCTCCTCCAAAAATATCTCCTACAAAATATCCAACCTCTCTCCATCTTCATGGCCGGCCAAGAGTGGCCAAGAGAGACACCTCACCTTTCCATTTTACAAAAACCCCCTCTCTAAATATTTATTTGCATCACCTTCACAAATCCAAATCCTATATAAACCTTTCCTTCTTCATTTCACTTCATTTTTCTCTTCACCAACACCTTAACCACCACCAACTCCTCCTTCATCTCCACCACAACAACAGCCACTACAACTTCTCCAACTCCTTACCTTCATCTTCTTCCTCCTCCATCTCCATGTAAACCACCACAAACTCCAAAACTCCACCAAAGCTTCCACCTTCTCCTTACCTTCTCCAAAAATACCACCACCATCAAAAGCCTTCACCAAACCATCATCCCACCACCAACTTCAAGGGCCGGCCACTCCTTTGGATTGGGGCCGAGCTCCTTTTCGTCGGTAATATCTCCGGTGATCATTCCGGTAATCGTTCACGATTATTCCGGTGATCATTCCGGCTCTGGTGATTATTCCGGTAATCGTTCACGATTATTTCGGTAATCATTCCGGTGACAATTGCAACTCTCCGATGATTATTCCGGTAATCGTTTATGATTATTCCGGTGATCATTTCGGGCAACGTCTCCGATGATTATTCCGGTAATCGTTTACGATTATTCCGGGACAAACACTAACATCACCACTACCAAAGAAATCACCTTCCCTCCTCTATGTTTGTTTCCTAACGCGGATCTCACCCTCGCGTCTAGGCAATCCCTTAACGCGCTCCGCGCGTTTCTGTATTGACGCGACGCAGAACCCACGTCCGCGTCCGCGTTTCCTCGCGTCCGCGCTTGAACGCAGACCTCGCGTTTCGTGCCATTCTTGCGACGCGAACCCCGCGTCTGCTATCCCGCGTCTGCTATTCCCGCATCTGCCATTCTTGCGACGCGAACCCCGCGTCTGCTATTCCCGCGTCTGTGATTCCCGTGTCTGCTATTCTCGCGACGCTAACTCCCGCGTCTGCGAACCCCCGCGTCTCACTTTCAAAACCCGCGTCCCCCTGAACATATTCTCTCTCTTTCTCTCTCCTTTTCACTTTCTCTCTCTACATATTTATATCATATTTTATGGCGCGTCCCGAGTTCCGTGGATTTCGGACCTTTCGGCATTTCTGGTGATTTAGGCGAGTGTTCTCGCTTTCTTCTTGACTTTCCTATTTCAGCGAGTGTTCCCGCTTTCTTCTTGACTTTCCTATTTCAGCGAGTGTCCTCGCTCTCGCCTCCATTTGGATTTTCCCGCTTTGTCGGGTTGACATTTTATTCCATGTTTATATGTACCTTGCTGCTTTATAACATGCGTGACCAAGCCTTCGTGGTCGATTGGACTCTGGGTTTCTGCCCACTCCTTGGATGGCTAGTAGCCGCCGTGAGTGCGCTTAGACCCCGAGCGTACTTGGACCCTTCAGCCTCCGGTCACTCACTATCTCGAAAGAGAGGTGATTGGGACCGTCAGGTTTCTCAGCTCTGTCTGGTTAGCATACTTAGCGCTCAACGCTTTATTCACTAAATTCGTCTAGGCAAGTTTGTTACCGGATTGTCTACTCGTATTCTAAAACGAGTTGTCCTGGTAACCTCGCCAAGCGTATTAGTGTCTAAACCCTGTTCGCTGCCTGTGCCTCCATCTTGTTCAGCTCCGCCTGGTTATCATGAACAGCGTTCAGCACTTTACCACTAGATTCGTTTAGGCGAGATGCTGCCGGACTTTCTACTCGCACTTTAAGCCGAGTTGTCCCGGTAATCTTGCCAGACGCTCCAGTGTTAAATACTGTTTGCTGTCTGTACTTCCAGCTTGCTCAGCTCCGCTTGGTTGTGCTCAGCTACTACTTTGCCACATGCCATGTATTTACCTGATATGTTAACACTTGCCATGTCATTACTTCATACCTGTCATTTACATGCTACTATTTAACACCTGTTTATATCACCTGACACATGATATGTTATCACCTGACCCCAGACATGCTACTACTTGGCAAGACCCCTTATTATGACATGACTTGCCTCCAGACTAATATCAATCTCTTGACATGACTGGTTACCTGCTAAATATCATTATCCTGTCATGCTATCACTTGACACCCGGCATGATATACTTGACCTTGTGATTATCACATTTACGGGAATCCTGCCTTATCATCCTGTATCATGATCAGTGACCTGTTATCCTGTACTATGTACAGTGACCTGTTATCCTGTATTATATACAGTGACCTGAACTCCTGAATTCCTGATCATGTCCTGCTCCTGTTATTCCCGTAAATTGATAATTACCTAATAAATCCTAAAAAGGAACAACTTGCATCGGGTCGGGGGAAACTTGCGGCTATCAATATGTGTTCGTGTTTACAGTGGTATTAGGCATGTTGTACAACTAAAACTTCCGGTCTGACCTGAGGGCCTCCAAGGGACCGAGGGGAGTGCTGGCTCCCTCCTTCATGATATCATCATGTTAAAGGGCATACATAAGTCCCTCCTGATAGCCTAGCGGCAGGTTCCGTCACCAAGCAACGGAACATCCTGGGCCGTGGTCCCGGGTATGTACGGGACCCACTGTAAACATAGTTCGTTGATACCCCGCTGGTTTCCAATAACAATCTTGCTTTACTCGGATATGGATCTATGTGTGCTGGGACGCTAGTTCACATAGCTTGATATCAGGGTAAGACGAGTAATAATAAAGCGTCAAGATGATAACCTGCTCTTTAAGTTGTAAGTAGAAGTATGTGGAATGGGACACATACTAAAGCCTGCAACTTAAACGGCTATGAATCTGTGATATGCCTTACCATATTTGCTTGTCCTGGATTTTACTTCGGATTTTTGGCTTTATGAGTATTATCGTATTAACTGCTCATACTCTGCTTTATCCCTTGTATCCACCTGCCTCCTGTTCATTATCTTATCATGCCCTGAGTACAGTCGGGTTGTATGTGCTTGGATTATGGTGACATGAGATAAAGGTATATAGATGAGGGTTTCCTTGTTTGGATTATTCCTTCGATGTACTAGTCTCATGGAGCCGTGATCTGAAACCATACAATCAGATTTGCTCGTCCTCGGCTTTATTCGGTTTTATCGCTACACATGTACTTACCCTTGCTCGCCACTTGGCTTTTACCTCACCACTCGCCTGGGGAGTTTCATCTGACTCCCCTGGATCCTCATGTCCAGGTCATGGAGCTTGGAGCATGTGGATTCTCCTAATTGCTAATCAGAGTGGCGCAGCGGTAGCGTGGATCCCCAACAGACCGTCCAGAGCTCTATCCTTCCAGGCCCCCTTTGCGCCTCTCGAGTTTTCCTTTAGTAAACTCGTGAGTGCCCTCTTGTACTATTCATACTTGTACATCTCTTTGTAATCTCGCAATTGCGCATATCAGTGATGTAATATTCATGTAATATTGGATCACCTCTGGTGATAACTTTGTAATTGTACTCATGTGTTGGAATGTATAATGCACCACTTGCTTCCGTACTCTGATTCTTGCCTGTACTGATGCTTAGCGTATATGCGTGAGGGTATTTCTGACCTGCGTATATACGTTGCAGTAACGTCTCCGTACCCGCAGGATTGGGGCGTTACACACAATAAGAATATTCCAAACCTCAAATGCGGATTTGCAATTAAT
The DNA here is from genome assembly GCA_038442645.1 of Agave tequilana. Lineage (NCBI taxonomy): Eukaryota > Viridiplantae > Streptophyta > Magnoliopsida > Asparagales > Asparagaceae > Agave > Agave tequilana. The sequence continues at coordinate 959,124 of JAVJIF010029680.1, read as the reverse complement.
GATGCGTGATAAGTCATCCTCATTTAATGCTTGGGTCAATGCATATTGGGCTCTAGCATTAGCTTCATAATCCTTGGAGGTGTCCTCGGACCATGAGCTTTCATCAGTGGTGGGTTCAACAAAATCTTTAGTTATGGCCCTAGCTACCCTAACTCCTAGGGACTCAAGGAAGAGGTTCATTTTGACCTTCCAAATGGGGAAGTTCAAACCATCAAACTTAGGTGGGGACTTGATGCTAGAAAAGTCAAGTGAAGCCATAGATGAATAGTAAAATGCACAATATATGAAAAATGCAACAAATAATTATAGCCAATAACAAGGATCTCCCTAAGGTGGTTAAACCAAGTACTAGGGTTAGGCTCTGATACCAATTGAAATCACCTAGAGGGGGGTGAATAGGTGATGACTATATGATAATGGCACAAATGCGGAATTTAAAATTTAACTAAACAAGTTGCTCAAATTAAAAGACTTGCAATAAAGAAAGCAATTAATAGTGCAAGAAATAAAGGAGTTTGAGTTGAGAGAAATTTGAGCAAACGCAAACACAAGTAATTGTTTCCGAGGTTCGAGCCACGCTCTACGTCCCCGCCTTCACACTTGAAGGATTTCCACTATTGTAGATCCCACTGGATCGCCAATACAAGGACACACTTGTCCTATCTCTCGTGATGTCGCAACACCACCCGGAGCACACTAGCTCGCTTGAGGCCGATGCCTCTACAACTTCACTCAAGAAGAAAATGATCACACTTGATCAAAAATTCGCTCACTTGCACAATCCTAGAACCAATTATGTAGATGAAGAATTATGGGATTGTGTAGTGCAAAAGCTAGAGAGAAGTAGAGGTAAAGACTTCAAATGGGTGTTTAGAAATTTAGGCTTTTGAGAGAAATCTTTTCTAAAGAAAAAATGTAAATCTTGTAAAAATATGATTTTCAAATGATGTGAATGGTTGTTTTATCATTGTGAAATGACCTCCTATTTATAGGGGTTGAAAAACACTTGAAAACAGCCTCACAGATCCGTTGGGGTGAGATCCCAACAAAAGCTGTCAGAAAAATAGAGTTGTTGGAGTCTGTCAGAAAATCTGACATCTGTCGGTCGACCGGGTCGGTCGACCGCCAACGGTCAGAAATATGACCGTTGGGGGACATCGGTCGACTGCCCGGTCGACCCAAACTACCCGAGAGCACTGCAGAGTGCTCGGTCGACCGGAGCGGTCGGCCGACGTGCACATGCACAGTTTGTGCACGTCGGTCGACTGGGACGGTCGACCGACTTCTGTCAGTTCTGAAAAATCAGAACTTGCAGAAACCAGAAATTGGGGTTTTTGGATTTTGGTCTAGGTTTGAAGTTTTGGATCTTGTAAAACTTAGAGTATGAGCATATGTCACTACTCTAACAAGTTAAAAACATTTTGATAAAATTCTCTTTGATAAAAGCTTGTTTTTCCAAAACTTGTTTTTCCAAGAACTTAATCTAAATTCCAAAAACATGTTAACTTTAAATCTAAGTTGAAAATAGAAATTGAGAATCGTTTTGAAGTCATGAACCAAACTAAAAGTGTGTGTAAGTGGTAATCCCATAACTCTACTTCTAACATCTAGGTTTTGACAAAATATCTAAAATAAAGATCAAAATACAAATCTTGGAGTTTTACATAGTCTTGATCTTGACTTGGTCTTTTCTTCAACGTCTTGTTCCCGAAGCTTTCTATTGTGCTTAGCTTGGGAATGCAAATCTTTAGCGGCATCCAAACTTGTGAGTCTTGATTGTGGAGCCGTCAAATCAACCTGTTTAACCTGAAATTCTTTTAAACAAAACTTGTTAAATATATAACTAGATATGGTTTGTTATCATCAAAATATCCATCAAGATATAGGGCAAATTGTTGGCCCAAAGGCCATTACTAACAAGCTAACATTACTTTATTCCATGCTTACTTTTCTATAGTATTGATGGTTTAAGTGTAGCTTGAACTTGTTTTGTTGTGTTGGGTTGTGAAGAGTTGCATATGAGCCATGCTTTGAATCGCTCTTGAACCAAGGACTAGTGATGGCCAATGATACGTGTGAGGCAACTATCACTAAGAGGTTAGCGTGTTGGTGGATTCATTAGTAGTTAGTGCCGTGAGTTTTCTTTCTCTTTCACTTGTTTTAGAAATATACCAAAAACTACAAATACCATTCTTTTCAATGTTTCCCACTCCTTCGTATTTCACCGTACCTCTCTTTCAATTCTTTCTTTTATTTTCTTTACATTCTTTCAAACATTGAAGAACTTTTAACAAACACGTGAATTAACCGGTAAAGCTTCTATCGCCTCCCGTCCTTGTGGATTCGACTCGTTTTAGCCTCTATGCTATAACGGAAGTATCGAGGAAGCCAAAGCACACACACTTCAAACATCCATTTCAAAATATACACTTTTTGTGCGCGGTTTTCCCAAGATCAATTGCCGGCTAGCACCAATCTTCGCCACTTCTCCAGGCCGGCGATCAGTTTTTGATCGGCTGTCGGTACAAGCCCTGATGAAGCATAGCAAAAGGAGCGTCTCGCGAGATCCACCCTCTGCATCCGTCAACATGACCGGAAGAGGACGAGAGTTACGCAAGGGAAGACAAGCATCTGACGACACCCCCTACAGCTCCCCAGATCCAGATTACACCCAGGCTTAGGCGAAGTCTTGGTGCAGGAAGAAGGTGTCTTCCAAAACACCAGATCTAGGGTTGCGATACCCTACACTTATGGACAACCGTCCTCCTCAACAACAGCAGCCCCGCCAGAACCAAAGAGAGGATCAGTCCAGTGGTCTGACGAAGAAGATGAAGACAGTGGGTATGCCTTTTCAGCGACAGTTAGCTCAGTGCGAACAGACAGAGCATAAGTCAATATGGCTGATAATGCTAACGATGACCTGCGTCAGTGTTTGGAAGCTCGGGAGTAAACTTCCAAAACCCAGCAAGAAGCTCTAGACAATATTCAACAGATGCTCGCTCAACTCCTCAGTATTCAGAACAACAATGATGCCGGGAGCAATCACGACGAGGAGGAGCATTTTAGCAATGAACAGCCAAAGACGGAGAAGTCTAAGGAGGGTTCTTCTTTAGACGCTGAAGCCCTTAAGGGCCTCTAAGCTCAAATTGCATCCCTAGCGCAGAGGGATGAATTAAAGAAAGTAGGGGCAGTCCGTCCTTACCCGCTGGAGTGGGATTCAGTGCCATACCCACCAAAGTTCAAACCACCAACGTTACACACATACGATGGTAAGAGCTCGCCGAATCAGCACAACTACTACTTCCGGTCTCAGACTGGTAATGTTATAGGCAATGACGCCATCATGGGTAGACTGTTCATTGGCACCTTAAAGGGGGTGGCATTTGACTGGTTCTGAAGTCTCCCTCCGGGCTCTGTTAATTCCTGGATCGACCTGGAAACCCGATTCCTCTCTCGTTTCTATGAGAACGATACCGAGGTAACCATGGACAAGCTCCTTTCCACCGTGCAGAAGAAGGGCGAACCTGTCCCTGACTACATTGAGCGGTTCAGAAACTTATCTTTGATGTGCCCAGCAGGGATGCCATTACCCATGCTCTTATAGACGTGCAAGCATAACTTCTTGGACCAGGTAGAAGTTCGCATGGGGGCTGTCAAAGCCCATACCTGGAAAGAATTGATCGAACAAGCTAAGATAGCCGAAAAGTCAGCTAAAAAGTTCGAACCATCTACCCCTAAAGGCAAATGGGGTATGAGCAATAAAGGACGTAGCGACGTACCGCAGTCTTCTCAAGCCAAAGGGAAAGAAACTATGTCCGTAGAGTTGTCCGGGGACGTGCAGTCGAAGGCCAAGAAGAGTGGCTTCAATAATCAGGAGTCTAAGTTCCCTCCAAAATAGTACTCCTTCGGAGACGATCAGGTGGTCACGATATTCCATTTTCTCCACAAAGGGAATAAAATAAAGCTGCCAGATGCTCGGCGTCCCAATGAGATAGGACGCACAAATGATCCCAAATACTGCTTCTACCACAGGATGATTCACCATCCTACCGACAAGTGCTATGTCCTCAAGGACAGAATTCAAGCCTTGATCGACGCCGGAGTCCTGACACTAAAGTCAGAGCAGAAGAAAGTCACTGCTAATATGGTGACCCTCGAGTTTGGTAAAACCCCAAAGGTCACAGTTCTTGACGGGACTTATCCAATCCCTGCGCCAAGGTTGGAAATCAGGCATCCCGTGACTGAAATTCAAGATAACAAGGGTCTCGTCCCCTTAACATTGGAGACAGGGGAAGTCATGTGAATACACCCAGACCTCGTCCAAGACGTACAGTGGGATTCAAAGAAGCCCAAGTCAAAGGGCAAATCTTGCAATGTCATCTCTGTCTTGCCAGACGATGACAATTTTACGTCAGCTTCCATCAGTGATTCTGATGGAGAAAAGCACGCTTGCACGGCGCAGACCGATGTACCTCAGCCAATGAGCACTCGATCTGGAAAGTCATACTTAAGGCAGTATGAGAAGCCTACTGAAGAGATACAACAGCAAACAATGTTAGTACAAATACCAGCATCTACTCCAGTTCCAACCAAGGGAAAGGAGAAGCCTAAGGAAGTCCGGTTCGACCATGTCCTAAAGAAGCCTTCAGGCCCAGGGCTTGACACGCCCTTTCGTTTTGACATATTGGCCCATTTGGCTAATATTCCAGCTCGTATTACAATACACGAGCTTCTTCGTCTCTCAAAAGAGACAAGAGAAGCACTCAGGGATGCGCTGGCTAATTCAGAATCATTCCTGACATGTATGCCAGAGGTCCCTAACGATGATGCTCAGTCTTCTTGCCCAGAATGTCATCATGTGCAATCAAAGGTGCCCGCTATTACCTTCACAGCGGAAGATATTCTTCTCAAAGATAACAAGCACGATCGACCTCTATACTACACTGGATATATCGGTTCAACGTGCATCGAAAGAGTACAAGTTGATCCGGGGTCCGCACTCAGCATCATCCCTAAAAGGCTACTTTATTTCCTCGGTATACTGCTGTATAGGTTGTCCGCAACCACCACTATGATATACGGTTTCAATGCCGGGAGTAGTCACCCACTTGGAAAGATTTGACTCCGTTGCCGAATCGGGAGCCTGAAGTCAGAAGTGACATGCTATGTCATTGACGCTGACACATCATATAACCTACTGCTAGGACGACCATGGATTCACTCCAACTAGATCGTTCCCCCCACTCTGCACCAGTGCTTCAAATATGTTGAAGATGACACGACAGTACGAACTGTCTTTGCTGAAAAGCAGCCATTCAAAGGGGTGAAAAATTACTTCACTGACGCTCTCGTGTATCAAGAGGCCGGTGAAACACCCAAAGAAACATTGCCAGACGATGATGAAAGTGGCAATGAGGCAGATTCAGAATTCGAAGCAGGCATGCCAGCCATTTTGATTGGCGAACCAATTATAGCATGTCTTAATAATCCCCAATGTAATACTCCTTCTGAAGATGAAGGTGAATGTGTAATTAATGATAATATTTCTTTCGATTATCCTGCGAGTGTTGGGCTATTTGAATCCATTATGGATAGCTCTCTGCACATGCCTTTGCATAAACCAAGTGCATCCAGTACACCCATGGAAGCTATAGAAGGGGCCACGCTAGTGATCCCTCCATCCAAAGAAGGTCAGTTATCGATAATTTTCGGTAGAACCCAACCAAGGGGACCCATAACCGCATATTCGAGTTCAGACTCAGACACTCTAAAATTCTTTCATTACGCGTGGCCAGCGCACCATATTATGAAGAAAATGGGATACGACCTAAAGCATGGAGAAGGCCTGAATTTCGAAAAAGGAAGGCACAGTTTGATGCATAACTTTGTGCCAAAAGGGAAGCCTGCAAATTACTATGATAGTACACGCAGGGGGTTGAGATACGTTACACCCACATCGTCAGCAACGATTCAAGTCAAAGACGATGAACCAATTCCATCACATTCAGCCTCATCCTCCGAGTGGGACTCAGATATTAGTGTGGTAATAATGTTCAAAAATCTCACCGTTAATATGACTTCAAGCAGTCAATTGAGCCTGCAGAAGCTACTGATGAGGAACCATGGGCCCAACAATTAGATATCCAGTGGGAAAAAAGATTCGAACTGCGCGAACCACCTACTAAAGACAAGGTGATGCAGGTCAACTTGGGTAGTCAAGACCACCCTAAGCCCATCTTTATAAGTGAAAGCTTATCACTAACAGAAAAGGAAGAATTGATAATACTCGTAAAGGAGTATATAGACGTCTTCGCATGGAACTACGAAGACATGCCCGGACTTGATCCGCAAGTATCCATGCACCGTCTGAATATCAAGCCCGACGTCAAGACAGTCAAGCAGCAACAACGTCAGTTTCACACAAACATTATGGAAGCTATTGAAGCTGAAGTCCATAAGCTCATTGCATGTTGCTTTATTCGGGAAGAACAACATCCAGATTGCGTTGCTAATATCTTCCAGTCCTCAAGAAGAACGAGAAGATACGGATCTGCATCGACTACTGTGATCTCAATACGGCTTGTCCTAAAGACGAATTCTCACTACCCATCACCGATGTCATAATTGACAACACATGTGAATTCGAAAGAATGTCTTTCATGGACGGCTTTTCAGGGTACAATCAGATTAAAATGTACCCCAACGATGAAAAGTATACTTCATTCCAAACACCCTTGGGGGTATACTGCTACACCGTGATGCCCTTCGGGCTAAAGAACGCCGGAGCAACCTATCAGCGGGCAATGAGTACAATCTTCCGCGATCATCTCCGAAAAACGGTGGAATGCTATGTCGACGATATTGCTGTCAAAAGCCGCAACAAGGATGACCATCTTTGCGACCTGAGAACGATGTTCGACATAATGCAGGCTCATCAATTGAAAATGAATCCGACAAAATCCTTCTTCGTAGTCTCGAGTGGCAAGTTCCTTGGGTTTATCGTTACATCAAAAGGGATTCATCTGGACCCAGATAAAGTCAAAGCCATTCAGAGCATGCATCCACCGAGTAATCTCAAGGAGCTTAGAGGCTTACAAGGTAAACTGACTTATATCAGAAGATTCATCGCAAATCTCTTAGGCCGCTGTCAGTCGTTCACCCGACTCATGAAAAAGGGTGCTTCCTTCGTATGGGATCAAGCTTGTCAGGAAGCTTATGAAGACATCAAAAGATACCTCACAAAGCCTCCAGTCTTAGTGGCCCCTACATCAGGGAAACCATTCTTTCTTTATGTGAAAGCTATGGACATTCTCTTGGCACCCTGCTTGCTCAAAAGGACGACAATGGTCACGAGCAAGCCATTTATTATCTGAGCAGGACCCTCATAGGAGCAGAATCTCGCTACAACCCTATCGAGAAAGAGTGTTTAGCTCTTGTCTTTTCCGTTCAGAAGACACGACATTATTTGGTCGGCCAAACCATACATGTCATCTTCAGAGTAAATCCTTTGCGTCTTCTCATGACGAAGCCAGGATCATTGTGTTGGCCCGGAGGCCTTCCACTCTAGTTTTGATGATGATTAACTCATGTAGTAATGTTTACTAATATTCTTGTGATTTTAGTTTCAGATCTTTAATCAAGATATTAGTTGGTGATTAGCTTCAACAAAGGAGTTTAGAAGCTTTTCATGATGATTCCAGGGCCCATGCTAGACTCCAACATTCTTCTAGCTCGTGGATCATCATTTTGGGATCGAGTCGACTTGAAGATGGAAGATCGTCAAGAAGACTTAGGTATCCTAGTTTAGTTTGTTTAGATCCATTTGTAAAGATAAGAATAGTTGATATGCTCAAGTGCACAATACACACACGTTTCATGATTTGGTTTTTAGTTTTCATGAATAGATTGATCAAAACAAGTTAAATAGTTTATATGTATATAGATGTATTCTATATATACATGCATGCTTAAACTTCCTAGACAAACTTATTTTGACTTTCCTATTCATGTATTGAAAAATCAAAGTTTGATAAAATTTACAAGACAAAAAAATAGTTTCAAATGTTTGATATTTGAGTTGAAATTTTTATCACATGTTTATATATCAATGCAAAATGATAAAACTATTTTTGGGGAATTTTAAGTATCTTACAAGAATTTTTAGAAATATTTTTAACATGTTCTTCTGACCCAGATTATTGGCTGCCAGGCCCTGGCGGTCGACCGGGCCGGTCGACCGTGTTCCAGAGCCGGTCGACCGGTCAGTCGACCGACGTGCACAGGACCGTGCACGTTTGGCCAGTGGACTGGGCCGATCGACCGGGCGATCGACCGGACCTGAGAGCAGTGCTATCTGTTTCTGGGCGGTCGACCGGGCGGTCAACCGGGCGGTCAACCGGGCTGCTCCAACGGTCATATTTATGACTGTTGGTGGTCGACCGGCCGGTCGACCGCCAGCTGTCTGGCTGTCAGAAAACAGCCAAACGGCTATGTTTTTGGGGAGCCTATAAATACCCCATTTCTTGGGGGTTTTGACTACGATTTTAAGAGAAAAAATTACAGAGTTTCTCTAATGTTTTAAACAAGTTTTCAAAATAGTTTTTGTGCCAAAAAGATTCATTTTTTTGTTTTAAAGTGTTTTGTTCATTTCAAAGAAATTAGTTTTTGGGAATTTGTTTTTAATCTAAACTTCTATATCCATTTGGTATTTTTCCCAAGAGATTTTCTTTGATCAAAACACTAGTTTTCCACACTTGAGCTTATCATCTATCCTATTCTATTATGATCTTGTTTTGTGGAAAAGAGAGATTGGTTTGTGGTTGAGATACACCACTAGTTGTAAACCCTCCTTGTATTTGTGTATCCCTCTTTGGTAGAGGTTGATTGGAGTAGTGTTTGCTCCCTCCTTGGTAAAGGTTGAGATTGTTGGTTTGCTCCCTCTTGGTGAGGTAGAGTTGGTTGTATTTGTAACCCTCTTCGGTAGAGGTGATTGTGGTTGTTTTGGCTACGGGCCTACCCTTCGTTTGTGAGGTGGTGTTTGAGAGAGGAGTTCGATACTTCTAGTGTTGTACAAATCCTCGTACAAATCCTCCTCGATGGAGGTTTCCTCGGTGGGAGTTAGTGGATTGGAAATCCTTCACGGTGGTAAGGCGGGGATGTAGAGCTAGGGGCTCGAACCTCGAAACACATCTTGTCTTAGCGTTTGATCCATTGACTCTCAACTCTCTCTCTTTACTTTGTGCATTGCATCATTCATATCATCATATCTTATTTGCTTGTGTTGTGCCTTGCATATTTCATATTGCCTATATCTTGTATGCTTGGTTGTTTGTGTGCCTCACTTATACGTAACCACAATAGCTTCATATAGCACCTCAACCCTTATCTAGGGGAATCAAGAGGAGTTAGTCCAGAGCCCTTTATGGGGAATTCGGCTACACTTGTTGGTTGTATTAAGTGTGTTGCAAATTAGTTTTTAAATTCTGCATTTAGTTCATTATATTAGCCGTACACCTATTCACCCCCCTCTAGGTGTACCTTCACATTGAACTCAAGAATAGCTAAATGGGCACTCCTTTTGTCTCAATACGACATTATCTTTATCCCTCAGAAGGCGGTTAAAGGCCAGGCCTTTGCAGAGTTTTTGGCTGCTCATCCAGTTCCGGAACACTCAAAACTTCACGAAGATATCCCAGATGAAGTCTTCGAGTCTAATACAACCTCAGAAGAGGAAGTGTGGTAGATGTTCTTCGATGGAGCATCACGAATAGGCCCTAAAGGCAAGATCATTGCCGGAGTGGGGGTTGTGTTCATCTCCCCACAGAATCATGTCCTTCCCAGAGCATTTTCTCTGACAGAATCATGCTCCAACAATGGAGCGGAATATAATGCTCTGCTCATTGGTCTTCAGCTCGCCCATGGAATGGGGGTACACTACCTCGAAGCTTATGGCAATTCAAAACTGATTATCAATCAGGTTAAAGGCGAATATAAAGTTCGCCACGAGGATTTGGTGCCTTATTATTATACAGTCATCGAGTTGGCTAATCTATTTGAAGGCTTCTACATCGGGCACGTGTCTCGATCTCAAAATACCAAGGCAGACGCTCTTGCTGCATTAGGAACAACACTAGCCTTGCTAGCCGACACCGAGTATCACCTCACAGTGGCAACCCGACATCTTGTATGCTCTAAGCATATACTAAGAACCCGAGAAGTCTATAATGTCTCCACGGATCTTGAGCTGAGAGACTGGCAATTCCCTCTTATCGACTATGCTTTACATGGTCTGTTACTAGACGATCCTAAAGAAGCGGCATCTATCAGACGAAGGTCTCTCCGTTTTTACTACGATCCAACTTTGAAGACACTTTACCGTCGTTCATATGACGGTGTCCTCCGTTGCCTTTCTAATCTAGAGGCACAAGAAGTGCTTAAAGAAGCACATAACGACATTTGCGAAGCTCATCAGCCAGGTCCAAAACTTAAAGACAGGTTGCATAGGCTTGGATATTTTGGCCAGCCATGATAGCCAATGCCATCCAATGCGCACGAAGGTGTAAAGCATGTCAGATTCATGCTGACTTCATACACCAGCTTTCGGAGTTGCTTCACCCAACTGTTGCTTCATGGCCATTCGAAGCATGGGGAATCGGCGTCGTAGGGCCAATCAGCCCTTCTTCGATAAGGGGTCACCGATTTATCTTGGCAATAACCGATTACTTCTCAAAGTGGGCGGAAGCTATACCACTGGTTGAGGTCAAAACCTCTAACATGGTTAATTTCATTAAACACCATGTCATTGATCAGCATGATTTTGTCACATTTTCATTCCCATATTTATCTATCATTTGTTTATAAATAATGCTACTCGGGTATTTTTAGTCTATTTTGCAGACAAAGTTATTAGGAGAAGACTAGACCACAAAAGACTCTTTCGAGACCGTAAAGCGCGTTAAAAGGAGTTGAAGGCGAGATAGGAGGCTTGACACTGCTGGAATCAACGTCTAAAACTGAGATCAAAGAAATTTACGATCAACTCGAAAGAGATCGAGGCCAGTTCGAAAATAACGTAATTTTGCAAAAGTTAGGGGCTTAAACGCAAAATGGATAGAGATGTAAAGTGCAAATTAATTTAACGATTCTCCTTTTAATTTTGTAACTATTTTAGACTTTTGTGTAAAATAGCAAAACCCTAGCCTATAAATATACATGTAAAGGCTAGGGTTTGGGAGGTTTTTTTTGTTTTTCTTTTCTAGGGTTTTTATTTTTTAGAATTCTTTTTCCTTGAAACTTGTGTGAAGATAATCAAGTCTTGGATTTTGGCCAATTTTTCAGAAGTTATTTTCATCTCATGGAGGTCTATTCTAATTGCAATCTCAACTTTTAGAGAAAAGAAAAAAGAAGAAGGAGAAAAAAAAGGGAAGAAGATCTACAGAGGCGCAGGCGCCTCTGTACAACAATGGGCGCACTTTGCGCCCCCCATTTGAAAACAGAGGGCGCCAAATGGGCCCCTCCATTTGAAAGGCAAGGGGGGCGCCAGGTCTGAAGAGGCAGGGGGCGGCCCCTGGCGCCCCGCCCCCTGTAGGTAAGTTTTTTTTTTTAAATTTTTTTTATTTTTTTAATTAATTTAATTTAATTAGTTTAGTTTAATTATACATGCTTTCAATTAATTATTTAATAAATTTTAGATAACTTTAAACTGATTTAATTAGTTTAGTTGATTGTTAATTTTATCATGAGTAGGTAATTTTTCAGCGAGTACCTAGAGGAGATGAACCTAGACTTAATTCTTGGGAACCGAGTCGTTCTCCTATTTATGACTGTATGCACACCAATTGACCTATAACTTCTAGGAAATTATTTTTAGAGTCACTACTTATTTGACAGGCTATGTATCAGGGTTAATGGTCCATGCTTAGTGTCTGTTGCATTTATGCTATTTATTTAATTTAGTTAATTTACTTTTGATGGACCATGTAACTGGATAATAGCTTGTGCTTAAATCTAATGTTCAGAATTAATATGCCTCTTAGACATAGAGATTTGGTGTGTAATACAAACTGATATGGAGATCAAATTGACCGCTTGATGCTAGTTTAGGGGATTCGATCCTAGGTGCTTGACTTTTCTTTTACTATAATTAGTTCACATAGCTCACAAGATCCATAAATCTTTTGATCCATTCGTGTACAAGTGTCATAACCAAAAGAACCACCTGTCCCTGTGGACCGACCCTCAAGTGCTACATCGAACGACCGTGCACTTGCGGTAATTTAAAACGAGGAGACAGAATCTCCCCATCAAGTTTTTGGCGCCGTTGCCGGGGACACGGTGTTCTATCTTTAGTTTTGACACCTATATCGAATTGTAAAAAAAAATTCAAAAAAAAATTAAAAATTAAAAAAAATTCCTTTCCCTATGGCCTATCCAAATTCATTTGGTTACGATTCATTTTATAGGCCAGACCCTTCTTTCCATCCACCAATGTCTCTTCCAGATTTTAATGAATACATCCATCCCACGAACTACTCATTTTCTTCATACCATCCCATGAGTTGCCATCACTGTCAAGATCCAAATCATTCTTCTGAACAGTGTCCTTCGATAGGGTATTCGTCAGAACTAGGTCAAAATCAATTCCACACATTTCAAGGACCTACGAGCGAGCCTTATCCATCAAACTTCAATTCGGAAGGTTGGAATTGTCCTCAATTTTCATGGGACCAATCATATCAAAATTCTCAACCTAATTGGTCCTACATTGAACCACCACCTCCATCTTGGGGATTTGAGCATGAAGAAAGCACACTAGAGAAGAGTTTTAAAGCCATGCAACAGACTATAGTGGAAACCAATCAGCAGTTAATCGAGGCATGTGCTCACATGGATAAGATAATGACTCATCTCAATCAATCTGTTTTAACCACAAGTCCAGATCAAGTTCAGGAGTTCCATCAACTTTCGCAAAGTGAGTTAAATGGCAATCAGGTGGACAAGGAACATAGACTAGAGGAAGCTTTTGAAACTTTCAGGCAAACTTAAAAGCAAGTGCTCTATGACACTAGAGACTGCTTAAACAGGCCAATAAATGAGTTGATTAGTGAGCAAGAGAAGGATCCCTTTTCTAGTCAACTAGTTCATGAACCAACGCTGACTAGTCCCATGTCCATTCAAGAGCACATCAACTTTCATAAGATGAACAAAGGCCAAACTGTTAGACCCGAAGAGCAAATCGTTGGCTATAGTGACATGTCTAATCATTCCATCGAAATGCCCTTCGAGTCCCACTTATTTCATCTTAATCAATTTGAAGAGTTTGAACATGAGAAGCCTGTTGAGGAAGTTGTGAAAGTCCATGAAAGGTACAAACTTGATAATGATCCTCAGTGCCTGGATGAAGTGATTAAAAATCATTTGGCTACACGTACACCTCATGTGGAGCCAGTTGAATCTTGCTGTGAAGATGAATGTGTCAATGATGAATTTTTGTTTCAAGAGAAATTTGAGGATGAATTTTCTAAGTTCTACGAAAAGATAAGTGTTGGGGAGCAGAAAATTGCATCAACTCATATGAAGAAAATGGAGCACACTGATCAAAATTGTGAGGATGCCTACATGCATAATGAGCCTCTGTTTCTTGATGAGCTTTTTATTGAAGAGTGTGATCACAATGTGGAGAAAACATGTGTTGATGATCTTGAGTTTAGAGTTCCCTTTGAGAAAACAAAACTCGATTTAAGTATCTTCACTTTCGATGAGCCAACCAATGATCATACTTTTCAAAACTCGATTCAAGAATCTCTAATTAACCAAAGCTTTGAAACCCTATTTGAAGACGAACTCATATATCTGAATGAATCGGTTAGGGATGCTTTGGTTAATTACACACCTCCAAAGAAAATTGTTGATTTAAGTTTTGAGGTGATGTTTGAGGATGAGCTTAAATTCATAGGCAATCATATTGTGGACACTCCAATTATATCGTGTAAAAATGATGAATTTGTGAGGAGGTATGGAAAGAAGAGAAGGAAGAGATGGAGGAAAGTGATGAACAAGATGGAGAGGATGAAATTAAAAATAACAAAGAGATTAACCTCTCCACTTTGTCCATTAAAGAGAACCCATTGGAATGATGGGAAGCGAGCTTGAGGGAATAGGCCTAGAAAGATCTAGGTGTGGGGGAGTTGTGAAATTGTACATATGTAAATATTTGTTTATTTTTATTTATTTATTTAATTTTTTTGTTGAGTCTTTTTATTTCTCTTTTAATTAGTTGAGTCAGTTTTAGTGAGTCTTTTATTTCTCTTTCTCTAACCTATGTGTCGAGTTTATTACAAGTGATACAGGATAAGCAAGGAGGCATCCACCACACACAAGGAGAATTTTTGTTGCTTCGACAGCTTGATTTTGTAGTGCACTGTGAGTATTTTTAATTCTAGCATACTGTTCATATTTCTATATCTCTTGTATGCTTGGATTGCATGGTCATCATGATTGTGTGCATATTGTGGATGCGTAAATTACATGCTACATTATTTTTATCTCTGTATTCATTTTTTTGTGCATGAGGACATGGCACAGTTTAGGTGTGGGGGGAGATACACATTTTTTTCTTTTATGAGTCCTTTTTTTTTGATTTTAGGGTTTTTTTTAATTTCTTTACTTTATTTTCTTTTAGGAGTCTTAAAAAAAATTTGAAAAAAAAGAAAAAAAATTGAAAATTTTCTGCAAATGATTAACTAGTATGTGAGTGATTTAGTATCCATGAGTGGATTTTAAGTATAAGATCAAAATGAAAGAATCATAAAGTCTTAAAATAAAGATTAGAATCTAAAACGGACATACCATCTAAACTTAGTCTAAGTGATTATGTACCAAATAACACTTACACTTTTAAGTTCATAGGCTTGGGATATTGATTACAAAAAAAAAATTGTGAAAAAAAAAGATTTATTATATAGTAAAATAGATATTAATAAATCCTGTCTTGTGGCCTCAGTTGCATGAGTAATTAAGTCCGTAGGAGTGTTTTTACACTTATTGCCCTAAGACCATCTGGTTTGGGAGCATTGGCCCAAAGCTCGCTACATGGGTAGCCGAGAAAGCCTAATAGGACAAGATACTATAAAAATATAATAATTTTGATTATCAATTAGCTAGGTACCTTGGCCTCAGGAAGCCTCAGTATCTACGCGAAAGATAGTTAAAAATAATAATAATAATAATAAAAGAAAAAAAAGATAATAATTTTGATTATCAATTAGCTAGGTACCTTGGCCTCAGGAAGCCTTGGTATCTACGTGAAAGATAGAAAAAAAAAGAGAAAAAAAAGTATAAAAGTTGTAATTAAATATTCCCAAGCTTAAGAACTACATCACGATCACGGGGTACATAGGATCTGAAACTTAGGACAGGTGGTGTAAAGTTTTGGATTTGAGACTTTATTTTATAGCCAATATGATTTCTTGAATTGAGGTTTTACTTGAAAATGAAACTCATAGAAATTGATGATCTTGCTAGCTAGTTAACTAAAAAAAAAAGATTTGGCTTTCTTTTCTTGATTTTCGGTTATCCTTATTTTACTTTTATTTATTTCTTAATCTCTAACTTTCTTGGATTTTGTGGGTGTAATCCACTGAAAACCCTCACGAGACAAAACTCGTCCTCTAGGGGTAACCTAGGGGTTTAACGGCTTGTTGCACGTGCTAAGTGTAACCGTGATTCCTACGAAAGTGAGTTAGTGTTTTCTTTTTCATTTTATTAGTTTTGCTCGAGGACTAGCAAAAGATAGGTGTGGGGGTATTTGATCAGCATGATTTTGTCACATTTTCATTCCCATATTTATCTATCATTTGTTTATAAATAATGCTACTCGGGTATTTTTAGTCTATTTTGCAGACAAAGTTATTAGGAGAAGACTAGACCACAAAAGAATCTTTCGAGACCGTAAAGCGCGTTAAAAGGAGTTGAAGGCGAGATAGGAGGCTTGACACTGCTGGAATCAACGTCTAAAACTGAGATCAAAGAAATTTACGATCAACTCGAAAGAGATCGAGGCCAGTTGGAAAATAATGTAATTTTGCAAAAGTTAGGGGCTTAAACGCAAAATGGATAGAGATGTAAAGTGCAAATTAATTTAACGATTCTCCTTGTAATTTTGTAACTATTTTAGACTTTTGTGTAAAATAGCAAAACCCTAGCCTATAAATATACATGTAAAGGCTAGGGTTTGGGAGGTTTTTTTTGTTTTTCTTTTCTAGGGTTTTTATTTTTTAGAATTCTTTTTCCTTGAAACTTGTGTGAAGATAATCAAGTCTTGGAATTTGGCCAATTTTTCAGAAGTTATTTTCATCTCATGGAGGCCTATTCTAATTGCAATCTCAACTTTTAGAGAAAAGAAAAAAGAAGAAGGAGAAAAAAAAAGGGAAGAAGATCTACAGAGGCGCAGGCGCCTCTGTACAACAATGGGCGCACTTTGCGCCCCGCATTTGAAAACAGAGGGCGCCAAATGGGCGCCCTCCATTTAAAAGGCAAGGGGGGGCGCCAGGTCTGAAGAGGCAGGGGGCGGCCCCTGGCGCCCCGTGTAGGTAATTTTTTTTAATTTAAATTTTTTTATTTTTTTAATTATTTAATTTAATTAGTTTAGTTTAATTAATACATAGCTTTCAATTAATTATTTAATAAATTTTAGATAACTTTAAACTGATTTAATTAGTTTAGTTGATTGTTAATTTTATCATGAGTAGGTAATTTTTTAGCGAGTACCTAGAGGAGATGAACCTAGACTTAATTCTTGTGGACCGAGTCGTTCTCCTATTTATGACTGTATGCACACCAATTGACCTATAACTTCTAGGAAATTATTTTTAGAGTCACTACTTATTTGACAGGCTATGTATCAGGGTTAATGGTCCATGCTTAGTGTCTGTTGCATTTATGATATTTATTTAATTTAGTTAATTTACTTTTGATGGACCATGTAACTGGATAATAGCTTGTGCTTAAATCTAATGTTCAGAATTAATATGCCTCTTAGACATAGAGATTTGGTGTGTAATACAAACTGATATGGAGATCAAATTGACCGCTTGATGCTAGTTTAGGGGATTCGATCCTAGGTGCTTGACTTTTCTTTTACTATAATTAGTTCACATAGCTCACAAGATCCATAAATCTTTTGATCCATTCGTGTAGAAGTGTCATAACCAAAAGAACCACCTGTCCCTGTAGACCGACCCTCAAGTGCTACATCGAACGACCGTGCACTTGCGGTAATTTAAAACGAGAAGACAGAATCTCCCCATCAGTCATCCATCGATTTGGCGTCCCTAGGCGGATCATCCATGACAATGGTCCCCAATTCATAAACCAGGTATTCTATCGGTTCTGCGATAAATACCGAATTCAGAATGTGGTTCAACTGCCTATAATCCCGCCGCTAATGGCTTGGCGGAAGCATTCAACAAAACGATCATCAAGCTACTCAAGAGGTTCGCCTCCTCGAATAAGCGAGATTGGGATGAAAAGCTTGGTGAATGTCTTTGGGCCTACCGAACTATGGTTCGGACACCGACAAGCAATACACCTTTTTCCCTGGTGTACAGGTGTGAAGCAGTCATCCCGTTGGAAATCCAGATGCCGTCGTTGCGAGTCGCTCTAATGACTAAGATCACATCAGAGGACAATGATGTTGGCCCAAGGTTACAATCACCCGTTTTTAGTATGTTTTGATGATTACAAAACATATTAGTTATTTGTACTAATATTGTTTATTGTTTAAGTGTGTTTCAGGATTCTAACTCTCTAGAAGGATTCTTCCCTAAAGGAAGGTGCTTTGGACTCAAGTCTACTCAATTTGGGCTCAAGATACAAGTTTGAAGATCATATGGAAAAAGCCCCTCTTGAAGCACTTGAAGTCTTTAGAATCATTGTAAGAATAGTTTGTAAAGTTTGAGTGTTGGATATTTGGCTCTAGGATACACACACATTATTCTTTACAAGTTCTATGTTTAAAAACGTTTGTTTCTAAGTTTTATGCCTTAGTTTATACATTTACATGTATCCAACTTAGTACATATTGAATATCTTGTTTAAAACATGTGTATATACTATTTCTTGCATAATACTTAGTTATATGTATTTCAAAATATTTTTACAAAAAAATTTCCAACTTCAAAAACCTGCCAGTTTTCTGTTTCAGGCAAGTCCGGCCGACCGCCCGGTCGACCGGCGCCTGTGTCAGGACATGCACGGTTTGTGCATGTCTGTCGGTCGACCACCCGGTCGACCCGACTGTTAACAGTTTGCTCTCGGGTTGTCTGGGTCGATCGACCGGTCGACCGCCCGAAGGAAACTGTGGTTTGTCCAAGAGGACGGTCGACCGGAGCCCAACGGCTCTTTGCCAGCAAGGCGACGGTCGACCGACCCGGTCGACTGCTAGGCCTGCAAAAGCCCAACGGTTCTTTCCTCTTTGGTGCAATTCTGAAATCTGTTTTTATTTTCTGTTTTAACAGACTTTTTGAGAGTTGTTGGAGACCTTTTTCAGGTCAAATTAGGTGTAAAGAAAATGTCTTTAACCTATTTCTTCTCCCTATAAATAGAGGGAAATAGGTCTTTACTATTCACCAAGAAAATCTCTAAGTTTTCATTGTTTTCATAAAGAGAAGAAAAATTGTTTAAAGTTTTCATTTCAAATTCTTTTGAGCTAGTTTTTCAGTTGGGTTTGATTGCTAATATCACTCTACAACTAAAGTTTTTCTCACTACTCTTCATAGAGCCAAAAATCCCTTACTCATTCTATAGTGAAGTTGTAAAAAGAGTGAGAGTTTGTAAAAGAGTTTGAGAAAGAGTTTAGTGATCTTGTTGTGATCACTCTTGTTCTTGTGATCCCTTCTTCTTGTGGAGCAACCTCTTCGGTAGAGGTCTTTGTAAGTTGAGAAGCTCGGTGCTTGGGTCTTCGGTAGACCATTGTAAGGCGTCCTCGGTGGATAGTGGAAACCCTTCACGGAGGTGAAGGCGGGGACTAGAGCAGTGGCTCGAACCTCGAAACAAATTATTGTGTTTGCGATTGCCTTGCGTTATTCTTGCTTTACATTTCTCTTGCTCACTATTGCTTACAATTAATTGCTTGTGATATAACTTACTTTCCTTGTGCAATTGTTTCTAGTTTACTTTACTTGTGATATAATTTGTGTGCACTTCTTCATTTCATATCATTCATCACTTGTTCGATCATTTCTCATACAATAAGATTGCATTGCGCACCTCTAACCCATTCTAGGGGAATTGGGAGGAAGGAGTTCAGAACCCTTCACGGGGTATACGGCTCTTAGTCTTGTTTTGAGAGATCGTTGCATCACTCATTCACACTTAGTTTAAAAAGATCATTAGATTAGCAATTACACCTATTCACCCCCCCTCTAGGTGTATTTCAAATGATTGGTTGCGTCTTCAAGAGCTTGAAGCCCTAGATGAGAAGCGACTACAAGCTCAGCAACACATCGACCTGTATCAAGCTCGAATCTCAAAAGCCTTCAATAAGAAGGTCAAGCAAAGAATCTTCCAGAAAGGAGATTTGGTTTTAGCCGTCAGACGACCAATGATTATGACGCACAAGACCAAAGGCAGATTTCAGCCTAAATGGGAAGGACCATTTGTAATAAAAACAGTCTATTCAAACGGAACATACCGTCTTATGACTTCAGACGGCGACTTACTCATGATGCCGATTAATGGCAAGTTCTTAAAGAAGTACCATCCTTGATTAAGGACCCTTCTTATGATCAAGTTAACACCATACCTCTGATCAAGACCTTCATATCCAAGGTACATGCAAAGAGAGCCTTTCTCTTCCTCCAAGCGAGATCATACAACCATAAACCAGTAGGAACCTGGCCACACACTGGTTGTCTCAAAAGAGAATCAAGGTTACACATACGCTAACCAGAAGATCCAACATCCTTAACGACTAAGGATAGAGGAAAATGTTGGCCTTTAAGCCCAACATAAGTCTTCGACAACTCATCATGCTGAGGGGAATAGCATGGCTAGCCCGACTCAAACGGTAGTTGGTAAAGGCATATCAAACCTGTTGACAGCTGAGGATTTGCTAAAAATCCTAAGGGACCTGTTCCCATTTGATTCCCTCTCCAAAGTCACTTACCAATTCTCATCCATAGAATGGTAAGACCACATATACATTTCGCTATTATGTTAACATTAAACCTATGACAGTAATCTCCTCGTTCTCCCCATGAAAACGAGACCTTTCCCAAATTCCATTACAAACCTTGAGTTTGGTGGCGTCTCAATCAGTTATGTCATTGCGACCTCTGAACCAGCAGACAGCCAAGTCTTAATCTCGATACTTGTTGACATTTACAAAAGACAAGTATCACCAACCTTGAGATTGGTGGCGTCTCAATCGGTTATGTCATTGCGACCTCTGAACCAGCAGACATCCAAGTCTCAATTTTGAGCTTGTTGACATTTACAAAAGACAAGTCTCAACCTTGAGCCTGTTGACATTTACAAAAGACAGGTCTCGATACTTGTTGACATTTACAAAAGACAAGTATCACCAACCTTGAGCTTGGTGGCATCTATATCGGTTATGTCATTGCGACCTCTGAACTAGCAGACAGCCAAGTCTCAATTTTGAGCCTGTTGACATTTAGAAAAGACAGGTCTCATCGATACTTGTTGACATTTACAAAAGACAGGTATCACCAACCTTGAGCTTGGTGGCATCTCAATCGGTTATGTCATTGCGACCTCTGAACCAGCAGACAACCAAGTCTCAATTTTGAGCTTGTTGACATTTACAAAAGACAGGTTTCACCCGTACTTGTTGACATTTACAAAAGACAAGTATCACCAACGTTGAGCTTGGTGGCATCTCAATCGGTTATGTCATTGCGACCTCTGAACTAGCAGACAGCCAAGTCTCAATTTCGAGCCTGTTGACATTTACAAAAGACAGGTTTCACCCGTACTTGTTGACATTTACAAAAGACAAGTATCACCAACCTTGAGCTTGGTGGCGTCTCAATTGGTTATGTCATTGCGACCTCTGAACCAGCAGACAGCCAAGTTTCAATTTCGAGCCTGTTGACATTTACAAAAGACAGGTCTCGATACTTGTTGACATTTATAAAAGACAAGTATCAATAACCTTGAGCTTGGTGGCGTCTCAATCGGTTATGTCATTGCGACCTCTGAACCAGCAGACAGCCAAGTCTCAACCTTGAGCCTTTTGACATTTACAAAAAACAGGTTTCACCCGTACTTGTTGACATTTACAAAAGACAAGCATCACCAACCTTGAGCTTGGTGGCATCTCAATCGGTTATGTCATTGCGACCTCTGAACCAGCAGACAGCCAAGTCTCAACCTTGAGCCTTTTGACATTTACAAAAGAAAGGTTTCACCCGTACTTGTTGACATTTACAAAAGACAAGTATCACCAACCCTGAGCTTGGTGGCGTCTCAATCGGTTATGTCATTGCGACCTCTGAACCAGCAGACAACCAAGTCTCAATTTCGAGCCTGTTGACATTTACAAAAGACAGGTCTCGATACTTGTTGACATTTACAAAAGACAAGTATCACCAACTTTGAGCTTGGTGGTTTATTAACCATTATGTCATTGCGACCTCTGAACTGGCAGATAGCCAAGTCTCAATTTTGAGCTTGTTGACATTTACAAAAGACAAGTCTCAACCTTGAGCCTGTTGACATTTACAAAAGACAGGTCTCATCCATACTTGTTGACATTTACAAAAGACAAGTATCACCAACCTTGAGCTTGGTGGCGTCTCAATCGGTTATGTCATTGCGACCTCTGAACTAGCAGACAGCCAAGTCTCTATTTCGAGCCTGTTGACATTTACTAAAGACAGGTTTCACCCATACTTGTTGACATTTACAAAAGATAAGTATTCCCCTTTTAGTCCCATAAGGGCTAATCTTGAGCTTGGAGGCTTCTCAACCGGTTACGTCAGTGTGACCTCTGAACCGGCAGATAGCAAAGTCTCATTATGCAATCCAACAAGGACTATTTTCTCAAATGGCTGCAATACAACTTGGAAACGACAATTCACTAGATAAAGCAAGTTGGAGATTCGACAGGGGAGTCAAAACAAAGTTATTTTTTATTGATTCCAAAAAGAAGGGATACATGGAGGCACATATATTACAAGCTACGAGGGTACGTCATAAGATCTGATCCGTTCTTCAAGGAAGGCCAGCCTTGTCCTCTTGTCATTAGCAGCCCTGACAAGCGCCTGTGACCTCAACTCAGCCTCGTTAAAATTCGCCGTTTGGGCCAAGCGAGCCTCGACCTCGGCCAAAGTTGCCCTTTGAGCTAACTCCTGCCGCGAGAGTTCGTCACTCTAAGCCTTAAGCTGCTCAAGCCGTGTAGTTTCTTCAAGACGCACTGGTTCAGCCTTAGATAAGAGAAGATTTCCCTTCTTGATCATCTCCTTGGCTTTCTCAATTTTGTCTTCAGCGTCAAGAAGAGCACTGTTAGAAGCATCTATGGCGTCCCCAAGCTCTACTTGCCTTGTCTCCAAGGATTTCAAGTCCGAAGAAATGGCCTTAGCGGCTTCCTGAGCGGCAAGATGGGCTTCATGCATTTGAGCAACAAGGTGGCAAGCTGCTCGTCAACCGAAGACTCCAGGTCTGAGCGGCTGAGACGGCACCATTCCTCTACGTCTCTCTCAAATTGGTCTACCAGAAGCTCTAATGCAGCGGCCTGGTTATCCCCTCCAAAGTCCCGGATACTCTCAATACTGCGGGAGAGGACCACCTTTAATGTAGAAAATGACATAGTCGAGCCTTTCAAGACCAGATCGATGGATCGCTTCAAGCCCTTATAAAAGCTGTCGACTATCTCAGCTACAAATTCATTTTCAGCCTCGACCACTCCTGGCAGACGAGCAGCCTCAGAAGATTCCACCAGCCTTGTTGACATTACCGTGGAAGGAACAACAGGAACACTGGCTGCAGCAGCATGGCAGGTCATAGGAGATCTTGGTGGAGTCCTCATTGAAACCAGTATACTAGCCACCACTGAGGTAGGACTAGTGACCATTTCCTGGACAGCAGGCTCAACCACCAGCGTTGGGGAAGTAGGACTTGTAATCACCCTCAGCTCCGCGCTTGACAAAATCTATGGCACCTCACTCGTTGATATAGTTAGGAGTGAAGTTGCCTCCGTGACTACCGTCCCTTCAACCTCTGTTCTCTGGCTGGCTCAGGCCGATAAGGGGGCAGGTTACCATACAGAGCATCCAACACAGTAGCATTCGCCGCGGTCAAAGTGCTCATGTCACCCCTGGACCCCTCGGGAAGATTGGTCGGCTCCCTGGAAGTTGACGTACCCAGGGGCGGAACACCTGCAACAAGATTGTGTTTAGGCAGGACACAACAAATAGCAAAAGCCAAAAAGCCAAAGCAATATCAAAAGATGATGTCGCCTCAATCGTCTTGGCGACCACATCAGTCTCTACGAGCTCCACTGGAAAATCTTTGGCGAAGTCAACACGGTCAGTCGGCTCACCCTCGCTCGCTGAACCCTCCGTGGTCCACCCAAGGGAGTTAGAAGTTTCAGAACTTCCCTTCGAAGTCCCGACACCCGAAGGACCAATGTCAGCTGCATTGCCCCCAGATTCGTCTGAGACGGCAAAATAGCCAGCCTCATCACCTTTTTTATAAGTGAATAGGGGATCATAATGTTCCCCTTGTTCTTCGACGGCCTCAGCTCTCGGGCTTGTCACTACCTCAGTTCCTACATCACAAAATGAATGATGAGCTCTCTAGAACACATAAAAGATATATTACAAGGATGGATCGGATTTTACCCAAGTCCGGAACAATTTTGCCAGTCGCCAATTCAGCAACTGACGGTTCAACTACGAATGGGACAAGAGGAGGAAGCGCCGCAGATGGTTCACCCTCTACAACAACCGTAGGAGCTTGGCGACAGGGCTTCTTCACCAACTGCTTCCTACGAGACCCACCTGTCCGTTTGCGCTTGAGAGGAACATCGGGATCCTCCTCTTCTGCTTCTTCTACATGTCTTGGGGGAGTTATCCCCATCATGCCAGAACCGGCTGCAGGAGTCTCGGCACCTGCCTCCGCTTCGAAGTGAGGACTTTCCGCATCCGAGGCTTCGCTGTCGTCGACATCAACGAATTCTTCTATGCCCGGGACGCGAACCCTCTTACTTTCCCTTTTCTCAGAAACTGTCCGCTTCAGTCGCTGAGAAATTAACTTCACACCAGAATTGTTAACATTGAATTCGAGGAGTGTGGAGTTGGAAGTTGCATACCACTGGCAGAAGCTTAGGGTCGTTAGAAGGTTAGGAGTCCTCAAAAGCATACGCAGCCGCGCCTCAGTGCAGCCTGCAATGAAGAACCGCCAGGCACAGGCTCCATCAATGAGGCTCCCCATGAAAGCCAGATTGAGATTTGGGTTGCCCACGTACAGTTGGTCATATCTAAACTGTCGAGCAAACCGACTTATAACATAAGGCTCCAAGTAGCAGGTATTCCCGCTTATGTATAATAAATGTGAGGGCCGAATGCTGACCAGCCACTCAAAAATTTCTCAGCTCAGCGATGACTGCCCTTCTCCCGCATCTTTGAACTCCTCTTCATAGCCTGCATCCCGCATATGGGGGAAGCAGCGAAAAAGACTATAGACGTCATATCGACGCACCAATTTACGGACCTCAGCCACGTAAGTCTTTTGCCATGAACATCCTTCGAATCGGCGGAGAAGCGCCATTCGAACACCTTCGAGGGTTCCTCTCCAGCTTCAATCAAAGAGGGACAGTGCAGGGCGAACCATGCCATTAAATAAGTGTACGACAGACCTATCCTGGGATTGGGTCCATCGCGGGGCAAAATGGTCCCCTTTCCACGCTTCGTCGTTGGCGGCCTACAAAAAGCCTCCATTAATGCGCGAAGGCCTCTCTGGATACAGCACACCATGGCCGGAAGAAGTCCCAGAGAACGACCATAGACTAGCCGAACAGTAGGCAGCAGGACATTCGGATGAACGACATCACCCGAAGAAGACGGCACCACGCACCTCTTCAACCAGACTATCAAGAAACCAGCCAGCAGTGCCTTCCGGGACATCGGCCGATGAGCCTGGTAATGGAAACTCTGAAGGACATCGCCTTTTTCATAGGGACCGTCATCTTCTTTGACAATCAGATCCCCTTGAGAATGCTTTCGCATCTGGCTAAAGATGTCTTCGTCAGCAACTCCACAGTAAGCCGCTTCAGGAGTGTTCTCCATATCTGGGAATAAATAATCTCCCCAGCTCTTCAAGCTGCAGGAAGCTCCCTTACTGCCTCCGTGCATGCTGAAGAAAATGTATAAATGACACATCAACTCCTGATAGGTCTCAAACAAGGCAGGCTCCTGCTTCTCCAGAAGTGCCAATTCCGCCTTGCACGGAAAGTATTCTTCATATGGGAAAGATCCCAAAGGCAGAACAGAGATTTCCCACATCTCATGCAGAGCCATGCCCAGTTCACCAATAGGGGTGAAGAAAGTCCCTGTAACCGGGCAGTACAATTCGAAGATGGCGTAGAAGTACGCTACGCTCATCTGAATGACGTAGCAGGTCGCCCTGACGGCCTTATGAAGGTTCAGCCTCTCCAGATCCTCATCGAAATGAGCGAGGACGTATACAGTTAAATCCCTCCACCATGCCTTCGGAGGGTGAATCCAGCCTGGAATTATGAAGTTAGTGGTTGGGTAGTTCCCATTAACTTTGCAGAATTGGTTGTCAAAGGTCAGCGCCACCGCAGGATTTTCTCCCACTGGGATCTCTCGCGATACGTTCCCAGGATGTAGACCCATTATGCAACGAGGAGGTCCCGCTCTTGCATAACCAGGAGACTGAAGCATCAATTTCCCTACATGGACGGAGTCGGTACTCCAGCTCACTTCCCATGACATTTTCCAAGCCTGCGTCACGCATTGGAAGGAAGACAAAGAAAAATGCCGCTTGTTAGACGGAAGATAGAACTTCTCGCCATCCAACTGGAAAATCCATTGCCCCTCCCCGGCCAGCAGCTGGCGATCAGGGTCTGGCGCGGCATCCCCGAACATGAAGTCGGGCTTCCTATAGGTTCGACGGTCAAAATCTTCAAGGGTAACTGTAGTCAGAAATCTCCTCGTGGTGCGTTGATCCCCACCATAAATAAGCGTGTCTCGAATGAGAGAGCTCCGCTCACTAAACAGAGAAGCCTGCCCTTGGAATTGCAGGCTGACATTGCCGTCCAATCCCCTGGCCATCCCAAATAGACTGTTCAAAGGGCCAGGAGTGTAGCGCACTGCAGGAACAAAGAGAAACTATGATTAGTTCATCAGCCAAGAGAAGGCCTAAACAAAAACACAATTTCCATTTAAGGCATAGCCTCGCTCTCCGAGCGAAACTAGCATGACGATAGCTTCACCCCGAAGCTTAGCTTCGCAGTTGCAATTAATTTCGCACTTTACAACAAAGGCCGGATACAAGAAAATGTTCAAGTGTTAGCTTCGCTTTAGAAGCTTAAACAGAATGCACCACAACCCTGAGGACTAACTTCGTCAGGAGGATACCATAGTCAAAAATTATTTTAAGGGCATTAAGGTCCTTTTTAGTCATGTTTGAAAGGACAGTTTTGCATCCTGTTGTTCAACAGGATGAAAACAGCCTAAGGGATAGCTTCGCCTGGAAGCTTAAAGAAGAACTCTTCAGTTCTTGGGTTCCCGTTCAACAAAGCAATGGAAATTCAGGGAATTGAATTCCCTAAGAATAACATTTTGGGTTCATCCAAAGACAGCCAGACATCGGCTTTAAAAGAGAGACGACAGTCTCTAATCGAAAGGGAAAGTTCCCTACCGGCGATTGGTCGTTCGATGACCAGAGGAGGAGAAGGACCCTCCGCTGCAGAAGTTGTCACTTCTTTTTCCGCTCGTCTCTTGGGAGCCATTGGAGAACTATGGAAGTTCTTAAACTCTTGAATGAAGAGGAAAGAAGAAGAGATGAGTCAAGTGCTCTCTGAAATTGTTAAGAGGAGTGATCCATTTTCTCTCAGTCCGATCAGGCTTTTATAGGCCAATGAGTGCCTGAAACGACGCCTCGTAAAGAGCACAGGCCGTCGTTTCGAATTAATTTGAAACGGAGCCTAAAGCGCCTTCCTGAGAAGCGCTGATTCAGCGCCGCTAAGGGCTAACTTCGCCACAAGTCAAATGCGGACTTCGCAGAAAAGGATTGCCTTAGCTTCGCTGAAGGCATAGGCCGAACTTTGCAGATATGCTAGCTTCGCTGGAAGCTCATTCTTGAATCAACCTCGCATGAAGTTTAGCTCCGCCTGACTGATTCAAGTGTTCTCAAATTCAAAATGAAGGCAAAGCAGAAGTCAAATGAGCAGAAAATGAACTTTCATTGATACATTGATACTACATCAAGGTTGTGTTTCATGCAACAGAATCATTTGCTCAACAGGCATACAAGTGATCTTATCTACTTCCAACGAAACCAACTGGACACGAAAGGCCTTCCTCCTGCACAAGGCCGTAAGCCTTCGCATAAGAACAGATTGTGCCACCAGGACAGATGGTGCCACCGAAAAGCTGAATATTCTTTCATGAAAATTGGCGAAGGACTGATCGCCACCAGCAGGTCGGATCGTCTTTGATGAAAATTGGCAATGGGAAGATCCGCGACCTTACAGGTGACGTCCACTTTCCCGAAGTGGATCATCTCGGATAAGCGGCTACCAGCCTCGCCTCAAAGTGGATCATCTCGGATAAGCGACTGCCAACCTCCTCTGGGACGCACATCAACTGCCCCAGTTTGTTCCTCCTGCTTAAGAGTAAAGTTTCAACTGGAAAAGCAAGAGGCAATTTCTTGGTCTCTTTCATCAAGTCACAAGATTGGCGGACATAGCTCACTGCAATGTAAACTGGAACAAATTAGCAGTTAAACACAGGAGAAGCTACAAAAGCACTAAGTCAAATACTTTGGGGCGAAGCAATCCAATTCAGTCAAACATTGATTTCAGTTAAAGCAGAGGATAGCCTCACTTGCACAGTGATGATAGGCTAGCTCAGCAAATGCCAAGTCCTAGCCTTGCCTATATGGCTAAGCCAGACTGATCCTGGGGGACGCAGTCTTAGCCCCACCTACATGGCAAGACTGACTCAACTTTGAAGGGACTAAGTCCCGAGTTTTGCCTGTGGAGCGGACTTAACACGCACGCAATGATCTTTCTTTGATCAAGTCAAAATGATAGCTTCGTTGGGAAGCTATGCCGAAATCCTTCTCTGCAGATCAGTCAATTGCAAAATGAAGAACAAGGGAATTAAATCCCTAAAGCAGCTGTTAAAGCTAAATTAAGGGAGATGAACTCCCTGAAAGTTCATTGGTAAGGTCTCTGAATGATCGAGACTTACCGGTCCTTGGCCGGGTAATAACCAGAGTGGGCATCCTCACTAGTTCAGAGATCTGAGTATCTCTCTCAACCAAGAGAAGAGAAGAAGAGCAGATCACTTCTCTTCAGAGGACCTCAGGTGTCCTATCTATAGGCCTCATGGCCTGAACACTGCAGCTTCAAGCGTGGAAGCACGAGCGCATTTAAGGCATTTATTGCCCTTGAGAATAGGGACGGTTTCCCTTGGAACCGTGCAAAGGAAAAAATGTTCTCCCTCATAAAGGCATTTATTACGCCTTGAAGAAAGGGAATATCCTCCCTCGAAAACGCACAAGAGAAGAATATCTCCCTCGATTAATGAAAGAAGTCATTCTGACCTCGAATAAGGAGCGATCCTTCTCATAACTGGCCGAAGGCTGTGACCTCGGGAAAGGGGAGATGTTCCAAAGCGAACTTACCCAGTCGCGAAGCTACCCAGACGCGAATCTACACAATTCTTCGGCAAATCTATCCCAAAGAAGGATTGAAAGCGAAGCTGAACTCAACCACCATGGCGACGTTCGTATATCACATACCACCGATCAAAGCAGTTCAAAGTATTTCGAAGTCTGAGCTATTGCAGACTTTCAAAAACTTTGAAGGGGGTCTTGTTGACACTTAAAAAAGACAAGATTCTTACTGGCCCGAACAATGTCTAAACTTGTTGACATTTACAAAAGACAAGTGACAGATAAGCTGACGACCAGTTTTCACCCATCTCCGAGGGACAAGGAAGCAACTTGGACTCCACTGATCCAGCAAGCAGACAGTGAGCCCGAATTATCTCTAAATAGACCTCAGCAGGTCTAAGATGCTAGCACTTAGCATCACATGAGCCCAAAGGGATAGCCTCGTCTGAGAGGCTAAGATCATCTAACTTTGTCTTGAAGCCATTCAAAGCTCCGCCAGGAAGCTAACTCATAGCTTCGCCTGAACTGCTGAAGCGCAACTCCGCAGAGAGAGTCAGCTTCGCCTGAAGCTACATGCAACTGCACAGAAGGGTATGCGGTAGCTTCGCTACAGACAATACCCAGCTTCGCCGAAGAGCCTTCTTCTGACTTCGCCAGATATTACCTCCAGCTCCGCTGTGAGTTCAAAGAGAGCAGCGCCGCCGCTGGTCTGCTATGGTCAACCTTTGACCAATCAAATCTCCAGATGAGATCAGATCTAATCAGGATCAAGATCAAATCCAATCAAGGTCAAATCTGAGATCAAATTTGGTAGTTGATTGCCATAATCTCTTGACTCTCCTAAAATGAGTAAGAGGATCAAGAGAGATCTTCCAACTATATGAAAAGAATCAAAACAGATCAGGAGGATCAACCGACCTGCCATTTCTAGCTTCGCAGAAGCTGATCCTAGCCTCGCAGCAAGGCTACTTTTCAGATTTAAATAGATTTGATCCAAGGGACGATTATACCCTTGCTCTCCTTATAAATAGCCCACTAGGGGCACAAGGAAGGAGAACACGCGCACAAGGAGAGAGGACGACTTCTGAAAGAGAGAGAGGACTCCAACAGGAGAAACTTCTTCACGACGCACCGTGCGCACAAGAATTCAGAGACTTTTAGAGAATTGCTTCTCTATTCAGGGTGCTGATACCCTAATACCTTCTTCTCAAGGAATCTCCGGAACTAGGCGAGAAGGAATTCCTAATTGAAGGTGGTTTTGAAAAGCAGCAAGAGGGTTCTACCAACCTTCTGTACTCTGATTCCCCGAACCAGGCGAGAAGGGAATCACATCGCTCGCATCGTCAAAGGGACAAAGTGATCGCGCGCTGACCAGACTCCTATCGGCACACTTCTCTAGAATCTCTGAGGAGATTTACTTGTAATCTTTTAGAATACTTGTAATTTAGCTCCTCAACTCTTTTATTGTAAGTTTTCCCTTTGTAAATAAATGGAAAACAGTATTGATATGCTCAAGTTCACATACACACACAAGTTTAAAGTTTATTGGTTTTGGTTTTCAGTTTAACCGGTATTAGATATCATGTCAAAAATATAGATATATTATTTACATGTGTATTGGATTCTATCCATATATAGTATGCTTCAAAGTTGTTTCAATATCATGTTTTTATATTTATACAAGTTTTGGAGAAAATGGTTTTCCATTTTAAAAATCCAAGTTTTAGAAAATACCAATTTTTGTGTTTAAGGTTAATTGCAATATCACAAAAATGGTTCAAATTGTTTATAATATGTGTTGAATTTTAGTCACACATATTTGTATTTCAAAGATCTTATAAGAACTTATTTTTGTAGAATTTATGAGATTTTATGGAAGTTTATTGAAGATAAAAAGATCAAGTTTTAATCCCTTAAATAGAGTGACCTGGCCTTCTGCCGGTCGACCGCACGGTCGACCGAGCCAGAAGTCGGTCGACCGGGCGGTCGACCGATGTGCACAAATGTGCACAGCCACGTTTGGCTAGTGGGCCGGTCGACCGCCTGGTCAACCAGCCAGAGAGCACTGCTCTCTGGATCTGGCCTCGGTTGCCTGGGCGGTCGACCAGTGGCTCAACGATCAGAAAAATGATCGTTGGCTGATCGACCAGGTGGTCGACTGGAAGAAAAATTTTGCCCTTTCCAGACTGCCAACGGGCAAATTTTTGAGGGATTATAAATAGCCCCAATCTTGAGTTATTTTCACCAAGATTTTTGAAGAGAAAATTTCCTATCTTTCTAGTGTTTTTCAGCAAGAGTTTAAAAGAATTTTTGTGGTTAAAAGATCTATCTTTTATTTGTTTTAAAGTGTTAGAAAATTAAAGAAAAAGAGAGTCTGTGGGAGATTAGTTTTTGGATCTTTATTTCTATATCTATCTAGTATTTTTCCCAAGAGTTTTTATTTGTTGTTTTCATTTTCAAACACTTTATTTTTTCACACTTGAGCTATCTATACTATCCTATCTATAGGATCTTTGTTTTGTGAAAAAATAGGTTTGTGGTTTGCTGAAACCACTAAGTGTTGTAATCCTCTTTGATTTGTACTATTCCTCTTGTGTAGAAGTGATTGTGGAGGAGATTGTGTTTGTTGGTATCCCTCTAAGTGTAGAGGTGATTGAGGTTGGAGTTTTGGCTTTGTGTCTATCCCTCTAGTGAGAGGTGATTGTGTTGGCTTTGTGCCTATCCCTCTAGTGAGAGGTGATTGTTGTTTGGCTTAGTGCCCTATCCCTCTATTGAGAGGTTGATCTTGTGTGGCTTAGTGCCTTACTTCTTATGAGAGGTTGTGTCTGTTGGAGAGAGGAGTTGTGTATTTCTAGTTTGTATTACCCAAATCCTCAGTGGAGATTCCCTGTGTGGGAAGTCCTGTGTGGACACTTTAGTGGAAATCCTTCTGTGTGAAGGCGGGGAAGTAGAGCAGCGGCTTGAACCTCGAAACATATCTCGGTGTTTGCGATTGATCCACTATCTCTAAGCTTTCTCTCTTTTATAGCTTGCATTATTTCATATTGTTCATATCGTATCTTATATGCTTGGTATTGTTTGTGTGCCATACTTGTGTTAAACCAAGAGAGCTTCATATAGCACCTCAACTCTTATTTAGAGGAATTTAGAGGAGATAGTCCAGAGCTTTTTACTGAGAATTCGGCTACACTCTTTAGTTACACTAAGTGTGTTGCAATTTGTTTTTAATTTCGCATCATTTGTTATTAGGTTAGTCATACACCTATTCACCCCCCTCTAGGCTAGCCAGGTTTCCTGCGAACCTAAATCTCCCATCCCAAAGCAGATGTGGAGGCCAAAACAGAAAGCTCCATATGAAGCTTCAGGCGTAGCTACACCACAGGCTCGCCTGTCCCGCGAAGACAAAGGCAAGATGTCTGCCTGCTTCGTCGAGACTATCTGTCGCGAGGCTAGGGCAGCAACTCTGCCTTCGCCCAATCCAGGAGCAGCAATTCCTCGCGCCAACTTCATTCTCATGAGCGAAGCTACTGATGGTTTAGCAAGCACAGCGCCAGTACCTCAGGGTACGCGCGGAGTTCCCAGCCGCCAGGCTGGAACTAAAGTACCTAGCAGTGCTAACCACCTTCGCAGCAAGGTGGCGAACAAAGCACCACACCGTGCTTCGCTCTCCGGTTCCTCAAGCGTTAAGTTTGCCCTTCACAGCGGAGCTAAGGGATTATCCCTGAGTGCTGATAGCGGTGCTTATGCAGCTTCAGCGCCTAAGGGTGCTCCCAAAGTTCTTAGCCGCGAAGCTAAAGCTAAAGCACTATTCAGTACCAATCACCTCTGTGATGATGTGAAGAACAATGCATCATCCTGTGTTTCGCTTCCAAAGCTTTCGAGCAAGAAGGTGGTGTCAAAATTACCTAAATGCATCAATACGCGATCTACCTGAGCCTCTATGCTGAGCTGCTTAAACTCAGCTGGGTTCGACTTTTGAGAATTCTTAGCAAGCAAACGGAAGTCGGAATCACTCCAGTCTTCACCCTCCTATTGTCAACAAGTGGATGTCAGTTGGTGACGGTCCACTCAGTCCATTACCGGCTAGGACCAATCCCCGCCACTCCTCCAAACTGACGGTCAGTTTTTGATCAACTATCAGTGCAAGCTCTTGTGAAGCATCGCAAAAGGAGCGTATCGCAAGATCTACCAGATCTTCCCTCTACATCCGTAAATATGATTGGAAGGGGATGAAAACGCGTAAGGGCAGACGAGCGTCGCATACTGCTACCTATCCTCCCTCCAGTTCTCCAGATCCAGATTATAGTCCGGGCCTTGGAGAAGTCTTAGTACACAAAGAAGGTTCTTCTGAAACACAAGATCTAGGGTCGAATACCCTACAGTTATGAGCAGCCATCCTCCTCAACTGCAGTAACCTCACCAGAACTAATGAAAGGATTATTCCAATGGTCTGATGAGGAGGACGAAGATAGTGGGTATGCCTCTTCAGCAACGTCTGCTCGGTACGAACAGATAGGGTGTCAGTGAATATGACTGATAACGGTAATGATGACCTCCGTCGACAGTTGGAAGCTCAAAAGCAAACCTCCAAGGCCCAGCAAGAAGCCTTAGACAACATTCAACAGATGCTTGCTCAACTCCTCACTAACCGGAATAACAATGATACCGGGAATAACCATAATGAGAAAGAATATCATAGCGATGAACAACCCAAGACCGAGAAGTCAAAGGAAAATTCTTCTATGGATGCTGAAGTTCTTAAAAGAATCCAAGCTCAAATCGCATCCCTAACCCAAAGGGATGAATTAAAGAAGGTAGGAGCAGTCCGTCCTTACCCTTTGGAATGGGATTCAGTACCATACCCACCAAAGTTCAAGCCACCAACGTTACATATGTATGATGGTAAGAGCTCACTGAACCAGCACATCTACTATCTTCAGTCTCAGACCAGTAACGTTATAGACAATGATGCTATTGTGGCCGGACTGTACATTAGTACCTTGAAGGGGGTAGCATTTGACTGGTTCTGAAGCCTACCTCTGGGCTCTATCAATTCTTGGTTCGACCTAGAAACTCGATTTCTTTCTCATTTATACGAGGATGATACCGAGGTAACCATGGACAAACTCCTCTCTACCGTATAGAAGGAGGGTAAATCTATCCTTGACTACATTGAATGGTTCAGAAACTTGTCTCTGATGTACCCAACAGGGATGCCATTGCACATGTTCTTGCAGACATGCAGACATAACTTCCTGGACCAAGTAGAGATTCGTATGGGGGCTGTCAAAGCCCATACTTGCAAGGAACTAGTCGAACAAGTAGAGATAGCCAAAAAGTCGGCTAAGAAGTTCGAACCATCTACCCCTAAAGGCAAATCGGGTATAAATAATAAGGGGTGTGGCGACATGGCACAGTCTTCCAAAGCCAAAGGGAAAGAGACTATGTCTGTTGAATTGTCAGGGGACGTTCATTCGAAGGCCAAGAAGAGCGGCTTTAATAATCAGGAGTCTAAGTTTTCTCCGAAATAGTACTCCTTCAAAGACGAACAGGTGGTCACAATATTCCATTTACTCTACAAAGGGAATAAATTGAAGTTGCCAGATGTTCGGCGCCCTAATGAAGTGGGACGCACGAACGATCCTACTATTACCTCTTTTATAGGATAGTTCATCATCTTACTGATAAGTGCTTTGTCCTCAAGGACAAAATTCAAGCTTTAGTCGATGCCGGAGTTCTGACTCTGAAATCAGAACAAAAGAAAGTTACTACAAACATGGTGACCTTCGAGTTCGGCAAAACCCCAAAAATCACAGTACCTGATGGGACCTTCTCGATCCCTGAAGCACGGATACAAGTAAAGCATTCTTCAGTAAAAACTCAAGAGAGTAAGGGCCTTGTTCCATTAACACTAAAAACAGGGAAAATCATGTGGATACACCCAGACCTTGCCCAAGACGAACAATGGGATTCAATGAAATTCAAGTCAAAGGGCAAATCTTGCAATGTTATCTCTATCTTACCAGATGATGGCAACCTCACGTCAGCTTCTCTTAGCGATTCTGAAGGGAAAAAGCACGCTTGCACAGTGCAGACTGATGTACCTCAGCTGATAGGTACTCGATCTAGAAAATCATATTTAAAATAGTATGAGAAAGCTACTGACGAGACACAACAACAGACGACGTCAGTACAAATATCCACATCGACTCCGCTCCCGATGACGGGAAAAGAGAAGAAGAACTAAATCCTGTTTGACCATGTCCTGAAGAAGCCTTCAGGCCTAGGGCTTAACATACCCTTTCGTTTTGACATATTGGCCTAGCTGGCTAATATTCCAGCTCGTATCACCATACACGAGCTCCTTCGTCACTCGAAAGAGACAAGAGAAGCACTTAGGGATGCACTGGCTAACTCAGAATTATTCCTGACATATATGCCAGAAATCCCTAAGGGTGACACTCGGCCCTCTTGCTCTGAATGCCATCATGTGCAACCAAAGGTACCTGCTATTACTTTCACAGTGGAGGATATACTTCTCAAGGATAACAAGTACGATCGACCATTGTACTACACCGGATACATCGGTTCGAAATGTATTGAAAGGGTACAGGTTGACTCGGGGTCTGCACTCAGCATCATCCCCAAAAAGATCCTCTACTTCCTTGGCATACCACTGTATCCGTTATCTGGAACCACTACAACAATATACCGTTTTAATGCAGGGAGTAGTCATCTACTTGAAAAAATTCGACTCCATTGCCGAATAGGGAGCCTGAAGTCAGAGGTGATGTGCTATGTTATTGATGTTGACACGTCACACAACTTGTTACTAGGGAGACCTTGGATCCACGCTAATTGGATTGTCCCCTCAACTCTGCACCAGTGCTTCAATTACGTTGAAGATGATGCAATAGTACGAACTGTTTTCGCTGAGAAACAACAATGCAAAGGGGTAGAAACCTACTTTACTGACGCTCTCCAATATCAAGAGGTTGGTGAAATGTCAAAAGAATTATTGCCTGACAACGATGATAGTGGCAATGAGGGAGATTCAGAGTCTGAAGCAGACATGACAGCCATGTTGGTCGGTGAACCAATTATAGCATGTTTTAATAATCTCCAATGTAACACTCCTTCTGAAGATGAGGGCGAATGGGTAATTCATGATAATATTTCTTTTGATTAACCTATGACTATCGAATTGTTTGAACCCGTTACGGATAGCTCTCTGCACATGCCTTTACATAAACCAAGTGCATCAAGTACATCCGTGGAATCTATAGAAGGATCCGTTCTAGTTGTTCCTCCATCCAAAGAGGGTCAATTACCAATAATATTCAGTAAAGCCCAACTGCAAAGGTCTGCAGGCGCGGATTCAAGTTCAGACTCAGACACCCCACAATTTTT
The DNA here is from genome assembly GCA_038442645.1 of Agave tequilana. Classification (NCBI taxonomy): domain Eukaryota; kingdom Viridiplantae; phylum Streptophyta; class Magnoliopsida; order Asparagales; family Asparagaceae; genus Agave; species Agave tequilana. The sequence goes on along the minus strand of JAVJIF010029680.1, from coordinate 922,824 downwards.
CCATTATGCACGATCAGTGCAGCATATGATGAGAAAAATAGGATACAACCTGTAGCGTGGAAAAGGCCTGAATTTTGGAAAAGGAAGACGTGATTTTGTGCGCAACACTGTGCCAAGAGGGAAACCAACAAATTACTATGATAACACACGTAGGGGGTTGGGATACGTTACACCTACACCACCAGCAATGGTTCAGTCCAAAGATGACAGACCAATCCCATCACGCTCTGCCTCTTCCTCCAAATGGGACTCTGATGTCAGTGTGGGAACGATGTTCGAGAATCTCACGGTTAATATGACTTCAAGCAGCCAATTGGAGCAAGCGGAAGCTACTGATGAGGAACCGTGGGCACAGCAATTAGATTTCCAGTGGAAAAAATGATTCAAACAACGCGAACCACCTACTGAAGACAAAGTGATCCAGGTTAACTTGGGTAGTCAGGATCACCCTAAACCCATCTTTTTAAGTGAAAGCTATCATTGCAGAAAGAGAAGAATTGATAGTACTCGTAAGAGAATATATCGATGTCTTCGTATGGAAATACGATGATATGCCTGGACTTGATCCACAAGTAGTTATGCATCGTCTGAACATCAGGCCTGACGCCAAGCCAGTCAAACAACAACAACGCCGATTTCGTCCAAACATTATAAAAGCTATTGAAGCAGAAGTCCATAAACTCATTGCATGTAGCTTCATACGGGAGGACCAACATCCAGATTGGGTTCCTAACATCGTCCCAGTTCTCAAGAAGAATGAAAAAATTCAGATCTGTATTGACTACCGCAATCTTAATACGGCCTGTCCTAAAGACGAATTCCCATTGCCCATCACCGATGTCATGATTGACAATACCTGCGAATTCGAAAGAATATCTTTCATGGATGGATTTTCAGGGTACAATCAAATTAAGATGTATCCGGAGGATGAAAAGCATACTTCATTCCGGACACCGTTGGAGGTATACTGTTATACCGTGATGCCCTTCGGGTTAAAGAACACGGGAGTGACCTATCAGCGGGTAATGAGTATGATTTTTCGTGATCATCTCTGAAAAACGATAGAATGTTATGTCGACGACATTGATGTCAAAAGCCGCGATAAGAATGACCATCTTCGTGACTTGAGAACGATGTTCGACATAATGCGGGCTCATCAACTGAAGATGAATCTGACAAAATCCTTCTTGGGTGTTTCGAGTAGCAAGTTCCTTGGATTTATTGTTACATCAAAAGGAATTCATCATAACCCAGACAAAGTCAAAGCCATTCAGAGCAAGCATCCACCTAAGAATCTCAAAGAACTTAGAGGCCTGCAAGGTAGACTGAATTATATTAGAAGATTTATCGCAAATCTCTCAGGCCGCTATTAACCGTTCACCCGACTCATGAAAAAGGGTGTTTCTTTTGTATGGGATCAAGCCTGTCAAGAAGCTTGCGAAGATATCAAAAGATATCTCACAAAACCTCCAGTCTTAGTAGCTCCCATATCAGGAAAACCATTCCTGCTTTATGTGAAAGCTATGAACCATTCTCTTGGTGCTCTGCTTGCACAAAAAGATGATAATAGTCACAAACAAGCTATTTATTATCTGAGCAGGACTCTGATAGGGGCAGAATCTCGCTATAACCTATTGAGAAGGAATGCTTAGCTCTTGTCTTTGCTATTCAGAAGACATGACATTATTTGGTCGGCCAAACCATACATGTCATTTCCAAAGTGAATCATTTGCATCTCCTCATGACGAAACCAGAATCACTGAATTCTAGATTAGCTAAATAGGCCCGCCTTTTGTCTCAGTACGACATGCTCTTTGTCCCTCAGAAGGCGGTTAAAGGCCAGTCACTTGCAGAGTTCTTGGCTGCTCATCCTGATCCGGAAAGCTCAAAACTGAAAGTCACCTAGAGGGGGGGTGAATAGGTGATGATGCTAATCAATGGAACTAAATGCGGAATTAAAAATCTAAATGCAATGAGCACTCAAGTATGATCAACTAGTGATGCACACACAATCCAAGCCAAGCAAATATGATGAACAATATGAATATGAATGCAAGGCACAAAGTAAATAGAGATAGAGATAGTGAGAGCCAATCGATCAAACGCAAAAGATGTGTTCCGAGGTTCGAGCACCCAGCTCTACGTCCCCGCCTTCCCCAGAAGGATTTCTAGCTTCACTATCACACAGACAGTTACAAACACCGGAGTACACAACTCCACCAAGAGTACACAACTCCAAAAGAGTACACAACTCCAAAAGGGCACACAGCCACACAAAGCAAGGTTTACAACTTAGTGGCTTACAACAATAACCACAAAACAATCTCTTTCTCTCACACAAAATCCTATAGAAAAGATAGTTGATTTTAGCTCAAGTGTGGAGAAAACCAAGGGTATTGAAACCAGCAACTCAAAGAAAATCTTTGGGAAATAAATCAAATCAAGATAGAGAAGTTCAATTCAAAAGCTTTTCCCAAAATCCCTTTTCTTTGGTTTTTCAAACCCTAATCAAAAACACAAAAAGATTGTTTGCTTTGAATCCAAAAACCAATTTTGATTGTAACAAAAACTCCAGAGAGATGTAAAATTTCAGCCCAAAAACTCTTTTTGAAAGCCTAAAAACTTTTCAAACTTTTGCTAATTTTTCTCCTTTTTTTTCTCTTCTTGAGAATCTCACCCTAAACACCCCTATTTATAGGAGAGGGCTAGGTTAAGAGATAAAATACACTTAAGGTTAATTAAGTAATATTAGATTTGAAATAAAACCCAATTTCAAATTTTAAACACAAAAGACAAAATAAATCAGCATTTAAAAATCTGCCCGTTACTGTTCAAACGGCAGCATCGGTCGACCGGCCGGTCGACCGCAAATTCAAAATTCTGCCCGTTATTGGCTTCCGGTCGACCGGTCAGTCGACCGAGTCAGGCCGTAAGTCAGCTCCTTCAGCCCGGTCGACTGCCCAGTCGACTGGTGTAGCGTGCACGTTTCTGTGCACGTCGGTCGACTGCTCGGTCGACCGGCTACATGGTGCGGTCGACCGGTCAGTCGACCGTCCCAGCCTGGCAGACGAAAATCAGGTCTGAAATCTGGGGAAAAATAATGTCAAATAAATTCTTATAAATTACTAAAAATCCCCAAAAATAGTTTTAGCATTTTGCATTGATATATAAACATGTGATAAAAGTTTTGACTCAAATATCAAGCAATTAAAACTATTTTTGTATCATATCATATTTTCCAAAAACCAAAACATGTATTTTCTAAAACTTAGATTTTGAATAGAAAATACACATTGTCCAAAACCTTTCTGAAATACAAAAATATGATATTTAAACACTTTGAAGCAAGTTGTATATGAATAGAAATTCAATATACAAGAAACATAGTCATATCATAATTTTTGTCATTAAGTCCAAAATAATGTTTTGATAAAAATACCAAAACATAAAACTCATGAAGTAGACTATCAAACTAAGTTTGTTTTAAGCAATAGAAGCATGCATGTATATAGAACAAATCATATATACATTAAACCATGTAAACTTGTTTTGATATAAAATCTATTCATGAAAACCAAGATCGGTTAAACCAAAAACCGAAAACCAATATTCAAAACGTGAAACAAGTGTGTTGTGAACTTGAGCTTATCATACTATACTAATCTTTACAATTAAGACTTAAACCCAAACTTATGGATACCTAAGTCTTCTTGTAGAGCGCAATCTCCAAGTTGACTCGATCCAAAAACTTGATTCGCCAAGCTCGACTCCAATGAGTGCTAGATGTCATCTTTGATGCTTGAGCTCTTGAATCAACATGTGCAAGCTTCCAAATCATCTTGTTGAAGCTAAACACCAACTAATATCTTGATTAAATATCTGAGACTAAAACACAAGATTATTAGTACACATAACTACATGAGTTAATCATCATCAAAACTAGAGTGGAAAGCCTTTGGGCTAACAATCTCCCCCTTTTTGATGATGACAAAACTCATGGAGTTATATATGCATGGATTAAAGTAAAGCTTCAAAGAAGCTCCCCCTTAACTCATGCATAAACACAAATAATAAGATATGACATGAAGCTCATAAATATGTATGCATCAATATGCATAAAACAATGAAAACATGCTTTTGATACCAATGAAACAATATCATTTAAATATTATCAAAACATGTACTTGATACCAATTGCATAAAACAAGTCATTTACTAAAACATGCTCTTGATACCAATTAAAACTATTACCAATAAAACTACTCTTGATACCAATGAAACTTATAATCACTTGATACCAAAAATAAACATAAAACTAAAACTTGTTGATACCAAACTTATGCATTCAAATCATGCATATAAACTCAAATTCTTCTCCCCCTTTTTGTCAATCATCAACAAAGGGGTAAATAAAAACAAACTTTTAAGAAATAAATTATAAAATCTTCTCCCCCTTTTTCAAAAACAATAGTCTTTATCAATAAACTTCAAAGGGTGAAATCAAAATATGATATCAATTTAAAAACATGTAGCAATGAAGTGCATTAGGATATCAATTGAAAATAATAAACCAAGACCAATTGAAAAGGAATGCCCAAAACTAAGGCATTGAAAACAAATCATCATCTTGATACCAATTTGAAATTAAAGCATATTGCAAATAAAACACATTGATACCAATTACAATAATATTCCAATCATAAAGTTAGGGAGTGGGAAACAAAAACAATGGTAAACTAACTACCAATTGAAATGTGAAATCAATTGAAAAGTAAAATACCAATTGAAAAGTGAAACACGAGTTTTCTCCCCCTTTATGAAATACCAAAAGAAATTATGCATAGGCTTGAAATAAGATACCAATTGAAGATTAAATCAATTGAAACATGATATACATAAAAATTCAAGCTTAGCAATCTTAAAATTATGATAAAGCTTGTATATGGATACCAATGGAAAGACACAAGCTTACCATAACCAACATTTGTGCTTTAAGATATAGGGATATAATAAGCACAAATAAATCATCTATATATGTATGTAAGAAATAGATATCAATTGAAATTGATACTATATGAAGTGCAAGCATACATATATGAAACAAAGACATATGAGTATACAAAAATGTCATATTGATACCAATTGAAAGAACTCAATGATACCAAATGAAATAACCAAAGTAAGGTCAAGTGTATAACTCATATCAACTACCACCCACCAAGATAAGTGTTAAATGATTTTCAAGAAGGAACATACTTGATCATGGTCTCCCATCCAACCGCCCATTGATGGTAGGGGTTTTCAAAAATAGATTTGAAAATAGAGTATGTTTGAAAATCACTACCTCATGAAGAATATCACAACTAGTTATGTAAGTCAACTAGTACGAAAATCCTTCAAGATGAAATAAATAGATTTTTCATACAACATGAAAATCACAAAATCACTAAACACTCAAAAACCATCCATATGGCTATTACACTAAACACTATGTATAATACCAAAGTGTAGCCGAATTCCCCGTGAAGGGCTCTGGACTAACCCCTCTAGATTCCCCGTAAAAAGGGTTGAGGTGCCGCGTTGGCTCTCTTGGTTGAATACAAGTGTTAGCTAATAATCCCAATTAATAAATGTACTCATGAAAACTAAATCATGATACCAAATTGAAAATTACATCATGGGAAAACATCAAGTGGGTTGAGTGTTACAAGTGTTGTGAGAAACATATCATCATGAAAATGAACAATCAAGCTCAATATAGAAATCATCAAAACATGAAGCATAAGTGAATCATGAAATTAATTGAACTCATCATAAATCATGAGAATCACAATTAAACATGGAAATCATCACAACGATTCAAACTTCAAGGCATATGTATGTCATGTACAAACTATAGTATACATACATATCCCAAACATGAAGAGTCCACAAAATAATATGCATGAACGCACGTGGCTCAAGGATGTATATGCATAGATGATAGTTTGGACAAAATAGACATATACATGAAGTCAAAACTCAAAACATGTGAATACAAGTCAAATGCATGAATCATCAAAACTAGACTATACTAGTACATCAAATGAGTACAAGTGAGCATTCAAGCACAAACATATATAAAGATCTATTTGTAGCTCATTAGTTGCACAAGTATAAATTCTAGTCTTAATGAAAACAATCATTCAAGCATGTGGTCAACATATGAATCACAAAAATGAATCAAGAATCAACATGATAAAATAATCATGAAAATCAAAAACATGGAATATTAATCACAAAAATCCATATGATTATTATGATAAAGACATGTGCATTAGATCTTATGATTAACATGATAGCTAAAACAAAGGAGAACACAAAATATGGGTCCATATTAAACATGGGTGTCTCAAGAACTAATCATGTAAAGCATAATTCTAATTAACATGGTAGTTATCATATTAATCATGAAACTACAAACATGCTATAAATGATGAAATGAAAGCATAGGAGTTAGAGAATGATACCAAAACCGATGAAGGTGCATCTCTAGATCTCCAAACCGCGGTGGTCTTTCCACCAAATCTCCTTGAGAGTGAAGCATCCAAATGGTTCTCATTTAAGCTCGGAACGCATCCACCTCAAGGCACCAATACCCTCACGTGATGCGAGAGCCTCCACCTACATCAAACATCAAAGTGGTGGATCTTGGTACCCATTTTTTGTGGGTCCACGGGGGTTAGCATCTTTCTAACCCAAACAAGATTAGTTGCAAGATTTTCAACATGTATACGATCATAGCAAAATCTAGCAAGATGGCCTTTTCGACCGCAATGTGTACATGTGTACACATGAGCATACGTGTTATGATTGTGTCCGTGATGAGCATGTGTATGCCGTGTTGGGTGTGCATGCATAGTTGGAACTTGTTTCTTGCGAACCAAGGATTCCAAATGAGTGTGGTTCAAAGCACATTGGCTCAAAGTGGAGCCTAAACAATCAACACTTTTCTTCAAATTATTTATATCATTTTCAATGCTAGAAGATAAAGTGGAGCATGCAATAGAAGTGCTAGAAGTAGAAGCAATGCTATCATGGCAAACATGCAAATCAATATCATTTTGCAAAGATTTATTTTTAATCAAAACCAAATCCAATTCTTTTGAAATTGAATCAATTTTGTTTTTCAAAGTAAGATTTTCTTTGAAAACAACATCCAATCTAGAAGATAAAATCTCATTGTGCTCAACAATATCATCACAATCATTAAGATCATTTTTGTTTTTCAAAACTTCAATCTCTTTTAAAGCAATGTCTAGTTGAGATTGTAGTGAGTCACGTTCACTAGTAATCTCTTCCTTCTCTTGCAAAACCGATTCAAAAGTTGAACATAAATCCTTTAATTCTCCTTTTAAATCAAAATGTTTCTTTTTCAAAATCTCATGTTTTTCCATAAAACCTTCAAGTTTAGAAGCAAGTTCAACATTCAAATTTTGAACTTCAAAACAACCATGGCAATAAGAGCTAGAGCAATTATCTACTTGAGAGTCCGAATGTACCTCATGTGAGTCATTCCCATATGCCATAAAGCAAGGCTCTTCAGATGCTTCTCTCTTCCATCTCCTTATATTGTTAATGATCTTTGGAAGCTTTGGAGATGTCAAGGTGCTCCAAACTGCAAAAGCCGAATCAAAGTTATCAAAAACAAGTAAGAGATCATTATCAAAAGATGCTCTAAGTGTTTGAAGTGCAAGTGCATTGGCCTTCTTATGCTTGCTACTATTTGGGAGGTCTTCTATTGTGATGGCTTGATAAACTAGATGTCCTAAGCTTTTTATATGCCTAATCATGTCTACCTTCCAAGAGTCAAGTCTAAAGTGGTCAAACATAGGAGGGCTAGCCATGTGTGTAATCTAGTATGAGTGCAAAATGAAATGCAAATGAAGATTAGCAAACCAAGATCTTTTACTCCTAGGTTGTTAAACCAAAATATCAGGAGCACTAGCTCTGATACCAATTGAAAGTCACCTAGAGGGGGGGTGAATAGGTGATGATGCTAATCAATGGAACTAAATGCGGAATTAAAAATCTAAATGCAATGAGCACTCAAGTATGATCAACTAGTGATGCACACACAATCCAAGCCAAGCAAATATGATGAACAATATGAATATGAATGCAAGGCACAAAGTAAATAGAGATAGAGATAGTGAGAGCCAATCGATCAAACGCAAACACCAAGATGTGTTCCGAGGTTCGAGCACCCAGCTCTACGTCCCCGCCTTCCCCAGAAGGATTTCTAGCTTCACTATCACACAGACAGTTACAAACACCGGAGTACACAACTCCACCAAGAGTACACAACTCCAAAAGAGTACACAACTCCAAAAGGGCACACAGCCACACAAAGCAAGGTTTACAACTTAGTGGCTTACAACAATAACCACAAAACAATCTCTTTCTCTCACACAAAATCCTATAGAAAAGATAGTTGATTTTAGCTCAAGTGTGGAGAAAACCAAGGGTATTGAAACCAGCAACTCAAAGAAAATCTTTGGGAAATAAATCAAATCAAGATAGAGAAGTTCAATTCAAAAGCTTTTCCCAAAATCCCTTTTCTTTGGTTTTTCAAACCCTAATCAAAAACACAAAAAGATTGTTTGCTTTGAATCCAAAAACCAATTTTGATTGTAACAAAAACTCCAGAGAGATGTAAAATTTCAGCCCAAAAACTCTTTTTGAAAGCCTAAAAACTTTTCAAACTTTTGCTAATTTTTCTCCTTTTTTTCTCTTCTTGAGAATCTCACCCTAAACACCCCTATTTATAGGAGAGGGCTAGGTTAAGAGATAAAATACACTTAAGGTTAATTAAGTAATATTAGATTTGAAATAAAACCCAATTTCAAATTTTAAACACAAAAGACAAAATAAATCAGCATTTAAAAATCTGCCCGTTACTGTTCAAACGGCAGCATCGGTCGACCGGCCGGTCGACCGCAAATTCAAAATTCTGCCCGTTATTGGCTTCCGGTCGACCGGTCAGTCGACCGAGTCAGGCCGTAAGTCAGCTCCTTCAGCCCGGTCGACTGCCCAGTCGACTGGTGTAGCGTGCACGTTTCTGTGCACGTCGGTCGACTGCTCGGTCGACCGGCTACATGGTGCGGTCGACCGGTCAGTCGACCGTCCCAGCCTGGCAGACGAAAATCAGGTCTGAAATCTGGGGAAAATAATGTCAAATAAATTCTTATAAATTACTAAAAATCCCCAAAAATAGTTTTAGCATTTTGCATTGATATATAAACATGTGATAAAAGTTTTGACTCAAATATCAAGCAATTAAAACTATTTTTGTATCATATCATATTTTCCAAAAACCAAAACATGTATTTTCTAAAACTTAGATTTTGAATAGAAAATACACATTGTCCAAAACCTTTCTGAAATACAAAAATATGATATTTAAACACTTTGAAGCAAGTTGTATATGAATAGAAATTCAATATACAAGAAACATAGTCATATCATAATTTTTGTCATTAAGTCCAAAATAATGTTTTGATAAAAATACCAAAACATAAAACTCATGAAGTAGACTATCAAACTAAGTTTGTTTTAAGCAATAGAAGCATGCATGTATATAGAAAAAATCATATATACATTAAACCATGTAAACTTGTTTTGATATAAAATCTATTCATGAAAACCAAGATCGGTTAAACCAAAAACCGAAAACCAATATTCAAAACGTGAAACAAGTGTGTTGTGAACTTGAGCTTATCATACTATACTAATCTTTACAATTAAGACTTAAACCCAAACTTATGGATACCTAAGTCTTCTTGTAGAGCGCAATCTCCAAGTTGACTCGATCCAAAAACTTGATTCGCCAAGCTCGACTCCAATGAGTGCTAGATGTCATCTTTGATGCTTGAGCTCTTGAATCAACATGTGCAAGCTTCCATATCATCTTGTTGAAGCTAAACACCAACTAATATCTTGATTAAATATCTGAGACTAAAACACAAGATTATTAGTACACATAACTACATGAGTTAATCATCATCAAAACTAGAGTGGAAAGCCTTTGGGCTAACAAAAACTTCATGAAGACATTCCAAATGAAGTATTCGAATCTAATATAACTTCAGAGGATAAAGTTTGGCAGATGTTCTTCGATAGAGCATCACGAATAGGCCCTAAAGGAAAGATCATTGTCGGTGTGGGGGTTGTGTTTATCACACCACAAAACCATGTCCTTCCTAGGGCATTTTCTCTGACGGAATCATACTCCAACAATGTGGCAGAATACAATGCTCTACTCATTGGCCTTCAGCTCGCTCATGAAATGGGGGTACGCTACCTTGAAGCTTATGTCAATTCAACACTGATTGTCAGTGAGGTTAAAGGCGAATATGAGATCCGTCACGAAGATTTGGTACCTTATTATCACGCAGTCATCGGAATGGCTAATTTATTTGATGGCTTTTACATCGGTCATGTGTCTTGATCCCCGAATACTAGGGCCGATGCTCTAGCTGCATTAGCAACAACGCTAGCCTTACCAGAGGACACCAGGTATCACCTTACCGTGGCGACTCGACACCTTGTTTGCTCTAAACATATGTTGAGAACCAAAGAGGACTATAATATCTAGACGGATCTTGAACCGAGAGATTGGCGATTTCCCCTTATCGACTATGCTTTACATGGTTTGCTGCCGGATGACACTAAAGAAGCGGCATCTATCAGACGAAGGTCTCTCCGTTTTTACTATGATCTAACACTGAAGACACTGTACCGTCGTTCATAGGACGGTATCCTTCTCTGTTGCCTTTCTAATTTAGAGGCACAGGAAGTGCTCAAAGAAGCGCATGATGGCATATGCGGAGCTCATCAGCCGGGTCCAAAACTCAAGGACCGATTGCACAGGCTTGGGTATTATTGGCCAATCATGATAGCCGATGCCATCCAATACGCACGAAGGTGTAAGGCCTGCCAAATCCTTGTGGACTTCATACATCAGCCTCCAGAGTTGCTCCATCCAACTGTTACTTCGTGGCCATTTGAAGCATGGGGAATCGATATCGTAGGGCCAATCAGCCCCTCCTCAATGAAAGGTCACCGACTTATCTTAGCAATAATCAATTACTTTTCAAAGTAAGCAGAAGCCATACCACTGGTGGAAGTTAAAACTTCTAACGTGGTTAATTTCATCAAACACCATGTCATCCATCGATTTGGTGACCCTAGGCGGATCATCCATGATAACGGTCCCCCAATTTGCAAGCCAGGTATTCTATCAGTTCTGTAATAGATATCAGATTCAGAATGTAGCATCAATTGCTTATAATCTTGCCGCTAATGGCTTGGCGAAAGCATTCAACAAGATAATCATTAAGCTACTCAAAAAATTTGTTTCATCAAATAAGCGAGACTGGAATGAGAAGCTTAGTGAACGTCTTTGGGCCACCGAACCACAGTTCGGACCCCAACAGGTAATACACCTTTTATCCTGGTATACGGATGCGAAGCAGTCATACCGTTAGAAATCTAGATGCCGTCATTACGAGTCGCTTTGATGACTAAGATGACAACGGAGGACAACAATTGGTTGCGACTCCAAGAGCTCGAAGCCCAAGGTGAGAAGCGGTTACAAGCTCAGCAACACATTCAGTTATATCAAGCCCGAATCTCAAAAGCCTTTAATGAGAAGGTTAAGGAAAGAGTCTTCTAGAAAGGAGATTTGGTTTTAGACGTCAAATGACCGATGATCATGACACACAAAATCAAAGGTAAATTTCAGCCCAAATGGGAAGGACCGTTTGTGATAGAAACAGTCTATTCAAACGGGGCATATCGCCTTATGACTTCAGATGGTGACTTACTCATGATGCCGATCAACGGCAAGTTCCTAAAGAAGTATTATCCTTGATAAGGGTCCTTCTCACGATCAAGTTAACATTACACCTCTGATCAAGACCTTCGGACCAAGATCTCGTGGAAGTCGTGTCGACTTCTTTAATCCCCAACTCACCTACAGGGTGAAAACCCAGGGGAAGCATTGTGTTACCCAAAGTAACAAGATAATCCAACACCTCTAACGGCTAAGGATAGAGGAAAATGTTGGCCTTTAAGCCCAACATAAGACCTCGACAACTCATCATGCTAAGGGGAATAACATAGCTAGCCCGATGCAAACGGCAGTTAGTAAACGCATATCAAATCCGTTGACGGCTGAGGATTTGCTAAAAATCTTAAGGGACCTATTCCCATTTGATTCCGCAATTAAGGATAGAGGAAAATGTTAGCCTTTAAGCCCAACATAAGTCCTTGACAACTCATCATGCTGACGGGATAGCATGGCTAGCCCGACTCAAACAGTAGTTGGTAAAGACATATCAAATCCGTTGACAGCTGAGGATTTGCTAAAAATTCTAAGGGATCTGTTCCCATTTGATTCCCTCTCCAAAATCACTTACCAATTTCCATCCATGGAATGGTAAGATCACATATAAAGGTATTCATATCCCTTACGAAATGACGAGTCTAACCTATCATTTTAACATTAAACCTCTAATAGCAAGACTCTAACCTACTCCCCAACGGATAAAACTAACATCCCCAGTGAATAAACCCCACTTGTCATTCTCTTCAACAGAACGACAGGTCCACTCAAATGACTGTTATGCTCAAGCACCTCTAACAGTAAATGAATCCTTGTCAAGTTAACATCACACCTCTGGCAAGTTGCTTTACAAATCCCCAGGGAGTTCTCTTACATATGATCTTTTATGGGATTCATTTCCTAATTCCCCAGCGAGTTTCTGATAGACTCCCCTCAAAGTATATCAGTCATCAATAGACTTTTCTGGTTGTCATGTTAACAATATACCTCTGATAATTTCTTCCAAATAACATCCGAAGGAGATATCAAAATCCCCATGGAGTTCATAATCAAATCTTATTTTCCCCAGTGGAATTATTTCTTTGTCATCATGTCCAGTTCGTCACCTCTGAATGACAAAATTTTGAGCTTGGTGGCTTCTCAATCGGTTATGTCTATGTTACCTCTGAACCGATAGATAACCAAGTCTCATCTTTCAGTCCAGTAGGGACTATTTCTTTATCATCATGTCCAGTTCGTCGCCTCTGAATGACAAAACTTCGAGCTTAGTGGCTTCTCAATCGGTTATGTCCATGTTACCTCTGAACCGACAGATAATTAGGTCTCATCTTTCAGTCCAGTAGGAACTATTTCTTTGTCATCATTTCCAGTTTGTCACCTCTGAATGACAAAATTTTGAGTTTGGTGGCTTCTCAATCGGTTATGTCCATGTTACCTCTGAACCGATAGATAACCAAGTCTCATCTTTTAGTCCAGTAAAGACTATTTCTTTGTCATCATGTCCAGTTCGTCACCTTTGAATGACAAAATTTCGAGCTTGGTGGCTTCTCAATCGGTTATGTTCATGTTACTTTTGAACCGACAAATAACCAAGTCTCATCTTTCAGTCTAGTGGGGACTATTTCTTTGTTATCATGTCCAGTTCGTCACCTCTGAATGACAAAATTTTGAGCTTGGTGGCTTCTCAATCGGTTATGTCCATGTTACATCTGAACTGACAGATAACTAAGTCTCATCTTTTAGTCCAGTAAGGATTATTTGTTTGTCATCATGTCCAGTTCGTCACCTCTGAATGATAAAATTTTGAACTTGGTGGCTTCTCAATCAGTTTAGTCCATGTTACCTCTGAACCGACAGATAACCAAGTCTCATCTTTCAGTCAAGTAGGTACTATTTCTTTGTCAAATCATTTCTCAAATGTGTAACTAACCCTATCAGTTTATCACCGCTGATCAGATTAGTTATACCATTATTCTGTTTCCTTTTGAGGATTGTAATACAACTTGAAAGTAAGAATTGAAAATTCAGAAGATAAAACAAGATGGAAATGCAACAGGGGAGTCAAATAAAATTACTTTTTATTGATTCCAAAAGAGGGATATAAGGATACACGGATTACAAATTACGAGGGTGCTTCGTAGGACTTGATCCATTCTTCAAGAGTGGCCAGCCTATTCTTCCTCTCCTCAGCAGCCCTGATAAGTTCCTGCGACTTCAACTCAGCCTCATTAAAGCTTGCTTCTGGGACAGGTGAGCCTCAATTTCAACCAAAGTTGCCCTATGTGCTAGCTCTTATTGTAGGACTTTGTCATTCTGAGCCTTAAGCTGCTCTAGCCGAGCAATCTTCTTAAGACGCACCGGTTCAGCCTTGGACAAAAGAAGATTGGCCTTCTTGATCATTTCCTTGGCCTTTTCAATTTTATCCTCAGCATCAGAAGAGCATTATTGAAAGCATCTATGGCATCTCCAATTTCTACTCTCCTTGTCTCCAAGGATTTCAAATCTGAAGAAATTGCCTTAGAGGCTTCCTGAGCGGCAAGATGAGCTTCACGTATTTGAGCAGCGAGGTGTTCAAGCTGTTCACTGACTGAGGAGTCCAAGTCTGAATGGCTGAGGCGACGCCATTCATCCACATCTCTCTCAAGCCTCTCCACCAAAAGCTCCAATGTGGTAGATTTGTCGTCCCCTCTAAAGTCTCGAATGCTGTCAATACTTCGAGAGAGGACCACCTTCAAAGCAGAGAACGAGGTAGTCGAGCCCTTCAAGACCAAAGCAATGGATCGTTTTAAGCTCTTATAAAAGCTGTCGACTAGCTCAGCCACGAATTCATTCTTGGCTTCAACTACTCCCGGTGAATGAATGGCCCATCAAGGCAAAGCTTCTACCGGTTTCACTAACATAACTGTGGAAGGGATGGCAGAAGCGCTTGCTTGAGCAATATGAGGGATCACCGGCGACCTCGGGGGAGTCCTCATTGAGACCAGTACACTAGCCACAATCGACGTAGGGCAGGTGACTACTTACGGGAGAGCTGGCTCAACAACTAGTGTTGGAGAAGTAGGACTGGTAATTACCTTCAGCTCCACAGTTGGCAGGATAGGCAACGCTTGCGAAACCACTGGCATCTCACTTACCGATATAGTTGGAAGCGAGATTGGTTCCGTAACCACTGTCCCCTCGGTCTCTTTAAGGCCACTTGCTGGTTCAGGTTAATAAGAGGGCAGGTCATGATATAAAGCATCCAACTCGGCAGCGTCCACCGCGGTCGAAGTACTTGCTTCACCCCTGATTTCCTAAGGAAGATTGGCTGGTTCTCTTGGAGTCGATGCACCCAAAGGCAGAACATCTGTAGCAAGATTTGGTTTGAGCAAGGCACAATAAATATCAAGAGAAAATTACTCTTAAAAGATCAAAGTATTACCAAAAGATGATATCGCCTCAATCGCCTTGGCTGCAGTTTCTCTCCGAACTTCCTCGACAGTGGCATCAGTCCCCTCAGGCTCCATAGGAAAATCTTTGGCAGAGTCAGCTAGGACGGCTGGCCCACCTTCACTCGCCGAACCCTTGGTGGTCCATCCTATAGAGCTGGAGGCCATGGGACTTCCTTTTGAGGTCCCAGCACCCGAAGGACCAACGTCGGCCGCATCACCTTTAGAGTCTCTGAGACGACGAAGTAGCTAGCCCCGTCACCTTCTTTATAAGTGAACAGGGGATCATAGTAATCTTCCTGTTCTCCTACAGTATTGGCTCTCGGGTCTCTTGTCATCTTAGTTCCTGAATCATAGGATAAACGAATGAGTTGCATGAAAAATATATAAGTATATATTGCAAGAACAGAGCTGATCTTACTCAGGTCATGAACAACTTTACCAACGGTCTGCCTCGGAGCCGATAGCTTAATGACTAATGGAGCAGAAGGAGGACGCATCGCGGTTGACTCACCATCTGCAATAATGGTGGGAGTGAAGCGATGAGGCTTCTTCACTACCCTCTTCCTATGAGATCCACCTTGTCACTTTCGTTTGAAGTGGACGTCGGGATCTTCTTCCTCCACTTCTTCTATCTCTACATGTTCCATGGGGGCCGTGCCTACCCCACCAGGAGCATCAGGCGGAACCTCAGCACCTGCGTTTCCCTCAAAGTGGGGACTTTTCGCGTCTGAAGCCTCACTATCGGCAGTAGCTTCAAACTCCCTGAGGCCTGGCACACGGACCCTCTTGCCCTCACCTCTCGCAGTGACCTTGCGCTTCAGCCGCTGAGAGATCAATTTCACACCAAATGAGTTAATAAAAAACCCAGTTGCTGTGGAGTTCGAAGTTCTGTACCACTGACAGAACCACAAAGTTGTCAGAAGGTTCAGAGTCCTTAGCGGCATGCACAGCCGCGCCTCAGTACAGCCAGCGATGTAGAACCGCCAGGCGCGAGCACCATCAATAAGGCTTCCCATGAAGGCCAGACTGGTGTTCGGGTTGCCTACGTACAGTTGGTCATACCCAAACTGACGAGCAAACTGACTCGGGACATAGGGTTCCAAGTAGCAGGTATCCCTACTCCTGTACACCAGATGGGATGGCCGGATGCTAACCAGCCATTCGAAGATTCCCCGGCTCAGCGACGTCTGCCCATCTCCTACATCCTTGAATTCTTCGCCGTAGCCTGCATCGCGAATGTAGAGAAAGTAGCCGAAAAGGCTGTAAACATCATACCAATGCAGCAACTTGCGAACCGCGGTCACATAAGTCAACAACCACGAACATCTCTCAAATCGATGGAGAAGCGCCATTCAAACACCTTCTGGAGGCTCCTCACCGACTTGGATAATGGAAGGGCAGTGAAGGGCGAACCATGCCATCAGATAGGTGTATGGCAAACTGATCCTAGGGTTTGGTCCGTCGCGAGCCAGGATAGTGCCTTTGCTCCTCTTCGCCGTTAGTGGCCTATAAAAAGCCTCCGTCAATGCACGAAGGCCCCGCTGAATACAACACACCATTGCCGGGAGAAGTCCAAGAGAACGACCATGGACCAGACGAACAGCCGCAATAAGACAGTCAGAAGGATGACGTCGCTAGAGGGAGAGGGCATCACACATCTCTTCAATCAAATCGATAAAAAAATTGGCCAAAAGTGCCTTCCGAGACGTCGGTCGACGAGCCTGATTATGGAAACTTCAGGGAATATCACCTTTCTCTTAAGGTCCATCATCCTCTTTTAAAATCATGTCCCCTTGAGAGTGTTCACGCATCCTTCGAAAAACGTCCTCATCTGCAACCCCGCAGTGAGCTGCCTCAGGAGCATCTTCTAGGTTGGGGAACAAATAATTCCCCCAGCTCTTCGAACTGCATGAAGCTCCCTTATGGCTCCCATGCATACTCGAGCAAATGTAAAGGTGGCACATCAACTCCCGGTAAGTCAGCGGGCAATGAGTATGATTTTTCGTGATCATCTCTGAAAAACGATAGAATGTTATGTCGACGACATTGATGTCAAAAGCCGCGATAAGAATGACCATCTTCATGACTTGAGAACGATGTTCGACATAATGCGGGCTCATCTGTTGGCCCAAAGGCCTTCCACTCTAGTTTTGATGATGATTAACTCATGTAGTTATGTTTACTAATATTCTTGTGATTTTAAGTTTCAGATCAATTAACAGGATATTAGTTGGTGATTAGCTTCTACATAAAGTTTGGAAGCTTTTCTTAGTGATTCCGGTGCCAAAGCTTCAAGATCATGCATTTGCACTCGGTGGATCACGGTGTTTGTGGATCGAGTCGCCTTGAAGATGAAGATCATCAAGAAGACTTAGGTATCCATAGGTTTAATGTGTTTTAGATCCATATTGTAAAGCTTAGTATAGTTGATAAGCTCAAGTGCACAACACACACATGTTTTGGTTTTGATATTGGTTTTTATGAATAGTTGATCAAAACAAGTTTACTTTGTATTTATGTATATTAGATATGTTCTAGATATACATACATGCTTTAACTTTCTAGACAAACTTATTTTGACTATCCTATTCATGTATTGAAAAATCAAGTTTGATAAAAATACAAGTTTTGGTTTTTGGTAAAAATGATAAGACACAAAAATAGTTTCATATGCTTGATATTTGAGTTGAAATGTTTATCACATATTTATATATCAAAGCAATATGGTAAGAATATTTTTGGGAATTTTTACAAGTGTTAAAAGATTTTTAAACAAAATATTTTTCCCAGTTTTTCAGATCTGGAACTAGCTGTCAGGCCTGGCCGGTCGACCGAAGAGGTCGACCGCATCAAAGGCAGGTGAGGTCGACCGACGTGCACAGCCTTGTGCACGTTTGGCAGCACAGTGGGCCGGTCGACCTCACGGTCGACCGCTGCTGAGAGCAGTGCTCTCTGTTTGTTTGGGTCGACCGGGCGGTCGACCGGGCTGCTCCAATGGTCGGATTTTTGACCGTTGGCGGTCGACCGGAGTTCTGTCAGACTGACAGATCAGCCTAACGGCTAGCTTTCTATTGGGGCTATATATACCCCATTTCTTCATTGTTTCATCTAAGATTTTAGAGCCAAAATTTCCTGACCTTCGAAGTGTTTTAAAAGAGTTTTTTGAAAAGAGTTTTGTGCTAAAAGGATTTATTTCATATTTGTTGGCCCAAAGGCCTTCCACTCTAGTTTTGATGATGATTAACTCATGTAGTTATATGTACTAATAATCTTGTGATTTTAGTCTCAGATCATTAATCAAGTTATTAGTTGGTGATTAGCTTCAACAAGATGTTTTGGAAGCATTCACATGTTGATTCAAGAGCTTAAGCATCAAAGATGACATCTAGCACTCATTGGAGTCAAGCTTGGTGAATCACGGTTTGGATCGAGTCGGTTTGGAGATTGCGCACTACAAGAAGACTTAGGTATCCATAGTTTAGAGTTTGTGTTTTAGATCCATTTTGTAAAGATTAGAATAGTATGATATGCTCAAGTTCACAATACACACACATAAATTCTGTTGGCCCAAAGGCCTTCCACTCTAGTTTTGATGATGATCAACTCATGTAGTTATGTTTACTAATATTCTTGTGTTTCTAAGTTTCAGATCATTAGCAGGATATTAGTTTTGGTGATTAGCTTCAACAAGGTGTTTGGAAGCTTATCATGGTGATTCCGGTGCCAAAGCTGAAAGATCATACCCTTTGCACTCGGTAGATCGCGTTTGGGAGCAAGTATACTTGAAGATGGAGTTCCTCAAGAAAGGCTTAGGTATCCTAGTTAGTTTAGTGTGTTTTTAGATCCATTTGTAAAGCTTAGTATAGTTGATATGCTCAAGTGCACAAACACACACGTTTTATGTTTTGATATTTTGTTTTCATGAATAGTTTGATCAAAACAAGTTTTCATGTCTTATATGTATAGTAGATGATTTTATTTTATACATACATGCTTAACTTATAGACAAACTTATTTTGACTATCCTATTCATGTTTTGGAAAAATCTAGTTTGATAAAACACAAGTTTTGTTTATGATAAAATTGGCAAGACACAAAAATGAATTGATATGATTGATATTTGTCTTGAAATTTTTATCACAAGTTTGGTTATCAAAGTAAAATGATAAAACAAGTTTTGTGGATTTTTTAGAAGTGTTAAAATATTTTTAGAAAATATTTTACACTATTTTTCTGACCCTGTACTGTGTCTCTCAGGCCAGTACGGTCGACCGGAACGGTCGACCGCACCATAGGCCGGTCGACCGGGACGGTCGACCGACGTGCACAAGTCTGTGCACGTTTGGAGTCACTGGGACGGTCGACCGGGCCGGTCGACCGGGATGAGAGCGCTGCTCTCAGGATGTTTCGGTCGACCGGGCCGGTCGACCGCTTTTGCCCAACGGTCACATTTCTGACCGTTGGCGGTCGACCGGGCCGGTCGACCGATGTCTGTCAGAGCTGCCAGCTCAGCTCTAACGGCTAGTTTTCTGTTGGGCCTATATAAACCCCATCTCTTTGGGGATTTTGGCCAAGATTTTTAAGAGGAAAAATTTCAGTTTTCTGAAGTATTTAAAAGAGTTTTAAAAAGAAGTTTTTGGGCTTTAAACTTCTAATCTTTATTGATTTGGGTTTTTGGAAAATCAAAGAGAACTAGGTTTTGGGATTTTGATTTGATCTTTTATTTCTATCATATACAAGAGATTTCCCAAGTAGTTTTTCTTTGTTGCTTGTTTCCAAAAACACCTAGTTTCCACACTTGAGCCATATCTTCTATCCTAAACTATTAGGATCTTGTTTTTGTGGAAAAAGAAAAAGAGAAAGAAAAGAGAAGTGTTTGAGGTTGTTGTTGTAAACCTCTTGTGTTGTAACCCTCCTTTTATTTGTGAATCCCTCTTCGGTAGAGGTGATCGGAGTGGTATTGGTTTGGATCCCTCTTTGGTAGAGGTGATTGAGTTTGTTGTAAACCTCTTAGGTAGAGGTGTTTGAGTTTGTTGGCTACGGGCCTTATCCCTCTTCGGTAGAGGTGGATTGTGGTTGTATTGCCTCGGTGGCATTGTAAGTTGAGAGAGGAGTTCGGTACTCCTATAGTGGATTAGAAATCCTTCACGGGGGTGAAGGCGGGGACGTAGAGCTAGGGGCTCGAACCTCGAAACATATCATTGTCTTTGCGATTGATCCAATTTCTCTCAACTCTACTCTCTTTACATTTGTGCAAGCATCATTCATTTCTTACAAGCATCATTCTTTCATTGCATACATATCTTATTCATTGCTTGTGTTGCCTTGCATCTTTCATATTGCAATTCATCCTTATTGCTTGGCAAGATTGTGTTTGTGTATTATATTGCTATATCCTTGATTGCTTGGATTGCTTGTGTGTGTGTGCCTAACTTATACTCATCCAACAAGAGCTTCACATAGCACCTCAACCCATTTCAAGGGGAATCAAGAGGAGTTAGTCCAGAGCCTCGCAAGGGGAATTCAGCTACACTTGTTGTATTGTATCAAGTTTGTGCAATACTTGCATTAGCTTCCGCATTTAGAGAATTTAGTTTATAATTTAGTTCTAGATTAGCATTTACACCTATTCACCCCCCCTCTAGGTGTACTTTCAATTGGTATCAGAGCTAGTGCTCCTGATATTAGGCTTAACATCCTAGGAGTAAGATCCATTTGCTTGCTAATCTCTTGTTTGCATTTGTTAATTGCACACATATAGTTTACCATGGACTCCATGACCCCACCTAGCTATGACCCTTCCAACATTGTTGTATGGAAGCTTAGGATGTCCATGTATTTGAAAACCCTAGGCATACATGCTTACCTTGCCGCTACCAAGAAATGCTATCTTGGTAATGGTGATCATATAGGGGCCAATGCACTTGCCCTTGAGGCTATTAGAAGCACCTTATTTAAAGATGATCTTTTACATGTTTCTAATATTGATTCCACTTTTGTAGTGTGGAATAAATTGACAACCACAACCACCACCTCCGAGCTTCAAGTACAAATCCAAGAAGAGGAATCTAGTGGAGAATCCGAGTCACAATGCTTCATGGTCCAAGGGAATGACTCCCTTGAGGTACATTCGGAATCCCACTTAGATAGTTATGATGCTTGTTCTAGTTCTTCTAATGATCATATTGATGCCCATGCTTTGAATGAAGAACTATCTATAGTTTGTGAAAAACTAATTGAAAAATATAAGATTTTGAAAAAGAAAAGTCTAGAAATTGAAAAAGATAATTAGAGTTTGCATTCTAGACTTGATTGTGTTTTGCAAGAGAAGGTTGAGGTCTATAATGAAAGGGATTCATTGAGATCTCAATTAGACCTTGCTCTAAAAGAAAATAACTTTTTGAAAAATAAAAATGATTGCCATGTTCTTTTGAAGAAAAATGAAAATTTGACTTCAAAAGTAGATTTTATTTTAAAAGAGAATGTTGCATTGAAAAATAAAATTATTTCTATTTCAAATGATTTGGATGCTTGTTTAAAGAAAATTGAAATTTTGCATAAAAAGATTGATTCTCATGTTTGCCATGCTAGTGTAGCCTCATCATCTAGACTACCTAATGCATGTACCTCTTCTTCTAGGATTAATGATAATATTTGTTTGCTTAAGAAGAGTGTAGATTGTTTGGGCTCCACTTTGAGCCAATGTGTAGAAGGGCATACACGCTTGGAATCATTGTTTCGAAAGAAACAAGGTCCACATATTCATGCACACCCTCCACGGCATACACATGCACCTCACGGACACCATCAACACATGTATGCTCATGTGTACACTTGTACACATTGTGGTCGTAAGGGCCATCTTGCTAGATTTTGCTATGATAGATTACATACTCCAAATTTAGCAAAGAATTTTGTTTGGGTTAGAAATGAGACTAACCCCCATGGACCCAAAAGACAATGGGTACCAAAGACCATCCCTCCTTTATTTGATGTAGGTGAGGGCTCTCACATGACGTGAGAGTGATGGCACTTTGGAGTGGATGCGTTCCGTACTTAAAGGAAATCAATTGGATGCATCACTTTCAAGGGATGATTTGGTGGAAAGGACCACCATGTTTTGGAGACAAGGAAAGTTGCCTTCTAAGGCTTTGGTAACAATTCCTAACTCCTTATTATTGTTTACATGCTTTCATATTCATTTGTTTTATAGCATGTTTTCATTGTCTATAGATTAGTATGTAAATGCCATGTTTATTAGATCCTTGACATACATGTATAGTATTTGAGACACACATGCTTATATAAACTCATATTTAGTGTTCTCACCTTTTGTTTAGCTATAATGTACATCATGAATCTAATACATGTGAATTTACATAGTAATCATGTTTTAGTTTTCTCATGATGATTTTTTTTGTTGTTTTATGCTTTATGTGGTATAAACTAGTTTAGATGTAGATTTTATCAAAACTTGCATGTATGCATGTACACATAGTGAGAACAAATTGACTTTTATATGTTTGCACTTCATGCTCATTTGTACCCTCTATATGCACATGTATAAGCTAGTTTTGATGATTCCTTCATTTATACTTGCTATGCCTATTTTCATGTTTTTACTTCATGTATATGTATTTTGAATTCAAACCTAATAAATATACATGTATACCCATGAGTCTTTTGCCTTCATGTAATTACTTTTAAATAGACTCGTTTATGATTGGGATATGTATGTACATTGTTAGATTTGGATGAATCATACATATACCTAGAAGATTTGTTACAAATAAAAGAATTTTGATGAATTTGTGTGAGTTTCGTTTTAGCAAAATGATATTCGTGTTTGTCTTGTGCTTAATGATTTGATTACATGTTTAGATGTTAGTTCTCATTAAGACTAGGATACATATTTGTACATATAATGGGACACAAATAAATCTATATATGTTTGGGTTGAATGCTTATTTGTTCCCATTA
Organism: Agave tequilana; assembly: GCA_038442645.1. NCBI lineage: Eukaryota > Viridiplantae > Streptophyta > Magnoliopsida > Asparagales > Asparagaceae > Agave > Agave tequilana. The sequence goes on along the minus strand of JAVJIF010029680.1, from coordinate 899,526 downwards.
GATGTGTGAATATAGTCTACTTTTGATGATTCATACATGTTAAACTTGTATTCCTATTTTTGGAAATGTTTGATGATTTTGAGTTTTTATTTCATGTATATGTGTATTGTGCCAAACTTGAAGATATACATGAATACCCCTTGAGTCATTTGCCTTTCATGCAAATATCTATTATGGACTCAAAAGTGTGTTTAGGGATATGTATGTATACCTCTTGTTTGTCAAGTCATGCATATACCTTGAAATGAAATTTGTTTAATGAAAATTTAGTCTTCATGCTTTGATATATTTGTATTTAACTTCATGTATATGTCTTTCTTGTCCAATCTAATGATATACATATACATCCTTTTTGAGCCACGTGCCTTCATGCATATATACTTGTGGACTCGTTTGTATCTTGGATATGTATGTATACCTTAGTTTGTATTAGACATACATATACCTTGAAGATTAAATAGTGTTGATGATTTTTTTTTATGTTTTCATGTTTAAGGAATAATTAAACTTAATTGAACAAATTTTCATGATTGTGATTTCCACACCTTACTTGCACACTCACATTTTTAAGTTGCTCATGTTTTGTTCGCATGAGACATTTTTATGCTTAATTGGATTAGAGTGCTGATTATCATGTGGATTTCATCTTTATGAAAAATGATTTGTCTTTATTCCTTGCTTGAAGGATTTCACACTAGTTAACAAAATTTTTCATTTTAACTAGTTCATATTCTTCATTGTAATATGAGATATACACTTGACCCTCTCTTTCAATTGGTATCATTGAACACTTTCAATTGGTATCAATTTTGATCCTTTTGTATACTCATATATGTTTTGTATGTATGTATGCTTTCTATCCTATGGTATCAATTTCAATTGGTATCTATTCTTTACATACATATATATTTTTTTATGCTAAGCTTAAAAATTTCTAATGATTGATTGTTTTCAATTAGTATCTTAAAACAAGCTTATGCATATGTTTAGTTGGTATTTCATAAAGGGGGAGAAAATTTGATTTTGTCCTTCAATTGGTATTTGATTCCCACTCCCTTACTTTATGTTAAAAAAAATATATACTTTCAATTTGGTATCATATGCTCTTAAAAGTATAATACTTTTTATTGATATCAAGATTGTTTAGATATCATTGGTATGCTATTTATTTGCTTATCAATTGGTGTCAAGATGTTTTTAATATAAAAAAAATGATGACATGTATTTTTGATTGATGGTTATATGTTTTACTTCAATTGGTATCTATGTGCCTTATTGTCATATCTTGAATTGGTATCATTGTTGTTATAAATGTTTTGGATTACCCCTTCTTGATCTTTTTGTTTTTGACAAAAAGGGGGAGAAAAATTAGTTTTTATGATTTTACCCCTTTGTTGATGATTGACAAAAAGGGGGAGAAGAATTTATGTTTATATTTATTATATATGCATGTCTTCCTTGCTTAAGGGGGAGTATTTGTTGTGTTTGCATATATGTTGTTTATGATGTTTTAATTGGTATCTAGTTTAATTAGTTTAATTGGTACCTAAAGCATGATTGCTTGTTTGCTTGTTTTAATTGGTATCTAGAGCATGATTGCATGTTTTGTTTTAATTTGAACTCTAATTGGTATCTAGAACATAATTTATGTTGAATATTCCATTGGTATCTAGAGCACCATGTTTATATGCATTGTCATGCATTGCATATTATTGTTTATTTGTTTATGCATGAGCTAAGGGGGAGCTTCTTTGAAGCTTAACTTTAATCCATGCATATATAACTCCATGAGTTTTGTCATCATCAAAAAGGGGGAGATTGTTGGCCCAAAGGCCTTCCACTCTAGTTTTGATGATGATCAACTCATGTAGTTATGTTTACTAATATTCTTGTGTTTCTAAGTTTCAGATCATTAGCAGGATATTAGTTTTGGTGATTAGCTTCAACAAGGTGTTTGGAAGCTTATCATGGTGATTCCGGTGCCAAAGCTGAAAGATCATACCCTTTGCACTCGGTAGATCGCGTTTGGGAGCAAGTCTACTTGAAGATGGAGTTCCTCAAGAAAGACTTAGGTATCCTAGTTAGTTTAGTGTGTTTTTAGATCCATTTATAAAGCTTAGTATAGTTGATATGCTCAAGTGCACAAACACACACGTTTTATGTTTTGATATTTTGTTTTCATGAATAGTTTGATCAAAACAAGTTTTCATGTCTTATATGTATAGTAGATGATTTTATTCTATACATACATGCTTAACTTATAGACAAACTTATTTTGACTATCCTATTCATGTTTTGAAAAAATCTAGTTTGATAAAACACAAGTTTTGTTTATGATAAAATTGGCAAGACACAAAAATGAATTGATATGATTGATATTTGTCTTGAAATTTTTATCACAAGTTTGGTTATCAAAGTAAAATGATAAAACAAGTTTTGTGGATTTTTTAGAAGTGTTAAAAGATTTTTAGAAAATATTTTATACTGTTTTTCTGACCCTGTACTGTGTCTCTCAGGCCAGTACGGTACGGTCGACCGGAACGGTCGACCACACCATAGGCCGGTCGACCGGGACGGTCGACCGACGTGCACAAGTTTGTGCACGTTTGGAGTCACTGGGACGGTCGACCGGGCCGGTCGACCGGGATGAGAGCGCTGCTCTCAGGATGTTTCGGTCGATCGGGCCGGTCGACCGCTTTTGCCCAACGGTCACATTTCTGACCGTCGGCGGACGACCGGGCCGGTCGACCGATGCCTGTCAGAGCTGCCAGCTCAGCTCTAACGGCTAGTTTTCTGTTGGGCCTATATAAACCCCATCTCTTTGGGGATTTTGGCCAAGATTTTTAAGAGGAAAAATTTCAGTTTTCTGAAGTGTTTAAAAGAGTTTTAAAAAGAAGTTTTTGGGCTTTAAACTTCTAATCTTTATTGTTTTGGGTTTTGGAAAATCAAAGAGAACTAGGTTTTGGGATTTTGATTTGATCTTTTATTTCTATCATATATAAGAGATTTCCCAAGTAGTTTTTCTTTGTTGCTTGTTTCCAAAAACACCTAGTTTCCACACTTGAGCCATATCTTCTATCCTAAACTATTAGGATCTTGTTTTTGTGGAAAAAGAAAAAGAGAAAGAAAAGAGAAGTGTTTGAGGTTGTTGTTGTAAACCTCTTGTGTTGTAACCCTCCTTTTATTTGTGAATCCCTCTTCGGTAGAGGTGATCGGAGTGGTATTGGTTTGGATCCCTCTTTGGTAGAGGTGATTGAGTTTGTTGTAAACCTCTTAGGTAGAGGTGTTTGAGTTTGTTGGCTACGGGCCTTATCCCTCTTCGGTAGAGGTGGATTGTGGTTGTATTGCCTCGGTGGCATTGTAAGTTGAGAGAGGAGTTCGGTACTCCTATAGTGGATTAGAAATCCTTCACAGGGGTGAAGGCGGGGACGTAGAGCTAGGGGCTCGAACCTCGAAACATATCATTGTCTTTGCGATTGATCCAATTTCTCTCAACTCTACTCTCTTTACATTTGTGCAAGCATCATTCATTTCTTACAAGCATCATTCTTTCATTGCATACATATCTTATTCATTGCTTGTGTTGCCTTGCATCTTTCATATTGTAATTCATCCTTATTGCTTGGCAAGATTATGTTTGTGTATTATATTGCTATATCCTTGATTGCTTGGATTGCTTGTGTGTGTGTGCCTAACTTATACTCATCCAACAAGAGCTTCACATAGCACCTCAACCCATTTCAAGGGGAATCAAGAGGAGTTAGTCCAGAGCCTCGCAAGGGGAATTCGGCTACACTTGTTGTATTGTATCAAGTTTGTGCAATACTTGCATTAGCTTCCGCATTTAGAGCATTTAGTTTATAATTTAGTTCTAGATTAGCATTTACACCTATTCACCCCCCCTCTAGGTGTACTTTCAAATTCAATATGTTTGGTTTTTGATTGAATCGGTTTTGGATTTCAAATACATATATCGGGTTTTGGATTTGAACCAGTTTTAGTTCTACTGATCTGCTTGACACCCTTCTATAGTTATTATCATAACTTTTTATTTTTATATTCAAATAACATGATTTAACTTGCATTTCAAAGATAACTTTCAGATATAAATTTCTTATTTAATAACCATTTTCAGATTCTAATTTTAAAGTTGTCAAATATTTGGTTGAAATCTATTCTTGTTCTGAAAACAGCTTACAGTTTCTGTTTTGAAACCTGTCAGTGTTTTATTGATAACTTTCGCAAAGATAACTTAAAGAGATACAGATTATTCCTATATACCTTTTTATGAATTCGAACGTTTTCAGCCTGAAAAATGTGCTCCAATCTGACCTATTTTGTTGACAGCCAGGCTGGGCCGGTCGATAAGTCCGGTCGACCGGGCCAAGCGGCCGGTCGACCGGGCCAAGCTGCCGGTCGACCGGCCGGTCGACCGGACGTGCACGAAACCGTGCACGTTGGCTGTTTCTGTTGCCGGTCGATCGAGCGGTCGACCGACTGTAAGCAGATTGGTCTCTGTTTGTCTGGGTCGACCGCCAGGTCGACCGGCAGCTGTCAGACGGCTGTATTTTGACCGTTGGACGGTCGACCGTGCGGTCGACCGGCAGGGTATTTCTGGCAGTTCTGCTGCCAACGGCTATTTTCCAGATTTGCCTATAAATACCCCATTTGAGTGAGTTTTTCTCTAAGAATTTTTGGGCTAAAATTTCCATTCTCTCAGGTGTTTTTGCTGCAATCAAAATAGGTTTTTGGATTCAAATTGAACAATCTTTTTGGTGTTTTCATTAGGGTTTGAAAAATCAAAGAAAAGGGTTTTGGGAAAAGCTTTTGAATTGAACTTCTCTATCTTGGTTTCATTTGTTTCCCAAAGATTTTCTTTGAGTTGCTGGTTTCAAATCCCTTGGTTTTCTCCACACTTGAGCTAAAATCTACTATCTTCTCTATAGGATTTTGTGTGGGAAAAAGAGATTGTTTTGTGGTTGTTGTTTTAAACCACTAAGTTGTAAACCCTATCTTTAGCTTGGCTTTGTGCCTTTCCCTCATTGTGTTGAGGAAGTTTGGCTATTGGGTTGTATCCCTCAAGGTTGTGAGGTGATCCTTGTATTGGTTTGTGGAAATCCCTCAAGTTGTGAGGTGATTGTTGATTGGCTTGGAGTTGTGCCTCAAGGAGGAGGTTGTGTTTGTAAGGAGAGGAGTTGGGTACTCCTTGAAAAGTCACCTAGAGGGGGGGTGAATAGGTGATGATGCTAATCAATGGAACTAAATACGGAATTAAAAATCTAATTGCAATGAGCACTCAAGTGTGATCCACAAGTGATGCACACACAATCCAAGCCAAGCAAGTATGATGAATAATATGAATAATAATGCAAAACACAAAGTAAATAGAGATAGAGTTAGAGAGAGCCAATCGATCAAACGCAAACACACGGATATGTTCTCGAGGTTCGAGCACCCAGCTCTACATCCCCGCCATCCCCAGATGGATTCTAACTCCACTACTATCACAAAGAAAGTTACAAAGACCACAACCTCCTCTTGAGGCAAAGGCACAAAGCCACACAAAGTAAGGTTTACAACTTAGTGGTATACAATAATAACCACAAAACAATAGTTCTTGCAACTTGGTGGTTTAAAGCAACAACCACAAACAATCTCCTTTTTCTCACACAAAGCCTATAGACAATATAGTAGATTGTAGCTCAAGTGTGGAGAAAACCAAGGGAATTGAAACCAGCAACACAAAGAAAATCTTTGGGAAATAAGTGAAATCAAGATATAAAGATTCAATCCAAAAGCTTTTCCCAAAATCCCTTTTCTTTGGTTTTTCAAACCCTAATCAAAAACACAAAAGAAGTTTCTCTTTGAATTCAAAAACCAATTTTGATTGCAACACAAACTTCAGAGAGATATGAAATATAAGCCCAAAAACTCTTTAAGAAATAAAGCTCTTTTAATTTTTCTTGCAAACAACAATTTTCTAGATGATAAAACTCTCCCCAAACACCCCTATTTATAGGAGAGGGCTAGGGTTTAGGGTTAGGAATTAATTACTGAAATTTAGGAAGTAATTAGTTCCAAATATACCCTCAAACGGATCTTTAAAACTCAAATTACAAAAACCAGCTCATTTAAAAATCTGCCCGTTCACAGTTTAACGGCTATATCGGTCGACCGGCCCGGTCGACCGCCAGGTCAAATATCTGACCGTTACAGGCTATCGGTCGACCGACCCGGTCGACTGATACAAAACAGTGAGCAAAACACTACTATCGGTCGACCGATCCGGTCGACTGTTCCCTGACTGAGACTAAAACAATATCTCGGTCGACTGCTCCGGTCGACCGGAAAGATACAGAGAGCATCCGGTCGACTGCCGGTAGCCTGTCGGTCGACCGACAGACGTGCACACGGATACGTGCACTCTGCCAGTACTTCGGTCGACTGGTCCGTAGACAGCCGGTCGACCGGTCAGGTCAGAAATCCAAATAAACAATATTTTAATAAATCCCATAAAATCTCTAAAATTTCCACAAAAATAGTTTTAGCATTTTGCAATGATATATAAACATGTGATAAAAGTTTTGACTCAAATATCAAGCAATTAAAACTATTTTTGTATCATATCATATTTTCCAAAACCAAAACATGTATTTTCTAAAACTTGGAATTTTGAATAGAAAATACGTTTTGTCTAAAACTCGTCCAAATACAAAAATATGATATTCAAACACTTTGAAGCAAGTTGTATATGAATAGAAATTCAATATACAAGAAACATAGTCATATCATAATTTTTGTCATTAAGTCCAAAATTATGTTTTGTTATAAATACCAAAACATAAAACTCATGAAGTAGACTATCAAACTAAGTTTGTTTAAGCAATAGAAGCATGCATGTATATAGAACAAATCATATATACACTAAACCATGTAAACTTGTTTTGATATAGAATCTATTCATGAAAACCAAGATTGGTTAAACCAAAAACCGAAAACCAATATTCAAAACGTGAAACATGTGTGTTGTGAACTTGAGCTTATCATACTATACTAATCTTTACAATTAAGACCTAAACCCAAACTTATGGATACCTAAGTCTTCTTGTAGAGCGCAATCTCCAAGTCTTCTTGTAGAGCGCAATCTCCAAGTCAGCTTGATCCAAAACTCCTTGATCCAATGAGCAATAGCAATATATCATCTTTGATGCGCGGGCTCTTGAATCAACATGTGCAAGCTTCCAAATCATCTTGTTGAAGCTAAACACCAACTAATATCTTGATAAATGATCTGAGACTAAAACACAAGATTATTAGTACACATAACTACATGAGTTAATCATCATCAAAACTAAGGTGGAAGGCCTTTGGGCCAACAATCTCCCCCTTTTTGATGATGACAAAACTCATGGAGTTATATATGCATGGATTAAAGTAAAGCTTCAAGGAAGCTCCCCCTTAACTCATGCATAACAATAAATAATAAGATATGACATGAAAGTTCTCAAACACATAATAAAACATACTTTTGATACCAATAAAACAATACCGAAACAAAAACAACATATGCATAAAACAACCATGCATATAAACTGCAAATCTCTCTCCCCCTTTTTGTCACTCATCAACAAAGGGGTAAGAACAAAATCTTGATACCAATTAAATACTAATTAAGCTAAAACAAGCATTATATAACAAAACAAACATTATTGCAAAGTCTCTTGATACCAATAGAAGAAATCTTTAACATGATAAAAGAAAAATTGCATCTTGATACCAATTTCACTATAAAATTTAAATCATTTTCCATCATAAAGTTAGGGAGTGGGAAACAAAACACAATGGTAAACCAAATACCAATTGAAATGTAAAATACGAGTTTTCTCCCCCTTTATAAAATACCAAAAGAAAGTATGCATAGGCTTGAAATAGGATATCAATTGAAAATTAAAGCTTAGCAATCTTAAAAATTATGATAAAGCTTGTATATGGATACCAATGAAAAATTCAAGCTTAACATAATCAACATTTGTGCTCTAAGACATGGGAATATAATAGGCACAAATAAATCATCAATATATGTATGTAGGAAATAGATACCAATTGAAATTGATACTATATGGAGTGTAAGCATACATACATAAAACAAAACACATATGAGTATACAAAGATATGTCATATTGATACCTATTGAAAGAATTCAATGATACCAATTGAAACAACAAAAGATAAGGTCAAGTGTATAACTCATATCAACTACCACCCACCAAGATAAGTCTTAAATGATTTTCAAGAAGGAACATACTTGATCATGGTCTCCCATCCAACCGCCCATTGATGGTAGGGTTTTCAAAAATAGATTTGAACAATATAGTATGTTTGAAAATCACTACCTTATGAAGAATATCACAACTAGTTATGTAAGTCAACTAGTACGAAATCCTTCAAGATAAAGATAAATAGATTTTTCATGGAACAGAAAATCACAAAATTACTAAACACTCAAAAACCATCCACATGGCTATTACACTAAACACTATGTATGGTACCAAAGTGTAGCCGAATTCCCCGTGAAGGGCTCTGGACTACCCCTCTAGATTCCCCGTAAAAAGGGTTGAGGTGCCGCGATGGCTCTCTTGGTTGAATACAAGTGTTAGCTAATAATCCCAATTAATATATGTATACATGAAAACTAAATCATGATACCAATTTGAAAATTAAATCATGGGAAAACATCAAGTAGGTTGAGTGTACAAGTATTGTGAGAAACATATCATCATGAAAATTGACAATTAAGCTCAATATAGAATTCATCAAAATATGAAACATAAGAAATTATCATAAAACAAGAACTTTATCTTAAATGGGAAATCTCATAGAAACATGAAATTTATCCAAATAATCTAAACTTCAAGGCATATGTATGTCAAGTGCAAACTAAGGTATACATACATATCCCAAACATGAAGAGTCCACAAAAGTATATGCATGAACGCACGTGGCTCAAGGATGTATATGTATAAATGATAGTTTGGACAAGATAGACATATACATGAAGTCAAAACTCAAGGTCATAAATCATATCCAAAATGGGTCATTCATATAATTTGATACAAGTTGGAATGCATGAATCATCAAAACTAGACTATACAAGTGCATCTAAAGAACACAAATGAGCGTTCAAGCACAAACATATATAAAGGTCTATTTGTAGCTCATTAGTTGCACAAGTATAAATTCTAGTCTTAATGAAAACAATCATTCAAGCATGTAGTCAACACATGAAGCACAAAAATGAATCAACAAACAACATGATAAGATAATCATCAAAAACATGGAATATCAAAACAATCACTAAAATCCAATATGATTATTATGATAAAAACAGTGCATTAGATCTATGATCAACATGATAGCTAAAACAAAGGAGAACACAAAATATGAGTCCATATTAAACATGGGTGTCTCAATCACTAATCATGTAAAGCATAATTCTAATAAACATGGTAATTATCATACTAATCAAGAAACTATAAACATGCTATAAATGAATGAACATGAAAGCATGCAAGTATAAATAGGAGTTAGAGAAAGATACCAAAACCGATGAAGGTGCATCTCTAGTACTCCAAACTACGGTGGTCCTTCCACCAAATTTCCTTGAGTGTGAAGCATCCAAATGGTTCTCATTCAAGCTTAAAACGCATCCACCTCAAGGCACCAAATCTCTCACGTAATGCGAGAGCCTCCACCTACATCAAACATCAAAGTGGTGGATCTTGGTACCCATTTTCTTGTGGGTCCACGGGGGTTAGTATCTCTCCTAACCCAAACAAGATTAGTTGCTAAATTTTCAATATGTATTCTATCATAGCAAAATCTAGCAAGATGGCCTTTTCGACCACAATGTGTACATGTGTACACGTGAGCATACATATGATGATAGTGATCATGAGAAGCATGTGTATGCATAGATGAGTGTGCATGCAAGGTTGGAGCTTGTTTCTTGCGAACCAAGGTTTCCAAACGTGAGTGATTCATGGCACAATGGCTCAAAGTGGAGCCCAAACAATCAACACTTTTCTTCAAATTATCTATATCAATTTCTATGCTAGAAGACAAAGTGGAGCATGCAATAGGTGTGCTAGAACAAGAAGCAATGCTATCATGGCAAACATGCAAATCAATATCATTTTGCAAAGATTTATTTTTAATCAAAACCAAATCCAATTCTTTTGAAATTGAATCAATTTTATTTTTCAAAGTAAGATTTTCTTTGAAAACAATATCCAATCTAGAAGACAAAATCTCATTATGCTCAACAATATCATCACAATCATTTCTACCTTTTAAAACATCAATTTCTTTTAAAGCAATGTCTAGTTGAGATTGTAGTGAGTCACGTTCACTAGTAATCTCTTCCTTCTCTTGCAAAACGGTTTCAAAAGTAGAGCATAAATCCTTCATTTTTTTTTGTAAATCAAAATGTTTTTGTTTCAAAGAGTTATGTTTTTCCAAGAATTTTTCAAGCTTAGAACCAAGTTCAACATTCAAATTTGAACTTCAAAACAACCATGGCAAAATGAACTAGAGCTTTCATTAAGAGGGGAATTTAAATGTACCTCATGAGAGTCATTTCCATATGCCATAAAGCCACGCTCTTCGGAAGCTTCTCTCTTAGATCTCCTCAACTTGTTGATAATTACGGGTAGCTCGGGAGATGACAATATGCTCCAAACTGCAAAAGCCGAATCATATTTAGCCAAAATAGGAAAAAGATGTTCATTTAAAGATGATAGAAGTGTCCTAAGGGCTAATGCATTGGCCTTCTTATGCTTGCTACTATTAGGGAGGTTTTCTATAGTGATGGCTTGATAAACTAAATGACCTAGTCCTTTTAGATGTCTAATCATATCTACCTTCCATGCATCAAGTCTAAAATGGTCAAACATGGGAGGGCTAGCCATGAGTGCAAATGAGTATGAGTGCAAATGAAATGCGAATGAAGATTAGCAAACCAAGATCTTTTACTCCTAGGTTGTTAAACCAAAATATCAGGAGCACTAGCTCTGATACCAATTGAAAAGTCACCTAGAGGGGGGGTGAATAGGTGATGATGCTAATCAATGGAACTAAATGCGGAATTAAAAATCTAATTGCAATGAGCACTCAAGTGTGATCCACAAGTGATGCACACACAATCCAAGCCAAGCAAGTATGATGAATAATATGAATAATAATGCAAAACACAAAGTAAATAGAGATAGAGTTAGAGAGAGCCAATCGATCAAACGCAAACACACGGATATGTTCTCGAGGTTCGAGCACCCAGCTCTACATCCCCGCCATCCCCAGATGGATTCTAACTCCACTACTATCACAAAGAAAGTTACAAAGACCACAACCTCCTCTTGAGGCAAAGGCACAAAGCCACACAAAGTAAGGTTTACAACTTAGTGGTATACAATAATAACCACAAAACAATAGTTCTTGCAACTTGGTGGTTTAAAGCAACAACCACAAACAATCTCCTTTTTCTCACACAAAGCCTATAGACAATATAGTAGATTGTAGCTCAAGTGTGGAGAAAACCAAGGGAATTGAAACCAGCAACACAAAGAAAATCTTTGGGAAATAAGTGAAATCAAGATATAAAGATTCAATCCAAAAGCTTTTCCCAAAATCCCTTTTCTTTGGTTTTTCAAACTCTAATCAAAAACACAAAAGAAGTTTCTCTTTGAATTCAAAAACCAATTTTGATTGCAACACAAACTTCAGAGAGATATGAAATATAAGCCCAAAAACTCTTTAAGAAATAAAGCTCTTTTAATTTTTCTTGCAAACAACAATTTTCTAGATGATAAAACTCTCCCCAAACACCCCTATTTATAGGAGAGGGCTAGGGTTTAGGGTTAGGAATTAATTACTGAAATTTAGGAAGTAATTAGTTCCAAATATACCCTCAAACGGATCTTTAAAACTCAAATTACAAAAACCAGCTCATTTAAAAATCTGCCCGTTCACAGTTTAACGGCTATATCGGTCGACCGGCCCGGTCGACCGCCAGGTCAAATATCTGACCGTTACAGGCTATCGGTCGACCGACCCAGTCGACTGATACAAAACAGTGAGCAAAACACTACTATCGGTCGACCGATCCGGTCGACTGTTCCCTGACTGAGACTAAAACAATATCTTGGTCGACTGCTCCGGTCGACCGGAAAGATACAGAGAGCATCCGGTCGACTGCCGGTAGCCTGTCGGTCGACCGACAGACGTGCACACGGATACGTGCACTCTGCCAGTACTTCGGTCGACTGGTCCGTAGACAGCCGGTCGACCGGTCAGGTCAGAAATCCAAATAAACAATATTTTAATAAATCCCATAAAATCTCTAAAATTCCACAAAAATAGTTTTAGCATTTTGGAATGATATATAAACATGTGATAAAAGTTTTGACTCAAATATCAAGCAATTAAAACTATTTTTGTATCATATCATATTTTCCAAAAACCAAAACATGTATTTTCTAAAACTTGGAATTTTGAATAGAAAATACGTTTTGTCTAAAACTCGTCCAAATACAAAAATATGATATTCAAACACTTTGAAGCAAGTTGTATATGAATAGAAATTCAATATATAAGAAACATAGTCATATCATAATTTTTGTCATTAAGTCCAAAATTATGTTTTGTTATAAATACCAAAACATAAAACTCATGAAGTAGACTATCAAACTAAGTTTGTTTAAGCAATAGAAGCATGCATGTATATAGAACAAATCATATATACACTAAACCATGTAAACTTGTTTTGATATAGAATCTATTCATGAAAACTAAGATCGGTTAAACCAAAAACCGAAAACCAATATTCAAAACGTGAAACATGTGTGTTGTGAACTTGAGCTTATCATACTATACTAATCTTTACAATTAAGACCTAAACCCAAACTTATGGATACCTAAGTCTTCTTGTAGAGCGCAATCTCCAAGTCTTCTTGTAGAGCGCAATCTCCAAGTCGGCTTGATCCAAAACTCCTTGATCCAATGAGCAATAGCAATATATCATCTTTGATGCGCGGGCTCTTGAATCAACATGTGCAAGCTTCCAAATCATCTTGTTGAAGCTAAACACCAACTAATATCTTGATAAATGATCTGAGACTAAAACACAAGATTATTAGTACACATAACTACATGAGTTAATCATCATCAAAACTAAGGTGGAAGGCCTTTGGGCCAACACTCCTTGTAATTGTGATTGCCCCAAATCCTCGGTGGAGATTCCCTTTGTGGGAGTCCTTTGTAGACAAGCTAGTGGATTGGAAATCCTTCGTGTGTCGAAGGCGGGGATGTAGAGCTGGGTGCTCGAACCTCGGAACATATCTTGTTGTTTGCGTTTGATCCATTGACTCTCTCTCTCTAACTCTCTCTTTACTTTGTGCCTTGCATCTATTCATATTGCTCATTCATATTTGTTGGCTTGGTTGTGTGCATCACTTGTTGATTGCACTTGAGTGTGAATTGCATTAAGTTTTTAAATTCCGCATTTAGTTCATAGATTAGCTATATCACCTATTCACCCCCCTCTAGGTGATTTCAATTGGTATCGGAGATAGTGCTCCTGATATTTAGGTTTAACCACCTAGGAGTAAGATCTTGGTTTGCTAATCTTTACTTGAATTCTCATTTGCACTCATACTTGTTTGCACTCATGGATAGCCCTCCTATGTTTGACCATTTTAGACTTGATGCTTGGAAGGTGGACATGACTAGGCATATAAAAACACTAGGTCATCTAGCTTATCAAGCCATTACTATAGAAACCCTCCCAAACAATAGCAAGCATAAGAAGGCCAATGCACTTGCACTTAGGGCACTTAGAGCATCTCTTAATGAACATCTATTACATGTTTTTGATCGATATGATTCGGCTTTTGCAGTTTGGAGCATTTTAACTTCTCCCGAGCTTCCAACGATTATCAACAAGATGAGGAGATCTAGGAGAGACAAATCCGAAGATCATTGCCTTATGGTCCATGGGAATGACTCCCATGAGGTACAATCGGATTCTCAACTAGATGATAGCTCTAGTTCATATTGCGATTGTTGTTTTGAAGTTCAAAATTTAAATTTAGAACTTGCCTCTAAGCTTGAAAAATTCTTGGAAAAACATGAAATTTTGAAGAAGAAGAATATAGATTTAAAAGATGAAATCAAGGATTTATGCTCAACTTTTGAAACTGTTTTGCAAGAGAAGGGAGAGATTGCTAGTGAACGTGACTCACTAAGATCTCAACTAGATCTTGCCCTAAATGAAATTGAAGTTTTAAAAGGCAAAAATGATTGTGATGATATTTTGGAGAACAATAAGGTTTTATCTTCAAAATTGGATCTTGTTTTTAAAGAAAATGTTACTTTGAAAAATGAAATTGATTTCATAACAAAAGAATTGGATTTGGTTTTGAATAAAAATAAATCTTTGCAAAATGATATTGATATTCATGTTTGCCATGCTAGCATAGCTTCTACTTCTAGCACTTCTATTGCATGCTCCACTTTATCTTCTAGCATTGAAAATGATATAAATAATTTGAAGAAAAGTGTTGATTGTTTGGGCTCCACTTTGAGCCATTGTGCCATGAACCACACTCGTTTGGAATCCTTGGTTCGCAAGAAACAAGCTCCAACTATGCATGCACACCCAACACGGCATACATATGCTCATCACGGACACAATCATAACATGTATGCTCATGTGTACACTTGTACACATTGTGGTCGAAAAGGCCATCTTGCTAGATTTTGCTATGATAGATTACATGTTGAAAATTTAGCAACTAATCTTGTTTGGGTTAGGAGAGATACTAACCCCCGTGGACCCACAAGAAAATGAGTACCAAGATCCACCTCTTTGATGTTTGATGTAGGTGGAGGCTCTCGCATAACGTGAGAGTGTTGGTGCCTTGAGGTGGATGCATTCTAAGCTTAAAAGAGAATCATTTGGATGCTTCACACTCAAGGGATTTTTGGTGGGAGGACCACCGTGTTTTGGAGAACTAGAGATGCACCTTCTTCGGTTTTGGTATCATTCTCTAACTCCTATTTACATTTGCATGTTTTTCTTGTCATCTTTTATAGCATGTTTTATAGTTTCATGATTAGTATGATAATTATCATGTTTATTAGAATTATGCTTTACATGATTAGTTCTTGAGACACCCATGTTTAATATGGACCCATATTTTGTGTTCTCCTTATGTTTTAGCTATCATGTTAATCATAGATCTAATGCACATGTCTTTATCATAATGATCATGTGGATTTTTGTGATTGTTTTTAATACTCCATGTTTTGATTATCATGATTGTATTTTTCATGTTGATCTTTGACTTGTTTTATGCTTCATGTGTTGACTACTTGATTGAATGATTGTTTTCATTAAGACTAGAACCTATATTTGTACAACTAGTGAGCTACAAATATATCTTCATAATGTTTGTGCTTAAAAGCTCATTTGTATTCATTAGATGTACTTGTATAGTCTAGTTTTGATGATTCATGCATTTGACTTGTATTCACCATTCTATGTAATTTGGTTGACTTCATGTATATGTCCATCTTGTCCAAACTATCATATATACATATACATCCTTGAGCCACGTGCCTTCATGCATATTATCTTGTGACTCATTATGTTTGGGATATGTATGTATACTTTAGTTTGTACATGACATACATATGCCTTGAAGTTTAAATCATTGTGATGATTTCCATGTTTGATTGTGGTTCTCATGTTCATGATGATTTCAATTAATTTCATGATTCACTTATGTTCCATATTTTGATGATTTCTATATTGAGCTTGATTGTTCATTTTCATGATGATATGTTCCTTACAACACTTGTACACTCAACTTACTTGATGTTTTCCCATGATTTAATTTTCAAATTGGTATCATGATTTAGTTTTCATGAGTACAAATATTGATTGGGATTATTTGCTAACACTTGTATTCAACCAAGAGAGCCAACGCGGCACCTCAACCCTTATTTACTAGGAATCTAGAGGAGTTAGTCCAGAGCCCTTCACGGGGAATTCGGCTACACTTTGGTGTTATACATAGTGTTTAGTGTAATAGCCATATGGATGGTTTTTGAGTGTTTGTTGATCATATGATTTTCATGTTTCATGAAAAATCTTGTTCATTCCCTTTCTTGAAGGATTTCATACTAGTTTTTTCAAAAACTTTCATAAACTAGTTCGTATTCTTCAATTTGGTAGTGATTTTCAAACATATTACATTTCCAAATTTTTTGAAAACCCCTACCATCAAAGGGTGGTTGGATGGGAGACCATGCCTTGTATGCTTTATCTTGAATATCTTTTTAAACATGTGCATGTGTTGGGAGGTTAGTTGTTATGAGTTATACACTTGACCTTATCTTTATTTCAATTGGTATCATTGAATTCCTTCAAGTGGTATCAATATGACATCCTTTTGTATACTCATATATATTTGTATTTTATATATGTATGCTTGCACTTCATATAGTATCAAATTTCAATTGATATCTATCTTTTACATACATATATAGAGGTTTTATTTGTGCTTACTATATCCCTATATCTTTAAGCACAAAATCTTGTTTGTGGTAAAGCTTGAATTTCAACTTCATTTCAATTGATTCAATTTTCAATTGATATCTTTATACAAGAATTATCATTATTTTGCTTATGCTAAGCTTTATTCAAATCTTGTTTTTCAATTGATTTTTCAATTGAATTTTTATAAGCATAGGCTTGTTAACATAAAAGTGTTCATTGTTTTCATTGGTATTTCATAAAGGGGGAGAAAACTCGTACTTTATCTTTCAATTGATATTTCGTTTGGTATTCCACTCCCTTGCTTTATGATAGAAAAATAATGATTTTAATTAGTAAAGAATAATGTCAATTGGTATCTTGTGTTTTAAAGAATAATAGTTTCATTTGGTATCAAGAGGTTACTTGTTTATTCAAAATTGGTATCAATTTGTTTTTATTTTCAATTGGTATCAAGTTTTCCTTACATATCTACCTTTGTAAGATGTTGATTTAGTTTCAATGCCTTGTTTGAATTTTTTGATATGGGCATTCCTTAATCTTTGTGAATTTTCAATTGGTTGTTATTTTCAATTGGTATCATAATGCACCTCATTGACACATCTTTAATTGGTATCATGATTGGTTTTGGTTTCACCCCTTGAAATGGTTTATTGATTCTTTGTTTCACACATTTAGGGGGAGACTATGTTTGGATATTTGTCTTTTACCCCTTTGTTGATGATTGACAAAAAAGGGGAGAAGAATTTAAGTTTTATATGCATATACGTTTACATTTGGTGTAAAGAAGCATTGTTTATATCATGTTTTATGTTTTATTTTAATTTGGTATCCAGAGCATGTTTATATGTGTTTTATGCATGTTGATGCATACATATTTATGAACATTCATTGTATATCCTTATGTTTATTGTGATGCATGAGTTAAGGGGGAGCTTCTTTGAAGCTTAACTTTAATCCATGCATATATAACTCCATGAGTTTTGTCATCATCAAAAAGGGGGAGATTGTTGGCCCAAAGGCCTTCCACTCTAGTTTTGATGATGATTAACTCATGTAGTTATATGTACTAATAATCTTGTGATTTTAGTCTCAGATCATTAATCAAGTTATTAGTTGGTGATTAGCTTCAACAAGATGTTTTGGAAGCATTCACATGTTGATTCAAGAGCTTAAGCATCAAAGATGACATCTAGCACTCATTGGAGTCAAGCTTGGTGAATCACGGTTTGGATCGAGTCGGTTTGGAGATTGCGCTCTACAAGAAGACTTAGGTATCCATAGTTTAGAGTTTGTGTTTTAGATCCATTTTGTAAAGATTAGAATAGTATGATATGCTCAAGTTCACAATACACACACATAAATTCAATATGTTTGGTTTTTGATTGAATCGGTTTTGGATTTCAAATACATATATCGGGTTTTGGATTTGAACCAGTTTTAGTTCTACTGATCTGCTTGACACCCTTCTATAGTTATTATCATAACTTTTTATTTTTATATTCAAATAACATGATTTAACTTGCATTTCAAAGATAACTTTCAGATATAAATTTCTTATTTAATAACCATTTTCAGATTCTAATTTTTAAGTTGTCAAATATTTGATTGAAATCTGTTCTTGTTCTGAAAACAGCTTACAGTTTCTGTTTTGACACCTGTCAGTATTTTATTGATAACTTTCGCATACAAACAGATATTGAGTTGATGTAAGTTGCATTAAAAAGATAACGTAAAGAGCTACAGATTATTCCTATATACCTTTTTATGAATTCGAACGTTTTCAGCCTGAAAAATGTGCTCCAATCTGACCTATTTTGTTGACAGCCAGGCTGGGCCGGTCGACAAGTCCGGTCGACCGGGACAAGCGGCCGGTCGACCGGACGTGCACGAAACCGTGCACGTTGGCTGTTTCTGTTGCCGGTCGACCAACTATAAGCAGATTGGTCTCTGTTTGTCTGGGTCGACCGGCAGCTGTCAGATGGCTGTATTTTGACCGTTGGACGGTCGACCGTGCGGTCGACCGGCAGGGTATTTCTGGCAGTTCTGCTGCCAACGGCTATTTTCCAGATTTGCCTATAAATACCCCATTTGAGTGAGTTTTTCTCTAAGAATTTTTGGGCTAAAATTTTCATTCTCTCAGGTGTTTTTGCTGCAATCAAAATAGGTTTTTGGATTCAAATTGAACAATCTTTTTGGTGTTTTCATTAGGGTTTGAAAAATCAAAGAAAAGGGTTTTGGGAAAAGCTTTTGAATTGAACTTCTCTATCTTGGTTTCATTTGTTTCCCAAAGATTTTCTTTGAGTTGCTGGTTTCAAATCCCTTGGTTTTCTCCACACTTGAGCTAAAATCTACTATCTTCTCTATAGGATTTTGTGTGGGAAAAAGAGATTGTTTTGTGGTTGTTGTTTTAAACCACTAAGTTGTAAACCCTATCTTTAGCTTGGATTTGTGCCTTTCCCTCATTGTGTTGAGGATGTTTGGCTATTGGGTTGTATCCCTCAAGGTTGTGAGGTGATCCTTGTATTGGTTTGTGGAAATCCCTCAAGTTGTGAGGTGATTGTTGATTGGCTTGGAGTTGTGCCTCAAGGAGGAGGTTGTGTTTGTAAGGAGAGGAGTTGGGTACTCCTTGTAATTGTGATTGCCCCAAATCCTCGGTGGAGGTTCCCTTTGTGGGAGTCCTTTGTGGACAAGCTAGTGGATTGGAAATCCTTCGTGTGTCGAAGGCGGGGATGTAGAGCTGGGTGCTCGAACCTCGGAACATATCTTGTTGTTTGCGTTTGATCCATTGACTCTCTCTCTAACTCTCTCTTTACTTTGTGCCTTGCATCTATTCATATTGCTCATTCATATTTGCTTGGCTTGGTTGTGTGCATCACTTGTTGATTGCACTTGAGTGTGAATTGCATTAAGTTTTTAAATTCCGCATTTAGTTCATAGATTAGCTATATCACCTATTCACCCCCCCCCCTAGGTGATTTCAATATTATTTTAGGTTTTTGGAAAAATCAAAGAAAAGAGGAATTTGGGATATTTGTATTGATTTTCATTCTCTATGTTTTACAAGAGTTTTCCCAAGTATTTTCTTTGAGTTCTTGTTTTCCAAACACCTAGTATTTCCACACTTGAGCTATATCTTCTATCCTAATCTATTAGGATCTTGTATTGTGGAAAAGAGGAAAGAAAAGAGAGTTTGTGGTTCTTGGAACCACTTGTTGTAAACACCCTTGTTCTTGTTGTATCCCTCTTTGGTAGAGGTTGATCGAGTGATTGGTTTGTTCCCTCTTTGGTAGAGGTGAAGTTTGTATTTACTCCCTCTTGGTGAGGTGGAGTTTGGAGTGTGGTTGTAAACCTCTTCGGTAGAGGTGTTGGTTGTTGGTTGACCCCTCGGTTGTGAGGTGGTTGTTTGAGAGAGGAGATTGGTACTCCTAGAGTTGAACTAACCCTCCTTGTTGGAGGTTCCTTCGGTGGGAGATAGTGGATTAGAAATCCTTCACGGTGGTGAAGGCGGGGATGTAGAGCTAGGGGCTCGAACCTCGAAACATATTTGTACCTTTGCGATTGATCCATTGTCTCTAACTCTTACTCTCTTTAATTTTGTGCAAAGCATCATTCTTATTGTCATCCATATCATACATTGCTTGCATTGTACCTTGCATATTATTCACATTGCTATATCTTGTATATGCTTGGTTGTTTGTGTGTGCCTCACTTGTACCTAAGTCAACAAGAGCTTCACATAGCACCTCAACCCATTTCAAGGGGAATCAAGAGGAGTTAGTCCAGAGCCCTTCACGGGGAATTCGGCTACACTTGTTGATTGTACTAAGTGTGATTGCAAAATTGTTTTAACTTCCTCATTTAGCGCATTTAGTGTTCTAGATTAGCACTTACACCTATTCACCCCCCCTCTAGGTGTGCTTTCAATTGGTATCAGAGCTAGTGCTCCTGATATTAGGCTTAACATCCTAGGAGTGAGATCCATTGATTGCTAATCTTGTTTGCTTGTTTGCACACATATAGTTTACCATGGACTTCATGATCCCACCTAGCTTTGACCCTTCCAACATTGATGTTTGGAAGTATAGGATGTCTATGTATTTGAAGACCCTAGGCTTGCATGTCTTTCTTGCCGCTACCAAGAAATGCTATCTTGGTAATGGTGATCATATAGGGGCCAATGCACAAGCCCTTGAGGCTATTAGAAGCACATTACCTAAAGATTATCTTATGTGTGTTTCGAACATTGATTCCGCTTTTGCAGTGTGGAATCTATTGTCAACAACCACCACCTCTGAGCTTCAAGTACAAATCCAAGAAGAAGAATCTAGTGGAGAATCTAAATCACAATGCTTCATGGTCCATGGGAATGACTCCCGTGAGGTACAATCGGAAACCCACTTAGATAGTGATGATTGCTCTAGTTCTTCATGTGATAATTTTGATGCCCATGCTTTTGTTGGCCCAAAGCCTTCCACTCTAGTTTTGATGATGATCAACTCATGTAGTTATGTTTACTAATATTCTTGTGTTTCTAAGTTTCAGATCATTAGCAGGATATTAGTTTTGGTGATTAGCTTCAACAAGGTGTTTGGAAGCTTATCATGGTGATTCCGGTGCCAAAGCTTAAAGATCATACCCTTTGCACTCGGTGGATCGCGTTTGGGAGCAAGTCTACTTGAAGATGGAGTTCCTCAAGTAAGACTTAGGTATCCTAGTTTAGATTGTGAGTTTTAGATCCATTTGTAAAGCTTAGTATAGTTGATATGCTCAAGTGCACAAACACACACGTTTTTATGTTTTGATATTTGGTTTTCATGAATAGTTTATCAAAACAAGTTTAAATTGATATATGTATAGTTGTTTCATTCTATACATACATGCTTAACTTATAGACAAACTTATTTTGACTATCCTATTCATATTTTGGAAAAATCTAGTTTGATAAAATACAAGTTTTGTTTATGATAAAATTGGAAAGACACAAAAATGAATTGATATGATTGATATATGTCTTGAAATTTTTATCACAAGTTTGGTTATCAAAGTAAAATGATAAAACAAGTTTTGTGGATTTTTTAGAAGTGTTAAAAGATTTTTAGAAAATATTTTACACTATTTTTCTGACCCAGATTTCAGGTCCAGACTTCAATCAGTCGACTAGCCAACCAAACTAGTCGACTTGAGGTGAAGCCGGTCGACCGGGATGGTCGACCGACGTGCACAAGTCTGTGCACGTTTGGAGTCACTGGGACGGTCGACCGGGCCGGTCGACCGGGATGAGAGCTCGGCTCACAGTTTGTTTCGGTCGACCGGGCCGGTCGACCGCTGTTGCCCAACGGTCACATTTCAGACCGTTGGCGGTCGACCGGGCCGGTCGACCGTTGCCTGTCAGAGCTGCCAGCTCAGCTCTAACGGCTAGTTTTCTGTTTGGCCTATATAAACCCCATTCCTTTGGGATTTTGGCCAAGATTTTTAAGAGGAAAAATTCCAGTTTTCTGAAGTGTTTAAAAGAGTTTTAAAAGGAGTTTTGGGCTTTAAACTTCTAATCTTTATTGTTTTGGGTTTTTGGAAAATCAAAGAGAACTAGGTTTTGGGATTTTGATTTGATCTTTTATTTCTATCATATACAAGAGATTTCCCAAGTAGTTTTTCTTTGTTGCTTGTTTCCAAAAACACCTAGTTTCCACACTTGAGCCATATCTTCTATCCTAAACTATTAGGATCTTGTTTTTGTGGAAAAAGAGAAAAGAGAGTGTTTGAGGTTGTTGTTGTAAACCTCTAAGTTGTAAACCCTCCTTTTATTTGTGAATCCCTCTTCGGTAGAGGTGATCGGAGTGGTATTGGTTTGGATCCCTCAAGTGTGAGGTGATTGGGATTGTGGTTGTAAGCCTCTTAGGTAGAGGTGTGGTTGTTGGTTGACACCTCTAGTGTGAGGTGTTGTGGTTTGTATTGAGAGAGGAGTTCGGTACTCCTTGGGTTGTAAGAAATCCTTCGTTGTGAAGGTTCCCTCGGTGGGAGTCCTAGGTGGACGAGATAGTGGAAATCCTTCACGGTGGTGAAGGCGGGGATGTAGAGCAAGGGGCTCGAACCTCGTAACATATCCTTGTGTTTGCGATTGTCCAATATCTCTATCTCTCTCTCTCTCTTTACATTTGTGCAAGCATCACTCATTCATAGCATCATATATACTTGCTTGTGTTGAGCATTGTTTCATATTGCCTTGCATATATTTCATATTGCAATTCATCCTTATTGCTTGGCAAGATTGTGTTTGTGCTTTATATTGCTATATCCTTGATTGCTTGGATTGCTTGTGTGTGTGTGCCTAACTTATACTCATCCAACAAGAGCTTCACATAGCACCTCAACCCATTTCAAGGGGAATCAAGAGGAGTTAGTCCAGAGCCTCGCAAGGGAAATTCGGCTACACTTGTTGAATTGTATTAGGTTGTGCTATACTTGCATTAGCTTCCGCATTAGTTTGCATTAAGTTTGCATTTAGTTTCTAGATTAGCATTTACACCTATTCACCCCCCCTCTAGGTGTACTTTCAATTGGTATCAGAGCTAGTGCTCCTGATATTAGGCTTAACATCCTAGGAGTAAGATCCATTTGCTTGCTAATCTTTTGTTTGCATTTGTTGATTGCACACATATGTTGGCCCAAAGGCCTTCCACTCTAGTTTTGATGATGATTAACTCATGTAGTTATGTGTACTAATAATCTTGTGTTTTAGTCTCAGATCATTGATCAAGATATTAGTAGGTGATTTGCTTCAACAAGATGATTTGGAAGCATTCACATGTTGATTCAAGAGCTTAAGCATCAAAGATGACATCTAGCACTCATTGGAGTCGAGCTTGGCGAATCAAGTTTTTGGATCAAGTCAACTTGGAGATTGCGCTCTACAAGAAGACTTAGGTATCCATAAGTTTGGGTTTAAGTCTTAATTGTAATGATTAGTATAGTATGATAAGCTCAAGTTCACAACACACTTGTTTCACGTTTTGAATATTGGTTTTCGGTTTTTGGTTTAACCGATCTTGGTTTTCATGAATAGATTTTATATCAAAACAAGTTTACATGTTTTAGTGTATATATGATTTGTTCTATATACATGCATGCTTCTATTGCTTAAACAAACTTAGTTTGATAGTCTACTTCATGAGTTTTATGTTTTGGTATTTTTATCAAAACATTATTTTGGACTTAATGACAAAAATTATGATATGACTATGTTTCTTGTATATTGAATTTCTATTCATATACAACTTGCTTCAAAGTGTTTAAATATCATATTTTTGTATTTCAGAAAGGTTTTTGACAATGTGTATTTTCTATTCAAAATCTTAGTTTTAGAAAATACAAGTTTTGATATTTGGCAAAATTTCTATGACACAAAAATAGTCAAATTTGTTTGAAATTTGTGTTGGGATTTTTAACACAAGTTCATCTTTCAATATAAAATGACAAAACTATTTTTGTGAAATTTTAGAGATTTTATGGGATTTATTATAATATTGTTTACTTGGTTTTCTGACCAGAACCGGTCGACCGGCAGTCTACCGACAGTCGACCGAGTCTGTGTCAGGCTGGTCCGGTCGACCGGACCAGTCGACCGAAGTCCTGGCACATGCACGTATCTGTTGTGCATGTCTACCGGTCGACCGGGTCGGTCGACCGAGATGGATTGTTTGCTCTCTGTATTTTTCAGTCGACCGGATCGGTCGACCGATAGTTTGTTTTTGCTTACAGTTTGTATCAGTCGACCGGGTCGGTCGACCGATAGCCTGTAACGGTCGGATTTTTGACCTACCTGTCGACCGGCCCGGTCGACCGATCTAGCCGTTGAACAGTAACGGGCAGATTTTTAATAGCTGTTTTATTTTGATTTTTGATTTTAAAAATCCGTTTAAGGGTATATTTGGAACTAATTAGTTCCTAAACTTCAGTAATTATTTCCTAACCCTAAACCCTAGCCCTCTCCTATAAATAGAGGTGTTTAGGGTGAGATTCATTAACAAGAGAAATATTTGAAAAAGTTTGAAAAAGTTTTTAGGTTTTCTTCAAGAGTTTTTGAGCTAAAATCTTATATCTCTCTGGAGTTTATGCTGCAATCAAAATTGGTTTTTGGATTCAAAGTAAACAATCTTTTGTGTTTTTGATTAGGGTTTGAAAAACCAAAGAAAAGGGATTTTAGGAAAAGCTTTTGGATTGATTCTCTATATCTTGATTTCACTTATTTCCCAAAGATTTTTCTTTGAGTTGCTGGTTTCAATACCCTTGGTTTTCTCCACACTTGAGCTAAAATCAAATATCTTTTCTATAGGATTTTGTGTGAGAGAAAGAGATTGTTTTGTGGTTGTTGTTGTAAGCCACTAAGTTGTAATCCATACCTTGTGTGGCTGTGTGCCCTTTTGGGAGTTGTGTACTCCGATTGAGTTGTGTACTCCGGTGGAGTTGTGTACTCCGGTGGTTGTAACTGTCTGTGTGATAGTGAAGCTAGAAATCCTTCTGGGGAAGGCGGGGACGTAGAGCTGGGTGCTCGAACCTCGGAACATATCTTGGTGTTTGCGTTTGATCGATTGGCTCTCACTATCTCTATCTCTATTTACTTTGTGCCTTGCATTCATATTCATATTGTTCATCATATTTGCTTGGCTTGGATTGTGTGTGCATCACTAGTTGATCACACTTGAGTGCTCATTGCATTTAGATTTTTAATTCCGCATTTAGTTCCATTGATTAGCATCATCACCTATTCACCCCCCCCCCTCTAGGTGACTTTCAACATATAGTTTACCATGGACTTCATGACCCCACCTAGCTATGACCCTTCCAACATTGTTGTATGGAAGCTTAGGATGTCCATGTATTTGAAAACCCTAGGCATACATGCTTATCTTGCCGCTACCAAGAAATGCTATCTTGGTAATGGTGATCATATAGGGGCCAATGCACAAGCCCTTGAGGCTATTAGAAGCACACTTTCAAAAGATTATCTTATACGTGTTTCTAATATTGATTCCGCTTTTGCAGTGTGGAATCTATTGTCAACCACAACCACCACCTCCGAGCTTCAAGTGCCAATTCAACAAGAGGAGGAGTCTAGTGGAGAATCTGATTCCCAATGCTTCATGGTCCAAGGGAATGACTCCCTTGAGGTACAATCGGAAACTTTATTAGATAGTGATGATTGCTCTAGTTCTTCTAATGATCATATTGATCCCCATGCTTTAAATGAAGAACTATCTATTGTTTGTGAAAAACTAATAGAAAAATATAAGGTTTTGAAAAAGAAAAGTCTAGAAATTGAAAAAGAAAATAAAAGTTTGCATTCTAGACTTGATTGTGTTTTGCAAGAGAAGGTTGAGGTCTATAATGAAAGGGATTCATTGAGATCTCAATTAGACCTTGCTCTAAAAGAAAATAACTTTTTGAAAAATAAAAATGATTGCCATGTTCTTTTGAAGAAAAATGAAAATTTGACTTCAAAAGTAGATTTTATTTTAAAAGAGAATGTTGCTTTGAAAAATAAAATTATTTCTATTTCAAATGATTTGGATGCTTGTTTAAAGAAAAATGAAATTTTGCATAAAAAGATTGATTCTCATGTTTGCCATGCTAGTGTAGCCTCATCATCTAGACTACCTAATGCATGTACCTCTTCTTCTAGGATTAATGATGATATTTGTTTGCTTAAGAAGAGTGTAGATTGTTTGGGCTCCACTTTGAGCCAATGTGTAGAAGGGCATACACGCTTGGAATCATTGTTTCGAAAGAAACAAGGTCCACATATTCATGCACACCCTCCACGGCATACACATGCACCTCACGGACACAATCAACACATGTATGCTCATGTGTACACTTGTACACATTGTGGTCGTAAGGGCCATCTTGCTAGATTTTGCTATGATAGATTACATACTCCAAATTTAGCAAAGAATTTTGTTTGGGTTAGAAATGAGACTAACCCCCATGGACCCAAAAGACAATGGGTACCAAAGACCACCCCTCCTTTATTTGATGTAGGTGAGGGCTCTCACATGACGTGAGAGTGATGGCACCTTGGAGTGGATGCGTTCCGTACTTAAAGGAAATCAATTGGATGCATCACTTTCAAGGGATGATTTGGTGGAAAGGACCACCATGTTTTGGAGACAAGGAAAGTTGCCCTCTAAGGCTTTGGTAACGATTCCTAAACTCCTTATTATAGTTTACATGCTTTCATATTCATTTGTTTTATAGCATATTTTCATTGTCTATGGATTAGTATGTACATTCCATGTTTATTAGATCCTTGACATACATATATAGTATTTGAGACACACATGCTTATATGAACCCATATTTAGTGTTCTCACCTTATGTTTAAGCTATAATGTACATCATGAATCTAATACATGTAAATTTACATATTAATCATGTTTTAGCTTTTTCATGATGATTTTTATCTAGTTTTTGTACTTCATGTGGTATAAACTAGTTTAGATGTAGATATTATCAAAACTTGCATATATACATGTACACATAGTGAGAACAAATTGACTTTTATATGTTTACACTTCATGCTCATTTGTACCCACTATATGCACATGTATAAGTTAGTTTTGATGATTCCTTCATTTATACTTGTCATACCTATTTTCATGATTTTACTTCATGTATATGTACTTTGAATTCAAACCTAATAAATATACATGTATACCCATCGAGTCTTTTGCCTTCATGCAATTACTTTTAAATAGACTCGTTTATGATTGGGATATGTATGTACATTGTTAGATTTGGATGAATCATACATATACCTAGAAGCTTTGTTACAAATAAAAGAATTTTGATGAATTTGTGTGAGTTTCGTTTTAGCAAAATGATATTCGTGTTTGTCTTGTGCTTAATGATTTGATTACATGTTTAGATGTTAGTTCTCATTAAGACTGGGATTCATATTTGTACATAGAATGGGCTACAAACAAATCTATGTATGTTTGGGATTGAATGCTTGTTTGTTCCCATTAGATGTGCTAGTATAGTCTAGTTTTGATGATTCATATATTTTAAACTTGTATTCATTATTTTGGCCTTGTTTTATGAATATGTGTTTTCCATTTCATGTATATGTTTTATTCGCCAAACCTTAAGATATACATGTATAACCCTTGAGTCATTTGCTTTTCATGCAAATCTATTATAGACTCAAAGTGTGTTTAGGGATATGTATGTATACTTAATGTGTTGACAATTCATACATGTACCTTGAAATGAAATTGGTTAATGAAAATTTAGTTTTTCATGTTCTTCATGTTTTCGTGAGTTTATATTTAACTTCATGTAGATGTCTATCTAGTTCAAACTAATCTTATACATATACATCCTTTTTGAGCCACCTGCCTTCATGCATATATCCTTGTGGACTCGTTTGTATCTTGGATATGTATGTATACTTTGGTTTATATTAGACATACATATGCCATTGAAGATTAAATAGCTTTAATTATTTTCATGTTTTATTGGCTTAAGGAATAATTGAGTTTAATTGAACAAATTTTCATGATTGTGACTTGTACACTCACATTTATTATTTGCTCATGCTTTGTTCACATGAGACATTTTTATGCTTAATTGGATTAGAGTGTTGATTATCATGTGGATTTCATTTTTATGGAAAATGATTTGTATTTATTCCATGCTTGAAGGATTTCGCACTAGTTAACAAAACTATTCATTTTAACTAGTTCGTATTCTTCCTTTTGATAATATGAGATATACACTTGACCCTATACCTTCAATTGGTATCATTGAACATTTTCAATTGGTATCAATTTGATTTCTTTATGTATACTCATAATTGTTGATTTGTGTATGTATGTTTTCAATTGGTATCATCTATTGGTACTCATTCTATTTCATACACATAAACATGTTTTATGCTAGAGCTTGAACTTTAATTTTTATCTCAATTGAGTTAATTTTTCAATTGATATCTTATTCAAGCCTATGCATGTTTTTAGTTGGTATTTCTTAAAGGGGGAGAAAATCAAAATTTCTTATTTTCAATTGGTATTTGATTTCCACTCCCATACTATATGATTTCAAAAATGAATTTTTAAATAAAAAAAATACTTTCAATTTGGTATCATATGCTCTTAAAAGTATAATACTTTTTATTGATATCAAGATTGTTTAGATATCATTGGTATGCTATTTATTTGCTTATCAATTGGTGTCAAGATGTTTTTAATATAAAAAATAATAATAATAATATGATGACATGTATTTTTGATTGATGGTTATATGTTTTACTTCAATTGGTATCTATATGCCTTATTGTCATATCTTGAATTGGTATCATTGTTGTTATAAATGTTTTGGATTACCCCTTCTTGATCTTTTTGTTTTTGACAAAAAGGGGGAGAAAATTGTTTTTATGATTTTACCCCTTTGTTGATGATTGACAAAAAGGGGGAGAAGAATTTGTGTTTTTGTTTATTATATATGCATGTCTTCCTTGCTTAAGGGGGAGTATTTGTTGTGGTTGCATATATGTTGTTTATGATGTTTTAATTGGTATCTAGTTTAATTAGTTTAATTGGTATCTAGTTTAATTAGTTTAATTGGTATCTAGAGCATGATTGTTTGTTTGCTTGTTTTAATTGGTATCTAGAACATATTTTATGTTGAATATTCCATTGATATCTAGAGTACCATGTTTATATGCATTGTCATGCATTGCATATTATTGTTTATTTGTTTATGCATGAGTTAAGGGGGAGCTTCTTTGAAGCTTAACTTTAATCCATGCATATATAACTCCATGAGTTTTGTCATCATCAAAAAGGGGGAGATTGTTGGCCCAAAGGCCTTCCACTCTAGTTTTGATGATGATCAACTCATGTAGTTATGTTTACTAATATTATTGTGTTTCTAAGTTTCAGATCATTAGCAGGATATTAGTTTTGGTGATTAGCTTCAACAAGGTGTTTGGAAGCTTATCATGGTGATTCCGGTGCCAAAGCTTAAAGATCATACCCTTTGCACTCGGTGGATCACGTTTGGGAGCAAGTCTACTTGAAGATGGAGTTCCTCAAGTAAGACTTAAGTATCCTAGTTTAGATTGTGAGTTTTAGATCCATTTGTAAAGCTTAGTATAGTTGATATGCTCAAGTGCACAAACACACACGTTTTTATGTTTTGATATTTGGTTTTCATGAATAGTTTATCAAAACAAGTTTAAATTGATATATGTATAGTTGTTTCATTCTATACATACATGCTTAACTTATAGACAAACTTATTTTGACTATCCTATTCATATTTTGGAAAAATCTAGTTTGATAAAATACAAGTTTTGTTTATGATAAAATTTGCAAGACACAAAAATGAATTGATATGATTGATATATGTCTTGAAATTTTTATCACAAGTTTGGTTATCAAAGTAAAATGATAAAACAAGTTTTGTGGATTTTTTAGAAGTGTTAAAAGATTTTTAGAAAATATTTTACACTATTTTTCTGACCCAGATTTCAGGTCCAGACTTCAATCAGTCGACTAGCCAACCAAACTAGTCGACTTGAGGTGAAACCGGTCGACCGGGACGGTCGACCGACGTGCACAAGTCTGTGCACGTTTGGAGTCACTGGGACGGTCGACCGGGCCGGTCGACCGGGATGAGAGCTCGGCTCACAGTTTGTTTCGGTCGACCGGGCCGGTCGACCGCTGTTGCCCAACGGTCACATTTCAGACCGTTGGCGGTCGACCGGGCCGGTCGACCGTTGCCTGTCAGAGCTGCCAGCTCAGCTCTAACGGCTAGTTTTCTGTTTGGCCTATATAAACCCCATTCCTTTGGGATTTTGGCCAAGATTTTTAAGAGGAAAAATTCCAGTTTTCTGAAGTGTTTAAAAGAGTTTTAAAAGGAGTTTTTGGGCTTTAAACTTCTAATCTTTATTGTTTTGGGTTTTTGGAAAATCAAAGAGAACTAGGTTTTGGGATTTTGATTTGATCTTTTATTTCTATCATATACAAGAGATTTCCCAAGTAGTTTTTCTTTGTTGCTTGTTTCCAAAAACACCTAGTTTCCACACTTGAGCCATATCTTCTATCCTAAACTATTAGGATCTTGTTTTTGTGGAAAAAGAGAAAAGAGAGTGTTTGAGGTTGTTGTTGTAAACCTCTAAGTTGTAAACCCTCCTTTTATTTGTGAATCCCTCTTCGGTAGAGGTGATCGGAGTGGTATTGGTTTGGATCCCTCAAGTGTGAGGTGATTGGGATTGTGGTTGTAAGCCTCTTAGGTAGAGGTGTGGTTGTTGGTTGACACCTCTAGTGTGAGGTGTTGTGGTTTGTATTGAGAGAGGAGTTCGGTACTCCTTGGGTTGTAAGAAATCCTTCGTTGTGAAGGTTCCCTCGGTGGGAGTCCTAGGTGGACGAGATAGTGGAAATCCTTCACGGTGGTGAAGGCGGGGATGTAGAGCAAGGGGCTCGAACCTCGTAACATATCCTTGTGTTTGCGATTGTCCAATATCTCTATCTCTCTCTCTCTCTTTACATTTGTGCAAGCATCACTCATTCATAGCATCATATATACTTGCTTGTGTTGAGCATTGTTTCATATTGCCTTGCATATATTTCATATTGCAATTCATCCTTATTGCTTGGCAAGATTGTGTTTGTGCTTTATATTGCTATATCCTTGATTGCTTGGATTGCTTGTGTGTGTGTGCCTAACTTATACTCATCCAACAAGAGCTTCACATAGCACCTCAACCCATTTCAAGGGGAATCAAGAGGAGTTAGTCCAGAGCCTCGCAAGGGGAATTCGGCTACACTTGTTGAATTGTATTAGGTTGTGTTATGCTTGCATTAGCTTCCGCATTAGTTTGCATTAAGTTTGCATTTAGTTTCTAGATTAGCATTTACACCTATTCACCCCCCCCCCTCTAGGTGTACTTTCAGCTTTGAATGAAGAACTATCTATTGTATGTGAAAAATTGATTGAAAAATATAAGATTTTGAAAAAGGAAAGTCTAGGTCTTAAAAATGAAAATAAAAGTTTGCATTCTAGACTTGATAATGTTTTGCAAGAAAAGGTTGAGGTCTATAATGAAAGGGATTCATTGAGATCTCAATTAGAACTTGCACTAAAAGAAAATGAATTTTTGAAATCTAAAAATGATTGTGATTCACTTTTGAAGAAAAATGAAAACTTGTCCTCAAAAGTTGATTTTGTTTTAAAAGAGAATGTTACTTTGAAAAATAAAATTATTTCTATTTCGAATGAATTGGATGTTTGTTTGAAGAAAAATGATGTTTTACAAAATAAGATTGATACCCATGCTTGCCATGCTAGTGTAGCTTCTTCATCTAGTCTACCTAATGCATGTACCTCTTCTTCTAGGATTAATGATGATATTTGTTTACTAAAGAAGAGTGTAGATTGTTTGGGCTCCACCTTGAGCCAATGTGTTGTTGGACATACACATTTGGAATCTTTGTTTCGAAAGAGACAAGTTCCATCTTTTCATGCACACTCCCCACGGCGTACACATGCTCCTCACGGACACCATCCTAACACTATGTATGCTCATGTGTACACTTGTACACATTGTGGATGTAGGGGCCACCTTGCTAAATTTTGTTTTGATAGATTACATAATGTAAATTTAGCAAATAAGTTTGTTTGGGTTAGAGAAGGTACTAACCCCCATGGACCCAAAAAGATATGGGTACCAAAGACCACCCCTCCTTTATTTGATGTAGGTGTTGGTTCTCATATGACGTGAGAGCGATGACACCTTGGAGTGGATGCGTTCCGTACTTAAAGGAGATCAATTGGATGCATCACTTTCAAGGGAAGTTTGGTGGAAAGGACCACCTTGTTTTGGAGACAAGGAGAGTTGCCTTCTAGGTTTTGGTAACAATTCCTAACTCCTTATTATAGTTTACATGCTTTCATATTCATTTGTTTTATAGCATATTTTCATTGTCTATGGATTAGTATGTACATGCCATGTTTATTAGATCCTTGACATACATGTATAGTATTTGAGACACACATGTTTATATGAACTCATATTTAGTGTTCTCACCTTTTGTTTAGCTATAATGTACATCATGAATTCAATACATGTGAATTTACATAGTAATCATGTTTTAGTTTTATCATGATGTTTGTTTTGTGCTTCATGTGGTATAAACTAGTTTAGATGTTAGTTTTCATTAAGACTAGGATTTATATTTGTACATATGATGGGCTACAAATAAACCTATATATATTTGGGGTTGAATGCTTGTTTGTTCCCATTAGATGTGCTAGTATAGTCTAGTTTTGATGATTCATACATTTTAAACTTGTATTCCATTTTTTATATTTGTTTTGTGATTATGAATTTTCATTTCATGTATATGTGCATTTTGCCAAACTTAAAGATATACATGTATACCCCTTGAGTCATTTGCCTTTCATGCAAATATCTATTATGGACTCAAAGTGTGTTTAAGGGATATGTATGTATGCTTCGTGTGTTGACAAATCATACATATACCTTGAAAAGATTTGGTATCAAATTGTTTTAATGAAAAGCTAAATTTTCATACTTTTCATGCTTTTCATGTTTTTCATGAATTGGTATTTAAACTTCATGTATATGCTTATCTTGTCCAAACTATTAGATATACATGAATATCCTTTTTGAGCCACGTGCCTTCATGCATATATCCTTGTGGACTCGATGTGTTTTGGATATGTATGTATTTTTTAGTTTGTATTAGACATACATATACCTTGAAGATTAAATAGTGTTGATGATTTTTTTTGGGGAATAATTGAACTTAATGACAAATTTTCATGATTATGATCTCCACACTTTACTTGTACACTCACTTATTATTTGCTCATGTTTTGTTTTCATGAGACATTTTTTATGCTTAATTGGATTAGAGTGTTGATTATCATGTGGGTTTCATATTTTATGAAAAATGATTTGTATTTATTCCTTGCTTGAAGGATTTCGTACTAGTTAACAAAATTTTTCATTTTAACTAGTTCGTATTCTTCGTTATAATATGAGATATACACTTGACTCTATTCTTTCAATTGGTATCATTGAACACTTTCAATTGGTATCAATTTTTGATCTTTTTGTATACTCATATATGTTTTATATATGTATGCTTACTCTTTCAAGAATATCAATGTCAATTGATATCTATTCTTTACATACATATATGTTTTACTTGTGCCTACTATATTACTATATCTTAGAGCACAAAAATTTGTTTATGCTAAGCTTGAAAATTTCTAATGATTGATTGGTTTTCAACTGGTATCTTAAAACAAGCTTATGCATATGTTTAGTTGGTATTTCATAAAGGGGGAGAAAAATTGATTTTGTCCTTCAATTGGTATTTGATTCCCACTCTCTTACTTTATGTTAAAATATTGTTTCAAATTGGTATCATATGCTTAAAAGAACATACTTCTCTTATTGATATTAAGATGTTTATGTTGAATGTTTTAAATTGGTATCTCAAAATTTTGTTTAAGAAAAATATATACTTTTGATTTACATTGCCTATATGTGTATAAATTCATGTTGAGTGTATCTTGTATTGAAGAGCTTAACATCTCTTCTTTATGTGGTACACGTGTGTAGGAGGAGCTTCACATCTCCTCTTATGTATTACATAATATGTGTTATGATTCATATAATGCATGTGTGTAGAAAAGCTAACTTAGCATCTTCCTCTTCATGAATGTCTATCACATATAACACTTCTTGATCTATGTTCATTTTCAATTAATATCAAGATGCATTTCAATTACATATTCTTTATTGATATCAATGTTTTGGATTTTACCCCTTATTCGTCCTTTTGTTCTTGACAAAAAGGTGGAAGAAAAATTTGTTTTGTGTTTTACCCCTTTGTTGATGATTGACAAAAAGGGGGAGAAGAATTTGGTTTTATATGAGAAGATTTGGTTTTATATGTGTAGGCTGTCTAAAAGTCACTAGAAGACACGCCATTAAAAAGCAGAGTTTCGAGTTCAAGACGCGAGGGCTAGACACCCGCGTCTCAGCTTCAAGGCGCAAGGGCTAGACACCCGCGTCTCAGTATCAAGGCGCGAGGGCTAGACACCCGCGTCTCAGCATCAAGGCGCGAAGGCTAGACACCCGCGTCTCAGCATCAAGGCGTGAGGGCACAAACCCGCGTCTCAGCATCAAGGCGTGAGAGATACCCGCGCCTCAGTTATAACTATCCTAGTTAAGGGGCCAGTCACCGCCCATGTAGCGGGGAGGTGGCCCCTCATTGTGGAGTGATTTCAGGGGTCACGTTCACCCCTGGGACCTCTATAAATAGCCTTGTTTGCAGCAACGACGGCAACGACGAAGGCATCACGAGAAGAAGGGCATCAGGAAATCAGGCAAGAGGACGGCAACAACGACGACAAAAAACAGAGAGAGGAGAGAGCTCAACTCTTCAACAAGCTTGCTGCGTACAAGCTGCCCTTCGCCTACCTTCTCTTTGAGAGTTTTGGTAGACGGAGCTGTGTTACTCCCTCTACCTGCCGAAGAGAAGTCCCCTGACGATCCAGACGGTCATCCAGTCAACGGAGAACAAGATTCACTCTCCACCGCCACACGAAGAACCCAGCACTAAACAAAGGGGGGATTCAAGATTCAATATCCTCCCTCCCTTGTAACTGGAAAAGCAGAGCGATTTTTGTTGTAATCCTTCCTTTTTAATTCAAGGAAATCTTTACGGCAATTCTTCTCCCTTCCTTTTTTCCGGCGCGTACAAGAGATGGCGACTCCGCTGGGGACTACTTTCGTTACTGATGAACAGATCGTGGCGCAGGATGACGTCCTCCGTAAGGGGAAGATGGTCGAGTCGCTCGTTGTCGAGTTCGACCAGGCGAAGTACGAAGAGTTCCTCTCTTCCGGTTCCAAGAGCCCAAAGACCCGCGTCTGCCGCAGGGTCTCAACGGGACAGCTCCCCGAAGCCCAATCTGAGGCTCTCTCGGGCGCTGCTGTTGCCCACTGTGTCAATCGAGAGACACGCGCCAACGCCTCTCAGAAGGCCCGCGTGATCTCAGGCCCTGCTATTGCGATCAACTGCGTCGCACAGGACACCCGCGCCAGCGTCTCTCAGGAGACCCGCATGGTCAGAATCCCGAGTTTTGCAGACCAGGATGTTGTCGGTTTCTCTCCTCCTCCACGACGCAACCGAAATGCTGAACGTCAACAGAGGAGACGTGCGTGACAGCTGCAAGTTGGAACCTCTGGTTGTCTGACTGAGGCTGGACGCGACGTACAATCTGATGCCTTGCCCGCGCCACGACCAGTACGTGAGATCTGCGTTTGGCGGCCCAAACGCGAGACTCCTCAAGTTAGGTCCTCTGAGGACCAACTTACCAAACATCAAGGCGAAGCCTCCGCGCCTCGTCAAGCGCAGGAGGCACGCGCTCATAGGCATGGGGCCCAGCAACCCACTCTCTCTCATGTGTCTCTGCCCCGACGCACCAAGCAGCAACGTGAAAGTCGCGTCTCATCTCAGAAGAGACGCCAGACGCGCGTTACACAGCTGCGACGCAACAGCCGCGCCCCTGAAGCCTGCGTCCAGGCTGTACAGCACATGGATGCCTCCTGTCTGCGACGTTGCGAGGCTAGTCTCTTCGATCCCCCTCCTATGGATTTGAGGGATTACTTGACGAAGAAAAGAAGTGCCAATCAGGCCACTTCGTCATGTTGCTGCCAACGGCTCATCCATATACTCGCTGGATGCCATTGCGAATCAGGTGTGAACTAGCAGCCCTTAATCAGACAGCTGACCCTGATTCCCCCGTCAGCTAAAAGAAGGCGCTCCCACAGAAGGAAAACCTTCTCTGACATTGAATTCCCGGAGCTTACTGCATACATGACAAGCAGAAGCAAGGGAAAACAACCGAAAGTCAGCTCGGATGAGTCTGACTCTGAACCAGAAGGGGTGTATCAACACACTCGTACCCGGACGGGGGCCATTCCCCCAATTGACTATAATGCCCTAGCCCATGGCATTAATGTGAATGACTCTCACTCCGTTGTAGTGGAGTCACAGGCTTCAAACTCTTCCGTCGAGAAGGAGACTTCCGCCTACATGGTAGGCACTCCTGAGGAGACGACTAGACGTTTCGAACAGCAAGCCCAGATTCAGAAGAGACAAATGGAGATGATTATGTCTCAACAGGAATCTATCGATTCCCTCAAGCTAATGCTTGCACAGTTGCTCGAAGACAGGAGAAGATCTCCTTCTAAAAAGTCAAAGGGCAAAGGGAGAAAGGGAGAAAGTTCATCTTCCAAACCTTCCGAAGAGACACGGCGATCTACTTCGGATTCGTCCAAGCCTTCGTCGCAAGTAAAAGGTGACCCAAACCCGTAAAAGGCTCATGCTAAAAGAATGAGTCAACTGGAGCAACGCCTCGAGGCCCTTACCAATCGAAAAGGCCTCCAAGAAGCTGGAGTGGTCCGGCCTTATCCGGCCGAGTGGGACTTAGTCCCGTACCCTCCTAAGTTCAAGGCTCCAACCCTCCAAACATTCGACGGGAAGGGATCACCCAACCAACACATCTACTACTTTAAATCCCAAACTGGGAATGTAGTAGATAACGATGCCATCCTGGCACGTCTGTTCATTGGCACCCTGAAAGGGCTTGCCTTTGAATGGTTCATGAAACTCCCAGAAGGTTCCATCAAGAACTGGGGCGATTTGGAGAAGCTATTTTTAACGCACTTCTTCGAAGATGATTCGGAAGTCACAATGCCCATCCTTTTAGCTACTAAACAGCGAAAGGGAGAGTCTGTCAAGTCTTTTTTAGAAAGATTTCGGAACGTGGCACTCCGATGTCCAAGCGGCATGACCCAGGCTACCCTGGTGGAAACATGTCGCCACAATCTCCAAACCTCACTCCTTGCTCAAATAGGAGTTGCTGAAAGCCGCACCTGGAAGCAATTGCTTTGGCCGTGGAATCACGGCAAATCAGAGGGCAACTGGTCTCTGCTTTTGTAACGCCCCGATCCTGCGGTTACGGAGACGTTACTGCAACGTATATACGCAAGTCAGAAGTACCTTCACGTATATACGCTAAGCATCAGTACAGGCAAGAATCAGAGTACGGAAGCACGTGGTGCATTATACATTCCAACACATGAGTACAATTACAAAGTTATCACCAGAGGTGATCCAATATTACATGAATATTACATCACTGGTATGCGAAATTGCGGGAATACAAAGAGATATGCAAGAAAGAATAGTACAAGAGGGCACTCACGAGTTTACTAAAGGAAAACTCAAGAGGTGCAAAGGGGGCCTGGAAGGATGGAGCTCTGAACGGTCTGCTGAAGATCCACGCTACCGCTGCGCCACTCTGATCAGCAACTGGGAGAATCCACACGCTCCAAGCTCCATGACCTGGACATGAGGATCCAGGGGAGTCAGATGAAACTCCCCAGGCGAGTGTGATGTGAAAGCCAAGTGGCGAGCAAGGACGAGCACAAGTGTGCATATAACAAATGATATCAAGTAGGAAGTACTCATGATATAATCAGATAAGAACAGGAGACAGGTAGATTAGAATACAGGTATAGCAGGTATGAACAGGTATAATATAATTATAAAATCGGAAAGCCGATGTAAAACTCCGATGAAAGCATTCGTGGCAATTCACACAATGGTTATAACAGGAGTACATAACTGGCATAACAGGAGTCATAACAGGAATCATAGCATGCATAACAGGAGTACATAACAGGAATCATAACAGGAATAACAGGTGTCATAACAGGAATCGTAATAGGAATAACAGGAGTCATAACAGGAATCGTAACAGGAATAACAAGAGTCATAACAGGAATCGTAACAGGAATAACAGGAGTCATAACAGGAATTGTAACAAGAATAACAAGAGTCATAACAGGAATCGTAATAGGAATAACAGGAGTTATAATAGGAATCGTAACAGGAATAACAAGAGTCATAACATGAATCGTAACAGGAATAACAGGAGTCATAACAAGAATCGTAACAGGAATAACAAGAGTCATAATAGGAATCGTAACAGGAATAACAGGAGTCATAAGAGGAATCATAACAGGCAACACTAGATATCTCCTAAACTAACATAAACCGATAAAAACCAATAAAACCGAATAAAGCCGATTACAAGCAAAACCGATCGTACACACTTAGGTCACGGCTCCATGAGACTAGTACATCGAAGGAATAATCCAAACAAGGAAACCCTCATCTATATACCTTTATCACATGTCACCGTAATCCAAGCGTATACAACCCGAGTTACAAAACAACACAACAGTTTCATATTAGCATTTTATTATAATTGGGGCCGTCTAAGTTCCAAGTTTCAGTATGTGTCCCATTCCACATACTTCCACTCACAACTTATATAGCAAGTTATTTGGAAACTGATAAAGTTCGATGAATCATGTTTCGGATGGGCCCCGTACATGCCCGGGACAACGGTCCAGGAGTATCCGGTGCTGAGCCGGAACGTACCGCTAGGTACCGGGACTTATGGACGCCCGAACAGGAATAGAGTATCGCAGATCCCATAGAAATAGGCCTAGGGCGTGTGCATACTCGGCAGGAATAATCAGGAGTAGGGGTGCCAACACACCCCACGGAATCCCTGGTGGCCGCCAGGTAATCCCTCAAGTATGTGGCCACGCGTGACTCGATAAGACCACCATAAACATGATTAATCAGGGCCCATCAGTTTCCCCCAAACCGGATGTAAGTTGTCTTATTATAATCACAGGGCAAGTATTAATATAACAAGAGGTCAGGTACAGGCAGGAGATGGCCCTACAGATTCAAGAGGTGGCCCCCACAGATTCAAGAGGTGGCCCCCACCACGTGTGTGATGTGGCACTTTGTTCCATGTGGCACTTTGTTCTGAGGGGAAAGGATTCTAGAGGTGGCCCCCACAGATTCAAGAGGTGGCCCCCACCATGTGTGTGATGTGGCACTTTGCTCCGTGTGGCACTTAGTTCCATTCAGGATCTACCGGGAACATGTGGTATAACATGAGCCAGAGTCAAGTAGTAGCATGTCAGGTGGTCAGGTGATAACATACCAGTTGTCAGGTGATATAAACAGGTGTTAAATAGTAGCATGAATGGAACAAGTATGAAGTAATGACATGGCAAGTGTTAACATATCAGGTAAATACATGGCATGTGATAAAGTAGTAGCTGAGCACAACCAAGCGGAGCTGCGGGACCTGACGGTCTCAACTCACT
This sequence comes from Agave tequilana, assembly GCA_038442645.1. NCBI lineage: Eukaryota > Viridiplantae > Streptophyta > Magnoliopsida > Asparagales > Asparagaceae > Agave > Agave tequilana. The sequence goes on along the minus strand of JAVJIF010029680.1, from coordinate 859,612 downwards.
TCCCTTTCGAGATGGTGAGAGACCGGAGGCTGAATGGTCTGGAGGCAGTGCTGAGAAACCTGACGGTCCCAATCACCTCTCTTTCAAGATAGTGAGTGACCGGAGACTGAATTGAGAAACCTGACGATCCCAATCACTTCCCTTTCGAGATAGTGAGTGACCGGAGGCTGAAGGCTGAGAGACCTGACGATCCCAATCACTTCCCTTTCGAGATAGTGAGTGACCGGAGGCTGAAGGCTGAGGGACCAAGAACGCTCGCACTCTCGGTGGTTACCAGCCATCCCAGGAGTGGGCAGAAATCCAGAGTTCAACGACCACGAAGGGTCGGCCACGCATAGTATAAAAGCAGTAAAATACATATAAACACGGAATAAAATACAAGTCAACCCGACAAAGCGGGGAAACCCAAATGGAGGCGAGAGCGAGGACACTCGCTGAAATAGGAAAATCAAGAAGAAAGCGAGAACACTCGCATAATCAATGAAAATAGGAAGGCAAGAAGATAGCGAGAACACTCGCCTAAATCACCAGAAATGCCGAAAGGTCCGAAATCCATGGAGCTTGGGACGCGCCATAAAATATGATATAAATAATAGAGAGAGAAAGAGAGAGAAATATGTACAGGGGGACGCGGGTTTTGAAAGTGAGACGCGGGGGTTCGCAGACGCGGAAGTTAGCGTCGCGAGAATAACAGACGCGGGAATCACAGACGCGGGAATAGCAGACGCGGGGTTCGCGTCGCGGAAAGTACCAGACGCGGGAATCACAGACGCGGGGATCGCGTCGCGAAGGTGCCATAAACGCGGGGTCTGCGTTCAAGTCAGGACGCGAGGAGAACGCGGACGCGAACGTGGGTTCTGCGTCGCGTTAACACAAGAAGAACACAGACGCGAGCATGGACTCCGCGTCGTGTTGACACGAGAAGGACACAGACGCGGGCCTGGACTCCGCGTTGCGTCGATACAATAACGCGAAGGCCGCGTTTAAGGAATGGCCTAGACGCAGGAGGTAAACTCCGCGTTTTAACCATCAACAGATAGAAAAAGAGAGACAGGAAAAGATGGAGACGCAAGGATGGCCCAACTCCAAATCCAAACCAGTAAATGGTGGAAGTGAAGATGGTGATGGAAAAGATGGTGGTGGTATTGTCGTTGTAATCGTCACCGGAAAGATTACCGGAATAATCATGAACGATTACCGGAATAATCACCGGAGCCGAAATGATCACCGGAATAATCGTGAACGATTACCGGAATGATCACCGGAGATATTACCGACGAAAAGGAGCTCGGCCCCAATTCAAAAGGAGTGGCCGGCCCTTGATGTGGTGAAGGGGTGGTGGTTTTGTGGAAGGTTTTGATGGTGGTGGTATTTTTGGAGAAGGTAAAGGAGAAGGTGGAAGCTTTGGTGGAGTTTAGGAGTTTGTGGTGGTTTACATGGAGATGGAGGAGGAAGAAGATGAAGGTAAGGAGTTGGAGAATTTGTAGTGGTTGTTGTTGTGGTGGAGATGAAGGAGGAGTTGGTGGTGGTTAGAGTTTTGGTGAAGAGAGAAAAATGAAATGGAAAGGAGAAGGAAAGGTATATATAGGATTTGGAATTGTGAAGGTGATGTAAAAATGTAAAAGAGAGGGGGTTTTTGTAAAATGGAGAGGGTGAGGTGTTTCTCTTGGCCAATCTTGGCCGGCCATGGTGATGGGAGAGGTTGGATATTTTGGAGAAGATATTTTTAGAGGAGAAGATATTTTTGGTGGAATGATGGAGAAAGAAATGGAAGAATGGAGAAGTTTGGAGAATTTGGTGGAAAGAAAAGGAAGGAAAGAAAAAGGAAAAAGGGAAAGAAAATGGAAAACGGAAGATATTTTCTTGGAAGTAAAAGTGAAAATAATTAGAGTGGCGGATTCCCGGGATTCGGTTGCGGATGCGGAAAACTTTCAGAAAAATACCGAAATTGTCCCGAAATCAAGTATCTCGGAACGACCCGCAAAAATTCTCAAAAATCAAGAATATTATTTTAAGAATCATGATAAAATTCGTTTTAAGAAATTATTTATAGTTTTTAAATTAAAAATCCTGGAATCTGCCGCCAATATCGGTCGGCACCAATTCTGGCAGAAATCCGATAGATTCTGAAAATGCCCAAAAAATGAATTAAGATAGTAAATAATATTCTAAGAAAATATGTGAAAGCGGTTTCTCAAAATTTGACTCCATTTGTAAATTAAAAATCCAGAAGTCGGTCAGCGGTGCTGGTCGACACTGGTTTTGAAGATTTTCCATTTAATTCAAGAAAATTCCAGAAAATCATAGAAAATCTAAAATATTGGAAAATGATATTTGAAACTGAAATCAGTCAAATCTGAATACCGGAAAGACCAAATTGAGTAATACACTAGGATCGGGTCCCCGGTTCAGAGAAGGGCAGACTCTGAGTCCACGAATCTGGATCCAAGACAAAACGATCATATAAATAATTCATAATACAAAATAAATACAGGAAGTAAATCGAAAAATACGATCGAAAAATCTGAATACGCAACTAAGTACGTATTCCGGGAGCGGGGTATTACAGCTTTCAAGAGCAGAGGCCCAGAGCCACTTATATGTCACTGCAATGCAAGTTTTCCTGTTTCTTCCCCTGTAACCTGCAACAGAGAAGAAAATGCGTTTAGTTCTTCACTTGAAATCAAAAACCGTTGCTCTCCCCGGCAACGGCGCCAAAAATTTGATGAGGAAAGGAATAGTGGAGAGAATTGCACAGATATTCAACAAAAGAGAGAAGGTTTAGAGTCAACCTTAGGTGCTTGATCACTCCACAATGTATTCAAAATCCTTAATGTATTCCTTCCAAATCACCGTAGTAGCATAGGCTATACAGGTCGATTCTCAGGGAGAGCTTGCAATGGAAGCGTTACGGTTCGATGTGAAGATAGAAAACGAAGGTTCTTCTTTGTCTCAAAAGAATGAAAATGAATTGGAAAAATAGGTAAAAGAATTTGTGGATTTGTGCATGATGGAAAGAAAATAAAACGAACTTTAAAACAAGATTTGCCTTGGAAAGAAAACTAAAAGAAGGAGAACTTTGTAAAAGACTTTAAGATGGAGAAAACCATGACTAGCTAACCTTACTAATTTGCTAACTTACTAATCTCCGTTATGGTGATGCTTGCCTCATGTTGATTCATCGGCAAATGTATGTCTTGCGTGTTGGTCTAGTTACTGTCCCAATTGATTGACGGGTGATCTTCTTGGACTTGTCTTGTAGCCTCATTGATGTCATCGGCTCTCAAGATAGAATTTCAATGGTGGACACGAGGAGTGTCACTCAAGGGATGCTAAGGAAGAAGATACAACATTCATTAATTGAAGTAAGGAAGTTGTACAACAAATAGCATATGGTTGGTGCTCCATCTCCATGTTCCATCAAGGCACTTGTTCTAAAGACAAGGCTCTAAATGAGGCACACATGAATCATATGGAATTACAACAAGAGCTTGCCAAGAATGAAAGTAACCCATCGGGGATGAAAAGAGACTCAACAATTGCAAGATGAAAAATTAGCAATCACCCAAGAGTTAGAAGTTAGCAAAGTTAGTGGTTAGCTAGTCATGTTAGAAGAAGTTAGCTAGCCATTACAAGAAAAGAAAAACAACAAGACATTATGCTATGAAAGTAAAGCTTGAATGAAAGAATGCAAGTAAAGTACTAGAAAATGCAAATAGAAGAGAAAGGAGATTGGATTAATCCTTGCTTCACAAGTTGTCACCCCTTGGTTACACAAGCTTTCTCTCTCTCACAATCTCTCTCTTGCAGAATTTCTAGGAGGAAGAAGAAGACCTAGAGCACTAAAAATCCTAGAGAAAAACCTACAAGTTACAAGCTCTGTCCTCTAATCTCTCCTCCCTATTTTGCACTGGCCCTGATGGTCTATTTATAGGCTCAGAGAAGAAGGCTCCAGAATCCAGACAGCTGGAGGGAATCGCTGGCTCAACGGCCAAGATACTGCCGCGGATCCGCGGCCAGAGCCGCGTTTTCGTGGCAGAATCTAGGCCGTTATGCCAGCGAATTCTGTTGTTATTTTCTCACAGGTTGTTAGCCACGTTGGCGCTTCTAGAAGTCTGACCTGGCGCGTGGATGTCTCCAGATCCTGGGCTCAACCCTTGGGCTCTCTTTTGGGCTTTAATTAATCCCCCTTTAATTCTTTGATAATTACATGGATTTTGGGCTTCTTCTCCATTAAAATATGGACCTGCAAAAATAGAGAGAAAAAGATTAAAAATCTCATTTTTATTTATGTAATGCATGGTATGGATGTGGAGAAATATGCAAAAATGAATAACAATCAGGTGGATCTGAACTTCGTGTTTCAGAAGTGAAATGCAAAGGTCATGTTTTGGCACTATCTACTTCTAAACTCAAGCCTCGCATTTTTGAATAGAAACGCAAAGGTCGCGTTCTGGCACAACCTTAGGCTTAACGCGGTCTCGTGTTCTTGAAGTGAGACGCGAACTTCGTGTTTTGGCATAGTTTGAAGCTGAACGCAAGCTTCGCTTTTTGGTACTAAAATGTGCAGCTCATGACACGAGCATTGTGTTTTGTCATAGAAATGCGGGGCTTAACACGAGACTCGCGTTTGGCGCCAACAACACTGTCTTCAGTTTTTGTTGCTTCTGATTGTTAATGGCGAGCCTGATGCCTTCGTCGACAATCAGCATTCTGGTTGGCTCGTAGGGGTTGTTGTGAACCTTCTGCGAACTGAGTTTGTAAACCCTCGAGAGGAGTTGCGACGAGACTTGTCTCTACAGCTATGTTAATTGTAAGCCAAGACACTGACCTTGCGGGTGTTTTCCATAGATTAGCAAAGGGGAAAACTTACAAATAAAAAGAGTTGAGGAGCTAAATTACAAGTATTCTAAAAAAGATTACAAGTAGATCTCCTCAGAGATTCTGGAGAAGTGTGCCGATAGGAGTCTGGTCAACGCGCGACCACTTTGTCCCTTTGACGATGCGAGCGATAAGATTCCCTTCTCGCCTGGTTCCAGGAATCAGAGAATAGAAGGTTGGTAGAACCCTCTTGCTACTTCTCAAAATCGCCTTCAATTAGGAATTCCTTCTCGCCAGGTTCCGGAGATTCCTTGAGAAGAAGGTGTTAGGGTATCAACACCCTGAATAGAGAAGTAATTCTCTAAAAAGTCTCTGAATTCAAGAGCGCGCGGTGCGTCGTGAAGAAGCCTCTGCTTGTGGAGTCTTCTTGAAGAAGTCTGAAGTCCTCTCTCCTCGTATACGCCTGCGGTGTCCTCTGCGCATATGCCTGGCCTCTCTTCCTTGTGCCCGTGGTGGGCTATTTATAAGGAGAGCAAGGGTATAACCGTCCCTTGAAAATATTGAAACAGATTGAATCAAATATGTTTGAATCTGGAAAGTAGCCTTGCTGCGAGGCTAGGATCAGCTTCTGCGAAGCTAGAAATGGCAGGTTGGTTTATCTTCTTGATCTGTTTTGATCCTTTCCATATCGTTGAAGGATTTCCCCTGATCTTCTTACTCGTTTTTAAGAGAGTCAAGAGATTGTGGCAATCAACTGCCAAATTTGATCTCTGATTTGATCTTAATTGGATTTGATCTGATTAGATCCGATCTCATCTGGAGATTTGATTGGTCAAAGGTTGACCATAGCAGATCCGTAGCGGCGCTGCCCTCTTCGAACTCACAGCAGAGCTGGAGACAGTTTCTGGCGAAGTCCGAAAAGAAGCTTTTCGGTGGAGCTAAAAGTCTTCTGTGGCGGAGTTACCATATACCCTTTCTTCGCAATTGTATGTGGTTTTGGGCGGAGTTGACTCTCCCTGGTGAAGCTATGAGTTAGCTTTCTGGCGAGGCTTTGAATGGCTTCAAGGCGGAGTTGGATGATCCTAACCTCTCAAGCGAGGCTATCCCTTTGGGCTCATGTGATGCTAAGTGCTAGCACCTTAGACCTGTTGAGGTCTATTCAGAAATAATCCGGGTTCACTGTCTGCTTGCTGGATCAGTGGAGTCCAAGTTGCTTCCTTGTCCCTCGGAGATGGGTGAAAACTGGTCTTCAGCTCGTCTGTCACTTGTCTTTTGTAAATGTCAACAAGTTTAGACATTGTTCGGACCAATAAGAATCTTGTCTTTTTTAAGTGTCAACAAGACCCCCTTCAAAGTTTTCGAAAGTCTGCAATGGCTCAGACTTCGAAATACTTTGAACTGCTTTGATCGGTGGTGTGTGGAGTATGAACGTCGCCATGATGGTTGAGTTCAGCTTCGCTTTCAATCCTGCTTTGGGATAAGTTTGCCGAAGAATTGTACAGGTTCGCGACTCTGAGTAGCTTCGCGTCTGAGTAGCTCCGCATGTGGGTAGCTCCGCATCTGGGCTTCCGGGAATAAGTTCGCTCTGGAACATCTGTTGCTTTCCCAAGGCCAACTGCTGTGGGCCGATTACGAGAAGGATTACTCCTTCTCTCGCACTGATCGAGGGAGATATTCTCCGATCGCGTGTTTCTGAGGGAGGATATTCCTTTTCTTCCAGGCGCAATAAGTGCCTTTATGAGGGAGACGTTTCTTCCTTTGCACGGTTCCGAGGGAAACTGTCTCTTTTCTCAAGGTGCAATAAATGCCTTAAATGCGCTCGTGCTTCCACGCTTGAGGCGGCAGCGCTCAGGCCATGGGGCCTATAAATAGGACACTTGAGATCCTCTGAAGAGAAGTGATCTGCTCTTCTCCTCTTCTGTTGGTTGAGAGAGATACTCAAATCTCTGAATTAGTGGGAATGCCCACTCTGGTCATTATCTGGCCAAGGACCGGTAAGTCTCGATCATCCAGAACTTCACCAATTTTAGGGAATTCATTTCCCTTAATTTAGCTTTGACAGCTACTTCAGGGATTAGCTTCCCTTGTTCTTCATTTTATAATTGGCTGATCTGCAGAGAAGGACTTCAGCATAGCTTTCCAGCGAAGCTATCATCTTGACTTGATTAGAAAAAGATTATTGCATGTTAAGTCTACTACACAGGCAGAACTTGGGACTTGGTCTCTTCAAAGTTGAGCCAGTCTTGCCATATAGGTGAGGCTAAGACTTTGTCCCACAGGATCAGTCTGGCTTAGCCATATAGACGAGGCTAGGACTTGGCGTTTGCTGAGCTAGCCCATCATTGTTGTGCAAGCGAGGCTTATCCTTTGCTTTAACTGAAATCGGATTGCTTCGCCCCCAAAGAATCTGACTTAGTATTTTTGCGAATTCTTCTGTGTTTAACTGCTAATCTGTTCTGATTTGCATTGCAGTGAGCTATGTTCGCCAATCTTGTGACTTGATGAAAGAGATCGAAAAGTTGCCTTATGCTTCCCCAGTTGAAGCTTTAATTTTAAGCAGGAGGAACAAACTGGGGCAGTTGATGTGTGTCCCAGAGGCTGTTGGCAGTCGCTTATCCGAGATGATCCCTTTTGAGGCGAGGCTGGTAGTCGCTTATCCGAGATGATCCATTTCGGGATAGTGGACGTCACCAATAAGGTCGCGGATCTTCCTATTGCCAATTTTCATTAAAGAAGATCCAGCCTACTGGTTGGCAATCAGTCCTTCGCCAATTTTAATCAAAGACGATCCGCCTTTCTGGTGGCAAAATCTGCCATTATGTGAAGGATCATGGCCCTGTCCTTGTGGCACAATCTGTCCAGATGACACCATCTGTCCTGGTGGCACCATCTGTTCTAATTACGGCCTTGTGCAGGAGGAAGGCCTTTCGTGTACAGTTGGTCTGGCTTGGAGCAGATAAAACCACTTGTATGCCTTTTACGCAAATAATCCTGTTGAGCAACTAGATCTGTTGTACGAAGCACAACCTTGATGTAGTATTAATGTACCTTTCCTTTTAAATCAATGAAAGTTCATTTTCTGCTCATCTGATTTTTGTTTGCCTTCATTGAAAATTTGGCTATAGCGGGGCTAAACTTGTGCGGAGTTAAGGACAGGATCCATTTTGAATGAGTTTTGCGCGAAACTGGCATGTCCGCGAACTGTGCCTTTAGCGGGCTAAGGCAATTCTTTTGGCGAAGTTCTTGATGGATTGTGCGAAGTCCGCATTTTGACCCACGGTGAAGTTAACCCTTAGTGGCTGAATCAACGCTTCTCGGGAAGGCGCTTTAGGCGGTGTTTCAAATTAATTCGAAACGGCGGCCTGTGCCCTTTTCGAGGCATCGTTTCAGGCGCTCATTGGCCTATAAAAGCCCGATCGGGCTGAGAAAGAGCAGATCTCTTTTGCTTGAAATTTTCAGAGAACTTTGGCTCTTTTTTCTTCCTCTTTCTTCTCCATTTAGCAAGTTTGAAAACTTCCATAGCTCTTCAATGGCGCCCAAGAGATGAGCGGGGAAAGAAGTGGCAACTTCTGCAGCGGAGGGTCATTCTCCTCCTCCGGTCATCGAACGACCAATTGCAGGTAAGGGACTTCCCCTTTTGATTAGAGACTGATGTCTCTCTTTTAAAGCCAATGTTTGGCTATCTTTGGATGAATCCAGAACGATCAAGCACGATCTGTTATTGTTAGGGAATCCATTTCCCTGAATTTCCCTTGTTTTCTTGGACGGGGATCTAAGAACTGAACAGTTCTTCTTTAAGCTTCCGTACGAAGCTATTACTTGGGTTGTCTTCGTCCTGTTGAACAACAGGATACGGATTTGCCCCTTCAATCATGGCCGTAAAGGATAACTTTTGACCATAATGCCCTTTTGACGAAGTTAGCCCTCAGGGTTGTACCACCTTCTGCTTAGGCGAGGCTAACACTTGGACATCTTCTGCGAAATGCGGACTTGACTGTGAGGCTAAGCTTTGTCGAAGCTATCGCCTTGCTAGCTTCGCTCAAAGGGCGAGGCTATGCCTTGGTGAAAATTGTGTCTTTGTGTTCGCTTGGCTGGTGAACTAATCATAGTTCTTTTTGCTCCTGCAGTGTACTATACTCCTGGTCCTTTGAACAATCTATTTGGAATGACCAGAGGAGCGGATGGCAATATCAGCTTGCAATTTCAAGGGCAGACTTCTTTGTTTAGTGAGCGGAGCTCCGTCGTTCGGGACACGCTTATTCATGGTGGTGATCAACACACCACGAGGAGCATTCTGACTACGGCTCCCCTTGAAGATATTGACCGTCGAACTTATAGGAAGCCCGACTTCATGTTCGGGGATGCCGCACCAGATCCTGATCACCAACTACAGGCAGGAGAAGGACAGTGGATTTTCCAGTTGGATGATGAGAAGTTTTACCTCCCATCTAACAAGCGACATTTTTCTTTGTCTTCCTTCCAGTGTGTGCGCAGGTTCAGAAGATGGCATGGGAAGTGAGCCGAAATACTGACTCTGTCCATGTAGGGAGATTGATGTTTCAGTCTCCTAGTTATGCAAGAGCGGGGCCTCCTCGTTGCATAATGGGTCTGCATCCTGGGAATGTATCGCGAGAGATCCCAGTGGGAGAAAATCTGGATGTGGTGCTGACCTTTGGCAACCAGTTCTGCAAGGTCAATGGGAACTATCCGGCTACTGACTTCAGGACTCCAGGCTGGATTCACCCTCCGAAGGGGTGGTGGAGGAATTTAACTACATATATCATCGTTCATTTCGAGGAGGATCTGGAGAGGCTGAACCTCCATGAGGCCGTCAGGGCGACCTGCTACGGCATTGAGATGAATGTGGCGTGCTTTTACGCCATCTTTGAATTGTATTGCCCAGCTTCAGGAACTTTCTTCACCCCTGTTGGCGAATTGGGTATGGCCTTGCATGAGATGTGGGAAGTCTCTGCTCTGCCTCTTGGGTCTCTCCTATACGAAGAATACTTTCCGTGCGAGAAGGAATTGGCTCTTCTGGAGAAGCAGGAGCCTGCCTTGTTCGAGACCTATTGGGAGTTAATGTGCCACTTGCACATTTGTTCCAGTATACATGGGGGCAGTAAGGGAACTTCCTGTAGCCTGAAAAGCTGGGGGAATTACTTGTTCCCGGATATGGGGAATACTCCTGAAGCGGATCACTGCGGAGTTGCTGACGAGGACATCTTTGACCGGATGCAAAAGCACTTCCAAGGGGATCTAGTTGTGAAGGAAGACGAAGGACCCAATGAGAAAGGTGTTGTCCTTTGGAGTTTCCATCATCAGGCGCGCCGGGCGATGTCTCGGAAGGCACTGCTGGCTGGTTTCTTAATAGTCTGGCTGAAGAGGTGTCTGGTGCCATCTTCTTCGGGTGACGTCGTTCATTCGAATGTTTTGTTGCCCGCTGTTCGTTTGGTTCATGGACACCCTCTGGGTCTTCTTCCGGCCATGGTGTGTTGTATTCAAAGAGGCCTTCATGCATTAATGGAGGCTTTTTGCAGGCCGCCAACAACGAAGCGTGGAAAGGGAGATACTTCGCCTGGCGACGGACCTAATCCGAGGGTAGGTCTGCCGTACACTTATTTGATGGCGTGGTTCGCCCTGCATTGTCCTTCTTTGATTGAAGCTGGAGATGACCCCCCGCAAGGTGTTCAAATGGCGCTTCTCTGCCGATTTGAAGGACGCTTGTGGCAGAAGACTTACGTGGCTGAGGCCCGTAAATTGGTACATCGCTATGACGTCTATAGTCTCTTCCATTGTTTTCCCCATATTCGGGGTGCAGGTTATGAGGAAGAGTTCAAAGATGTGGGGGAGGGGCAGTCGTCCCTGAGCCGGGGAGTCTTTGAGTGGCTGGTCAGTATTCGGCCCTCACATTTATTGTACAGAAGCGGGGATACCTCCTACTTGGAGCCCTATGTCCCGAGTCGGTTTGCTCGACAGTTTGGATATGACCAACTATATGTGGGTAACCCCAATCTTAATCTGGCTTTCCTGGGGAGTCTCATTGATGGAGCCTGTGCCTGGAGATTCTTCATTGCAGGCTGTACTGAGGCGCGGCTGCGCATGCCGTTGAGGAATCCCAATCTTCTAATGACCCTGTGCTTCTGCCAGTCATACGTAACTTCTAACTCCACACCCCTTAGATTTAGTGTTAACAATTCTGGTGTGAAGTTAATTTCTCAGCGGCTGAAGAGAAAGGTCTCTGAGAAAAGGGAAGGTAAAAGGGTTCGCGTCCCAGGCATAGAGGAATTCGTTGCTGTGGATGACAGCGAGGCTTCAGATGCAGAAAGTCCTCGCTTTGAAGCGGAGACAGGTGTCGAGACTCCTGCAGCTGGTTCTGGCGTGATGGGGACAGTTTCCCCAAGACATGCAGAAGAAGTGGAAGAGGAAGGTTCTGACGTTCCTCTCAAGCGCAAACGGACAGGTGGATCTCGTAGGAAGCGGTTGGTGAAGAAGCCCCGTCGCCAAGCTCCTACAATTGTCGTAGAGGGTGAACCCTTTGCAGCGTTTCATCCTGCTGCCCCGTTAATAGTTAAACCGTCGGTTGTTGAACCGACTACTGGTAAATTTGCTCCAGACTTAGGTAAGATCAGCTCCGTCCTTGCGGTATACCTTTTGTGTGTTCCAAATGGCTTATTATTTGCTTCTTGATACAGGAGCTGAGGCCGTCGGAGAACAAGGGGGACATTATTATCCTTCATTTGCTCGCGACGAGGGTGATGAGGCCAGTTATTTTGCCATCCCAGAGGAATCCGGAGGTGATGCAGCCGACGTTGGTCTTTCGGGCGCTAGGGCTTCCAAAGGAAGTCCCGTAACGTCAAGCCCTTTTGGATGGTCCACGGAAGGTTTGGCAAGCGAAAACAGGCCGGCCATTCGTGTTGACTCCGCAAAGAATTTTCCAATGGACCCCGTAGAGACTGATGCGGCTGCCAACATGTTTGAGGCGACATCGTCATTTGGTATTGTTCCGACCTCTTGGCTTCTACTACTTGTTGTGTCATGTCTAAACACAGTCTTGTTACAGGTGTTCTGCCTCAGGGTGCATCAGCTTCAAGGGGACTAGACGATCTTCCCGAGGGGTCAAGGGGTGACATGAGCACTTCGACCGCGGCGGATGCTGCTGTGTTGGATGCGTTGTATGGCGACCTGCCCTCTTATCGTTCTGAGCCAGCCGAAGGAACAGAGGTTGAAAGGATGGTAGTCCCGGAGGCGTCTTCACTCCCAACTATATCAATGAGTGAGATGCTGTCAGTTTTGCCAGGTGCGGAGCTGAGAGTGATTACAAGCCCTACTTCCCCAACCCTGGTGGTTGAGCCTGCTGTTCATTTGACGGTAACTAGTCCTACCTCAGCGGTGGCTAGTGTACTGGTTTCAATGAAGACTCCACCGAGATCACCGATGACTTGCCATGCTGCTGCAGTTAGTGTTCCCGCCGTTCCTTCCACGGTAGTATCGGCCAGGCTGGTAGATTTTTCTGAGGTTGCCCGTTTATCAGAAGTGGCCGAGGTTGAAAATGATTTTATAGGTGACATAGTCGATAGCTTTTATAAAGGCTTAGGGTGATCCATCGACCTGGTCTTGAAAGGTTCGACTATATCGTTCTCAACTTTGAAGGTGGTCCTCTCCCGTAGTATTGAAAGTATTCGGGACTTTGAAGGGTATCACCAGGCCGCTGCCTTGGAACTTCTGGTAGATCAATTTGAGAGGGACGTAGAGGAATGGCGCCATCTCAGCCGCTCGGACCTGGAGTCTTCGGTTGATGAGCGGTTTGCGCGTCTTGTCGCTCAAATGCATGAATCCCGTCTTGCCACTCAAGAAGCTGCCAAGGCTATTTCTTCTGACTTGAAATCCTTGGAAACAGGCAAGCAGAGGTTGGAAATTGTAATACCCCGCTCCCGGAATACGTACTTAGTTGCGTATTCAGATTTTTTGATCGTAATTTTCGATTTACTTCCTGTATTTGTTTTGTATTATGAATTATTTATATGATCGTTTTGTCTTGGATCCGGATTCGTGGACTCAGAGTCTGCCCTTCTCTGAACTGGGGACCCGATCCTAGTGTATTACTCGATTTGGTCTTTCCAGTATTCAGATTTGACCGATTTCAGTTTCAAATATCATTTTCTAATATTTTAGATTTTCTATGATTTTCTGGAATTTTCCTGAATTAAATTGAAAATCTTCAAAACCGGTGTCGACCAGTGCCGCTGACCGATTCCCAGATTTTTAATTTGCAAACAGATTGGAATTTCTAGAAGGGCCTTTAGACATTATCTCTTAGAATTATATTTCTTACCTAAATACTTTTTCTGAGGATTTTATGAATTTATGAAAATTCCACCGGAGTCGGTATCGGCCGGTATCGCTGATTGATTCCGGGATTTTTAGTTTTAAAACTATAAAGTATTTCTTAAAACAGATTTCACCATGATTCTTAAACTAATATTCTTAATTTTTGATAATTTTTGCGGGTCGTTCCGAGATACTTGATTTCGGGACGATTTCGGTATTTTTCCGAAAGTTTTCCGCATCCGCAACCGAATCCCGGGAATCCGCCACTTTCATTATTTTCATTTTCTATTCCAAGAGAATATCTTACTTTTCCATTTTCTTTTCCTTTTCCTATTTTTCTTTCTTTCCTTTTCCTTCCACCAGAAGCTTCCTTTTCCTTCCACCAGAAGCTTCCTTTAGCTTCCTCCATAAGCCACTCCAAGCTTCTCCAACACTCCACCCCAAGCTTCTCCAACACTCCACCAAAATATCTCCACCTCACCCATCTCCATGGCTGGCCATGATTGGCCAAGAGAAACACCTCACCCCCTCCACTTTGCAAATAACCCCCTCTCTTTTATTTATTTGCATCACCTTCACATATTCCAAACTCCTATAAATACCTCTCCTTCTCCATTCCACTTCATTCACCAAAGCCTTCACCACCACCAACTCCTTCTTCATCTCCACCACAACAACAACCACTACAACTTTTCCAACTCCTTACCTTCATCTTCCTCCTCCTCCATCTCCATTCAAACCACCACAACTCCAATAACTCCACCAAAGTCTCCACCTTCTCTTTTACCTTCTCCAAAACTACCACTACAACAAAACCTCTCCACAAAACTACCACCACCATCAACATCTCTTCATAAAAACCTCCACCTTCTTCTTCTTCTTCATCAACTTCAATCACAACCATCAAAATCTGTTCTGCACTCTGTTTTCAGACTATTAGTCGACTTGAACCCTTTATTAGTCGACTACCCCATTTTCCTAGTCGACTAACTTCCTGAAATGCGACCTTGTCAGTCGACTACCTCATTTTCCTAGTCGACTAACCTTTCCTTTGAAACACAGCTCTCTGAGACACAGTCCTTACTAGTCGACTTGATCCTCTTCTATAGTTGACTAACTCCTTTATTAGTCGACTAACCATTTCATCCTAGTCGACTAACTTTTCTTCCTGAAACGCAGTTCTCCCAAACGCAGCCTTACTAGTCGACTTGTCCCTTATCTATAGTCGACTAACCCCTTCATAAGTCGACTACTATATCTCCCTAGTCGACTAATCTTGACTGTTTGCTGTGGTTAATCCTTTTCTTGAATATGAACCTTATCCTCGAGACTTGCATCATATATTGGTATTGCTTGACTTGTCACTTGACAAACATCATCTTCCCTTCTCTCTTTCTCTCTCCTCTTCACTCTACATATTCATATCATATTTTATGGCGCGTCCCGAGTTCCGTGGATTTCGGACCTTTCGGCATTCTGGTGTATCAGGCGAGTGTTCTCGCTTTCTTCTGGACTTTCTTATTTCGGCGAGTGTTCTCGCTATCCTCTTGCATTGCTATTTTCATCGACTATGTGAGTATTCTCGCTCTCGTCTCCATTTGAGTTTCCCCGTTTCGTCGGGTCGATAAGTATTTCACTTCATATTTCTATGTTTATGTATTGCCCGCAACTGCTTGTGTTAGGGTAGTTTCATTCTTGTACATATACCATGCCTGTGTTTTGCTTACTTCCTTATCGTATACCATGCGTGGCCGACCCTTCGTGGTCGTTGAATTCTGGGTTTCTGCTATGTTAACACTTGCCATGCTATTACTTTAGACCTGTCAGTTGCATGCTACTATTTAACACATGTATATCACTTGGCAACTGATATGTTATACTTGCCATGCCATTACTTCATACATGTTATTTACATGCTTCTATTTAACTCCTGTTTGTACCACCTGTTAACTGATGTGTTATCACCTGACACCTGACATGCTATTATTTGTCAAGACCTCTTGTTATGACATGACTTGCCACTGACCTTATATCAATCTCTTGACATGATTGGTTACCTGCTTCCTGTTATGCCTGTTATATTAATACTTGACTTGTGATTACCACATTACGGGAATCCTGACCTGTTATCCTGAATGGAACTAAGTGCCACACGGAACAAAGTGTCACACCACACGGTGGGGGCCACCTCTTGAATCTGTGGGGGCCACCTCTAGAATCCATCCCCTCAGAACAAAGTGCCACATAGAACAAAGTGCCACACCACACGGTGGGGGCCACCTCTTGAATCTGTGGGGGCCACCTCTTGAATCTGTAGGGCCATTTCCTGTCTTGTTATCCTGTATTTTATACAGTGACCTGTACTCCTGAATTCCTGATCATGTCCTCCTTCATGTTATATTATACTTGCTTGATATATTATAATAAGACAACTTGCACCCGGTTTGGGGGAAACTGATGGGCCCTGATTAATCATGTTCATGGTGGCACTATCGAGTCACGCGTAGCCACATTCTTGAGGGATCTCCTGGCGGCCACCAGGGATTCCGTGGGGTGTACTGGCACCCCTACTCCTGTCTATTCTTGCTGGGTATGCACACGCCCTAGGCCTATTTCTATGGGATCTGCGATACTCTATTCCTGTTCGGGCGTCCATAAGTCCTGGTACCTAGCGGTACGTTCCGGCTCAGCACCGGATACTCTTGAACCGTTGTCCCGGGCATGTACGGGGCCCATCCGAACATGATTCATCGAACTTTATCAGTTTCCAAATAACTTGCTATATAAGTTGTAAGCGGAAGTATGTGGAATAGGACACATACTGAAGCCTGGAACTTAGACGGCCCCAATTATAATAATAGGCTAATATATACAATCTGTTGTGTTGTTTTGTAACTCGGGTTGTATGTGCTTGGATTACGATGATATGAGATAAAGGTATATAGATGAGGGTTTCCTTGTTTGGATTATTCCTTCGATGTACTAGTCTCATGGAGCCGTGACTGTTTTCCATTATATTTGCAAAGGGGAAAACTTACAAAAAAAAGAGTTTGAGAAGCTAAATTACAAGTATTCTCAAAAGATTACAAGTAGATCTCCTCAGAGATTCTGGGAAAATGTGCCGATAGGAGTCTGGTCAGCGCGCGACCACTTTGTCCCTTTGACGATGCGAGCGTTTGGGATTCCCTTCTCGCCTGGTTCCGGGAATCAGAGAATAGAGAGTTGGTAGAACTCTCTTGCTACTTCTCAAAACCGCCTTCTGTGATGAGGAATTCCTTCTCGCCTGGTTCCGGAGATTCCTTGAAGAAAAAGGGGTTTGTTAGGGTATCACCACCCTGAGAAGAGAAGTATTTCTCCTGAAGATTTCTGAATTAGAGATTGCACGGTGCGTTGGTGAAGAAGTCTCTGCTTGAGGAGTCCTCTCTTTTCTCTGATGCGATTCTGCGATCTTTGATGCTGCGATCCGATCCTTTTCCCTTGTGCCCCTGGCGGGCTATTTATAGGGAAAGCAAGGGTAAAACTGCCCTCTTGAAGATATGGAAACAGATTGAATCGAATCTGTTTATATCTGGAAAGTAGCCTTGCTGCGAGGCTAAAATAGCTTCCGCGGAGCTAGAAAATGGCAAGTCGGTTGATCTTCCCGATTTGTTGTAATCCTTTCCATATCGTCGGAGGATTCCCTTTGATCCTCTTACTCGTTTTGAGAGAGTCAAGAGATTGTGGCAATCACCTGCCATATCTGGTCTCTAATTGGATTTGATCTGATTGGATCCGACCTCATCCGGAGATTTGATTGACCAATAGCGGAGCTGTCCGCTTTGAAGCTCGTAGCGGAGCTGGAGGCAATTCCTGGCGAAGTCCGAAAAAAGGCTTTTCGGCGAAGCTGTCAGTTAGCTTCCTGGCGATGCTCTGGATGATGCTAGCCTCTCAAGCGAGGCTATCTCCTTGGGCTGATGTAATGCTAGATGTTAGCATTTTAGACCTGCTGAGGTCTGTTTAGAAACAATCTGGGTTCACTGTTCTGCTTGCTGGATCAGTGGAGTCCAAGCTGCTTCCTTGTCCCTTGGAGGTGGGTGAAAAACTGGTCTTCAGCTCGTCTGTCGCTAGACATTGTTCGGACCAATGAGAATCTTGTCTTTTTTAAGTGTCAACAGTGACCTAAGTTTGTACGATCTGTTTTGCTTGTAATCGGCTTTATTCGGTTTTATCGGTTTTTATCGGTTTTATGTTAGTTTAGGAGATATCTAGTGTTGCCTGTTATGCCAACTATGATTCCTGTTATGACACCTGTTATTCCTGTTATGACTCCTGTTATTCCTGTTATGATTCCTGTTATGATTCCTGTTATAATTCCTGTTATGACACCTGTAATTCCTGTTACGAACTCCTGTTATGATTCCTGTTATGATTCCTGTTATGTACTCCTGTTATAACCATTGTGTGAATTGCCACGAATGTTTTCATCGGATTTTACATCGGCTTTCCGATTTTATGATTATGTTATACATGTTCATACCTGTTATACTTGTATTCTAACCCTACTGTCTTCTGTTCTTATCTGATCATATCATGAGTACTTCCTACTTGATATCATTTGTTCTATGCACACTTGTGCTCATCCTGCTTCGCCACTTGGCTTTCATATCACACTCGCCTGGGGAGTGTCACTGACTCCCTTGGACCTCACGTCCAGGTCATGGAGCTAGGAGCGTATGGATTCTCCCTGTTGCTGATCAGAGTGGCGCAGCGGTAGCGTGGATCTCCAGCAAACCGTTCAGAGCTCCATCCTCCCAGGCCCCCTTTGCACCTCTCGAGTTTTCCTTTTGTAAAACTCGTGAGTGCCTTGGTACTGTTCATACTTGTACATCTCTTTGAATTCCCGCAATTGCGCATATCAGTGATATAATATTCATGTAATATTGGATCACCTCTGGTGATAACTTTGTAATTGTACTCATGTGTTGGAATGTATAATGTACCACTTGCTTCCGTACTCTGATTCTTGCCTGTACTGATGCTTAGCGTATATACGTGAAGGTACTTCTGACTTGTGTATATACGTTGCAGTAATGTCTCCATATCCGCCAGGATCGGGGCGTTACAGAAATGCCATCGATGCCTCCACCAGTGCTCTTCTTGACGCTGAAGATAAGATCGGGAAGGCCAGAGAGATGATCAGGAAGGGAAATCTTCTCTTATCCAAGGCTGAACCGGTGCATCTTGAAGAAACTGCGCGGCTTGAGCAGCTCAAGGCTTAGAGTGACGAACTCTCGCGGCAGGGATTATTGCAAAGGGCAACTTTGGCTGAGGTCGAAGCCCGTTTGGCCCAGGCGATGGATTTCAATGAGGCTGAGCTGAGGTCGCAGGCGCTTGCCCAGGCTGCTGATGACAGGAGGACGAGGCTGGCTTCCCTTGAAGAGCGGATCAGATCTTATGATGTACGCCCGTAGGTCGTAGTATATGTGCCTCCATGTATCCCATCCTTTTGGAATCAATGAAAATTTCTTTTTTGTTTTAACTCCCTATCGAATCTCCAACTCGTTTCATTTGTTGAATTGTCTTTTCCAAGTTGTATTGCAGCCGCTTGAGAACATAGTCCTTGTTGGTTTGAATAATGAGACTTGGCTATCTGTCAGTTCAGAGGTCGCGATGACATAACTGGTTGAGGAGCCAACAAGCCCGAAACTGGTCCTTGTTGGATCGAAAGATGAGACCTGTCTTTTGTAAATGTCGACAGGCTCAAGATTGAGACTTAGCTGTCTGCTGGTTCAGAGGTCGCAATGACATAACCGATTGAGACGCCATCAAGCTCAAAATTGGTGATACTTATCTTTTGTAAATGTCAACAAGCATCGAGACCTGTCTTTTGTAATTGTCAACAGGGCTCAAGGTTGAGACTTGTCTTTTATAAATGTCAACAAGCTCAAAATTGAGACTTAGCTGTCTGCTGGTTCAGAGGTCGCAATGACATAACCGATTGAGACGCCACCAAGCTCAAGGTAGGTGATACTTGTCTTTTGTAAATGTCAACAAGTATCGAGACCTGTCTTTTGTAAATGTCAACAGGGCTCGGGATTGAGACTTAGATGTCTGTTGGTTCAGAGGTCGCAATGACATAACCGATTGAGACGCCACCAAGCTCAAAAATTGGTGATACTTGTCTTTTATAAATGTCAACAAGTATCGAGACCTGTCTTTTGTAAATGTCAACAGGGCTCGGGGTTGAGACTTGTCTTTTGTAAATGTCAACAAGCTCAAAATTGAGACTTAGCTGTCTGCTGGTTCAGAGGTCGCAATGACATAACCGATTGAGACGCCACCAAGCTCAAGGTAGGTGATACTTGTCTTTTGTAAATGTCAACAAGTATCGAGACCTGTCTTTTGTAAATGTCAACATGGCTCGGGGTTGAGACTTAGCTGTCTGTTGGTTCAGAGGTCGCAATGACATAACCGATTGAGACGCCACCAAGCTCAAAAATTAGTGATACTTGTCTTTTGTAAATGTCAACAAGTATCGAGACCTGTCTTTTGTAAATGTCAACAGGGCTCTAGGTTGAGACTTAGCTGTCTGCTGGTTCAGAGGTCGCAATGACATAACCGATTGAGATGCCACCAAGCTAAAAAATTGGTAATGGAATTTGGGAAGAGGTCTCGTTTTCACGGGGAGAAGCGAGGGAATCACTGTCATAGGTTTAATGTTAACATAACAGCGAAATGTATATATGATCTTACCATTCTATGGATGAGAATTGGTAAGTGATTTTGGTGGTCTCGCTTTCACGGGGAGAAACGAGGGAACTGTTGTCATAGGTATAATGTTAACATAACAGCGAAATGTATATGTGGCCCTACCATTCTATGGATGAGAATTAGTAAGTGATTTCGGAGGTCTCATTTTCATGGGGAGAAACGAGGGAACTGCTGTCATAGGTATAATGTTAACATAACAGCGAAATGTATATGTGGCCCTACCATTCTATGGATGAGAATTGGTAAGTGATTTTGGAGGGGGAATCAAATGGGAATAGGTCCCTTAGGATTTTTAGCAAACCCTCAGCTGTCAACGGGTTTGATATGCCTTTACCAACTACCGTTTGAGTTAGGCTAGCCATGCTATTCCCCTCAGCATGATGAGTTGTCGAGGACTTATGTTGGGCTTACATGCCAACATTTTCCTCTATCCTTAATCGTTAAGGATGTTGGATTATCTGGTTAATGTATGCATAACCTTGATTCGTCTT
Organism: Agave tequilana; assembly: GCA_038442645.1. Taxonomy (NCBI): domain Eukaryota; kingdom Viridiplantae; phylum Streptophyta; class Magnoliopsida; order Asparagales; family Asparagaceae; genus Agave; species Agave tequilana. The sequence continues at coordinate 839,222 of JAVJIF010029680.1, read as the reverse complement.
CGTGACAACCAGTGCACGACCAGGTTCCTACTGGTTTACGGTTGTATGATCTCGCTTGGAGGAAGAGAAAGGCTCTCTTTGTGTGTACTTTGGACACGAAGATCTTGATCAGAGGTGTAGTGTTAACTTGATCATGAGAAGGATCCTTGATTAAGGATAATACTTTTTTAAGAACTTTCCATTGATCGGCATCATGAGTAGGTCGCCATCTGAAGTCCTAAGGCGGTATGCTCCGTTTGAATAGACTGTTTCTATTACAAACGGTCCTTCCCATTTAGGCTGAAATTTGCCTTTGGTCTTGTGCGTCATAATCATCGGTCGCCTGACGGCTAGAACCAGATCTCCTTTTTGGAAGACTCTCTGTTTGACCTTCTTATTGAAAGCTTTTGAGATTCGAGCTTGATACAGCTCAATATGTTGCTGAGCTTGTAGTCGCTTCTCATCTAGGGCTTCGAGCTCTTGAAGACGCAACCGATCATTGTCCTATGATGTGATTTTAGTGGTCAGAGCTACTCGCAGTGATGGCATCTGGATTTCCAATGGGATAACTGCTTCGCACCCATATACTAAGGAAAAAGGCGCATTGCATGTCGGTGTCCGAACCGTGGTTCGGTAGGCCCAGAGACATTCACCGAGCTTTTCGTCCCAATCTCGCTTATTCGAGGAGACGAACTTCTTGAGTAGCTTGATAATCGTTTTGTTGAATGCTTCTACCAAGCCATTGGCGGCAGGATTATAGGCAGTTGAAGTCACATTCTGAATTCGGTATTTATCGCAGAACCGATAGAATACTTGGCTTATGAATTGGGGACCGTTGTCGTGGATGATCCGCCTAGGGACACCAAATCGATGGATGACATGGTGTTTGATGAAATTAACCACGTTAGAGGTTTTGGCTTCAGCCGATGGTATAGCCTCTGCCCACTTTGAGAAGTAATCGGTTATTGCCAGGATAAACCGTTGACCTTTTGTCGAAGAGGGGCTAATTGGCCCTACGACGTCTATTCCCCATGCTTCAAATGGCCATGAAGTAACAGTCAGGTGGAGCAACTCCGAAGGCTGATGTATAAAGTCCGCATGGATTTGACACGCTTTACACCTTCGTGCATATTAAATGGCGTTGGCTATCATAGTTGGCCAATAATATCCAAGTCTATGCAACCTGTCTTTAAGTTTTGGACCTGGCTGATGAGCTTCGCAAATGCCGTCGTGTGCTTCTTTAAGCACTTCCTGTGCCTCTGAATGAGAAAGACAACGGAGGAGGACACCGTCATATGAACGACGGTAAAGTGTCTTCAAAGTTGGATCGTAGTAGAAATGGAGAGACCTTCGTCTGATAGACGCCGCTTCTTTAGGATCATCTGGAAGCAGACCGTGCAAAGCATAGTCAATGAGAGAAAAGCGCCAATCTCTCGGCTCAAGATCCGTAGAGATATTATAGACTCTCGGGTTCTTAGCATATGCAGAGCATACAAGATGTCGAGTTGCGACTGTGAGGTGATACTCGGTGTCGGCTGGCAAGGCTAGTGTTGTTGCTAATGCAGCAAGATCATCCGCCTTGGTATTCTGGGATGAGACATGTGCCCGATGTAGAAGCCTTCAAATAGGTTAGCCAATTCGATGGTCGTGTGATAATAAGGCACCAAGTCCTCATGAAGGACCTCATATTCACCCTTAACCTGACTAATGATCAGTTTTGAATCGCCATAAACTTTGAGGTAGCGTACCCCCATTCTATGGACAAGCTGAAGATCAATGAGCAGGGCATTATATTCCGCTACATTGTTGGAGCACGATTCCGTCAAGAAAAATGCTCTGGGAAGGACATGATTCTATGGGGAGATAAACACAACCCCCACTCCGGCAATGATCTTGCCTCTAGGGCCCATTCGCGATGCTCCATCGAAGAACATCTGCCACACTTCCTCCTCTGAGGTTGCATTGGATTCGAAGACTTCATCTGGAATATCTTCGTGAAGCTTTGAATGTTCCGGAACAGGATGAGCAGCCAGGAACTCTGCAAGAGCCTGGCCTTTAATCGCCTTCTGAGGGGTAAAGATCATGTCGTATTGAGACAATAAAAGTATCCACTTAGCCAATCTTGAATTCAATGATCCTGGCTTCGTCATAAGAAAGCGCAAAGGGTTCACTCTGGAGATGACATGTATGGCTTGACCGACCAAATAATGTCGCGTCTTCTGAACAGAGAAGACGAGAGCTAAACACTCTTTCTCGATAGGATTGTAGCGAGATTCTGCTCCTATGAGGGTCCTGCTTAGGTAATAAATGGCGTGCTCGTGACCGTCGTCGTCCTTTTGAGCGAGGAGGGCACCGAGAGAATAGTCCATAGCTTTCACATAAAGTAAGAATGGTTTCCCTGATGTAGGGGCCACTAAGACTGGAGGCTTTGTGAAATACCTCTTGATGTCTTCATAAGCTTCCTGACAAGCTTGATCCCATACGAAGGAAGTGAAAATCGCCTAGAGGGGGGGTGAATAGGTGATGGCTAATCTAATGGTCACTTGAGGACAAATAATGTTAGAAATTAAAAACTATTATGACCAAATTAAAACTATTACACTAAACACTATGTATAACACAAGAGTGTAGCCGAATTCCCCGTGAAGGGCTCTGGACTAACTCCTCTAGATTCCCCTTGAATGGGTTGAGGTGTCGCGTTGGCTCTCTTGGTTGAATACAAGTGTTAGCAAACAATCCCACGCAAGTATATCAATTAAGCACACAATATATCAAGCATGTAAAGATAAAGACAAGTAATAGCATGCAAGATATAAATAAGAGAGAGAAAGAGCAATCGCAAACATAAGGGATTTGTTTCGAGGTTCGAGCACACTTGCTCTACATCCCCGCCTTCGACACACGAAGGATTTTCACTATGCTCGATCCCAATGGATCTCTCCTTGGTGCCGCAACACCTACAATCCTTCGGACTCCCTAGTCCCGTACACACGCAAGCTCTCTAGCTTGCCGAGGCCGCACTTCAAACCAAAGAGTTCACAACTGAACTCTAAACCACCACGAGCATACTTGCCCGTTTCCTCAAAGAACAAAGAAAAGATCTTTGGTGATCACAACACTTTGATCACCTAAAAACAAACTCACTACAACACTCCTATAGGATGATATAGTAATGGATAGCTCAAGTGTATGTGTGAGAAAACAAGGAAAGAGATGATGGTAGAAAACTCAAGAAAACCTCTTTTAACACTCTTGATAAAAACTCCCCTTTTGATTGGAAGTATTAGCTCTCAATTTAGTGGAGAAAACTCTTCTAATGAAGTAGGAAAAACTGGCTCAAAGTCCACTAGAAATCTTGGCACAAAACAATGACCAAACCCCCAAATTTATAGGCTAGGAAAAACTAGCCGTTGGGGTCTGTCAGGCCTGCCAGTCGACCGGACGGTCGACCGCCAACGGTTAAAAATCCGACCGTTGGAGCCTCCGGTCGACCGCCCGGTCGACCCAAAAGAACAAAGAGCACTGCTCTCAGTTCCGGTCGACTGAGTCGGGCGACCGGCCATCTGCCAGGTCAAGACGTGCACGTCTGTGCACGTCGGTCGACCTATCCGGTCGGCCGACTTCAGACTCGGTCGACCGTCAGGTCGACCGCTGAAGCCTGAAACACAGAAAACTGGGATTTGAAAGTTGTTCTTTTTGGTTCAAATAAAATCCCATAAATACTCAGAAAATCTACAAAAATAGTTTTACCAATATACTTTGATAAACAAATATGCTTGCACAAAATCAAGGCATGTCATAAAAGATTGGACTATTTTTGTAAGGAGGAAAATATTGGCTCAAATGAAAACTTGTATTTTCCAAAACTCCTTTAAATACAAAAACTAGATATTTTGAATTCTATTAAAGCATAGTGTGTATGGATATGATCCTCTACACACATAAGATGAAATATCTATGTTTTTGACGTTAGGCATAAAACTTGATTTTGGTTAAAGATATGTATATGAGAAATACCAAAAACCAATTGATATTTTGTCAAATGAAAAATCTTTTACCAAAATGAAAAGTCTTTTCTAAACTGAAAATTCTTTTATAAAAAGACAATTAAATCAAGAGTGTGTGTGTGTGATATATATTTGAGCAATCCACCAACTATTCTATCCTTTACATTTTAACTAAAAATAAAATCTTATACCTAGACACAAATCTTGATCTTGAAGTCTTCTCATCTTCTTGACTTGGTCCAAATACGATCCACCGAGCTCAAATCTTGATGTGGTCTTGATGCATAGGCTCGTGAATCAACCGGTGCTAGCTCCAAAACTTGACTTTAAATCCTTTGTTGAAGCTCCACACCTACTAAGATCTTAATCATGAATCTGTCACTAATTAAGTACAAGATCATTAGTACTATAACTACATGAGTTTGATCATCATCAAAACTAGAGTGATGGGCCTTTGGGCCAACAATCTCCCCCTTTTTGATGATGACAAAACTCATGAAGTTATATATGCATGGATTAAAGTAAAGCTTCAAAGAAGCTCCCCCTTAACACATGCATAACAATAAGATAAATAAATATGCAATGTATGCTCATAAACATGTATGCAAATGTATGGAGATAAACCAAATCAAATCTTTTTCTCCTATTTGCAAAACAAAACATATATGCATAAAACATAAATTATACTAATCATGCATATAAACCACAAATTCTTCTCCCCCTTTTTGTCAATCATCAACAAAGGGGTTAAAGTAAAACAAAACAAATTTTCTCCCCTTTTTGTCCGAAACAAAGAATCAATGAAGGGGTAAACCAAATTATGCAATAAAGGTTATATGCGATATACATTCATGAAGAGGAAGACGCTAAGTTAACTTCCCTACACATATGCATTACATGAAGAAGGGATGATAATCCCCAATTCACATAACACATATTATGTAATGCATAAGAGGAGATGTGAAGCTCCCCCTACACACGTGTACCACATAAAGAAGAGTTGTCAAGCTCCTCAATACACTCAACATGAATCTATATGTGGAAGAGATGTTAAGCTCTCCTTGCATATAGGCAATACAAATCAAAAATGTTGATTTTTCTTATTAAAACAAAATTTTGAATTTTTCAATAAAACAAATTTTGAATTTTGATATCAATTAGAAAATGATCAATTGTAAAAATAGTGATCAATAGTAAAGTAATGATCAACCATATTGATACCAATTTAAAAACTAATGCATAAGCTTGAAAAATAAGATTGGAATTAAGCTTAGCATTAATAAACTTTGTGCTTTATATAAATCCATTTTAATACAAGCACACAACAAACATATATATGTATGAAAAATGAGTATACCAATTGCTATTGAAATTGATACATACAATTGAACTTGATACATACATATACATAAATATGAGTATATACAAAAAGAGTCATATTGATACCAATTGAAAATGTCCAATGATACCAATTGAAAATTAAGCTTAAGTGTATATATCATATAATCTACCACATGAAGAATTCGAACTAGTTAAATGAAAATGTTTGAAAATTAGTACGGAATCCTTCAATCAAGGAATAAATCAAAAATATTTTTCATGAAATATGTATAAATCACATGGCATCATGAAAATGGCAATAAAGCTCAATATTCCTTTAAATGAGACAATATCATAAATTTTGAAAACATAAAAAATCATCACAAATTTTTTATAAAAAATATATACATATTTCAAGGTATATGTATGTTTTGACAACACAAGAAGTATACATACATATCCCTAAACACAACTGAGTCCATATATATAGATTTGCAAGAAAGGCAAATGACTCAAGAGGTATACATGTATATCTTAAAGTTTGGCAAAATAAACATATACATGAAATGAAAGCACATGATCATAACACAAATTCAAAATGGGAATACAAGTTTAAAAATATATGGATCATCAAAACTAGACTATACTAGCACACCTAATGGGCACAAATAAGCAATCAAACCCAACCATATATAGATTTATTTGTGGCTCACAATGTGTACAAGTATAAATCCTAGTGTTGACAAAAACTAACATTTAAACTAATATTCAAATCATGAAGCATCAAATATTGAGAATACAAAAGAATTTATCCATATGATAAAAAAATAGGATCATTTGTATATCTTATAAACTAATTGAAGAATAAATAACTAGTATAAAATAGTTTTTGAACAACTAGTTAAAGATCCTTCAGATACATCAAATCATATGTTTTTCATAAAACATAACTAAGTACATAAAGATTTAATCACTCATGGTCTATAAATCTCAAAATGATCATGAACCTAAGTCATGAATTAATAAATGAAGATGTGAGTGTTAAAAGATCATGTAAATAGTATTTTTATGAAATTAGTCATTTAAGCTCAAAAAGATCATAAGTTACATTTTTAACAAAACAAAAACATGAAAAATTATTTTTCATTAAATCACTAATCTTCATGGTATATGTATGATTTATCCAAAACTAACAATACACATACATATCCCAAACATAAAAGAGTCTATTAATGATATTTGCATGAAGGCAAGAGACTCACGGGTATACATGTATATTTATTAGATTTGAATTAATAATACATATACATGAAGTAAAACATGAAAATTGGTAACACATGTATAAATGAAAGAATCATCAAAACTAGTTTATACATATGCATATAGTGGGTACAAATGAGCATGAAGTGCAATCATATATAAAACAAATGTAGCTCACTATTTGTACATGTATAATACAAGTTTTGATATAAACTACATCTAAGCATGTTTTTACCACATGAAGCACATTAAATCATAAAACATGAACATGCTATGAATATTATGAATGAACAAGCATGAACATAAATAAAATAGGAGTTTAGAGATTGTTACCAACTCCAAAGCTCCAAATATGGTGGTCATCCCACCAAAATCTCCTTGATAGTGATGCATCCAATGTGTGTCTATCAAGTCCATGTGCATCCACTACCAAAGCACCAATCCTCTCACGTCGTGTGAGAGCCCTCACCTACATCAAATACACAAGGTGGGGGTTTTGGTACACATATTTTCTTGGGTCCTTTGGGGTTAGTCTTGTAAGGAACCCAAAAAATTTTATTATTAGCAAAATTAAAATGATGCAACTTGTCATAACAAAATTTTGCTAAATGGCCTTTACGGCCACAATGTGTACAAGTGTACACCTTAGTATGCTTATGTGAATGTTTGTGATCGTGTTGTGCAACATAAGCAAATGCATGATGATGTTGTGCATGAATGTGTGGAGTTTGTTTCTTTGAAAATATTGACTCCAACCTAGTATGGTTAAATGCACAAGAGTTCAAAATTGAACTCAAACAATCCATTTTATTTTTCAAAACTTTAATCTCATTAGTGGTGGAATGTAAAGCATGATGAGATATGAAATCATTTTTCTTTTTCTTTTGAGCAACAAAATCTTTTTCTTTTTCACAAATCTTTCTTTTCAAAAACTTATTTTCTTGAAAAACAATTTCCTTTTGTTTTTCCACCAAAGCAATATCATTTTTCAAAGCCACATTTCCTTCACATAAATCATTCAATTTAGACATCAAGGAAATATTTTCATTTTTCAAATCTTCATTTTTCTTTTCTAAACATGCAATATTATTTCTAAATGAATCTTGTTCTATATGCATGCAAGCCATATTCTTTTTCAAATTTTTATTATCTTTCTTAATCATGTCATATTTCTCAAGCAATAATTGACAAAATGTGGAAAACTCATCATATGACATGTTATTATCCTCTTCTACCTCGGATTCGGTAGTTACCTCAAGGGGGTTATCCCCTTGGACCATATAACACTAGTTGGAGGTATCGCTTCCAACATCCGAATCGCTCCCCGCATAATATAGATCTTTTTCACCGAGGGAGGTGATGATGTTCCATGCTATAAAAGTCAAATCAACATTAGCAACCCTAAATAAATAATCATCATTTAGGGTAGATTTTAAAGCATGTAGGGCTTTTGCATTAGCCTCACTATTCTTACCATTTAAACAATATGCATTATTAGTAGTGGCAAGATAAACACTAAATCCTAAGGCTTTGAGATACAAGGACATCTTAACCTTCCAAATTTGGATGTTAAGAATGTCAAAAGTGGGTGGTGACATGAAGTCCATGGTGTGTGTACAAAATATTATGATTAGCCTAAAATGAGGATCTTTAACTCTTAGGTTGTTAGACCCAAATCAAGAGCACTAGCTCTGATACCAATTGAAAATCACCTAGAGGGGGGTGAATAGGTGATGGCTAATCTAATGGTCACTTGAAGACGAATAATGTTAGAAATTAAAAACTATTATGACCAAATTAAAACTATTACACTAAACACTATGTATAACACAAGAGTGTAGCCGAATTCCCCGTGAAGGGCTCTGGACTAACTCCTCTTGATTCCCTTGAATGGGTTGAGGTGCCGCATTGGCTCTCTTGGTTGAATACAAGTGTTAGCAAATAATCCCACGCAAGTATATCAATTAAGCACACAATATATCAAGCATGTAAAGATAAAGACAAGTAATAGCATGCAAGATATAAATAAGAGAGAGAAAGAGCAATCGCAAACACAAGGGATTTGTTTCGAGGTTCAAGCACACTTGCTCTACATCCCCGCCTTCGACACACGAAGGATTTTCACTATGCTCGATCCCAATGGATCTCTCCTTGGTGCCGCAACACCTACAATCCTTCGGACTCCCTAGTCCCGTACACACACAAGCTCTCTAGGTTGCCGAGGCCGCACCTCAAACCAAAGAGTTCACAACTGAACTCTAAACCACCACGAGCACACTTGCCCGTTTCCTCAAAGAACAAAGAAAAGATCTTTGGTGATCACAACACTTTGATCACCTAAAAACAAACTCACTACAACACTCCTATAGGATGATATAGAAATGGATAGCTCAAGTGTATGTGTGAGAAAACAAGAAAAGAGATTATGGTAGAAAACTCAAGAAAACCTCTTTTAACACTCTTGATAAAAACTCCCCTTTTGATTGGAAGTATTAGCTCTCAATTTAGTGGAGAAAACTCTTCTAATGAAGTAGGAAAAACTGGCTCAAAGTCCACTAGAAATCTTGGCACAAAACAATGACCAAACTCCCAAATTTATAGGCTAGGAAAAACTAGTCGTTGGGGTCTGTCAGGCCTGCCGGTCGACCGCCAACGGTCAAAAATCCGACCGTTGGAGCCTCCGGTCGACCCAAAAGAACAGAGAGCACTGCTCTCAGTTCCGGTTGACTGAGTCGGGCGACCGGCCATCTGCCAGGTCAAGGCGTGCACGTCTGTGCACGTCGGTCGACCTATCCGGTCGGCCGACTTCAGACTCGGTCGACCGTCAGGTCGACCGCTGAAGCCTGAAACACAGAAAACTAGGATTTGAAAGTTGTTCTTTTTGGTTCAAATAAAATCCCATAAATACTCAGAAAATCTACAAAAATAGTTTTACCAATATACTTTGATAAACAAATATGCTTGCACAAAATTAAGGCATGTCATAAAAGATTGGACTATTTTTGTAAGGAGGAAAATATTGGCTCAAATGAAAACTTGTATTTTCCAAAACTCCTTTAAATACAAAAACTAGATATTTTGAATTCTATTAAAGCATAGTGTGTATGGATATGATCCTCTACACACATAAGATGAAATATCTATGTTTTTGACGTTAAGCATAAAACTTGATTTTGGTTAAAGATATGTATATGAGAAATACCAAAAACCAATTGATATTTTGTCAAATGAAAAATCTTTTACCAAAATGAAAAGTCTTTTCTAAACTGAAAATTCTTTTATGAAAAGACAATTAAATCAAGAGTGTGTGTGTGATTATATTTGAGCAATCCACCAACTATTCTATCCTTTACATTTTAACTAAAAACAAAATCTTATACCTAGACACAAGTCTTGATCTTGAAGTCTTCCCTTGAAGTCTTCTCATCTTCTTGACTTGGTCCAAATACGATCCACCAAGCTTAAATCTTGATGTGGTCTTGATGCATAGGCTCGTGAATCAACCGGTGCTAGCTCCAAAACTTGACTTTAAATCCTTTGTTGAAGCTCCACACCTACTAAGATCTTAATCATGAATCTGTCACTAATTAAGCACAAGATCATTAGTACTATAAGTACATGACTTTGATCATCATCAAAACTAGAGTGATGGGCCTTTGGGCCAACAGGAAGCACCCTTTTTCATGAGTCGGGTGAACGGTTGACAGCGGCCTGAGAGATTTGCAATGAATCTTCTGTTATAAGCCAGCCTGCCTTGTAAGCCTCTATAAGCTCTTTGAGATTCCTCGGTGGATGCATGCTCTGAATGGCTTTGACCTTATCTGGGTCAAGATGAATTCCTTTTGATGTAACAATAAACCCAAGGAACTTGCCACTTGACACTCCCAAGAAGGATTTTATCGGGTTCATTTTCAGCTGATGAGCCCGCATTATATCGAACATTGTTCTTAGGTCGCCGAGATGTTCATCCTTGTTACGGCTTTTGACAGCAATGTCGTCGACATAGCACTCTATGGTTTTTCGGAGATGATCGCGGAAGATCATACTCATTGCCCGCTGGTAGGTTGCTCCGGCGTTCTTCAGTCCGAAGGGCATTACAGTGTAGCAGTATACCCCAATTGGTGTTCGGAATGAAGTATGCTTCTCGTCGTCGGGATACATCTTAATTTGGTTGTACCTTGAAAAGCCGTCCATGAAAGACATCCTTTCGAATCCGCATGTGTTGTCAATCATGACGTCGGTGATGGGCAGTGGGAATTCGTCTTTAGGACAGGCCGTATTAAGATCACGGTAGTCGATACAAATCCGTATTTTCCCGTTCTTCTTGAGAACTGGGACGATGTTAGCTACCCAATCTGGATGTCGTTCCTCCCGGATGAAGCCACATGCAATGAGCTTGTGAACTTCGGCTTCAATAGCTTCCATAATGTTCGGGCAATACCGACGTTGTTGCTGCTTGACTGGCTTGACGTCGGGCTTGATGTTTAGACGGTGCATAGCGACTCGTGGATCAAGTCCGGGCATGTCTTCGTAGCTCCATGCGAAGACATCTATATACTCTTTTATGAGCATTATCAATTCTTCCTTTTCTATAAGTGATAGGCTTTCACTTATAAAAATGGATTTGGGGTGATCTTGATTACCCAAGTTGACCTGCATCACCTTGTCTTCAGTAGGTGGTTCACGCAGCTCGAATCGCTTTTCCTACTGGAGGTTTAATTGCTGGGCCCATGGTTCCTCATCAGCAGCCTCTGCAGGTTCCAATTGACTGCTTGAAGTCATATTAACAGTGAGGTTTTCAAACATTCCTCCTACACTGACATCTGAGTCCCACTCGGAGGATGAGGCCGAATGTGATGGAATTGGTCCATCGTCTTTGACTTGAACTGTTGTTGATGATGTAGGTGTAACGTATCCCAGCCCCCTGCGTGTACTATCATAGTAATTTGCAGGTTTCTCTTTTGGGACAAAATTACGCATCAAACTGCACCTTCCTTTTCCAAAATTCAGGCCCGCTCCACGCTTCAAGTCGTATCCCATTTTCTTCATAATATGGTGTGCTGACCGCGCATAATGAAAGAACTGTGGAGTGTCTGAATCTTAGCTTGAATCTGCAGCTGTGGGTCCCCGTGGTTGGGTTCTACTGAAGATTATCGGTAACTGACGTTGTTTGGATGGAGGGATCACTAGCGTGGCCCCTTCTATAGCTTCCATAGGTGTGTTGGCCACACTCAGCTTATGTAAGGGCATATGCAGAGAGCCATCTGTAATGGATTTAACCGACCCAATACTCGCAGGATAATCAAAATAAATATTATCATTAATTACCCATTCACCCTCATCCTCTGAAGGAGTATTATATTGGGGGTTATTAAGACAAGCTATAATTGGTTCACCAATCAGAATGGCTGGCATGCCTGCTTCGGATTCTGAATCCGCCTCATTGCCACTTTCATCATCGTCTGGAAATGGTTCTTTAGGTGTCCCACCGACCTCTTGATACAGGAGAGCGTCAGTGAAGTAATTTTTCACCCCTTTGAAGGGTTGCTTCTCAGTAAAGACAGTTCGTACTGTCACATCATCTTCAACATATTTGAAGCATTGGTGGAAAGTAGAGGGAACGATCCAGTTGGCGTGGATCCATGGTCGTCCTAGCAGCAGGTTATATGATATGTCAACATTAATGACATAACACGTCACTTCTGACTTTAGGCTCCCGATTCTGCAGCGGAGTCGAATTTTCCCAAGTGGATGACTGCTCCCGGCGTTGAAACCGTATATTGTAGTAGTGGTTGCGGACAACCTGTACAGCGGTATGCCGAGGAAGTAGAGAAGCCTTTTGGGGATGATGCTGAGTGCAGACCCCGGATCGACTTGTATTCTTTCAATGCACGTTGAACCGATATATCCGGTGTAGTACAGAGGTCGATCGTGCTTGTTATCTTTGAGAAGCATATCTTCCACCGTGAATGTAATAACGGGCACCTTTGATTGTGTGTGATGACATTCCGGGCAAGGAGACTGAACGTCATCGTTAGGGACCTCAGGCATGCATGTCAGAAAGGATTTTGAATTGGCTAGCGCATCTCTGAGTGCTTCTCTTGTCTCTTTTGAGAGACGAAAGAGATCATGTATTGTGATACGAGCTGGGATATTAGCCAAATGGGCCAATATATCAAAACGAAAGGGCGTATCAAACCCTTGGCCTGATGGTTTCTTCAACACATGGTCGAACCGTACCTCCTTAGGCTTCTCTTTTCCCTTAGTTGGAATTGGAGTGGATGCTGGTATTGGTACTGACGTTGTTTGCTGTTGTATCCCGTTAGTAGACTTTTCATACTGCCTCAAGTATGATTTTACGGATCGGGTGCCCGTTTGTTGCAGCGCGTCGGCTTGCGTCGTGCAAGCATGCCTTTCTTCTTCTGAATCGCTGAGGGAAGCCGATGTAAGGTTGCCATCGTCTGGCAGGACAGAGATGACATTGCAAGATTTGCCCTTTAAGTTGGGCTCCTTTGAATCCCGTTGTACTTCTTGGACGAGGTCTGGGTGTATCCACATGACTTCCCCTGTCTCCAATGTTAAGGGAACGAGACCTTTATCATCTTGAGTTATGGCTGAAGGATGCCTGACTTCCAACCATGGTGCAGGGGCTGGATAGGTCCCGTCAGGAACTGTGACCTTTTGGGTGCTATCGAATTCAAGAGTCACCATATTGGCAATGACTTTCTTCTGCTCTGTCTTCAATGTCAGAACCCCGGCATCGATTAAGGCTTGTATTCTGTCCTTGAGGACATAGCACTTGTCGGTAGGATGGTGAATCATCCTATGGTAGAGACAGTATTTGGGGTCATTTGTGCGTCCTATCTCATTAGGACGTCGAGTGATCGGGGGAAAACCGCGCACAAAAAGTGTATGTTTTGAAAACGATATAGATAAGCATGAATTCGTGCAAGTGTGCAATATAGATAAGCATGAACACAAAAAAGTGAGTAAATCACTGAAGTGTTTGTCATATACTATATGCAATGCCATATATACACCTCTTATCAATATCACAACAACAAAAGAATAAAATACAGTATATTGGAAAAAAAATTTGACACGTGCCTAGATGCAAATATCTAAACCGTTTTAAAGCATCCAATTTCTGTATTTTAGTTCTTACAATTATTTACAGTGCACAGGTGATATAAACAAAAATTAGCAGCAGAATATAAAAATGTACAAGAATTACCCGGCCACACTTGAGCAAGTATGGATTCTGCAATGCAAAAGCTTTAACCTGCACACCAAAAAACAAAGAAGAAAAGTTAACAAACTTGTGAAATCAAACGTTCCCATCCCCGGCAACGGCACCAAAATTTGATCGGGGGAAAACCGCGCACAAAAAGTGTATGTTTTGAAAACGATATTTAAAGTGTGTGTGCTTTGGCTTCCTCGATACTTCCGTTATAGCATAGAGGCTAAAACGAGTCGAATCCACAAGGACGGGAGGCGATAGAAGCTTTACCGGTTGATTCACGTGTTTGTTAAAGATTCTTCAAAGTTTTAAAGAATGAAAAGAAAAGAAAAGAAAGAATGAAAAAGAGAAGTTTACGGTGAAACACAAAGAAGTGGGAAACATAGAAAAGAATGGTTTTTGTGGTTTTTGATATTTCTAAAATAAGTGAAAGAGAAAGAAAACTCACGGCACTAACTACTAATGACTCCACCAACACGCTAACCTCTTAGTGATAGTTGCCTCACACGTATCATTGGCCATCACTAGTCATTGGTTCAAGAGCAATTCAAAGCATGGTTCATATGTAACTCTTCACAACCCAACACAACATAACAAGTGCAAGCTACACTTAAACCATCAATACTATAGAAAAGTAAGCATGGAATAAAGTAATGTTAGCTTGTTAGTGGTTAGGAAGTTAGAGTGTTAGATCCATCATCATGAGCCATCAATGGCTCTTGCAAGAGCAAGGCCAAAATGAGGCTATTAGATTCATGTGGATTATCATAAAGAAGTAAGACTAGTTAGATGGTTAGTAGTTAGAGCCATGAGGGAAAAACTAGCTACACATGTAAAAGAGAATTAGAGAGAGGAAAACAAAGATAAGGTAAGAGAGCACCTTTCATAAATTGTCACCTTTTATTACAAGCACTCTTGCTTCCCCACATGTACCACTCTCTCTCCCTAATACAAGATCTACAAGAAATGGAAAATACAAGGGAGGAAGAAGAAGAGAAACTATACTACACTACCCTAAAACTACAAAAATGGAAATGAAAACTACCCTAAACTCTGTTCTGCTCCAATTCAGGAACCCCAGGGGGGTTTTTATAGCCACCAGGGAAGAGGGGGCCATCTGGAAACAGCTGGCCAAAAGCTGGAGTTCTGCCAAGCCAACATGGTCGCGTTTCCGCGGCCATGTTGTGGACGTGCGCGCAGCGCTGCGCGCTGTCCTGTCTGTCCCCTGTCAGTTCTGACGCCCGGTTTCTGGTTTTTCGCCCCTGGTTTTGCAGAATTAGCTCCTCTAGGTCAATGGCTATTCATGTAGGCTTTTAATCACCAAGAAATGGTGATTTAGGTCTTCTTCTCCATTTGCACACCATGACCTAGAATCAAGAAAACAAGGTATTTATTAGCAGAATTTATTATCAAATAAATGTGAAGATGTGGTATAAATTATGCAAAATTAGATACTAATCACACTCCCACACTTATCTTTTTGCTCGTCCCGAGCAAAAACAAAAAACCTAAGAGAATTATTACACCACTTTCGCAGGTGACGCGATTGCACTGAGCATGTGCAACAAGCCGTTAAACCTCTAAGTTTCCCTTAGAGGAGGAGTTTTGTCTCCTGATGGTTTTCAGCGGATTACACCCACAAAATCCATAAAGAAAAGAAATCAAATGTTAGTATTTTGAAAACACATTTTTGAAATAGAGAAAAGTGTTGAAGTATTTTTGTGAAAATATAAGTGATCTAAGGTCATAGGTTAACCAGAAATTGTTCTTTCTTAAACTAAGTCAAAATGCAAAAAAATCTTGTTATAAATTAAATGTAAGAATTTAAAATTGAATTGACTCTTTGATCTTTCATAAAAACTCTTAGAAAATATGCACTTTGTGAACTGTGAAAATTTTTGGGATATCGACTCTAACTTTCATGCCATTTATTTAATATATATATATATATATATATATATATATATATATCTTTTTTTTTCTTTTTCCCTTAGTTTTCTTAGGCTTTCTTATCTACCCGGGTAGTGAGCCTTTAGCCGGTGACTCCCAAACCAGATGGTCTTAGGGTACCAGATGAGAAAACATCCCTCGGACTTAAGGACTCGAGTAAACAAGGCCACAAAACTAAAGGGGGGTTATTTTATATTTTTATTCACCATTTTAGGTATGAATAATCATGCTTCCTGAGGCATAATTACCCAACTTCAATAAGTGATTTTTATTATCATTTTTTTTTTGTATATATATATATATTTTATGGCATTTCAGTCTTTGTTTCAATCCAAAAAATTGTGTAAGTGTGGAGTGCATAAATCTAAGGCAACAAATTTCAGATCAAATTATCTTTTCAATCTTATTTTCTTATCCAAAAAATTTAAACAAGATCTATTATTTTGACTTGGTTTAAAATTTCATAATTTTAGGTCTTCCTAATTCCTAAGATAATCTTAATTTTCTTAAAAATGGATCAAAACTATTTCTCTTGTTTCAAAAAGTTTTGAAAAAAAAAGAAAAGAGTTTTTATATAAAAGATTTTTTTTATTATTATTAAAAAGAAGTGTAAAAGAAAGAAAATATAAAACTAACTATGTTAGTAAACCCTCCCCCACACTTATCTCACGCATTGTCCTCAATGCATCGTGAATGTGTAATGACATGAAACAAATGGAGAGGGGAGGAAGATTACCTCAAGGGGGTGGCTCTGGTGGTGGTCGGATTGGACCAAGCGTTGCGACCCAATCAAGATATCGTGGATCATCCAGAAACCCACCAAGGACCCCTCTGATATGACCCAATAAAAGAATGATGGCTTGAATGGTCTTATTAAAAAGTTTATCCCCATCTAATTTCCAATTTTCAAAAATAATTAATGAGTCATTTTCTTCAACATTCTTGTCCAACAATGAAGTGTGATTTTGAAAGATGATGGATTTGGACTCAAATGGAACAGGAGTAAAAACCGACACCGACTCGGGAAGTTGACTCAGATCAAGTCGAGAGTCAACAATGAGAGTCGAAATTGGCTCAAAAACAGGGTCCAAACCAAAGAATTGATATTCACACACTTTCCCCAATAATGAAGTGTGATCAGGAAAGATTGGTGATTCCATTTCACGGTGTACTGGTACATGATTCAATGTTGACTCCGGAATAGAGAAAAAATCTGGTAAAGATACCGGAGTCATTATTGAATCAAAAAGTGAAATGGAATCACTAACATGAGGTTCGGGATCACATTCATGGTGAAGTTCAATTTCAGGAAAAGGGTAACTGGCCAAAATGTCCAGGTGACTTTCATAACTTGGAGATTGGTCAAGTTCAAATGTGTGTTCTGAAATTGAAGCTGGATTTCCAAAATGACATGATTCATGGGTCCAATCAGTAGAGTTAGGGATATAGGAATAGGTCAAAGGTTAAGAAGAAAGGTTTTCCTCGCTCTCATTGATCAATTCTCTCAAAAGTGAATCTAACCTACTGATAGGCTGTGTAACAGGATTTGGATTCAGAATCATGTCTTCCATACTCTTTGTAATTGAGTCTTGAAAATATGAGTATGGCAGTTGATTTTGGAAATTATAGTGAATGTGTGAGTCCATTGGATTATGCGGTTGCTGCTCGGACTCACACAAGGGTTCCATACTCAAGTCCAGTGTTGATGGTTGTTCATTTTGAAGTGATGAGACTGGAAAAGATGAGTATGACTCTTGAAATTTTGGTTGAGAGGATGAGTCCAACATGTTTTGCATCTTATCACATAATACTTCCAAACGCTTTTCTAGCTCAGATTCTTTTTCAATTAGATGCTCTAGAAAAGGAGTATGTGGAGTTTGATGTGGGAAGGATTGTGAATTGAGCAAATTTTGCATTTGTTGTAGGGACTCTTCCATACTCCTTTCTAATGATGATTTCTCTTCAATTGGTGGTTCAGGAAAAGGAGTATATGAATCAAAATTGGGGAACGAATATGGTGAAAATTGTGGACAAGATGATTGAAATGTTGACTCGGGGGAGTTGAATCCCCATTGACTCTGTGAAGAGTAGCAATTATTTTGAAAATCTTGGTTGTAGGATTGGAGATATCGGTCATATTGAGTCGGATAATCCCAACCCGGCATATATGGTTGGTTCATGTTGTACATAGCCGGGTTGGAGTTATCCGAGTCAAATGAGGTCGGGGTGAAATATGGATTCATATCATAATTGAAAGAATTATTGTTATTATAATCCATATCACAATTTACAAAAGGAAAACAAACAAACAAACAAACAAACAAACAAACAAAGAAAAAGAAAAAAAAACAAGCCTATGCTAGGGTTGACTTAGACCTAGACGACTCCTAACTGGTTAGACTGTCCACGGGGGGTCTGTTGTCGGAAGCTGACCACGAGTTAATCGGCTAGGTAGGGGCAAGACAGTGGGAGGTATCCGTGCCGGAGCAACGGGCCTAATTATGCCAAACCACCGTTCTTCGAGGTTTCGCCTCTCAATCCCCAACCTAGAATCCGATTTAGCAAGCGTCAAATTCTAACAACTTCCCCCTTAGGTCAATCTCCTAAATGAGTCCGAGATGTCCCTAGGGGCCAACGTCTAGCAAGTTTTATTTAGGCTTGGGTTGTGTGAGTGGGGAGGTGATTTTTGGGCCAAGGGAGGGTAATAACTTCCCCCACCTTATCTTGCTTTGGGTTTTGCCCTTAAGTTGAATTCGTGCAAGTGTGCAATATAGATAAGCATGAACACAAAAAAGCGAGTAAATCACTGAAGTGTTTGTCATATACTATATGCAATGCCATATATACACCTCTTATCAATATCACAACAACAAAAGAATAAAATACAGTATATTGGAAAAAAAATTGACACGTGCCTAGATGCAAATGTCTAAACCGTTTTAAAGCATCCAATTTCTGTATTTTAGTTCTTACAATTATTTACAGTGCATAGGTGATATAAACAAAAATTAGCAGCAGAATATAAAAATGTACAAGAATTACCCGGCCACACTTGAGCAAGTGTGGATTTCTGCAATGCTAAAGCTTTAACCTGCACACCAAAAAACAAAGAAGAAAAGTTAACAAACTTGTGAAATCAAACCGTTCCCATACCCGGCAACGGCGCCAAAATTTGATCGGGGGAAAACCGCGCACAAAAAGTGTATGTTTTGAAAACGATATTTAAAGTGTGTGTGCTTTGGCTTCCTCGATACTTCCGTTATAGCATAGAGGCTAAAACGAGTCGAATCCACAAGGCGGGAGGCGATAGAAGCTTTACCGGTTGATTCACGTGTTTGTTAAAGATTCTTCAAAGTTTTAAAGAATGAAAAGAAAAGAAAAGAAAGAATGAAAAAGAGAAGTTTACGGTGAAACACAAAGAAGTGGGAAACATAGAAAAGAATGGTTTTTGTGGTTTTTGATATTTCTAAAATAAGTGAAAGAGAAAGAAAACTCACGGCACTAACTACTAATGACTCCACCAACACGCTAACCTCTTAGTGATAGTTGCCTCACACGTATCATTGGTCATCACTAGTCCTTGGTTCAAGAGCAATTCAAAGCATGGTTCATATGTAACTCTTCACAACCCAACACAACATAACAAGTGCAAGCTACACTTAAACCATCAATACTATAGAAAAGTAAGCATGGAATAAAGTAATGTTAGCTTGTTAGTGGTTAGGAAGTTAGAGTGTTAGATCCATCATCATGAGCCATCAATGGCTCTTGCAAGAGCAAGGCCAAAATGAGGCTATTAGATTCATGTGGATTATCATAAAGAAGTAAGACTAGTTAGATGGTTAGTAGTTAGAGCCGTGAGGGAAAAACAAGCTACACAT
Organism: Agave tequilana; assembly: GCA_038442645.1. Lineage (NCBI taxonomy): Eukaryota > Viridiplantae > Streptophyta > Magnoliopsida > Asparagales > Asparagaceae > Agave > Agave tequilana. Next base: position 819,585 of record JAVJIF010029680.1, on the reverse strand, counting down.
GTAAAAGAGAATTAGAGAGAGTAAAACAAAGATAAGGTAAGAGAGCATCTTTCATAAATTGTCACCTTTTATTACAAGCACTCTTGCTTCCCCACATGTACCACTCTCTCTCCCTAATACAAGATCTACAAGAAATGGAAAATACAAGGGAGGAAGAAGAAGAGAAACTATACTACACTACCCTAAAACTACAAAAATGGAAATGAAAACTACCCTAAACTCTGTTCTGCTCCAATTCGGGAACCCCAGGGGGGTTTTTATAGCCACCAGGGAAGAGGGGGGCCATCTGGAAACAGCTGGCCAAAAGCTGGAATTCTGCCAAGCCAACATGGCCACGAAAACGCGGCCATGTTGTGGACGTGCGCGCAGCGCTTCGCGCTGCGCGCTGTCCTGTCTGTCCCCTGTCAGTTCTGACGCCCGGTTTCTGATTTTTCGCCCCTGGTTTTGCAGAATTAGCTCCTCTAGGTCAATGGCTATTCATGTAGGCTTTTAATCACCAAGAAATGGTGATTTAGGTCTTCTTCTCCATTTGCACACCATGACCTAGAATCAAGAAAACAAGGTATTTATTAGCAGAATTTATTATCAAATAAATGTGAAGATGTGGTATAAATTATGCAAAATTAGATACTAATCACACCCCCACACTTATCTTTTTGCTCGTCCCGAGCAAAAACAAAAAACCTAAGAGAATTATTACACCACTTTCGCAGGTGATGCGATTGCACTGAGCATGTGCAACAAGCAGTTAAACCTCTAAGTTTCCCTTAGAGGAGGAGTTTTGTCTCCTGAGGGTTTTCAGCGGATTACACCCACAAAATCCATAAAGAAAAGAAATCAAATGTTAGTATTTTGAAAACACATTTTTGAAATAGAGAAAAGTGTTGAAGTATTTTTGTGAAAATATAAGTGATCTAAGGTCATAGGTTAACCAGAAATTGTTCTTTCTTAAACTAAGTCAAAATGCAAAAAAATCTTGTTATAAATTAAATGTAAGAATTTAAAATTGAATTGACTCTTTGATCTTTCATAAAAACTCTTAGAAAATATGCACTTTGTGAACTGTGAAGATTTTTGGGATATCGACTCTAACTTTCATGCCATTTATTTAATATATATATATATATATATATATATATATATATATTCTTTTTTTTTTCTTTTTCCCTTAGTTTTCTTAGGCTTTCTTATCTACCCGGGTAGTGAGCCTTTAGCCGGTGACTCCCAAACCAGATGGTCTTAGGGTACCAGATGAGAAAACATCCCTCGGACTTAAGGACTCGAGTAAACAAGGCCACAAAACTAAAGGGGGGTTATTTTATTTTTTTATTCACCATTTTAGGTATGAATAATCATGCTTCCTGAGGCATAATTACCCAACTTCAATAAGTGATTTTTATTATCATTTTTTTTGTGTATATATATATATATTTTTATGGCATTTCAGTCTTTGTTTCAATCCCAAAAATTGTGTAAGTGTGGAGTGCATAAATCTAAGGCAAAAATTTTCAGATCAAATTATCTTTTCAATCTTATTTTCTTATCCAAAAAATTTAAACAAGATCTATTATTTTGACTTGGTTTAAAATTTCATAATTTTAGGTCTTCCTAATTCCTAAGATAATCTTAATTTTCTTTAAAATGGATCAAAACTATTTCTCTTGTTTCAAAAAGTTTTGAAAAAAGAAAAGAAAAGAGTTTTTATATAAAAGATTTTTTTTATTATTATTAAAAAGAAGTGTAAAAGAAAGAAAATATAAAACTAACTATGTTAGTAAACCCTCCCCCACACTTATCTCACGCATTGTCCTCAATGCATCGTGAATGTGTAAAGACATGAAACAAATGGAGAGGGAAGGAAGATTACCTCAAGGGGGTGGCTCTGGTGGTGGTCGGATTGGACCAAGCGTTGCGACCCAATCAAGATATCGTGGATCATCCAGAAACCCACCAAGGACCCCTCTGATATGACCCAATAAAAGAATGATGGATTGAATGGTCTTATTAAAAAGTTTATCCCCATCTAATTTCCAATTTTCAAAAATAATTACTGAGTCATTTTCTTCAACATTCTTGTCCAACAATGAAGTGTGATTTTGAAAGATGATAGATTTGGACTCAAATGGAACAGGAGTAAAAACCGACACCGACTCGGGAAGTTGACTCAGATCAAGTCGAGAGTCAACAATGAGAGTCGAAATTGGCTCAAAAACAGGGTCCAAACCAAAGAATTGATATTCACACACTTTCCCCAATAATGAAGTGTGATCAGGAAAGATTGGTGATTCCATTTCACGGTGTACTGGTACATGATTCAATGTTGACTCCGGAATAGAGAAAAAATCTGGTAAAGATACCGGAGTCATTATTGAATCAAAAAGTGAAATGGAATCACTAACATGAGGTTCGGGATCACATTCATGGTGAAGTTCAATTTCAGGAAAAGGGTAACTGGCCAAAATGTCCAGGTGACTTTCATAACTTGGAGATTGGTCAAGTTCAAATGTGTGTTCTGAAATTGAAGCTGGATTTCCAAAATGACATGATTCATGGGTCCAATCAGTAGAGTTAGGGATATAGGAATAGGTCAAAGGTTGAGAAGAAAGGTTTTCCTCGCTCTCATTGATCAATTCCCTCAAAAGTGAATCTAACCTACTGATAGGCTGTGTAACAGGATTTGGATTCGGAATCATGTCTTCCATACTCTTTGTAATTGAGTCTTGAAAATATGAGTATGGCAGTTGATTTTGGAAATTATGGTGAATGTGTGAGTCCATTGGATTATGCGGTTGCTGCTCGGACTCACACAAGGGTTCCATACTCAAGTCCAGTGTTGATGGTTGTTCATTTTGAAGTGATGAGACTGGAAAAGATGAGTATGACTCTTGAAATTTTGGTTGAGAGGATGAGTCCAACATGTTTTGCATCTTATCACATAATACTTCCAAACGCTTTTCTAGCTCAGATTCTTTTTCAATTAGATGCTCTAGAAAAGGAGTATGTGGAGTTTGATGTGGGAAGGATTGTGAATTGAGCAAATTTTGCATTTGTTGTAGGGACTCTTCCATACTCCTTTCCAATGATGATTTCTCTTCAATTGGTGGTTCAGGAAAAGGAGTATATGAATCAAAATTGGGGAACGAATATGGTGAAAATTGTGGACAAGATGATTGAAATGTTGACTCGGGGGAGTTGAATCCCCATTGACTCTGTGAAGAGTAGCAATTATTTTGAAAATCTTGGTTGTAGGATTGGAGATATGGGTCATATTGAGTCGGATAATCCCAACCCGGCATATATGGTTGGTTCATGTTGTACATAGCCGGGTTGGAGTTATCCGAGTCAAATGAGGTCGGGGTGAAATATGGATTCATATCATAATTGAAAGAATTACTGTTATTATAATCCATATCACAATTTACAAAAGGAAAACAAACAAACAAACAAACAAACAAACAAACAAAGAAAAAGAAAAAGAAAACAAGCCTATGCTAGGGTTGACTTAGACCTAGACGACTCCTAACTGGTTAGACTGTCCACGGGGGGTCTGTTGTCGGAAGCTGACCACGAGTTAATCGGCCAGGTAGGGGCAAGACAGTGGGAGGTATCCGTGCCGGAGCAACGGGCCTAATTATGCCAAACCACCGTTCTTCGAGGTTTCGCCCTCAATCCCCAACCTAGAATCCGATTTAGCAAGAGTCAAATTCTAACAACTTCCCCCTTAGGTCAATCTCCTAAATGAGTCCGAGATGTCCCTAGGGGCCAACGTCTAGCAAGTTTTATTTAGGCTTGGGTTGTGTGAGTGGGGAGGTGATTTTTGGGCCAAGGGAGGGTAATAACTTCCCCCACCTTATCTTGCTTTGGGTTTTGCCCTTAAGTTGAATTCGTGCAAGTGTGCAATATAGATAAGCATGAACACAAAAAAGCGAGTAAATCACTGAAGTGTTTGTCATATACTATATGCAATGCCATATATACACCTCTTATCAATATCACAACAACAAAAGAATAAAATACAGTATATTGGAAAAAAAATTGACACGTGCCTAGATGCAAATGTCTAAACCGTTTTAAAGCATCCAATTTCTGTATTTTAGTTCTTACAATTATTTACAGTGCATAGGTGATATAAACAAAAATTAGCAGCAGAATATAAAAATGTACAAGAATTACCCGGCCACACTTGAGCAAGTGTGGATTTCTGCAATGCTAAAGCTTTAACCTGCACACCAAAAAACAAAGAAGAAAAGTTAACAAACTTGTGAAATCAAACCGTTCCCATACCTGGCAACGGCGCCAAAATTTGATCGGGGGAAAACCGCGCACAAAAAGTGTATGTTTTGAAAACGATATTTAAAGTGTGTGTGCTTTGGCTTCCTCGATACTTCCGTTATAGCATAGAGGATAAAACGAGTCGAATCCACAAGGCGGGAGGCGATAGAAGCTTTACCGGTTGATTCACGTGTTTGTTAAAGATTCTTCAAAGTTTTAAAGAATGAAAAGAAAAGAAAAGAAAGAATGAAAAAGAGAAGTTTACGGTGAAACACAAAGAAGTGGGAAACATAGAAAAGAATGGTTTTTGTGGTTTTTGATATTTCTAAAATAAGTGAAAGAAAAGAAAACTCACGGCACTAACTACTAATGACTCCACCAACACGCTAACCTCTTAGTGATAGTTGCCTCACACGTATCATTGGTCATCACTAGTCCTTGGTTCAAGAGCAATTCAAAGCATGGTTCATATGTAACTCTTCACAACCCAACACAACATAACAAGTGCAAGCTACACTTAAACCATCAATACTATAGAAAAGTAAGCATGGAATAAAGTAATGTTAGCTTGTTAGTGGTTAGGAAGTTAGAGTGTTAGATCCATCATCATGAGCCATCAATGGCTCTTGCAAGAGCAAGGCCAAAATGAGGCTATTAGATTCATGTGGATTATCATAAAGAAGTAAGACTAGTTAGATGGTTAGTAGTTAGAGCCGTGAGGGAAAAACTAGCTACACATGTAAAAGAGAATTAGAGAGAGTAAAACAAAGATAAGGTAAGAGAGCACCTTTCATAAATTGTCACCTTTTATTACAAGCACTCTTGCTTCCCCACATGTACCACTCTCTCTCCCTAATACAAGATCTACAAGAAATGGAAAATACAAGGGAGGAAGAAGAAGAGAAACTATACTACACTACCCTAAAACTACAAAAATGGAAATGAAAACTACCCTAAACTCTGTTCTGCTCCAATTCGAAAACCCCAGGGGGGTTTTTATATCCACCAGGGAAGAGGGGGGCCATCTGGAAACAGCTGGCCAAAAGCTGGAGTTCTGCCAAGCCAACATGGCCGCGAAAACGCGGCCATGTTGTGGACGTGCGCGCAGCGCGAACTGTCCTGTCTGTCCCCTGTCAGTTCTGACGCCCGGTTTCTGGTTTTTCGCCCCTGGTTTTGCAGAATTAGCTCCTCTATGTCAATGGCTATTCATGTAGGCTTTTAATCACCAAGAAATGGTGATTTAGGTCTTCTTCTCCATTTGCACACCATGACCTAGAATCAAGAAAACAAGGTATTTATTAGCAGAATTTATTATCAAATAAATGTGAAGATGTGGTATAAATTATGCAAAATTAGATACTAATCACACCCCCACACTTATCTTTTTGCTCGTCCCGAGCAAAAACAAAAAACCTAAGAGAATTATTACACCACTTTCGCAGGTGATGCGATTGCACTGAGCATGTGCAACAAGCCGTTAAACCTCTAAGTTTCCCTTAGAGGAGGAGTTTTGTCTCCTGAGGGTTTTCAGCGGATTACACCCACAAAATCCATAAAGAAAAGAAATCAAATGTTAGTATTTTGAAAACACATTTTTGAAATAGAGAAAAGTGTTGAAGTATTTTTGTGAAAATATAAGTGATCTATGGTCATAGGTTAACCAGAAATTGTTCTTTCTTAAACTAAGTCAAAATGTAAAAAAATCTTGTTATAAATTAAATGTAAGAATTTAAAATTGAATTGACTCTTTAATCTTTCATAAAAACTCTTAGAAAATATGCACTTTGTGAACTGTGAAGATTTTTGGGATATCGACTCTAACTTTCATGCCATTTATTTAATATATATATATATATATATATATATATATTCTTTTTTTTTCTTTTTCCCTTAGTTTTCTTAGGCTTTCTTATCTACCCGGGAAGTGAGCCTTTAGCCGGTGACTCCCAAACCAGATGGTCTTAGGGTACCAGATGAGAAAACATCCCTCGGACTTAAGGACTCGAGTAAACAAGGCCACAAAACTAAAGGGGGGTTATTTTATTTTTTCATTCACCATTTTAGGTATGAATAATCATGCTTCCTGAGGCATGATTACCCAACTTCAATAAGTGATTTTTATTATCATTTTTTTTTGTGTATATATATATATTTTTTTTTATGGCATTTCAGTCTTTGTTTCAATCCCAAAAATTGTGTAAGTGTGGAGTGCATAAATCTAAGGCAAAAATTTTCAGATCAAATTATCTTTTCAATCTTATTTTCTTATCCAAAAAATTTAAACAAGATCTATTATTTTGACTTGGTTTAAAATTTCATAATTTTAGGTCTTCCTAATTCCTAAGATAATCTTAATTTTCTTTAAAATGGATCAAAACTATTTCTCTTGTTTCAAAAAGTTTTGAAAAAAGAAAAGAAAAGAGTTTTTATATAAAAGATTTTTTTTATTATTATTAAAAAGAAGTGTAAAAGAAAGAAAATATAAAGCTAACTATGTTAGTAAACCCTCCCCCACACTTATCTCACGCATTGTCCTCAATGCATCGTGAATGTGTAAAGACATGAAACAAATGGAGAGGGAAGGAAGATTACCTCAAGGGGGTGGCTCTGGTGTGGTCGGATTGGACCAAGCGTTGCGACCCAATCAAGATATCGTGGATCATCCAGAAACCCACCAAGGACCCCTCTGATATGACCCAATAAAAGAATGATGGCTTGAATGGTCTTATTAAAAAGTTTATCCCCATCTAATTTCCAATTTTCAAAAATAATTACTGAGTCATTTTTTTCAACATTCTTGTCCAACAATGAAGTGTGATTTTGAAAGATGATGGATTTGGACTCAAATGGAACAGGAGTAAAAACCGACACCGACTCGGGAAGTTGACTCAGATCAAGTCGAGAGTCAACAATGAGAGTCGAAATTGGCTCAAAAACAGGGTCCAAACCAAAGAATTGATATTCACACACTTTCCCCAATAATGAAGTGTGATCAAGAAAGATTGGTGATTCCATTTCACGGTGTACTGGTACATGATTCAATGTTGACTCCGGAATAGAGAAAAAATCTGGTAAAGATACCGGAGTCATTATTGAATCAAAAAGTGAAATGGAATCACTAACATGAGGTTCGGGATCACATTCATGGTGAAGTTCAATTTCAGGAAAAGGGTAACTGGCCAAAATGTCCAGGTGACTTTCATAACTTGGAGATTGGTCAAGTTCAAATGTGTGTTCTGAAATTGAAGCTGGATTTCCAAAATGACATGATTCATGGGTCCAATCAGTAGAGTTAGGGATATAGGAATAGGTCAAAGGTTAAGAAGAAAGGTTTTCCTCGCTCTCATTGATCAATTCCCTCAAAAGTGAATCTAACCTACTGATAGGCTGTGTAACAGGATTTGGATTCGGAATCATGTCTTCCATACTCTTTGTAATTGAGTCTTGAAAATATGAGTATGGCAGTTGATTTTGGAAATTATGGTGAATTTGTGAGTCCATTGGATTATGCGGTTGCTGCTCGGACTCACACAAGGGTTCCATACTCAAGTCCAGTGTTGATGGTTGTTCATTTTGAAGTGATGAGACTGGAAAAGATGAGTATGACTCTTGAAAATTTGGTTGAGAGGATGAGTCCAACATGTTTTGCATCTTATCACATAATACTTCCAAACGCTTTTCTAGCTCAGATTCTTTTTCAATTATATGCTCTAGAAAAGGAGTATGTGGAGTTTGATGTGGGAAGGATTGTGAATTGAGCAAATTTTGCATTTGTTGTAGGGACTCTTCCATACTCCTTTCCAATGATGATTTCTCTTCAATTGGTGGTTCAGGAAAAGGAGTATATGAATCAAAATTGGGGAACGAATATGGTGAAAATTGTGGATAAGATGATTGAAATGTTGACCGGGGGAGTTGAATCCCCATTGACTCTGTGAAGAGTAGCAATTATTTTGAAAATCTTTGTTGTAGGATTGGAGATATGTGTCATATTGAGTCGGATAATCCCAACCCGGCATATATGGTTGGTTCATGTTGTACATAGCCGGGTTGGAGTTATCCGAGTCAAATGAGGTCGGGGTGAAATATGGATTCATATCATAATTGAAAGAATTATTGTTATTATAATCCATATCACAATTTACAAAAGGAAAACAAACAAACAAACAAACAAATAAAAAGAAAAAGAAAACAAGCCTATGCTAGGGTTGACTTAGACCTAGACGACTCCTAACTGGTTAGACTGTCCACGGGGGGTCTGTTGTCAGAAGCTGACCACGAGTTAATCGGCCAGGTTGGGGCAAGACAGTGGGAGGTATCCGTGCCGGAGCAACGGGCCTAATTATGCCAAACCACCGTTCTTCGAGGTTTCGCCTCTCAATCCCCAACCTAGAATCCGATTTAGCAAGAGTCAAATTCTAACAACTTCCCCCTTAGGTCAATCTCCTAAATGAGTCCGAGATGTCCCTAGGGGCCAACGTCTAGCAAGTTTTATTTAGGCTTGGGTTGTGTGAGTGGGGAGGTGATTTTTGTGCCAAGGGAGGGTAATAACTTCCCCACCTTATCTTGCTTTAGGTTTTGCCCTTAAGTTGAATTCGTGCAAGTGTGCAATATAGATAAGCATGAACACAAAAAAGTGAGTAAATCACTGAAGTGTTATACTATATGCAATGCCATATATACACCTCTTATCAATATCACAACAACAAAAGAATAAAATACAGTATATTGGAAAAAAAAATTGACACGTGCCTAGATGCAAATATCTAAACCGTTTTAAAGCATCCAATTTCTGTATTTTAGTTCTTACAATTATTTACAGTGCACAGGTGATATAAACAAAAATTAGCAGCAGAATATAAAAATGTACAAGAATTACCCGGCCACACTTGAGCAAGTATGGATTTCTGCAATGCTAAAGCTTTAACCTGCACACCAAAAAACAAAGAAGAAAAGTTAACAAACTTGTGAAATCAAACCGTTCCCATCCCCGGCAACGGCGCCAAAATTTGATCGGGGGAAAACCGCGCACAAAAAGTGTATGTTTTGAAAACGATATTTAAAGTGTGTGTGCTTTGGCTTCCTCGATACTTCCGTTATAGCATAGAGGCTAAAACGAGTCGAATCCACAAGGACGGGAGGCGATAGAAGCTTTACCGGTTGATTCACGTGTTTGTTAAAGATTCTTCAAAGTTTTAAAGAATGAAAAGAAAAGAAAAGAAAGAATGAAAAAGAGAAGTTTACGGTGAAACACAAAGAAGTGGAAAACATAGAAAAGAATGGTTTTCGTGGTTTTTGATATTTCTAAAATAAGTGAAAGAGAAAGAAAACTCACGGCACTAACTACTAATGACTCCACCAACACGCTAACCTCTTAGTGATAGTTGCCTCACACGTATCATTGGCCATCACTAGTCCTTGGTTCAAGAGCAATTCAAAGCATGGTTCATATGTAACTCTTCACAACCCAACACAACATAACAAGTGCAAGCTACACTTAAACCATCAATACTATAGAAAAGTAAGCATGGAATAAAGTAATGTTAGCTTGTTAGTGGTTAGGAAGTTAGAGTGTTAGATCCATCATCATGAGCCATCAATGGCTCTTGCAAGAGCAAGGCCAAAATGAGGCTATTAGATTCATGTGGATTATCATAAAGAAGTAAGACTAGTTAGATGGTTAGTAGTTAGAGCCATGAGGGAAAAACTAGCTACACATGTAAAAGAGAATTAGAGAGAGGAAAACAAAGAAAAGGTAAGAGAGCACCTTTCATAAATTGTCACCTTTTATTACAAGCACTCTTGCTTCCCCACATGTACCACTCTCTCTCCCTAATACAAGATCTACAAGAAATGGAAAATACAAGGGAGGAAGAAGAAGAGAAACTATACTACACTACCCTAAAACTACAAAAATGGAAATGAAAACTACCCTAAACTCTGTTCTGCTCCAATTCGGGAACCCCAGGGGGGTTTTTATAGCCACCAGGGAAGAGGGGGGGCCATCTGGAAACAGCTGGCCAAAAGCTGGAGTTCTGCCAAGCCAACATGGCCGCGGAAACGCGGCCATGGCCGCGTTTCCGCGGCCATGTTGTGGACGTGCGCGCAGCGCTTCGCGCTGTTCTGTCTGTCCCCTGTCAGTTCTGACGCCCGGTTTCTGGTTTTTCGCCCCTGGTTTTGCAGAATTAGCTCCTCTAGGTCAATGGTTATTCATGTAGGCTTTTAATCACCAAGAAATGGTGATTTAGGTCTTCTTCTCCATTTGCACACCATGACCTAGAATCAAGAAAACAAGGCATTTATTAGCAGAATTTATTATCAAATAAATGTGAAGATGTGGTATAAATTATGCAAAATTAGATACTAATCATCGAGCATCTGATAGCTTCATTTTATTCCCTTTGTGGAGCAGATGGAATATCGTGACCACCTGGTCGTCTTTGAAGGAGTACTGTTTTGGAGGAAACTTAGGCTCCTGATTATTGAAGCCGCTCTTCTTGGCCTTTGACTGCACGTCCCCGGATAACTCCACAGACATAGTCTCTTTCCCTTTGGCTTGAGAAGACTATGATAAGTCGCTACGTCCTTTGCTGTTCATACCCCATTTGCCTCTAGGGGTGGATGGTTCGAACTTTTTAGCCGACTTTTCGGCTATCTCAGCTTGTTCGACCAATTCCTTCCAAGTGTGGGTTTTGACAGCCCCCATGCGAACTTCTACTTGGTCTAAGAAGTTGTGTCTGCATGTCTGTAAGAGCATGGGTAATGGCATCCTTGCTAGGCACATCAAGGATAAGTTTCTGAACCACTCAATGTAGTCACGGACAAATTCGCCCTTCTTCTGCACGGTGGAGAGGAGCTTGTCCATGCTCACTTCGGTATCGTTCTCATAGAAACGAGAGAGGAACCGAGTTTCCAGGTCGATCCAGGAATTAATAGAGCCCGGAGGAAGACTTCGGAACCAGTCAAATGCCACCCCCTTTAGGGTGCCAATGAACAGCCTAGCCATGATGGCGTCGTTGCTTATAACATTACTAGTCTGGGACCGAAAGTAGTATATGTGCTGATTTGGCGAACTCTTACCATCATACGTATGCAACGTTGGTGGTTTGAACTTCGGTGGATATGGCACCGAATCCCACTCCAGTGGGTATGGACGGATTGCCCCTACTTTCTTTAATTCATCCCTCTGAGCTAGGTATGCAATTTGAGCTTTGAGGCCCTTAAGGACTTCGGCGTCTAGGGAAGAACCCTCCTTGGATTTCTCCGTCTTTGGCTGCTCATTGCTGAAATGTTCCTCCTCATCGTGATTGCTCCCGGCATCATTTTCATTCTGATTGCTGAGGAGTCGAGCAAGCATCTGTTGGATATTGTCTAGGGCTTCTTGCTGGGTTCTGGAGGTTTGCTCCTGAGCTTCCAGGCGCCGACGAAGGTCGTCGTTAGCGTTATCAGCCATATTAACTAATGCTTTGTCCGTTCGCACTGAGCTAACTGTCGCCGAAGAGGCGTACCCACTGTCTTCATCTTCTTCATCCGATGGTTGGGGTGATCTCCTAGGTTGTGGCGAAGTTAAGGCCGTTGAGGAGGAAGACTGCTCATAATTATAGGGTATCGCCACTCTAGATCTGGTGTTTCAGAAAACACCTTCTTCATGCACCAAGACTTCGCCTAAGCCTGGGCTGTAATCTGGATCTGGGGAGCTGTAGGGGGTGTCGTCAGATGTTTCACCTCCCCTGCGTACCTCTCGTCCTCTTCCGGTCATTTTGACGGATGCAGAGGCTGGATCTCGTGAGATGCTCCTTTTACGATGCTTCATTGGGACATATACGGACAGCCGATCAAAAACTGATCGCCGGCATGGAGAAGTGGCGATGATTGGTCATAACCGGCAACAAACTGAATGGACTGTCACCAGCTGATATCCCCTCTGTTGACAATAGGGGGAGTAGTTCGGAAAGACTCCAGCTTCCGCTTGTTCGCCAAGAGTTCCCGCAAGTCAGGCTCATTAGAGCCTAGATAACCCCGTGGAGAGGCCTTTTTGGAGCGTACATAGGATGATGTTCCGTTCTTCTTATCCCTGCAGAAGGGATTAGACCTAAATAGTACTTTAGTTCTAGCTTCGCTAACAGGTGCGAGCTTAGCGCTTGACGAACTGGAGAGCGGAGCACGCTGTGGTGCTTTATCCGCTATGCCACCGCGAAGGGGATTAGCCTTAGATAACACTTTGGCCCTAGCCTCGTGGCCATGGACCTAGTGAGTATGTTGTGGTACAGTAGCTTCGCTTGTGAAAACGAGGCTGGCACAAGGCATTGCTGCTCTTGAATTGGGCGACGGTATGATTGCCGTCGTGACTTCATGGTCGGCAGCATTGTTGGAACAAACAGACATCTTGCCTTTTTCTTCGCGAGAGAGGCGCGGTTTTGGCGTAGCTACGCCTGCAGCTTTGGTCAGAGACTTTTGTTTAGGCCTCCACATCTGCTTTGGTAAAGGATGCTTAGGTTCGCAAGGAACCTGACTAGCCATATGCAAGGCTGAGGGGTGTTGGCAGAATTCTACTTCTGGTTTCTGCTTTGAAACCTTGGTCGTGGAGACCTACCTATGCTTCCGTGCTCGAAGCATTAGGCCACCCCCAGAGAGGACTTCTTCAAATCTTCCTTAATCGAACTAGACAACCAAGTTCTCGAGAGTGCAAGACTTGGGCTGCGGGCATGCTTCCTTGTTGCGCCAGAGAACCGCAGTAAGTTCACAGAGAACCTTTTCCGTCTCCGCAGAGACTTTCCTTGAAGATTTAGCCAGAGGGGCCCTGGCTGCACCGGCTCTTCCGATTTCAGAGTTAGACCTGAAGGTCTGTTCGCTGCATTGTGACACTTGATTCTCAGCAGTGGAGAATACATTCCCCAGCGGAGTCGCCATCTTGTTTTCCATAGATTTGCAAAGGGGAAAACTTACAAATAAAAAGAGTTGAGGAGCTAAATTACAAGTATTCTAAAAAAGATTACAAGTAGATCTCCTCAGAGATTTTGGAGAAGTGTGCCGATAGGAGTCTGGTCAGCGCGCGACCACTTTGTCCCTTTGACGATGCGAGCGATGAGATTCCCTTCTCGCCTGGTTCTGGGAATCAGAGAATAGAAGGTTGGTAGAACCCTCTTGCTACTTCTCAAAACCGCCTTCAATTAGGAATTCCTTCTCGCCTGGTTCCAGAGATTCCTTGAGAAGAAAGTGTTAGGGTATCAACACCCTGAATAGAGAAGTAATTCTCTAAAAAGTCTCTGAATTCAAGAGCGCGCGGTGCGTCGTGAAGAAGCCTCTGCTTGTAGAGTCTTCTTGAAAAAGTCTGAAGTCCTCTCTCCTCGTATACGCCTGTGGTGTCCTCTGCACATATGCCTGGCCTCTCTTCCTTGTGCCCCTGGTGGGCTATTTATAAGGAGATCAAGGGTATAACCGTCCCTTAAAAATATTGAAACAGATTGAATCAAATCTGTTTGAATCTGGAAAGTAGCCTTGCTGCGAGGCTAGGATCAACTTCTGCGAAGCTAGAAATGACAGGTTTGTTGATCTTCTTGATCTGTTTTGATCCTTTCCATATCGTTGGAGGATTTCCCCTGATCTTCTTACTCGTTTTTAAGAGAGTCAAGAGATTGTGGAAATTAACTACCAAATTTGATCTCTAATTTGATCTTAATTAGATTTAATCTGATTAGATCCGATCTCATCCGGAGATTTGATTGGTCAAAGGTTGACCATAGCAGATCCGTAGTGGCGTTGCCCGCTTCGAACTCACAGCGGACTGGAGACAGTTTTTGGCGAAGTCCGAAAAGAAGCTTTTCGGCGGAGCTAGAAGTCTTCTGTGGCGGAGTTACCATATACCCTTTCTTCGCAATTGTATGTGGTTTCGGGCGGAGTTGACTCTCCCTGGCGAAGCTATGAGTTAGCTTTCTGGCAAGGCTTTGAATGGCTTTAAGGCGGAGTTGGATGATCCTAACCTCTCAAGCGAGGCTATCCCTTTGGGCTCATGTGATGCTAAGTACTAGCACCTTAGACCTGCTGAGGTCTGTTCAGAAACAATCCAGGTTCACTGTCTGCTTGCTGGATCAGTGGAGTCCAAGTTGCTTCCTTGTCCCTCGGAGATGGGTGAAAACTGGTCTTCAGCTCATCTGTCACTTGTCTTTTGTAAATGTCAACAAGTTTAGACATTGTTCGGACTAATAAGAATCTTGTATTTTTTAAGTGTCAACAACGGGCCTCCTAAGAGACTTCATCGCAAACTGTGTCAGCTCCACGGGAGGTTGTCAGAACCTCAAGAGAGGTTGGACCTCTTGCTTTATAAAAAAAACGCACGGCAAGCTTCCGAAGAAGCCTTTCTTTGAGAAGTATCTGAAGAGACTTAAGAGCGAGTCTCCGAAGAGACTTTGCGGTACTGCCTCGTTGATTTAGGGCTAATAGAGCCTGAGGAGAGAAGTTGTTCGAACTTCTCTTGGTCAAACATGACGACGAACGATTCACTCGTTGATCCGAGAAGCTTGAAGTCGGCTTGCGCTATCGTCGATAGAGAAACAGTCCCCAACGGAGTCGCTTTTCTATTAGACCGAAAAATTTTGAAACATGTAAAGATTTTTATTGGTTGCAAAAGAGAGTTACAATGGATCAAAATTTGATTATAGAAGACACAGAATAATTGAATCTCCCCTTTGTTTAAACTGGATTCTTTGCATAGCGATGGAGAATGAATCTTGTTCTCTGTTGACTAACTGAACTAGAAGCTTGTCTCTGAATCTTCTTCTTACTCTCGTTTAAAGAACACTGGTAAGATATGAAACCTTAATCAGTAATTAAAAATCTCAAAGTGATTAAAACTCTACTTGAACTCAGCAAGTTTTACAGTTTTCTCCTCTAATAGGATCTCTCTTAGAAGTCTTGAAGCTTTTAAAAGTCAAGAATTTGAACTACAGGAGTCCAACTAAAAATCTAGTTTCCCCTAACTTTCATAGTTATCTATAAGGGTTTTCAAGGGGATAACTGTCCCCTTAAATCTCTCTATAATGGGGATTTATGCCCCATTACATGGAGAGAGGTGGGGTATTGATTGACCTAGTAACTGTTGTCTACTACATCAGAAACGCGGGTTTCACATTGGACGGGATCTTGCTCTGATGAAGAAATGTGGAGCTTACAGGCTCACGTGTTGAGTTGAAATGCAAGCTCACGGCTCGCGTTTGAAGAGCAGCGCGACTATCGCATTTAGCACAGAGAGCCTGTTGCTGATGAAGTGTGAATCTCGCGTTGGTGTGAGACACGTGTCTGAGGCTTTATTCTCAGTAATTTTTAGACAGCCTACACTATGTGGATTTGGTTTATGAGATATTTGATACTTTGATTGGATTACAACCTTATATATTTTTTTTTAATGTCACTTGTGTTAAGTTGTCCTCATTTTATATTGATCCAATGTCACTTGTGATTCTTTAGTACATTTTGTTTGAAGGGATGGAAGATCTATTTGTGCATACCAATTTCAATTTCTAATTCTTTATCCTTGTATGTTTAAATGTTATGCATAGGGCTTACATGATAACACTCCTGTATATATGCTTTACTTATTGCATTGAACTAAATGACACATCTTCTATACGCATGTATTTAGGAGGAGCTTCATTAGGAGCCTCTTGTACTTTTATTTAAAATTATTTCATGAGTTTTTGTCAACATCAAAAAAGGGGAGGTTGTTGGCCCATAGACCCTTCACTTTAGTTTTGATGATGGCATCTCATGAAGTTATTAGTAGTAATGATTTTTGTTAGTTTAAATTATAGGCTCATAAAAATTATTATAGTTATGTTTAGCTTCTCCAAAAGACACAAGTTTTGAAGCTAGCAATAAAGTGATTCAAGAGCTCAAAGATCAATAATACAAATCTAGTACTCAAGGATGGAGTCAAGCTCAAGAGATCAAGAGAGTTGCAAGTTGAAGCACTCTAAGATTTTTGTCAAAACCAAGTTTAGAGCTTTGGATTGTTCATGAGATTCACACATGCACACAAGAGATTTATTGTGTTTTATTTCTAAATTCTTGAAAAAAAATTTGATAGTTTAAATCCTTTACAAAATAGTATTCTGATTTATGGTTTTGAAAAGAATATTCTTGAAAAAGAATTTCAATATTTACAAAAACTAGTTCAAAACTATATTCTTTGTGTTCATGTAGGATCACACATATTTGAGCTTCAAATATGCACATGAACTTAGTTTTATATAAAGATTTCAAAGTGTTTTAGTGAGAAATTAAAAAGATTTCAAAACATTTTCAAGTATGCATTTTGACCCTTTGCCGATCGATTGTCCGGTCGGCCGAATGCAGAGTTGTTTGCTATATCGGTCGACAGAGCGGTCAACTTTTGCACGGACGTGCACAAGCTAGCACAAGTGTAGTTTGTGTACGTCGGTCAATCGCTCGGTCAACCATGTGTAAGGACAGTGCTCTCTGTTTGTCAACAACAGCTGACGACCGGTCGATTGACTGAGACATCAGACTTCTCTATTGGATTCGGTTGATTGCTATCCCCAACAGTCAAAAATATGATCATTGGTGGTTGATAGGCCGGTCGACCGACAGGCTTGTTCAAGCCTGATTAATCTCAAATGGCTATATTTTTAATCTGTCTTTTATAGGTTAATCAATAATGGCTATTTTGGGTTTCTCACTTCTATTTGATCCCATATAAATAGGGGTATTGTAGAAAAACCCTAAGAACCTTTGCTAAGTATTTTGTTTAAGATTTTCAAGAGATTTACACAAGATTTTCAAAAGAGATCATTTTTAGCAATAATTCCAAATACAAGTTTTCTAGCTGTGAGCTTTCAATCCATATACTTCAAAGCTTTCTTCACACTCTCAATCTCAGATGTTCAATTCCTCTACATTAGTTATATGATTGTATTGTGAGCCATTTGTGATCCAGGAGAGATCACTTCTTGTATTCAAAGAGTTGTAAAGGTTGCGGCCTCAAACGAGCTTGCATGTTCGTGATGGTAGGTGTTGCGGCACCGAGTGAGAGGACTTGCAGGTCTGATTGTTCTTGCGGGAACGTGTAGAGTTGGTGATGTTGTGAGATCAAAGTATAGTGAAAATCTTTCATTACGGTGTGAAATCACCTAGAGGGGGGTGAATAGGTGATGGCTATATGAAATATGACAAAAAATGCGGAATTAAAAATCTACTTGACAATTAGCTCAAATTAAAATGCTTGCAAGATAAAAGACAATAAATAGTGCAAGTAATAAAGAGAGTTTGAGTTTAGAGAAATTTGAGCAAACGCAAACACGAGGATAAGTTTCCGAGGTTCGAGCCACGCTCTACGTCCCCGCCTTCACACTTGAAGGATTTCCACTATTGTTGATCCCACTGGATCTCCAATACAAGGACACGCTTGTCCTATCTCTCGTGATGCCGCAACGAGCACACTAGCTCGCTTGAGGCCGATGCCTCTATAACTTCGCTCAAGAAGAAAGATGATCACGCTTGATCACAAAAACGCTCACTTAGCACAATCCTATAACCAATATGTAGAGATAGTACTTGGGATTGTGAAGTGCAAAAGACTAGAGTGAAGTAGAGGGATAAGCTTCAAGTAGGTGTTTGGAAATTTTGGCTTTGATGAAAATCTTTTCTAAAATGAAAACTTGTAAATCTTGTAAAATATGTTTTTCAATTGTTGTCTTATCATGTTGAAATGACCACCTATTTATAGGGGATGAAAAGACTAGGTAACAGCCAGAGAAATTCGTTGGGGTGAGATCCCAACAAAAAAACTGTCAGAAAATAGAGCTGTTGGAGTCTGTCAGACTTTCTGACAACTACCGGTCGACCGGGTCGGTCGACTGTCAATGGTCATATTTCTGACCGTTGGGGGAAAACGGTCGGCCGCCCGGTCGACCGAAACAAACAGAGAGCACTGACAAGTGCCCGGTCGACCCGAGCGATCGGCCGACGTGCACACATGCACAGCCGTGCATGTCGGTCGACAGGGTCGGTCGACCGGACTCTGTCAGATCTGTTAAAACATACTCTGCAGAAAATGAGAAAGATTTGGTTTTGAACTTTTTGGATTTAGGATCTTGTAACTAAGGTTCTAGACCTAATAAACTTGAGAGTATGATCATAGATACATACTCAAACATGTTAGATCATTTTGATAAAAATCCTTTTTAATAAAACTTGTTTTTCTAAAACTGGTTTTCCAAAACATGGTATTTCTAAAACTAAGTTGGAAATTCTGAAATAAAAATTCTTTTGAAGCCATGAAGCAAACTAAGTGTGTGTGAGTGACAATCCCAAATAATCTACCTCTATCATCTAGGTTTTGACAAAATGTCTAAAAAGAAAGTAAAATATAAATCTTGATCTTTTCTTCAATGTCTTGATCCCGAAGCTTTTCTACCGTGTTTGGCTTGGGAATGCAAATCTTTAGCGACGTCCAAACTTGTGAGTCTTGATGTGGAGCCGTCAAATCAACTTATTTTAAACCTGAAATTCTTTTAAACAAGATTGTTAAACACATAACTAAATATGGTTTGTTATCATCAAAATATTGGGCTAATGGCCTTTGGGCTAACAATCTCCCCCTTTTTGATGCTGACAAAACATATATAGTTATTACAAATATTTTGAGTGGAGACTTTAAGTGAAGCTCCCCCTCAACACATGCATATCATAAAAATGTACTCAGGCATAGATAAATGAAAATGGCACAAATAATAAATCACAGTACACATGTCCATGCCAGAAATAACACATGTCATAAATAAAAGATATGTTCACATAGATAAAACAACACATGTCCACACAAACATTAAAGTCATAACAAAATGTATCAAATACATAACAAAAGGTGTCCAACACAAAATACAAACAAAATACAAAATACATCACACAAAATATAAGCCCAAGTGAAGTCTCTCCAGAATATCTCTCCCCCTTTTTGACATCATCAAAAGGGGAAGTCACTCCTCATCGTCGTCGTCGTCCTCATCATCGTCCTCCTCATCGTCGTCCTCAGCATCACCTGCAGTCATCTCCACATCCTCATCATCAGAAGAAGAAGCCTCCTCCTCTGGATCAATACCTGCAACACCTGGTTGTGGTGCTGAAGAAGCAAAAGGGGCCCTAACTGGAAATGGAGGGCCGGAGGAAGGAAGCGGTCGGGCAAATGATGTGGGATCTGGACCAAGCATGTCGTACTTCACAAAGAGTGCATTAAATTGCGAATCCATGAATCGCATAGAGTCAGCAAAATAAGACATGTCGTTGCGAAGTCCTTGATAACGCGAGTCCATCTCGCGCGATGTGCTGCATCCGCCACAGAAATCTGGGTCAGTCGCTGCTCGACCCACGACTGATGCTCCTGAATCTGAGTACGAAGCTCAGACGAAATGAAGGCCTGAAGATCTGAAGACATGGATGGCCCGGGAGCAGAGGAAGTCCCTGCGGCAGATGAAGACCCTGGGGCATGAGCAGGAGGAACAGGAGGCTGCTCAGGAGCGGGAAGACGCGCCCTGGCTTGCATCCTCTTCAAAAGGGTGCTGTCCAAGTTCACTGATGGTTCAGTGGGTGTCTCAGAGGACAGATCAAAGCCCAGTTGTTTGAGGAGATATGAGATGAGCATCCCATAAGGCAAATGCCTATTGGGCATACGGATGTGATCAGAAGTCATGTGTGAAATTATGAAGCGGGGGATATTAATCTTAATGCCTCTCAGAAGGCAATAGACTATCAGAGGAACATGACCCCTAGCATGATTGTACTCCCCAGACTTGGGTAAAATGTTGTAGAAAACAATGTACGCGCCGGAAAATCGGTGGTCGGAGAAAAGTGGATTTAGCTGTAAAAGATTTCCTTGATTCAAGCGAAACGATTACAACCAAAAGAACTACTCTTCCTTCTTTTCCAGTTACAAGGGAGGGAGGATGTTTGAATCTTCCCTTTGTTTAAGGCTGGGTTCTTCGTGTGGCGATGGAGAGTGAATCTTGTTCTCCGTTGACCAGATGACCGTCCTGGACCGTCGGGGGTCTTCTCTTCGGCCGGTAGAAAGAGTAACTCAGCTCTGTCTACCAAAACTCTCAAGAGGAAGTAGGCAAAGAGCGGCTAGTACTCAGTAAGCTCGCTGAAGAGTCTTCTATCTATTGTTGAAGTCGTGCTTCTCTCTCTGCTTGATGCTTTGATCTTGATAGATGCGCGTGTGTCTGTGTTGCCCTTTTCGCATGACGAATGGGACTATTTATAGGGGTCTCAGGGGGTGAACGTGCCCCCTGAAAACGCTCCCGATTGAGGGGCCACTACCCGCTACATGCGCGGTGACTGGCCCCGCAATCCGGGCGGTTGCAACTGAGACGCGGGCGTCGAGCCAAACGCGCCTTGATGCTGAGACGCGGGCGTCGGGCCGACGCGTCTTGATACTGAGACGCGGACGTTGGGCCTTCACGTCTGGATGTTGAGACGCGGGTGTTTGGCCGACGCGTCTTGATACTGAGACGCGGGCGTCGGGCCGACGCGTCTTGATACTGAGACGCGAGTGTCGGGCCGACGCGTCTCGATACTGAGACGCGAGTGTCGGGCCGACGCGTCTCGATACTGAGACGCGGGCGTTGGGCCTTCACGTCTGGATGCTGAGGCGCGGGCGTCGGGCCGACGCGCCTGGATGCTGAGACGCGGGCATCGATCCCTCGCGTCTAGAGCTTGAGACTCTGCTTTGTCTGTTGGTCATTTTTAGACAGCCTACAGAACCCCCTCCAAAGTTTCCGAAATTCCGCAGTTGAATGGGACGGATTTCGGAATACTTTGGATTTTGGCCGCGTTCGCCTTTATGACTGGACTGTTGATGCTCCGGGTTCGATCTTATCTGGAACTGGTCTTCGTGAGTGTACTGTTGAACTCTTTGAAGCCGTCAGAGTTGATCGTGTTGAGTGTCTAGATACACAGTCTAGACCTCCCCGATTGCTTTTAGTCTGTCAAGGGTGCGCTTTTGGCCGGGAGTGGTTGGTTGTCTGTTTGCGCCAGTGTACTGTTGAACTGATTTGCAGACGCAGGAGACTGGACGCAAGTTCCTTTCTGAAAAGCAGAGGTTGCTTTAAAGACGCAGCTTCCGTGGCGTAGACGCGATGTTTGGTCCGCTTGAGGGGACGCGTCTTTTGAATGCAGACGCGACAACGCGACGGTGCATTTATGATGATGCTGACGGGGCATGTCCATCGAAGAGCCGCGTACTTTGGGGCGTGCATCTGTGTTATGTCATGATTACGCCGCCAGCTGGCTTGGGGAAACGGCGAGATTTCGCCTTTTGGCGCGCGGATCTCCCGGTTCATTAAATGAACTGCTCCACGTGTCAACTTCTGACTCGTGGCAGGGTCGCGACGCATGATCTTCCCTGTTCAAAAATGATTTGATTCCACGCGTCGGGCAGCGATTCGCTGCAGCGTTTATTGGGCCAAACGCCGCGTATCTTCGCGAATCTCTGTGCCTATAAAAGGCAACAGTTGGGGAGATGCATCTTCTTCTCCGAACGCACTTGCTGAGAAAAAGGATTTCTTTCTCTGTTCATCTTCGAACTCGCTCATCTCCTTGCTCGGATTTCTGAACGTCAATGGCTCCCAAGACGAAACCGACTGCATCGTCATCCAGGGCGACCGTCGCCGAGGCTGAGAGAGATGCTTCCTCTGCGCAGGAGGGCGTTTTCCGAGGTAAAAATGCACCTTCAGCGTGGGTTTCGCCATTAACACAAGCTCTGAGAACTTTAAGAACCATTAACACCTAATCGTGTTTGATTCTCGGACGCAGTCCTTGAGATGATAACTGGGGCGCGGGTCTGATGATCCGACGCCAGTGAGCTCTGTACTCTGGAATCTTCACTTAGAATATTTCTAATTGTGAAGGTCTCTGGACGCTGTTTACAGAACGCGGATTTGATCCTTGCGTTCTGTGCTGCGTTTTGTGCCATCGGGCGCCGATTTTGATGAATCTGGCGTCTGAGTCCAAAGTACTTTGAAATTTCACAAGTCTTGGTTTACAGAACGCGGATTTGATCCTTGCGTTCTGTGTCTTCAACCGCCAATTTTGTAGAATCTGGCGTTTGAGTCCAAGTACTTAGAATTTTCATAAGTCTTGGTTTGCAGAACGCAGCTTTGCAGGTCTGGACGCGGCTGTTGAATAACTCGCGCGTCCAGTATCTCTTCTGCGTTTTGGTGCAGGTTCGCAGGTCTGGACGCGGATGATAACTCCTGCGTCCAGTGTCCCTACTGCGTTTGGGTTATGGGCACTTGACATCTTTCCTTATTTTTGGTAAAGTATTTGACCAAGTGTCTTTTTTCTTTTGCAGTGCCACATGTTTCGGGTTCCCTTGCTAAGATGCACCACTTTGGACGCATGGGTGGTGCTGACCGGGGCCTGACCTTCGTGCAAAGAATGAGTGTCCCCGTGACCGCTGACGTGGATCGCCGGGAGAGGCTCTCCAATGTTAACAGGAGGACCTTTCGGGCACTTATGACTGATGCCGCATTCAAGACGGACGATGGCGTCAGGTTGGAGAAGCCTGCCTTCTTCTTTGGGGATCACATCTATGATGATGGCCGTCGTGTGTCTGAGGGGACTTACAAATGGCTCCGTCAGATAAAGGGCGGAAGATTCTTTCTTCCAGACATGGAGAGGATGTTCCCGATGTCCTACTTCCAACACATGTCTGTCCCTCGGAAGATGGAATGGGACATTTCCCAATGTGTCCCTGAGATCGCCCTTGGTGACTTTGGCCTCCAGAAGGTAGACCGCCATGATAATCGTGACGGGTCAGTTGTCGGCCTGTTCCCTGCGTCGTGCAAGCCTGAAATCCCAATTGGAGAGATCCCGGAGCTTGCTACCACCTTCCTTAATTCCTTCATAGAAGCAGAGGGTGATTATCCAATTGATTTCCGTGCATACGGGTGGGTCCATTCTCCAAAGAACTACTGGTGGGGCCGCATGGTGGGTTTTGTCCTTACCAACCTTGAGGGGTTGCTGAAGCAAGTGGGGCTGTACCCAGCAGTTAGGGCCGTGCCGTGGGGCATCCCAACAAGCTCTCATAACTTCTTCGGGATCCTGGAGCGTTACAACCCCCAGACGGGGACGTTCTTCACTCCAGTCGGAGAGATGGGCCTTGCACTGCATGAGTTGTATGCGGTCTCAGGGTTGTCGTCAGGGGATATTCCTTACGAGGAATTTATCCCAACCACCAGGGAACTCCGCCTTTTGGAAAAAGAATCTCCTCAGGTGTATGAGACCTACTGGGAGGTGATGTGCCATTTCTACATCTGCGGTCAGACAACTGCCTGGAGGTCAGGAGGCGTCAGGCAACTATCCTGGGCTGATTATCTATTCAATAATGCCAGCAATAAAGATCTCCCAGTGATCCGACTGGCTCCTAGTTCCGGCGGGGAAGTCGACGACAGGATCGACGTGGCTTCTGACAAGTTCTACACCACGGAGTCGAATGAGGATGGTTTTGACCCTGACCTGGTCTTTGAAAGCTATCACCATCAAGCCCGGACCCCTATTTCTGATCGGGCACTGTTGGCGGGCTTCCTGATGTTGTGGCTGAAGAGGTGTGTAGTGCCCACACTGCCACATGAAGTTATTGTGGCAAATGTGGTGTACCCGGCGGTACTCCTGGCTCATGACAGCCCCATAGCTCTTCTTCCAGCCATGGCAGCTGGTATTCAAAGCGGGTTGCGGGCACTGGCCAAGAGTTTCTGCGAACCTCCAAAGACTTCTAATTCCCATGGAGAGCCATATACCGACTCAGAGGGGAATCCGACGGTGAGGCGCCCCAACCCGCGGATTGAGCTGCCTTACACGTACCTCATGGCCTGGTACGTGATGCATTGCCCCTCTATGATGACGGCGGCGCGTGGGGGCATGGACCATGTCCCATTTGTGCAGCGGCTGGAACGTTCGGAGTGGCACGACGTCTACCTGTATTACATTAGGAGGCGTCTTTCCTGCGCCACGAACTACCAGCTCAACCGTTGCTTCCCAGAGGTTCAAGGTGCAGCTCCCGGGGAGTTGTTCACGGATGTCGCTGGTCGGGATGACTTCTCGCAATTGCCTGCTGGAGCCTTCTGGTGGTTGATCAATATACGACCAGGATATGTGCTGTTTCGTCAAGGGACTTCCTGCACTATCGAACCGTATATGCCAAGTCGTTTTGCCCGACAATTTGGCTATGATCAGCTTTACGTCGGGAATCCCAATGCCCAGCTTGCCTTTGACGGGAACCTGTTTGAAGGTGCTCGGGCTTGGTATTACAGTGTGGCTGGAGGGACGGGAGCAACGTTCCGCCTACCCATCGAAGCGCCTCAGTGCCGTATGAGCTTCAGCTTCTGTACTTGGTATTCCCAAGCCAGCCAGACACCAGACTTTGTTCCGGAGTCTTCATGTCTTGAAAGTATCAATGCGAGTCTTGAGGCAAGGTCTGAATCCGGTAAACTTTCGAAACTCCTCGACCAATACCTGAAATCTCGGAAGGAGGTCGAGAAACGATCGAAGAGGGAGTCACAAGCGGTGAGGGTGGAGCCACGGCCGGCAAGGGTAAAGCCGCAAGCGATGAGGGCGGAGCCTCCAGTAATGAGGGTGGAGCCGCGACCGGCAAGGAGGTCGAAGCAGTTGGCGAGGAAGCGTCGTCAACGCTCTACTTCTGTAGTGGAGCCTGCCCCAAAGAAGGTCCGGAGGGACTCATCGGCTGAGGTCTCTCGATCTGGAGACATCTCTGTGGGAGTTGAGGCTCCTCCCGAAGACACTCCTGTTAGAGTTGAGGAGCCGCAGGAGGATGAGGATCTCCCAAGCTTGGCCTGTGCTCCTAGGTCGCACAGCAAGACCATAGAGGAAGGGGAGCTTGTTGATGAGTCTACCGCTGCCGAAGGGGACGAGTCGCCGGAGGTTGACATAATGACTGGAGGGGATGATGAGATTGCAGGCACCTCAGCTCAACCCGAGCCTTCTTCTGCTCATAACGGGAGGGATGAGGCACAGCAGTCAGGGTCTCCTAGCGTCTTCATTTCCAGCGCTCGGGCAATCGACCCTAGTCCTACCACTGGGGTGATTAGTGGCAAGGCCCCGGTCACCGAGGACCTTCGCGTTGAGCTGTCGTCTTTCGCGTCTGACACGGAAAGCGACTTTGAAGATAGAGTCGACTACGGCGATGAACCACTGGCGATGGTCCCTGCTGAAGGTATATCTTCGTCGCACATCGCGGAGATGGTAGCAGAGTTGACCCAGCCCAAGGGGATTGAGGCTTCGGCCGCTGAGATGACCTCGGAGGGGGTAGCTGTCGAGGTTGGGGAGCCTTCCGCCTTGCCAGCGGCCATCGAGGCTGAGGAGGCTCTTACTCAGCCGGGCGAAGAGGTTACTGCTGAAGCTGGGGAGGTTCAGGTGGAGAGTCCGGCCATCCGTACTCGTTCAGCTCAAGTCCCTGTGGAGGTTCCTGAGGAGGTAGTGCTTACTACTCCCTCATCGGTTGTGGAGGCTTCTGCAGAGGTAGCACCCCAGGAAGTACCAGTGGGCAGCCTTGCTCTTGTCGCATCGACGGCCGGCACAGCTCTTGCGCGAGAAGACCCGCCTTATATCCCTTATCCCGTGACAGAAAAGGGGTCGGGAAGCTTCTTTGGTGGTGAAGACATGGGGGATTTGGCACGTCAGATGGTGCAACAGTTTTTTACCGCGATGGGATCATGCATTGATCTCATCTTTCGTGGAAGCAGCACCTTCCCATTCGCCCAGCGGCTTCTTGAGAACATGGCCGTAAATGTTGAATTAGCGGGAAGCCCCTCCCTTGCTAAGGCGTGTCTTCAGGTGGTAGAGCAACTGGGAGACAACCTGCGGGAGCTGGAGTCTTTGGAGGATGCTGGCTCTTTTGGTGAGGCCCAGGCCACTCTGACTAAGCTCCTGGCTAATCAGGAACGGGAGCGACAGGAAGCGGAAGCGCAAATTGCTGCAGAGGTCCGCAATCTTGAATGCTCCCAGGCTGCTTGTCAGAAATTGGCCAGCGATTCGAAGGAGTCCGAGCTTAGTGTGCAGAGCACGGAGCAAGTCATCCTCAGTACTCGGGACATCATCGCCAAGGCGGAAGCTGTTCTTGCACTGAATGAGGAGAAACTTGTTTCCCTCAAGAAGGAGCTAGAGGAGCAACGAGCTGCTATGGCGCAAGCTGAAGAGAGTCTATCTCTACAATCTTCCAGGGTGGAGTCTCTGCGGATGCAGCTGTCAGCAAGAAACTTTCTATCTGAGGCGGAGCTGTGGGACCGGGCCATCAGGGAAGCCGAAAGGACGCGCCAGCATGAGATTCGCCGCCTTAGGGAACAAATCCGTTCCTTGGCGAACCCGGACATTTAGCCTTCCTTTCTTTTCTCTTCTTGTAAAGAAAAGGGACACTCTATCTATTGAGAGTGTTTGTATCCGCTTCTATCATTTTTTTAATATAATAGAAGTTTTATTTGAAGCTTTTGTCCCAATTTCTTTGTCCTGTTGTGGATGAGTCCAACTCTTGATCACTGGTCGTGATCATTGAACTTAGGTAGGACTAGGTTCTTTTAATGAGACGCGGCCCTGGTGAGACGCGGCTTTTACCCGTATAATGAGACGCGTTCATCAGTCCATAGGGACTTGGATTTCACCAAGTCTTTTGGACGAGACGCGGAGTCAATCACAGGGTGAGACGTAGCCATTTTTCTGAAACGCGGTCGTCAGTTCACCGGAGCTTAGATTTTACTAAGTCCTTTTGCTGAGACGCAGCGTTAATCACGGATTGATACGCGGCCTTCTTGATGAGACGCGGCATTTACTCCATAAAGTGAGACGCGGTCGTCAACCCCTGGGATGAGACGCAGCGTCCATCACAAGTTAGAACGCGGCCCTGAATGACGCAAATCTGACGCGGATCGAGCAGAAACCAGAGACGCAGCCTTGTCTGTTGAAGGGACGCGACTCTGACTTAAAAAGATTTTTGGGAGATCTCTGAACGTCAAGTCTTCACTGTCGATTGGGATTTCGGGTCATCCGCTGATTCCCAAGGCAGTTATCCACGCGTCGACTCCTTATTGGACTCAGGAGTTAATGCCCTTGAATGCAAAAACTGACGTGGGCGGTTGAAAACCGGCGCTCGCGACGGTTTCCAAAGCGGCGTTCCACGCGTCCATTTTTGATTGGGCTTTGACAGCTGTGCGCGACGGTTCTGATTGACGCACCATTAATGGCAGTTGCTAGGGACTGCCTATAAATAGGGTGCGCCTCCCTCTCATAATCCAGGCTTGGATTATTCTTCTTAGGATTGCTCTGAGAAATCCCGCCTCCTTCAGAGTTTCTAACAGAGAACCGTCTTCATGGGTGAAGGTGACCCTGCAGATGAAGATGACCCAGAGCTTTATGCTTCTGTTTGGTTTCTTCAAGAAGAACCCTCTCTTGGATCATCTTGGACGCCTGCGTTCGGGTGCAGAGAGGCCAACTCTGGACAGAGGCCTCTACCGGTATGTCCCCCGATGATGTGCATAACCATCTGAAAGAAGTCCTGGTGCATTCCTATTCTGGAATTTGTGCCAGTGACTTGAATTTCTCTGAACGCGGGCGCTTGGCGTTGGTTCTGCACGCTGCGTTTCATGGTCACTGCCTTGGCGCATTTCAGACCTGAATCTTGCAACTCCTGTTCACCCAACAGAGAGACGGCAATTTTCAGCGTTCTGAAGTTTCTCGCGTCTGGTGCATTAGACGCGGGTGCAACCTGAGACCGCGTTTGCATCCTGCGCGTGGCACAGTTTTGGCTCGCGTCTTTTTGATTGCGCGGGTCATTCCCGCGTTTGACGTCTTGAATGGTTGCCGCGTTCTGTTACTTAGAAAATTTGGAAATTTTCTAACTCTCTTGCTGATTCTTTGCAGGTAGGCTTGCTCGTCCTTTTTAGGTTTGCTAGGCCCCAGAAAGAATATACCGGCAGGCGAACTTGTTCGATGTTCACCCATAAGAGACTACATTATGGTCCTCGTCACCGATAAGAGACTACATTATGTCTCTGACGAGGACCCAACTCTCGCCAAGGTCTCTTCAGATCTTCAGCCCTGATCATGTCTGATGGCAAGAGATGATCAGGTTGAATATGACGGCGAGGAGGTTCTGAAGGTTATGGTGGCGGAGAGATCCTCTTCCTCTCCCTACTCCAGAGGTGACATCAAGGACAGTTGATGTCCCTTGGATGCTGGGGAAAGGGATGGTGATGAAATGAAGGGTTGTAGGACTTCTTTCTGCCACCGGGCCTCAAGAACACCATTGCCCTTAGCTTCAGTCAGCTAGGGCGCTTTCGATTTCTGCGTCATCGCCATGGCGTGGTCAACTCCAACTGTGCACCTGGGATCAGATGCGGTTTCAAGGAGCGAGTACGGCCTCTGAGAGAGAGAGGGACTTCTTTGTACTCCTTGATTGTAACACTCTATCTTATTGTATAAGAGAGCGTTTTGTATCACTTTCATATGTTTAGATATATAAATAAAAGTGACACTTTCCTTTTTACTTCTCTTGTCTTGAACTTTTTGTCTTTAGTTGGACATGTAGAAGCAAGGAATCTTTTGACCTCATCAAAATTATGACAGTAATCTTAATAAGTCAAAAGTTATGAGGAAAGATCCTGTTTCAGGAACTTTCATGATACTGTCAGAGGTGTAAACTTAACTTGACAGAGATGATTTTTGGTGGACCTGCCACTTTGTAAAGGAAAGTGACAGGTGGAATTCGTACCCCCAGGAAGAACTTTTATCAAGGATTTGTGATCAACTTGATTTAAGATTAGCTGGGGATTTTGATGGAAGCATTGTTTACCGGTGTAATGTTTAACCAACAATGCCTCCAAAATAAATTTGATACTCTGTTGGGGAGAATATCAAATGAAACTAGACTCGCGGGGAATCTAGGGAAGTCCTTACCGTTAGAGGTGTGATATTAACTTAACGGTTTAGAAGTAGTCTTGTCAGAAGTGTAATGTTAACTTGACAAGGACGTGAGTTAGAGGCGTAGTATTAACTTAACTCATCAACATCTCAGTTTTATTTGGGAAAACTGAGGGTGTCACTGTCATAGGTGTGATGTTTAACTTAACAGTGAGGATAATGCTAGAAGTGTAGTGTTGAACTTGGCATTAGTCATCCCAGCTTGGACAAAGAAGTCAGTCAAGGAAAGGTCATAGCCATAGGTGTATTGTTGAACTTAGCAATGACTCGGATGCTAGAAGTGTATTGTTAACTTGGCATCGTCCATTTCAGCTTCGACATGGAAGTCTGAAAAAAGGTGGCTGTCAGAGGTGTAATATTAACTTGACAGACACTCGATGTACTGTCTAGAGGTGTAATGTTAACTTAAACAGTAGTTTGTCAGAGGTGTAATGTTAACTTGACAAGAATTTAGCTCGTGATTGGAGCAATTTGAGGACCTGTCATTCTATTGGAGAGAATTGACAAGTGACTTTGAAGTGCCAGAGGTATAGTATTAACTTGGCAAATTTGAAGTTTGCTATCCTATGTAGAGGTGACAAGCGGGGCTTGTACTCGACAAGGAGTATTCATTACTAGAGGTATGGTGTTTAACGTAGTAATGTTTGCATTTTG
Organism: Agave tequilana; assembly: GCA_038442645.1. Classification (NCBI taxonomy): domain Eukaryota; kingdom Viridiplantae; phylum Streptophyta; class Magnoliopsida; order Asparagales; family Asparagaceae; genus Agave; species Agave tequilana. Next base: position 789,663 of record JAVJIF010029680.1, on the reverse strand, counting down.
TGGTCCTACCATTCTATGGATGAGAATTGGTAAGGGATTTTGGAGAAAAGAGTGGAATCAAGTCCACATAGGATTTTTAGCAAACCCTCAGCTATCAACGGATTTGAGGTGCCTTTACCAACTACCGTTTGAGTTGGGCTAGCCATGCTATTCCCCTCAGCATGATGAGTTGTCGAGGACTTATGTTGGGCTTAAATGCCAACATTTTCCTCTATCCTTAGCCGTCGGAGGCATTGGATGTTTGATCAGAGGTGTAATTTTAACTTGATCGGCGGAAGGATACCATCTAGGGATAGTATTTCTTCAAGAATTTGCCATTGATTGGCATCATGAGTGTGTCGCCATTCGAGGTTATGAGGCGATACGATCCATTTGAGTAGACTGACTCTACTACAAATGGTCCTTCCCATTTGGGTTTGAATTTTCCTTTCGTCTTGTGCGTCATGACCATGGGTCTTCGGACGGCTAAGACAAGGTCGCCTTTCTTGAAAGTTCGCGTTTTGACTTTCTTGTTGAAGGCTCTGGTGATGCGAGCTTGGTAAAGCTCGATTTGCTGCTGGGCCTGCAGACGCTTATCGTCTAAGGCTTCCAGTTCTTGGAGTCGCTGTTGATGCTTCTCCTCCGTCATCATCTCCGCTGTCAAGACGACGCGTAGAGATGGAATTTGGATTTCCAGTGGGAGCACGGCTTCACATCCATACACCAAGGAAAATGGCGTGGCCTTTGTTGGGGTTCGCACAGTCGTGCGATATGCCCATAAGCATTCGCCCAACTTATCGTCCCAGTCTCGTTGACTTTTCGAGACGAATTTCTTGAGAAGCTTGCCAATGGTCTTATTGAAAGCTTCCGCGAGGCCGTTGGCGGCAGGATAGTATGCTGTTGAAGACACGCTCTGGATTCTGAACTTGGCGCAGAATCTCTGGAAAGCCTGGCTGATGAACTGGGGTCCATTGTCATGGACAATACGCCGAGGCACACCGAAGCGGTAGATAACGTGATGTTTCATGAACTTGATCACGTTAGACGATTTTTCCTCCTTTAGAGGAACAGCTTCGGCCCATTTGGAGAAGTAATCGGTTATTACTAGAATGAACCGATGTCCCTTCGATGATGGTGGGCTGATGGGGCCAACCACGTCCATTCCCCATATTTCGAACGGCCAAGTAGAGGTCGTAGAGTGGAGGTACCCTGGTGCTTGGTGGATGAAATCGCCATGTATTTGACAGGCGTGACATCTCTTGGCGAGGGAAATGGCGTCGACAATCATCTTGGGCCAATAGTAACCCAATCTTTGGAGTCGATGTGCCAGCTTTGGGCCAGGTTGATGAGCTCCACAAATACCATCGTGGGCTTCTTTCAACACTTCGCGGGCTTCTTTTGATGAGAGGCACCGGAGCAGGATCCCGTCATGCGATCGACGATAGAGTGTTCGCGTGATCGCGTTATAGTAGAATTTGGGGGCTTTCCTCCGAATGGCGGCCGCCTCTTTGGTATCTTCAGGCAGAATGCCGTATAAGACAAAATCAATGTAGGGAAATCGCCAGTCTTGAAGGTCTGGAGCGGTTGACACTTCAAGTGTTTCTTTACCGCGACGATCTCCTCTTGACCCTGGGTAGTCTCCGGGGGAAATTTTTGGACAGTATAGGTCGTGGCTATAGACGAATACTTTCTCCATTGCTCCAGCTGGGAGAGCTAGGGAAGCAGCGAGGGATGCGAGTGCATCTGCATGCGCATTTTGGCTTCGCGGCACATGGTCAATATAGAAGTTTGAAAACTTCTCAGCCATACGGATTGTCGCGTTGTAGTAGGGTACTAGATCTTCATGTCTGACCTCATACTCTCCGCGAACTTGGCTGACGATGAGTTTGGAGACACCGTACGCCTCGAGATTTTTAACGCCAATCTCATCGGCGAATTGCATCCCGATCAGAAGAGCGTTGTATTCCGCCACATTGTTGGAACAGGGCTCGGTTAACGAGATAGCCCGGGGAATCACGTAGTTTTGTGGGGAGACGACGACTACTCCTACCCCCGCTACTGTGTGTCCTTTTGGGCTGGCCCTTGATGCACCATCGAAGAAAAGTTGCCATACTTGTCCTTCAAATGATGTCTGAGCTAGGCAGACTTCAGCGACCTCATCTGGGAGATCCTCGTAAAGTTTAGCTGCCCTCGGATCTGGGTGTTCGGCTAAGAAGTCCGCCACCGCTTGTCCTTTAATGGCTTTCTGTGGCAGAAAGTGCATCTCATATTGGGAGAGCAATATAGCCCATTTTGCCAGCCGGCCATTCAATGAGGAAGGCTTTGTCATGAGTAACCTCAGAGGGTTGACTTTTGATATGACATTTATGGTTTGGCCTACCAGATAGTGTCGCATTTTCTGAATAGCGAACACCAGGGCCAAACATTCCTTCTCGATCGGGTTGTACCGATGTTCGGCTCCGATCATCGTTCTACTTAGATAGTAGATTGCTTGTTCTCGTCCTTGATCATCATTCTGAGCTAGTAGAGCTCCCAAAGAATGATCCATTGACCGGACGTACACCAGGAAGGGTTTTTCGGATACCGGAGCTGCAAGAACTGGTGGTAGGGTGAGGTATCGTTTGATCTCCTCGAATGCTTGCTGGCAAGCGTCGCCCCAAACGAACGAAACGCCCTTCTTCATCAGCTTGGCGAAGGGTTGGCATCTTCCGGAGAGATTTGAGATGAATCTGCGGATGTATGCCAGTCGTCCTTGCAATCCTCTGAGCTCCTTGAGGCTTCTTGGGGGTTGCATTTCCTGAATAGCGCGAACCTTCTCCGGATCCAAGTGAATTCCGGTAGAGGTTACAACAAACCCTAGGAATTTTCCGCTGGCTACCCCCAGGAAGGACTTGGTGGGATTCATCTTCAATTGATGAGCCCGCATGATGTCAAAGACCGCTTTTAGGTCAGCTATGTGATCATCTTTGGTGCGGCTTTTTACCGCGATGTCATCGACATAACATTCCACCGTTTTGCGTATCTGCTGGTGGAAAATGGCATTCATGGCCCTTTGGTATGTTGCCCCTGCATTCTTTAGTCCGAAGGGCATGACGGTGTAGCAGTATACTCCTAGAGGTGTCCTGAAGGAGGTGTGCTTTTCGTCGTCAGGGTACATCTTGATTTGATTGTATCCTGAGAATCCGTCCATGAAGGACATTCGTTCGAATCCACAAGTATTGTCAATCATGACATCTGTGATTGGCAATGGGAATTCGTCTTTGAAGGACATTCGTTCGAATCCACAAGTATTGTCAATCATGACATCTGTGATTGGCAATGGGAATTCGTCTTTGGGGCAGGCCTCGTTTAGATCGCGGAAGTCGATGCAGATCCGGATCTTCCCGTTCTTTTTAGCAACGGGAACGATGTTGGCTACCCAATCGGGATGTTGTTCCTCCCTGATGAAGCCAGAGTCCATAAGCTTTTTGACTTCTAATTGGATGGCCTCCATTATTTCTGGACGAAACCGTCGCTGCTGTTGCTTGACGGGTTTTACGTCCGGACTGATGTTGAGGCGGTGCATAGCCACTTGAGGATCAAGTCCCGGCATGTCCTCATAATTCCAGGCGAAGACGTCTATATACTCTTGTATAAGAGATATTAGATCCTTCTTCTCCGAAGGTGCCAGGCCGTCACTTATGAAGATGGGCTTAGGGTTGGCCTCATCTCCTAGGTTGATCTGAACAACCTTATCTTCTGTGGGTGGCTCACGCTGTTCGAAGCGGATATCCCAGAGAGCATTCAGATGTTTGATCCAAGGATCTGTATCTGACTGGATCATTTCTTCGTCTTCGTCTTCCAGATGGCTTGTTGAAACCATGTTCACTGAAAGCCCTTTGAAGATGTTGCCGACACTGACATCTGACTCCCACGATGACGTGTCTGAAGAGCCATCGTGGCCTGATGGTTTCTCGGAATCAGAGGCCGACGGGATTGGAGTTGACACATAGCCCAACCCCCTGCGGGTCTGATGATAATAATCAGGTGCTTTCCCTTTCGGCACAAAAGATCGAAGCAACGATCTCTTTCCTTTGCCGAAGTTCAACCCGGGTCCGTTGGCTAGATCGTACCCCATACGCTTCATCATCTTGAGCGTTTTCGGTTCATAATGATTGAACTGCGGGGGTTCCTCTTCGCCTTCTGATTCTTCATGGGGCGTAGGTTCAGACGAGATTCGTCCAAAGAGGATTGGTCTCTGGCCTTTTCGTCTGGCTGGAACTAGGAATACAGACTTTTGTGCATCACCATTATCCTGGTACGTCCCGAAGGATGATTTTATTGGTACATGCAATGATGTTAAAGCATCCATTGCCGACCATACATCCTCGCCCATGTCGGTGCTAGTATCCGACGGTATTGAATCAGACTCGCACGCAGGAAAATACGCGAAATCTAAATCTTCATTAATATACCAACCGCCTGCATCGTCGGTGGTATCAACATCGAGCTTATTAGTGCTCTTTACAAGTGGTTCTAGCTCCCACAGGCACTCTTCTTCCTCAGGCTCGATGTCAGCCTCATTACCAGAGTCTGGCTCCTCTGGTTGCGGGGTTTCATTGGTCTCCTCATATAAGAGGGAATCCGTGAAATAATTCTCGACCCCTTTGAACGGATGCCTTTCGGCGATCAACGTTCGAACTTGTCCACTCTCATCAATGTATTTCATGACTTGGTGGAGAGTGGAGGGAACGATGGAATTACGGTGAATCCATGGTCGTCCCAGCAACAGGTTATAGGAAGTGTCAGCATCGATGACGTAGCATGTCACTTCCGACTTGAGGCTCCCGATCTGGCATTTGAGCTTGATCTTCCCCATCGGGCGGGAGCTGTTGGCATTAAACCCATAAATAGTTGTCTGGGTAGGGCTCAGACGATGGGTAGGAATGCCAAGAAATTGCATGACTCAGCGAGGTATGATGCTCAACGCGGATCCTGGGTCTACCTGGATGCGGTTCACCTCGGATGACCCAATATACCCTGTGAAGTATAGGGGTCGGTCATGCTTCCCTTTAACCTGCATATCATCTGTGGTAAAGGTGATGCAGGGAGCATTTGGGGAGGTGTGGAGGCAATCCTCTACATCTTCCTCCCTTGGTACGTGGGTCATAAAGACCTCAGCGTTCGTCAGGGCTTCTTGTAGAGCTTCTCTGGTTGACTTTGATAGCCTCAGAAGCTCATACAAGGTAATGCGTGCTGGGATGTTGGCTAGCTGAGCCAGAACATCGAAGCGGTAAGGTGTCGAAGATCCTTCCGCTGCACTTCTTGGAAGAACCCGAGAAAACCGAGTTTCTTTCTGTTTCTCCGCAGGTGGTTTCGTGGAGGGCTTAGCTGGCTCTACAGCTGGTTGAGGAGGAGCCATCGCTGTCTCGTCGTACTGCTTCAAGTACGACTGCCCTGAACGGGTTCCTGCTGTTGGTTGGTTGGGCTCCGCGGCCAGGACTATTGTCTCCTCTTCTGAGTCGGTCAGCGAGGGAACATCAGTCTCCGCTTCTCGAGAGGAAGCGCATATCACATGGCAAGATGAAGCCTTTCCCTTGCCTTTGGACTTCCTGTTAGTCACAGTAGTCCACTGTTGTTCGTCGACGAGGTCAGGGTGGACCCACATGATTTCCCCTTGAGGTGTAGGGACGGGTACCAAGCCCTTCTCCTGCTGCTGATGAGGGTCTGTGTTGACCAATCTTAGTTCTCCTTTCGGGACAGAGATTATCCCCACGGGTGTCGGGGGTCGTGTCCCAAAGTGGAGCATCGATGTCATGTTGGCCGTCATCTTCTTCTGCTCTGGTCGGAGTTTTAATACCTCCGCATCAATCAGGGCTTGAAGGACGTCCTTGAAGATGTAGCAGCTTCTGGTAGGGTGCCCGAGCATCCTATGATACAAGCAATAGGTGGGATTGTCGGTTTTGCCGACTTCCTCAGGGCGCCTAATTTCAGGGAGCTTCAGTCGATTGCTCTTGTTGAGTAGTTTGAAGAGTGAATCGACATGTTCCTCCTTGAAGGAATATTGTTTGTTGGCGCGGGGTTGGCTGGAAGAGCCACTCGCTCTGCCTGGTTGAGGCTTGGTGGGAGATTTGGTCTCCGTCGCCAAGTTATCCTTCCGCTTTGTTTGGAGGGATGTGTCTGGCGCACGCCTCGTCGACCTTTCTGGCCTGGGCTTGCCTTCTTCCGCTCTGACGCGGGCAACAATCTCCTCAGCCTGTTCACCTTGCTGGACTAACTGTTTCCAGGTGCGGCTTTCAGCAACTCCTATCTGAGCAAGGAGTGAGGTTTGGAGATTGTGGCGACATGTTTCCACCAGGGTAGCCTGGGTCATGCCGCTTGGACATCGGAGTGCCATGTTCCGAAATCTTTCTACGAAAGACTTAACGGACTCTCCCTTTCGTTGCTTGGTAGCTAAAAGGGTAGGCATTGTAACCTCCGAATCATCTTCGAAGAAGCGTGTTAGAAACAGCTTCTCCAAGTCGCCCCAGTTCTTGATGGAACCTTCCGGGAGCTTCATGAACCATTCAAAGGCCAACCCTTTCAAGGTGCCAATGAATAGACGTGCCAAGATGGCATCGTTATCCACTACATTCCCAGTTTGGGATTTGAAGTAGTAGATATGTTGGTTGGGCGACCCCTTCCCATCGAATGCTTGGAGAGTTGGAGCCTTGAACCTAGGAGGGTACGGGACCAAGTCCCACTCGGCCGGATAGGGCCGGACCACTCCAGCTTCTTGGAGATCCTTACGACTGGCAAGGGCGTTGAGTCGTTGCTCCAGTAGGCTCATTCTTTTGGCTTGAGCCTTCTCCGAGTCTGGGTCGCTTCCTGCATGCGCCGAAGGCTTGGACACATCTGAATTAGATCATCATGTCCCGTCGGAAGGATCGGAGGGTGGACTTTCTCCCCTTCCCCCTTTACCCTTTGGCCTTCTAGGAGGAGATCTCGCTCTCTCTTCGAGCAATTTCTCAAGCATATACTTGAGATTGTCAATGGATCTCTGCTGAGAGGAGAGAATCTCCATTTGATGCTTCTGCATATGTTCTAGATCCTTGGCCGTCCCCTCAGAAGCGTCTACCATGTGGGCAGAAGTCTCCTTCTCGACGGAAGAATTTGAATCCTGCGACTCTATCACAACGGAGTGAGAGTCGTCCATCCTAATGCCGCGAGCCAGGGCATTATAGTTAATTGGGGGAATGGCCCCAGTGTGCTGATACACCCCTTCCGGTTCCGAATCAGACTTGTCCGAGCTGACTTTCGGCTGTTTTCCCTTGCTTCTGCTTGTCATATATGCAGTAAGCTCCGGGTACTCGACGTCAGAAAAGGTTCTCCTTCGGTGGGAGCGTCTTCTTTTGGCTGACGGAGGAATCAGGGTCAGCTGTCTAACTAAAGACGGCTGGTGCACACCTGATTCGCAATGGGATCCAGAGAGCATCTGGATGAGCTGTTGACAGCAACATGAAGAAGTGGCCTGATTGGCACTCCTTTTCTTTGTCAAATAATCCCTCAAATCTGTGGGAGGGGGATTGAAGAGACTAGCCTCGCAACGTCGAAGACGGGAGGCAGTCATGTGCTGTGCTGTCTGGACGCAGGTTTCAGAGACGCGGTTGTCACGTCGCTGCTGCGTTATGCGCGTCTGGCGTCTCTGTTGAGATGAGACGCGGCTCTCGCGCTGCTGTCTGCTGCGTTGTAGCAGAGAGACTTGGGAGAAAGTGGGATGCTGGGCCCTACGCCTAGGGGCGCATGCTTCCTGCGTTTGACGAGACGCAGAAGCTTCGCTTTGGCGTTTGACAAGTTGGTCTTCAGAAGACTCAACTTGGGGAGTCTCGCGTTTGGGTCGCCAAACGCGGATCTCTCGCACTGGACGAGGTGCGGGCAAGGCATCAATTTGAACGCCGCGTCCAACCCCAGTCAGAAAACCAACGGTTCCGACTGAGTGTTGACGCGCGCGTCTTCTCTGTCGACGCTCGGCATTCCGATTGCGCCGTGGAGGAAGAGAGAAGCCAACAACTTCCTGGTTTGTAGAACCAGGGGCGTTCGCCACGCGGGTCTCCTAAGAGACGCGAACGCGGGCGTTCTGCGCGACGCGGTTGATCGCAGCAGTAGGTGTGCCGGGGACCACGCGGGCCTTCAGAGAGGCGTTGGCGCGTGTATTCTGCGCGACGCGGTTGATCGCAGCAGAAGTGTCCGAGGTTACGCGGGCCTTCGGAGAGGCGTTGGCGCGTGAACCGGACTCGGCACAGTGGGCAGCAGTGCCCGACAGAGCCTTAGATTGGGCTGCTTCGGGGGGCTGTCCAGTCGAGACCCTGCGGCAGACGCGGGTCTTTGGGCTCTTGGAGCCAGAAGAGAGAAACTCTTCATACTTCGCCTGGTCGAACTCGACGACGAGTGATTCGACCATTTTCCCCTTACGGAGAACGTCATCTTGCACCACGGTGTGCTCGTCGGTAACGAAGGTATTCCCCAGCGGAGTCGCCATCTCTTGTACGCGCCGGAAAATCGGTGGTCGGAGAAAAGTGGATTTAGCTGTAAAAGATTTCCTTGATTCAAGCGAAACGATTACAACCAAAAGAACTACTCTTCCTTCTTTTCCAGTTACAAGGGAGGGAGGATGTTTGAATCTTCCCTTTGTTTAAGGCTGGGTTCTTCGTGTGGCGATGGAGAGTGAATCTTGTTCTCCGTTGACCAGATGACCGTCCTGGACCGTCGGGGGTCTTCTCTTCGGCCGGTAGAAAGAGTAACTCAGCTCTGTCTACCAAAACTCTCAAGAGGAAGTAGGCAAAGAGCGGCTAGTACTCAGTAAGCTCGCTGAAGAGTCTTCTCTCTATTGTTGAAGTCGTGCTTCTCTCTCTGCTTGATGCTTTGATCTTGATAGATGCGCGTGTGTCTGTGTTGCCCTTTTCGCATGACGAATGGGACTATTTATAGGGGTCTCAGGGGGTGAACGTGCCCCCTGAAAACGCTCCCGATTGAGGGGCCACTACCCGCTACATGCGCGGTGACTAGCCCCGCAATCCGGGCGGTTGCAACTGAGACGCGGGCGTCGAGCCAAACGCGCCTTGATGCTGAGACGCGGGCGTCGGGCCGACGCGTCTTGATACTGAGACGCGAACGTTGGGCCTTCACGTCTGGATGCTGAGACGCAGGTGTTTGGCCGACGCGTCTTGATACTGAGACGCGGGCGTCGGGCCGACGCGTCTTGATACTGAGACGCGAGTGTCGGGCCGACGCGTCTCGATACTGAGACGCGAGTGTCGGGCCGACGCATCTCGATACTGAGACGCGGGCGTTGGGCCTTCACGTCTGGATGCTGAGGCGCGGGCGTCGGGCCGACGCGCCTGGATGCTGAGACGCGGGCATCGATCCCTCGCGTCTAGAGCTTGAGACTCTGCTTTGTCTGTTGGTCATTTTTAGACAGCCTACAAACAAATTTGGCAAGGACTTGGGCGGTGAAAGTGAACTTGTTCACCTCCTCATTCCTTACTAAACCGGGGTTGTCATCCCCGTGGATCAAAGTTGACGCGGTGAGCGCAGACTCACCTGTCGGATAGACAAAATCATGAAGATCAAAAGAGTATACATCAACTCCTCCACAGGAGAGATGCAACAAATCAGCAAATTGTTCTAGAGGGATATCAATGTCTCTCCCTAGAACTCTAGTCCTAACCTGGTTTCCCTCGAAAGCAAGATTTGTATAGAAGTAAGGTATGAGAGAGGTATAAACCGGTTCTCTAATGGACATAAACTGATCCAATGAATTATTCCTCAATATTTGTGGGATATTGAGGTGCTCAAAATCTTAGAGGACTACACATCTCCCAGAGATGATAGTTCTCTTCGACTGGAGGATATACCTATTTTCAGCAAGATCGTTAACAAATGGGCGTTTAGGCCTAGTGGATGATAATGAAGGGACTACAGATTTGCCCTTCTCAGTTCTAGATCTTTTAGTCATGATGAAATTTTAGGTTATAATGAAGATCTAGGTCACAAATAAAGGTAGGGCTTGATCTAAACTAGTGAAACAAAAGATCTTGACAAAACTAAAGAGAACAATGAGAAAAAGAGCAAGATCTAAAGGAAAAATCAGATTTTTACCTTGGTGGAAGAGATCAAGAACCCAAAATCAAAAATTCCTTGAGTTCGAATGTAGAACGGGCCTGAAAGTAATGATCCAGCGAAGAATTGAGAGAAAGAAGCTTGGATTTGAAGTGAGCTTGAGAGAGATGAAGAAAATAAGATTTTTAGAGAGAGGGGAAAGAGGGATCGGCGGAGAGAAGTGAGAGAGAAAGAGAAAAGGGCTTTAAATAAAGTGGGTAAGTGGCAGATTCTCGACGCACAGTCGACCGGTCCGGTCGACCGAAAAATCCCGAGAGCTCTGACAGACTACACGGTCGACCGCAGCGGTCGGCCGAAATTACCCGAGAGCTCTGACAGATCAAGCGGTCGACCGCTCCGGTCGGCCGGCTACAGAGAAGAATGAAAAATATTCTTCCAGGCAAGGTCGGTCGACCGGAACTCAGGGCCGGTCGGTCGGTCTTGCCCAAAACCTGTCAACAGCAGAGACCCAAAAAAAAATTTTAAAAAAATGTCTAACAAATAATAATCAGAATATTTTCAACATATCAAATTTAAAAATGCTTTAACACTTCATTAGTTATAATATCATCAAAATTTACACAAGACATTTTTTTTATTTTTCATATAAAAACAAAGGTTTAGAGATGTTGAAGCCGAATACCCGGTGAAGGGTTCTGACCTTCATCCTCGATATTCCTCTAAATATGAGTTGAGGTGCGCAATTGCCATCTCTAATGTATTTGTTTTAAATATGAATTTTAAAATATTTATTTTAGATTTTGACAAAAGGTGTATATAGATATATGATCAAAACTAGACATGTGGACATTCAAAAAATGTAACATAAAAACAAGATATCAAAAATTAGAACAAGGCATATACACAAGTATGATGGAAATGTAAGTTTACACTAACACATATCAATGTAGCACAAAAGTAAACTAACAATCCTATGCATTTGTATATATAAACAAAAATAAAACTTTTAAATGGAGAAGTTACCAAACCGAGGGCAATCTCCAAAATAGGTGCCTCCATGATAGCGATGCAAGCGTGATGTGATCTTTAAGCTTTGATGCATCCACCACCCGGGCACCGTCCCCCCCTAAGTCTTGGAGGATGAAGACCCACCTGTTTCAACTAAATTGGGTGTGTCTTTTGGTACCCATATCTTTTTGGGTCCTTTAGGATTAGTGCCGGGGCAAACCCAAACATGTTTATTATTCATGTTATGTTTGGCAAAACAAAATTTTTCTAAATGGACTTTGCGGCCATAATGCGTGCAAACATAAATCCTACCACTACCATACATGTGAGCATGCTTGTGAGTGTTTGCATGTTTCTGTGCAAGTGTATGGTGAGTGTGTTTCCCTTGGGTTACTCCTTTGGGAAACCTAGATGCAAACTTATTCAAATCAAAAGCACATTTTTTGAGAGTTGAATCTAAAACATCAACCCGTTTTTACATTTCAACAAAATCATTTTTATTACAAGAAGAATTAGAAGTTTTTCCTTTACAAGCTAATTTATAGTTTTCAAAATCAATCTTTATTTTCTTAAAAGCACTAGACAAATCATTTTTCTCTTTTTCAATAATATTAATTTTATCTTTTAAAGAATCATTTTCTCTTTTTAATTTCTTATTATGAGATTGCGAAATCTCATATCTATGTTGAAGTTCTTCAAAGAATTGGGCTAACTCATCCATAGTTAATTCATCATCATCTATGAAGTTGTCGAGATTTACCTTAGATGCATCATCTCCATGTGTCATGAAACACATGTGTGCGACGTCGTTCTCCTCTTCGGATTCTGACTCTGTGTCGTCCCATGTGGCCACCATTGCTCTTTTCTTCTTTGGGACATTCTTGGAGGTGGTAGCTTGGAGAGCGGGGCAATCGGCAATGAGGTGTCCGATCTTCTTGCAATGAAAGCAAGGACCCGGCTCCTCTCTTTTCCTTTTGAATCTTCCTTGAGGTTTCCCTCTTCGGAAGTTACTTTGCCTCCCTTTCTTGTAGAACATCTTGCCCACCTTCCGGATGAGCATGGCAAAGTCCTCATCGCAATCTTCCGATGAGTCTTCCTCATCATGAATGGTTGGAGTGGCTTTGAAGGCGAGTACTTTCTTCTTTGGCGCCTCCCTTTCTTCTCTAACTTTCATCTCCATCTCATGTGTCTTGAGATTTCCGATGAAGCCGGAGAAGTCCATCTCCTCCCGATCGTTGAGCTCTTTGAGGGTGGTTGCCTTTACTTCCCATGCTTTGGGAAGAGCTCTAATGACCTTCCTTATCTTTTGGTCATTATCGATCGCATCACCTAAAAAAGATAAAGTATTTGTTATTTTGGTGAAATGAGTGAGCATGTCATCAATGCTCTCATTCTCAAGCATATAAAAATTCTCATATTGAGAACGAAGCAGGTCAATCTTAGATCTTTTGACTTGTGACGTTCCCTCATGAGTCACAATTAAAACATTCCACACTTCATATGCAGATTTGCAATTTATGATGCGTGAGAGGTCATCTTCATTAAGGGCTTGTGTTAATACATATTGTGCCCTAGCATTGGCCTCATAGTCCTTGGTGGTGTCCTCGGACCATGATCTCTCATCGGTGAGAGGTTCTATAAATTCTTTTGTTATGGCCCTAGCAACCCTAACTCCTAGAGACTGAAGGAAAAGGTTCATCTGGACCTTCCAAATGGGGAAGTTCAAGCCATCAAATTTTGGTGGGGACTTGATGCTAGAAAAATCAAGTGAAGCCATGGATAATGAGTATGATGCACAATAAATGAAGAATGCAACAAATGATATAGCCAAATACAAGGATCTCCCTAAGGTGGTTAAACCAAATAGTAGGGTTAGGCTCTGATACCAATTGAAATCACCTAGAGGGGGGTGAATAAGTGATGGCTATATGGAATATGGAAAAAAATGCGGAATTAAAAATCTACTTGACAATTAGCTCAAATTAAAATGCTTGCAAAATAAAAAACAATAAATAGTGCAAGTAATAAAGAGAGTTTGAGTTTAGAGAAATTTGAGCAAACGCAAACACGAGGATATGTTTCCGAGGTTCAAGCCACGCTCTACGTCCCCGCCTTCACACTTGAAGGATTTCCACTATTGTTGATCCCACTGGATCTCCAATACAAGGACACACTTGTCCTATCTCTCGTGATGCCGCAATACCACTTGGAGCACACTAGCTCGCTTGAGGCCGATGCCTCTACAACTTCGCTCAAGAAGAAAGATGATCACGCTTGATCACAAAAACGATCACTTAGCACAATCCTATAACCAATATGTAGAGATAGTACTTGGGATTGTGAAGTGCAAAAGACTAGAGTGAAGTAAAGGGATAAGTGATTGTTACACAATATTGCATATTTTACCACATAATCCCCATGCATATTGCAAATAAATATATGATTTTTACTCATCTTCTCTATATTTTTACAGGTCCACAACTGAAATGGGAGAAAGCCCAATAATCACTTTAATTAGCAATAATTAAAGAGATTAATTCCAAGCCCAAGATAAAGCCCAAATTTGAATCCAAGATCCAGAGAGATCCGCGCGCCAACTCAAGACTCTAGAAGGCCACGTGGATAACAACCTCGCAACCAACTTACAACAGAAATCTGTTGCTCAACAGATTCTGTTTTGCCGCAGAATCTGGGAGATCCTTGCAGATCTGCGGCAGTTTTAAAGCCGTTGGATCCCGGATTTTGCGCCAACAGACTGGATCTCGAAGCTTCTCTCTGAGCCCTATAAATACTGCACCTGGACCTGCGAGCAAAGACTGAATGGAGAAGAGAGGAGAAATTATTAGATGCTTGTAATTTTTGTAGGTTTTTCTCTAGGTTTTAGTTCTTTAGACCCTCTTCTTCTTCCCTAGAAATTTATGCAAGAGAGAGTTGTAAGAGAGAGAAAGAGCTTGTATACATCAAGGAGTGACAACTTGAAGCAAGGATTGATCCATTCTCTACTTCTCTACTTGAGCATGTTCTAGTTTACTTTGCTTTCTTTACTTGCTTTCTTTACTTTACTTGCAATTTCATTCTATGCTTTGCTTTTCTTTTGTCATGGCTTATAGCTAATTTTTCTACATGTACTAGCTAACCACTAACCTTGCTAACTACTAACTCATGGGTGATTGCTTTATTTCATCTTGCAAGTTGGATGGTCTTCTCTTCTCCGATGGGTTAAACCCCCCATCATCCAAATGAGAAAGTAATTAGATCAACACGCAAGACAAATCTACGCCGATGAATCAACACGAGGCACGCATTCATTATCACATCCAATCTTTCATTTCTTTTTCATTGTTTTATTCTTTATTCTTTTAAGCATAGAAAAATTCTCATTTTACATCTTCACTACCTATCGTAAAGTGATTGTCCCTAATTTTGCATAATTTTCATCACATCTCACATTTAATTGATAAATAAATTCTGCTAATAATCCCGTACTTGCTTCATTCTAGGTCCATGGTGTGCAATGGAGAAGAAGACCCTAAAATCACCATTTAATGGTGATTAAAGCCTATTAAAGATAGCCATTGACCTAGAGAGGTGAATCTGCTCAAATCAGGGGCGGAAAAGACAAAACCGGGCATCAGAACTGATAGGGGGACAACCAGGCGGCGCGCAGCAGGCGGCACTGCGCGCGCCGCTAAAGTATTGCCGCGGAAACGCGGCAAATGCCGCGTTTCCGCGGCAATACTGCGGCGCCGCGCTCGCCGCTTCGGGTCACATCCTGTCCCCAGGCTCCCCTCTTCCCTGGTGGCTATAAATACCCCCCTGGGGTTCCCGAATTGGAGCAGATTGGAGTTTAGGCAAAAATTGTAGTCTTGTCTTTAGTTTGTTGTTGTTGTAGTTCTTCTTCTAGTTTTAGGTCTTAGCCATTAAAGAGAAAGAGAGAGAGTGTGTAAAGTGTTGTATTTGAAGGGTGACAAGATAATACAAGTACTACTTCTCTTCCTTCTTTCATTTACTTGTCTTTGCATTTACTTTTATTTCCTTGTTGTAGTGTAACTTCTTCTTTCTTCTTTACTTCTTTTACTTTGTTGTAGTGTAACTCTCCCTTTCCCTTTTACCCCTTTTACTTTGTTGCTTCTTTATTGATGGCTAACTAACTTTTCCATAGCATGGCTAACTAACTACTAACCCACTAATTTCTAACACTTGTTTGATAACCCGTATGAGTCAATAGTGCCAAACAAAGCCTTGTTCAAATGAGAGCTATGGCATCTTAAGACGATGGTTCTAATTCTAATTTATCTACAAGTATCTATTTTCTTATATTTCATACTCAATTCGTTTTGATGATCTATGAGTTGTGTTTTACTTGTTAGACTCTTTTCCTTTTTAACTTTGCCGATACCAATAGTGCACTCGAGTCTTCCCTTATTCTCGCCTTCTAACGGATCTTGATATGGGAATGTCCGAGTTTTTGCCGTGTAAGGCTAAGTTATAGGATGAACTCTCACTCGATTTCCACGTGATTAGTTCAATGCACAAGTGTCTTGTTTGCCTATGATCCATCGTGAGGCTATCATCAAAAAGTTAGAAATTAGTGGGAGCACTTAGTAGAAAGTTAGCCATGTATTTTTACAACTAAGAAAAAAATCACTTTTACACACCAACAAAACGTTTTCCAACAATTTCTAAAAATACTTGTTTTCACTTTTCAAATTCTTTATCTGGAAACAAGAACTTTCTTTCTTCTTGAACTTTGAAAGCCGCATCAAGCTTCTATCGCTCTCCCTCCTTGTGGATACGACTCGTATAGCCACTCGCTACTACGGAAGAATCGCAAAAGCAGTAACATCAGCCCACACTTCCTTCTCTTATTTAATACTTGCTTTTTACGCGATCATAAAGCTTCCATCGCGAGCTCTCCCTGAGAATCGACTCGGTATAGCCCTATGCTATAACGGAGATTGGAAAGGGTATATAAATCATATCAAATACATTTGTGGAGTAAACAAGCACCAAGGTTGATTCTAACCTTATCTCTTTTACATAATACTTCACATTTACATACACCTTTTTAGTCTAAATAAAAATGGCGCCGTTGCCGGGGAGAGCAACGTTTTAGGTTTAAAGTGAAGTACTAAACGAATCTTCTTCTCTGTTGCAGGTTACAGGTTGAAGAAACAGGAAACTTTGCATTGCAGTGACATATAAGTGGACCTGGGCCTCTGCTCTCGAAAGCAGAGACCAGGATCCCTCCAAATTGCCGCAAATTCTGGGTTTTTGTCGCAGAATTGCGGCAAGGAGGAGCTCACTACTGATCATTTTTCTGCAGGGTCTTCAGCTCTGCAAGATACATCTTCTGCAGTACTTAATTTCCTGTATTATTCACCCTATTCCTGCTAATAAATTCAACAGTAAAAAATTGGTTGTTAACGTTAAAATTGTTTAGACATTTGCATTGCTAAGCACGTGTTTTTTCAATTCATTTACTTTTACTGTTGAAGAGTGCTGGATGCAAGGTACGTAAGCATTGCATGTAGACTAGGAATCATCTCTTGCTTGATTTTCATGCTTTGAGTGAATCTTAGTGATATCTCTTGTACACTTGCACAATCCAATTTTAAGGGCATAACCGATAAATAAGATAAGGTGGGGAGTTCATTACCCTTTCCTTAGCCCGAAAACCACAATCCAAGCACTCACTAACCCAAGCCTAATTTAATAAAAAAAAAGTAGACGTTGGCCCTAGGGACATCTCGGACTCAATTAGGAGATTATCCTAAGGGGGAAAAGTGTTGGAATTTAACTCTTGCAAAATCAGTGTCTAGGAAAGGGATTGAGGGCTGAAAGCCCGAAGGTTGCTGGTTACTTAATTAAGGAACGTCTCTGACGGAAAATCTCCCAACAACCTTGACCTTTCCTGGCTGATTAGCTTATGGTCAAAGTCTACACTAAACCTCCCGTGGACGGTCTAATCAGTTAGGAGTCGTCTAGGTCCTAAGTCTACCCTAACTTAGGTTAGAATTTTTCTTTCTTGATTGTATATTTGTTTGTTTCTTTGTTGTTTGTATTTCATTGTGTGATATGGCATTCAACAATTCTTTCCATCCTAATAATAATCCATATTTCACACAGACTCCATTCTATTCGGATAATTCCAACCCGGCGTTATACAATATGCACCAACCAAATACACCGGGTTGTCCTTATCCGAATCAATATGACCCATACCCCCCATCTGATAACTATAATGTCCAAAATAATTTCAACTCTTCACCGAGTCATTGGGGATTCACGTACCCCGAGTCAAATTTTCAACATCCTTGTCCACCATATTCACCTTATCCACAGTATTCATTTCCCAATTCCGCTTCATATACTCCTTTTTCTGAATCACCAATTGAAGAAAAATCTGAGTTACTAAGGAGTTTAGAAGCCAATTTACAGAGAGTCGAGCAAAAACTTCAAACATTTGCCTCTCCAATTCCATAGTATTTTCAAGAGTCTTACTCAGTTCCACCTCTTCCTAATGAACAACCATTTGCCTGGGAAATGAGTAAAGAATTCTCGTGTGAGTCCACTCTTCCATCACCACACATTTTTGACTCACAATTTCACCATCACTTCCAAGACAACACTTCATCTTTTCATCAAAACAATGAAATCCTCAATTATGGAAAGATGCTTGAAGACATGACCCATGCTCAAAATACTCGTAACCGTGACATAGATTTGATGATCCAAACTCTTCATTCTCATCCTATTTCTAATGTCACTAGCCACTCTATTAAAGCCAAAGAGTCATGTAGTCTTGGAAATCCAGATTCAATTTCAGCACACCCATCTGAACTTGTCCAACCTTCAGATCCCATTGACATTTTGGCAAGTTTTCCTTTCCCTGAAATTGAACTTGAACATGATTATGATCCTGAACTTCCACTTGATGATTCAATTTTACTTCCTGATTCAATTATGACTCCAGTGTCTTCACATGATTTCACTTCATTCCCCGAGTCAGTATTGGATCCAGTGCCTATCCATTGTGAAATTGAATCACCAATCTTTTATGATGATCATATTGAACTTGGCCAATTCCATACTCTTGAAAGTCCCATTGATACATTGGCAAGTTCACATTTTTGTGGAATTGAATTACATGAGGAATATGATCTTGAACCCCAACTTCGTGATTCAATCCTTCTTCCTGATCCAATAATGACTCCGGTATCTTTACCTGACTTCAATCTTTTCCCGGAGTTGACATTGGATCCTTTCTCAATTCATAATGAAGTTGAATCACCCATCTTTGAGGATCATGTTGAACTTGACCAATTCATTACTTTTGAAAATCCCATTGACAAATTGGCAAGTTCTCCAATTATTGAACTACATGAGGAATGTGACCTAGATTCTCACAATCTCTTTAATTCTGAAACTGATTGTACAATTCTAGCGGAAGATGTTGACTTAAGTTTCGAAGAATTGTTTGGTGATGAGCTAGAATTTCTTAATATTGGAAGTAAAGAGATATCACCCATAGTAGGTCACATCCAATTATTGGAAAGTGATTGTGGACTTGAGCTTCATTTTCTTGACTTGGACCCAATTCCTGAACTCATTCCGACTCCTGCACCATCACTTGACTTCAGTCACCTTTCTGAGTCGGTATTAGTTCCTGTCCTTCCTAAGTCCAAGTCAATTGTTCTGTCATTTCATACACCATTCTGGGACAAGGTGGTTGACAAATTTGACTCAGAAATTTATTATGGAAAATGGAAATTAGATGGGGTCATGTACATAATAAAAAGCATACATGCATACATCATTCTTGTGGGTCATATTCTTGATATTACTGGTGGGTTCCTCAAATCCCAAAGTAAAGTTGATTGGGCCATGTTTCGTGGACCAATCAGACCACCACCGGAACCACCACCTTAAGGTAATTTTTTTTCCTTCCCTCTTCATTTTTGTTTCATGCATACATATACCATGATGCATTGAGGACAATGCATGGAATAAGTGTGGGGGAGAGTTTACTAACATAGAGTTTTTAGATCTTCTTTCTTTTACACTTCTTTTAAAAATATATATATATAAAAAAAATAAAAAATAAAAAAATAAAAACTTTTTGAAATAAGAAACAAAGTTTTGATCTATTTTTAAGAAAATTAAGATGTATCTTAGAAATTAAGAAAGCCTTAATTATGACATCTTAAACCTAGTTGAAATAATAGATCTTGTTTGAAATTATAGGATAAGTAAGAAAAATTGGTGAGATATTTTTATCTTGAATTTTTTGCCTTAGATAAGTATGCACTTCACATTTACACATTTCTTGGGATGGAAACAAAAGACCAAAAATGCCATATATAATAAATAAAAAATAAAAAGAAAAAATAATATATATAAATAAAACATCACCTATTAAGCTGGATCATTATGCTTCAAGAAGCATGATTATTCACGCCTAACGGTGGTAAAGGAAATAAATAATCCCCTTTAGTTTCGTGGCCTTGTTTACTTGAGACCTTAAACCCGAGGGATGTTTTCTCATCTGGTGCCCTAAGACCGTCTGGTTTGGGAGTCATCGGTTAAAGGCTCGCTACAAGGGTAAACTAGAAAGCCTAAACTAAGGGAAGAAAAAGAAAAAGAAAAAGAAAAAGAAAAGTATAAATATATATAAATAAATGGCTTAATGGTTGGAGTTGAAATCCCAGAAATCTTCACTGTCACGGTGTGCATACTATCTAGGTTTTATGAAGGATAAAATATTCAATCCAATT
Organism: Agave tequilana; assembly: GCA_038442645.1. Lineage (NCBI taxonomy): Eukaryota > Viridiplantae > Streptophyta > Magnoliopsida > Asparagales > Asparagaceae > Agave > Agave tequilana. The sequence goes on along the minus strand of JAVJIF010029680.1, from coordinate 769,822 downwards.
TTGAATTCTTACCTTAATTAAAAACAAGATCTTGCATAGAGACTAAGTTTAAGGAAGAATAATTATAGGTGGACTTATGACCTTAGATCACTTATATTTTTGCAAAGATAGTTCGTAAATTTGTCTCTCTTTCAAAATGCATTTTCAAAACACTAACATTTGTCTTCTTTCTTTATGGATTTTGTGGGTGTAATCCGCTAAAAACCCTCAGGAGACAACACTCCTCCTCTAGGGTAACCTAGAGGTTTAACGGCTTGTTGCACATGCTCAGTGAAATCGCGTCACCTGCGAAAGTGGTGTAATAAAATTGGTAGTATAGTTTTTCTTTTCTTTATTTTGCTCGGGACGAGCAAAAGAATAAGTGTGGGGGTGTGATTGTTACACAATATTGCATATTTTACCACATAATCCCCATGCATATTGCAAATAAATATATGATTTTTACTCATCTTCTCTATATTTTTACAGGTCCACAACTGAAATGGGAGAAAGCCCAATAATCACTCTAATTAGCAATAATTAAAGAGATTAATTCCAAGCCCAAGATAAAGCCCAAATTTGAATCCAAGATCCAGAGAGATCCGCGCGCCAACTCAAGACTCTAGAAGGCCACGTGGATAACAACCTCGCAACCAACTTACAACAGAAATCTGTTGCTCAACAGATTCTGTTTTGCCGCAGAATCTGGGAGATCCTTGCAGATCTGCGGCAGTTTTAAAGCCGTTGGATCCCGGATTTTGCGCCAACAGACTGGATCTCGAAGCTTCTCTCTGAGCCCTATAAATACTGCACCTGGACCTGCGAGCAAAGACTGAATGGAGAAGAGAGGAGAAATTAGTAGATGCTTGTAATTTTTGTAGGTTTTTCTTTAGGTTTTAGTTCTTTAGACCCTCTTCTTCTTCCCTAGAAATTTATGCAAGAGAGAGTTGTAAGAGAGAGAGAGCTTGTATACATCAAGGAGTGACAACTTGAAGCAATGCAAGGATTGATCCATTCTCTACTTCTCTACTTGAGCATGTTCTAGTTACTTGCTTTCTTTACTTGTTGCTTTATTTCCTTGCAATTTTATTCATGCTTTGTTTTACTTTTCTTATGGCTTGTAGCTAACTTTTCTACATGTACTAGCTAACCACTAACCTTGCTAACTACTAACTCATGGGTGATTGATTTATTTCATCTTGCAAGTTGGATGGTATTCTCTTCTCCGATGGGTTAAACCCCCCGTCATCCACATGAGAAAGTAATTAGATCAACACGCAAGACAAATCTTGGCCGATGAATCAACACGAGGCACGCATTCACTATCACGGAGTTTAGTAAGTTTTGGCAAGGTAGCAAGGTTAGCTAGTCATGTTTTTCTTCCATTCAAGTTTTCTTAAGTTTTCTTTTCTTTTAAGTGTGAATACAAATCCAATCTCACTTTTGATTCCTTTTGATTTCCATCATGAATATATCCATCCATTCTTTCATTTCTTTTTCATTGTTTTATTCTTTATTCTTTTAAGCATAGAAGAATTCTCGTTTTACATCTTCACTACCTATCGTCAAAGCTTCCATCGCGAGCTCTCCCTGAGAATCGACTCGGTATAGCCCTATGCTATAACGGAGACAAGAAAGGGTACATCAATCATATCATATACATTTGTGGAGTAATCTAAGCACGAAAGGTTGTCTCTAAACCTTAACTCTCATTTCCATTGAATATATCTTGTGCTAACAATACACTTTTCCTCCACATTTACATACACCTTTCTAGTCTAATCAATAAGCTTCAAGTAGGTGTTTGGAAATTTTGGCTTTGATGAAAATCTTTTCTAAAATGAAAACTTGTAAATCTTGTAAAATATGTTTTTCAATTGTTGTCTTATCATGTTGAAATGACCACCTATTTATAGGGGATGAAAAGACTAGGTAACAGCCAGAGAAATTCGTTGGGGTGAGATCCCAACAAAAAAACTGTCAGAAAATAGAGTTGTTGGAGTCTGTCAGACTTTCTGACAACTACCGGTCGATCGGGTCGGTCGACCGTCAACGGTCATATTTCTGACCGTTGGGAAAAAACGGTCGGCCGCCCGGTCGACCGAAACAAACAGAGAGCACTGACAAGTGCCCGGTCGACCCGAGCGGTCGGCCGACGTGCACACATGCACAGCCGTGCATGTCGGTCGACAGGGTCGGTCGACCGGACTCTGTCAGATCTGTTAAAACAGACTCTGCAAAAAATGGGAAAGATTTGGTTTTGAACTTTTTGGATTTAGGATCTTGTAACTAAGGTTCTAGACCTAATAAACCTGAGAGTATGATCATAGATACATACTCAAACATGTTAAATCATTTTGATAAAAATCCTTTTTAATAAAACTTGTTTTTCTAAAATTGATTTTCCAAAACATGGTATTTCTAAAACTAAGTTGGAAATTCTGAAATAAAAATTCTTTTGAAGCCATGAAGCAAACTAAGTGTGTGTGAGTGACAATCCCAAATAATCTACCTCTATCATCTAGGTTTTGACAAAATGTCTAAAAAGAAAAGTAAAATACAAATCTTGATCTTTTCTTCAATGTCTTGATCCCGAAGCTTTTCTACCGTGTTTGGCTTGGGAATGCAAATCTTTAGCGACGTCCAAACTTGTGAGTCTTGATGTGGAGCCGTCAAATCAACTTGTTTTAAACCTGAAATTCTTTTAAACAAGATTGTTAAACACATAACTAAATATGGTTTGTTATCATCAAAATATCGGGCTAATGGCCTTTGGGCCAACACAGTGAAGAAGGGGTCGTAGAGCAGTGGCTCGAATCTCGAAACATATTTTCGTGTTTGCGATTGCATTCTCTCTCTTTTTCAACTCAACTCACTCCTCTTATATATTGTGCTATATTGTTTTGATTGCGCGACTTTAACATTTGCTGATAGTATTGCTAGATAGTATTAGTTGTTTTTTTTTATTCCGCATTATTTGTCATTGTTTTTAGCCATCACCTATTCACCCCTCTAGGTGAATTTAGGCGCCACGCTAGTGAGGCGAAACGGCCCCGTGCTGACGCGATGTGTCAGAGATCAGTTTTTGAAAATATTTTAGGAAGGTCGATTTTCAAATTATTTTAAAAAATGTATTTTTTTTGATAAATTCCTAAGTAAAAGATGAAATAAATAAAAGGAAAGAATAAGTCAGACAATTTTTTTTCTTTTCAAAACCAAGCAAAGGGAGGTTTTTCTCCCGTGACTCTTTCACAATTTGTGTCCGTCTGGGCTCTCTCGCTCTTTCCCTCCCCCTCTCTTGCTCTGATTCGTCGCCCATCAGCTCCCGTCTTCCCACCTTCTCTGGCTCTCCACCTCTCCGCCTCTTCCCCTCTCCCCTCTCTGCCTCCCCTCTCCTCCCCCCCTTCCCCTCTCTTTCGCTCCCCCCTTCCCCTTCCCCTCTCCACCCTTCTCCCTCTTTCTCATCGTTGTCGCCACGTTGGGTCAGTTTTTCACCGCATGACGGCAATATACTAGTTTAATCTAATCAAAACCGATCGAATATAGATTTTTTTCCCGTGACTCCTTCACAAATTGTATCCGTTCGTCTGTCCGTCTCCTCACCCTCTCTTACTCTTCCTCTCCCTCTCTGTTTTGATTTGTCGCCCGCCAGCTCTCCTTTTCCCCTTCCTCTCTCTTTGGCTCTCTGCCTTTCCCTTCTTCCCCTCTTCCCCTATCTCTTGCTTTCTTTTTCTCTCTCTTCTCTCGCTTTCCTCCTTCCCTCTCTACCCTCCTCTCTCCCTCTCACCGTCACCGTCGTTGTCAGTCAGTGTCTCACCTACCGATAACAATATACTAGTTTTATCAAAATCGACTTAAGGAAAGTTTTCTTCTGTGACTCTTATGAAAACTTTATCCGTTTTTCTGTTCGTCTTCATCTGCGCGAGGAGACGAGAGAGAGCAGCGGCGACGGTGACGCGTGAGAGAGGGAGCGAGAGAGAGCAGCCTCCCCCATCCTTTTTTCACCTCCTCTTCCTCCTTCCTCTCTCCCCTTCTTCTTTACTGTTCGCGTGAGAGATTTTTTTCTCGTGATTCGTATAGAAACTTTATTTGTTCATCGACGTCATAAAAGACCGCGTTACCCGTTCTTCCTCCCTCAGCTGTCCCTCTTTCTTTCTCGTTTTGCTTCCTCTTTTCCCTTGTGTTCCTTTTGACCGCTGTTTCCCATCCGCCGGTATATTAGTTTTATTAATCCAAACCTTCCCCCCTCAGTCACTGTTCTCCCTCAAAAACAAGGGCTATGGTGTGGCGGAGCGCGCAGCAGCAGGACCAGCGGCGCCTCCGCTTCCTCCGCCGCAGCGGGCACCACCTCCACCAGCGAGCCACCCTCGTCAACGTCAAGCTCAAGTGGGTCAAGGACCGCACCCTTGACTCCGTCGTCTCCCGCGAGAAACACCTCCGCTCGATCCTCCACCTCATCTCCCTCATCTCCTACTCGAAACCCCCAATCATCTCCATCCACAATCTCACCACCCACCTCCGCCTCAGGGACCCAACCGCCTTTCTCCGCCGCTTCCCCGCCATTTTCACCCCATCCTCCCCCTCCACCTTCGCCCTCTCCGCGGCCGCCCTTCACGTCCGCGATCAAGAACTCCAAACCCTAGCAAAAACTGAATCCGATCTCGTCGACCGCCTCCGGCGCCTCCTCATGCTCACTGTTGGCCGATCCCTCCCCCTTCACACCGTCGATCTCCTCCGATTCGACTTCGGCCTCCCCGTCGACTACCGCCAAACCCTCCTCCCCCGCTACCCCCAATTCTTCTCCCTCGTCCAGCCCCCAGGGGACGAGAGACTCTGGCTCAGCCTCCTCTTGTGGGACCCGCGCCTCGCGGTCTCCGAGCTCCAGAAGAGCGGCGGCGTTCGAGACGGGGATACAGATGAGTGCTTGGCTTTTCCGGTGAGCTTCGCGAGGGGGTTCGGGTTGAGAAAGAAGTGCATGGAGTGGCTGAAGGAGTGGCAGACGCTGCCGTACACGAGCCCCTATGCCGGGCCCTCGGGGCTGGACCCGAGGACGGATGTGGCAGAGAAGAGGATGGTCGGGGTGTTCCACGAGCTGCTGCATTTGACGATCGGAAAGAAGACGGAGCGGAGGAATGTGAGCAACATGAGGAAGCCCCTTGGGCTGCCGCAGAAGTTTACTAAGGTGTTTGAGAGGCACCCGGGGATCTTCTACATCTCGCTGAAGCTTGCCACACAGACGGTGGTGCTTAGGGAGGCCTTTGGGGGTGGGAGGGAGCTGATTGAGAAGCATCCGCTCGTGGAGGTTAGGGAGAAGTATTTGGAGTTGATGAGGGTGAGGAGGGAGGAGATGGAGAATGAGGCGGATGAGTCTGATGACTCTGATGGATGCCTCGTAAAGTATACTTCTTCAGATGACGAGTGATCGTTGCTGGACCTCTTCAGCCAGCGTTGGAATTCCTTAATGTGCCGAGGATTCGGGAGACATTGAATGGGAAAGAGCAATAGCTGGTATGGCATTTCTTGATATTATTGATGGTGCATTTTCATTCAGCTTTTAGTATAACCTTCCCATGTAAACTGAGAAATATCTTTATGTTTCAACGCATGACTTTCATTGTGGAAGATGATCGGTGGCAACGTTTCACATAATGAAAGCTTGCCATTATAGTATACGCCCATACAGAAGAAGACTAAAATTTTCAATGGTGTTTTTTTGTTTGATTGAAAATTTATTATTATTATTTCAAGCTATACGAAACTGGCCACCTGCAGAAGAATGTCTATAGTAGACTTCTCTAAAGAAGACACAATATGCTTTTTCTGTCATACAATAATGTGTTCATCACTTTTGAGACTTACTTGACGGTGAACTTGGTAGAGTGTAACTTGTGCAAATAAGTAACTGGATGACCATTGAGTATTTCATTAACAATTTACATATTGATGATTTGTGTTCTTTGTTAAGTGTCAGACTGCTAGTTTACCAGCTCTTAAGATTTGTGACATGTAATAAGTACACTTAAACTTTGTTTCATCACTCTTAGTTACTACTGGGTGGTTTAAAGGGTGCTATCTCATTCATTTCCTTCACTCTTCTTGTCCTACAACACTTGCATTAGAATACTTCTTCAAGCCATAATATTGAGCGAGGCAACTGACTTCATTGCCTAACACTTACACTAATAAGTATTCCTCTATTAGCATGTGAATGCGCTTGGATGCTTACCGTTTATCATAGTCATGAAACTATCTACTTCAATCCTCAAATTGAGAAATAACATCCATGTGTCTTTCATGATTATGACTCATGATTTCATTACCTGACCAGAGTCCATACATATCTTCCACATTAGCTCTTACCACTGGAGCTTTTTCTCATCAAAATTGGTGCAGTTATGGTTATGGAACACAAGGCCCTGTGAAGAGGCCCCGTGAACAATGAGTCAGCCTGTCCCGCTCTAAATTGCTACTGATTCATAGATTGATAAAGAAGGGGTTTCCATAAATCCTCGAAAGCCAACTGACGGGCAGAAAATCTACCTTGTGGGTTATGCATCATGCAACCAAGGAGCTCTCCTCCAAAACTCTTAGACTAAGATAGGATCTAGAATATTCCCAAATAGAAGAAAAAGAAAAAGAAAAATGAAGAAAAAACCTAGAAGATGGGGAAATATGTTTTGCTGAAGAGAATTACATTCTAACTCTAAGGCTCAAATCAGCAGAGAGCCAAATAAAACATATTCTGAAATCCTTCTGTATTTCTTATTGATGCCATATTGTAACTAGACCATCAATCCATTCTTCCAACTATCTGTAATTTGCCTCACTAAACCCATATTCACTAATCACTCATATCCAGGCGAAATTTGGTCAGCAGACCTTCTTATAACCTTGGCTAACTTTCATTCCTTTCATTCTCTCGAGTTTCAATGCAAATCCAAGAGCCTTTCCTTGTCTACATTTTAAGTGGCCCTCACCTCTGTATCACCTTGTCCTCAATGAGTGCAATTCCTTATTCTTCTTTTAACTTACTCATTTTTAATTTTGTCTCACCTAGGTTTGACAACATTTCCCTTTGCAATCTTCATATTTGTTGTGCCTGCAACCCTTTTCACATTATTATCTTTGCTGGTAGAATTTAATTGTCTGCAACATCCTTATTTTCCAACATTTCAAACATAGTAATCAAATTTTTCTGCAAAATGAATATTGCCCTAACATGGAAGCAATGATGTTTTATTGAGATTTCATGATATGCAATTTCTTGCACATGCTCTTTACTCGAATGGGCTATTACTCATCTAAGGCAATGCACTCCATGATTCTCCATCTTTTACCTATTTTATGTGAGTGTGCAATCTCCTTTACATGCATCACTTGTTTGTTGAAGTTATGATTGTGATTAATCAACCATGGTTGTCTACACTGAAAATACTACTTGCTCTTTTAAAGTCTAGGAGAAGGCAAACATGTCAAAATGGCCTAAATTTGGACAATTTACTAGATTAGCTAGTTGTCAGTTCATCTTGGGAATGGTAGAATTATAGATGATGCTTAGCATATTCCTTTCATAAATTTGTAAATGATTCTCATTTTCCATAGAATAGAGCAACTTCTTGCTAAGAAGCCTTAATAACAACAGCCCTCAAATTAAGTGTATTTTTAGCAAAATATCTACAAATGCCTGGGTTTCTAGGCGTGAAGGATAAATATGGTCCCCATCTCATTCTCACCCTTTGAGAGAATAGTTTCTTTTCAACCTAGGATGCACTTCAGAAACTGGTTCCTTTTGTCCGTTTTCACCTGCGTTGGTCAATTTGTTGAGACTCTTCCATTAACCTCTGACATGATTATTGGCCGCGTGAAAAATCCCTTCTCTGCTGCCCATTCATGGTGGATCGGTTATTTCCATTCTATCAGATCCTATCCATAATTATCACCAACTAGATTTTTGGCTCGTGCATCAAAGTAGATTTGGTGTAAAATAAAATTTATTAGATTTTTCCCTGTACTTTTCTTTATAGGGTCTTTGATCTGATTCCTAGAGAACACTAATCTTGAATGGAAAAAAGAGAGGCTTTTTATCTTCTTTTTTGGGGTAAGTATCATGTTTTCTCTCTCTCTAATAAACTTTGTTTCTTTTATCTTAAAATTTCTTTTTTAGATAGTGATTCCTAATAAATGTTCTTTTTTAGTCTCTAGTTTCTTTCTGAGATAGGGATTAAATGTATGGCTAGATTTCAAGTTTAGTTAAAGACTGGTGAACGTATGGCTAGATTTTGTTTGTACGTGACACGAACGTGAGACAAATTAGCATCCTAATCAAAAGAGTTGTGGTTATAATAGTAGAGATGGTCAGTTACGGTATCTAGAACTTCTTCATAGGATACTCCCATCTTCCTTAGTGGTCGAAGTAACTATAGTGTCCCTGCCACCTCATGCTCCTGTCTTACCTGTCCAGCAGCGACCAAATGGATCTTTCTTGGTCCGAACTATTTATTCCCCATCTTCAATCCAACATAGGCTCATCAGGCCACCCCTATTGTACTTTGTGAATCAAAGGCATCATGCGTCCATCGAAGATATGCAGATTTGTCAGGAAATTTCTCAAAGTTCGTCTTCTTACAAGAAGTTTCATATTTAGCTTGGGCCGCATCACTATTCCTCATATATCTTGCCTTTGCTACGTTGGTCATCTACTAGGAGGATCAAACATTTATTCTGGACTTCCCTGACATTCCAACATCTACTTTCTTCTAGTACAACATGGTTTGGACGAGGCCAGCTGGTTTAATCGTTTTCCAATCTTACATCCTTTATCATTTTTGAGAAATCGAAGAATGCCTAGCATATTATTTTGAAAACTACCTTGCTTTTTTGTCTGGGTATGATGGTAGGCTATGTAACAGCCTATACTTTGAAAACACTCATATATCAAACCCACGGATCAATGAGCATAGCTTTTTCCTCATTAGGATCGATTGCTCTGACAAACTTTCGAGCACGTAGCCAGTAACTATGTCACACATAATTTTCATCAGGAACATGGCCTTTGACTTTTGACGTCTGTCTGTGATTTTATGCAACATTACATGTATGACTTTTTTTCCACTATGAGCAAAAAGAAGTATACTTTTAACAAAGACCAAGAAAAATTATTTCTCATCCCCCCATCAAAAGGAAAACTCAATTTACACCCACCCCACCCCTCCCTGCACACCTTCCTCTCTGCATATATATAAAGAAAAATATATGCATGTAAAACATAAGTAAATCCAAAACATAAACTTGAACCAAAACTAACGAAACAAACGGAACTTGTCGAAACCCAAACTTTTTTAAGGGAACGAAACCGACATTGAGTTCTCAAATCTTGGTATTTTGAATGCCCTTTCTCAACTTATCTATACCTATGGGAGCTTTGCAGTCTTAAATTATGTATGAAAAATCAGTAATAAAACACTCAATCACGCTTCACTAACATGAAATGATCATTGGTAGGAAGAATAAAAAACTAATAATACTAGCAAATAGTTGATCACACACAGTTTAATCCAATTCAATCGAAAATTAATTAAGGATAATATATTATACGACAAGATTCTACGATCAATATCAAATCTACTGAATTACAAGCAAGCAAATATGCACAATTTCACATTTGTGTACAACTGTGAAATCAATAAAAACTCAAAGATTCAGACTCAAAATAACCGATCTGCATTAGAAATTATCTAATAAGGATCACGTGAGACCTCAACGTCCTTGTCATGCTTGTAGACGCGAGAGAAGTCTCTCATGGGGACCGGTCGGCGTGCAACGAGAGGGCGTGAGGATGAGTACAGTGGTTAGCGTGAAGATGTCGACGAGAGAGGGATCTAGGCCTGTAGGTTGATGCACATAGAGAGAAGAAAAAGGGAAGAGGAGTTGGGTTTGTTTTTGCTTAGGTTGCATGGAGAAAACGAGTAGGAGAGAGATTGAGAAAGGTGAGGAAAGGGGTAGGCTAGCTAGGGTTTGTTTAAGAGCTTCACACATAAAGATATATATTTGGGAGAGAACTCATCACTCATAATTTTTGTGAAAAATTTCATAAATTTCTTCATTGCATAAAATTATTTGATACAAGAGGTCTTTTATAGCTTTTACAAAATTTGAATACAATTAAAATTAAAACTCTTAATCAAAATAGAGTTACAATTCCAAATTTTGGAAACTAAAAATTCCCAATCAGAGTGGAATTACAACTATCAAAAGGAAACAGAAAATAAATAAACTCAAAATAAAGAAACTACAAAAATAAAATTTTACAGCTACTGGGAATCTGGAACAAAGCGTCGTCTCCATCGGTGGTACATGTGCCATGCATGTGGCTTAATGTTCGCATTAGTACCCTTGCGACATAGGTTGCACGTATTCATATCAGATGATATTTCAAACCATGATGCATATACATATGCATCCAAAAGTTTATTCCTTCATTGATAGCAACTAATCTAATGTACTATTAATTTTTTTGACCTAAAAAACAAAAAACAAGCAAAGTCTAAAATTCCAACTTCATTGTTTGGTTTATCTATTTGCCTAAGGTCCAAGCTGATAGGTTTTATTTCAATTGTGAACATTCACATCCATCTAAGAGTATGCTACATTTCTCTGTTAGCTACGATTCTTGAATCTTGATGTCGTGGGGATTTTTCGCCCCAGACGATCGGAAGGTCTCGATTGATCATATGCCAAAAAAAAAGAGAAAGAACACATTTCAGGTCAGAGCACCACTGTGGTGCCAGCTGAAGACCCTCGAGTGTGAGAATGAGAATCTTTATTTTGAGTGGAAGCAAGCTAAAGAATGCGTATGTGCAGTGTTTTCGGTGGTAATTAGAAGCGGACCCCTTTCTCAATCGAGATCGAGCTGTATATATACTTGTTGGAGTTGTAAGTGAGGGTGTGAAAATTTTGGATCTCCATAAATGCATAATTTGCACGTTATGATTTTCTCATAACCGCTCAGATCATGTCGCTTGATTGTTGAGATTGTCATGGAGAGATATCCTCACTATCCATAACAACATGCATTGAAATAGAGCGTTGTAATATTTTGAACGTGGGGCCCACAACATAACTGAATCCTTGGATAGCAGGGATCTTGCTGCTAAGCAGTGTAGAATCAATAGTTCTTATGGAGGGTTTTCGTCATTGCACTCTCTGAATTATGGAATGACTCCGGATTGGTTTGGGTCAGGGAAATGACTCCGGGCTGAAAGTGACCTCGGGATGTAATCGTGAGTTTCCTTATGTATCCTTGCTGGACTCGATGGGGTAGTTGTTGACCGCTCGGGGTGCCTTTTGGAAGTAGGACACGTGTCATGATCTCGAGGGAGGATAAAATTGACCACTACAGATGCCCCCCGCTTCTCCCATTTACGAAGTCTTCGATTGGAAAGGTGGGGAAGCATAATCGACTTGACCCTCTGATTTGGGGTTATACTTGTCGTTTTATGGTCAGAGAAAAACAACCGGCATATTTATTCATATCTTGTGTATTTAATGCCACCTTTGCTCTGTATGACCAGCTGTCAAATCTCGTATATGGTCGACATGCGCAGTGGAGAGAACCATCATTTAGACTGCTAGCTCCTGTTGGGATATGTGCAATTGTTCGATCTGAATTGTGAGGACGCAACAATGCCTCGATTCGAATTCGGGTTCATCGTTACGATGACATCATTTTCCAACATATAAATTAGAGGGAAAATTTGGGGGGCTTCTCATTTTAAAACCTAGATCTCGAAATTGCCCTAAATTTTCTTTTCCTCTGCCCCAAATTCCAAAATCAGCCTTTCTCCCTTCGATCTTTCCTTGATCATACCTGAGAGATGGCAAGCCGTGGGAAAGCTCTCGTCGTTGATGAGAAGAGGGGGAGGAGTCGCTTCAGCACGAGGCGACGAACTTTGACCCTTCATCGACTATCCTTCGTAGCGAAAGGGGGCGGTCGAGTATTTGGAGAAGTATCATTGTTCTCTGCCATCTAGCATTGTGATGGAGTGGTGCCCGCCTGAGACGAATGTTAAGAGTCCCTCCCCTTAAGGGAAGCGTGTACTTCCACCCTCAAGTGCTGGCACTGAGGTTGCATCTTCCCCTAACCGACTTTGTCCGCCATGTGCTGGCCTACTATAGTGTGGCTCCAACTCAGTTGATGCTCGGTGTGTGACAAACGATCATAGGCTTCGAAGCCCTTTGCGAAGACTTCGCCGCTGCTTTGTATAGTCTTGAGGATTTCACAACATGCTATTCGATGCGAAGGCTTTCATCTGGGATTTGTTCTTTCAGTCCTCGGGGAAGCCGACTGAGGTTGATTGTTAATCTTTCAGATAGCGACCGCGGGTGGAACTCCACTGTTGTTAGGATATCTGGTTCCTGAGAAACTGTCGTAGAAAGTGATTGTGAGAACGTTCCGATATCTTGGAATACGTGTGCGATTACCCACAGTAGCGAATTGGTTTCAGTTGAATTCGAGAAGCGTTACTTGAGTTGGCTGCTAGGCCTGAAAAGACTTGACGTGCCTCCCGTCGTCCCAAGGGATAAATCCGCCGCCAAGGAAGCAGCGAGGTCGACTGCTAATGTTGCAAGGGGAAAGACTGGTGAAGATGAGGTTCCGCCTGAAGAAGAGGGCTCAAGCTGTGATCGCCCTGAAGAGGAGAACGAGGGCGAAGAAGTTACCCATTCGGATCAGCCCGCTGAAGAGGACAAGAACGAAGTCGTTTCCCCTAGTGCAGGGTCTCCGGGAGATATGCATCAATTTTGTTCCTGCCCTTTCTTTATCTTCTTTACTTACACATCCGCAGGAGGCTTCCGATGTCCCTTATGGATCTGATAAAGAGGTGAGGAGGAAAAAGCAAGAGTTAAAGAAAGGTTCTGCTCCGAAGAAGGGATTAACTCCGAAAAGAAAATGACTTTTGGCACACAACGGGTGCGCAAAGGGTCAGACGTTTCTCTGTCTTTGAACAGTTGGATGGGTCTCTGATTGAACATTTCTTGGAGCCCCATGCTGGTGGTGGGCCCTCTGGGGCCCTTCTCACTGCTCCGCAAGTGCCTCTGGTGAGACACCCCGCTGCGATGCTTCTAACTGAGGATCTGGCTTTGGCTGCGCATCACTCGGAGTTATCTCCTGGATTTGGGGAAGACAATGTGCAACAGATCATTGGAGAGTTCACCACCGTTGAGGGGGGATCTTTGCCTTTAAAAGTGAATTGGGACACCAAAGTCCTGACTTCTAATTCAGGGTTGTTCGTGAGGAGGTAACAAAGTGGGTCGTCCTGAGTAAAGGGAGCTTCCTCGACGGACTGGAAGAGTTCGAAAAGTTTCGTCTGAGAGAGCAGAAAAAAGATGAAAAGGACCATGGCAAAGGTATAGTGGTTATGCGTTCACTGAACTCTTCTCCTGTAGGGTGTATCATACGCCAGGTAGTCAACATGCTGCCTTGAAGGCAAAGAGTAAGACCATCGCTGGCTTGATAGAGGAGGTCGACAAGTTGGTCACTGAGAAGCAAACGATGGATGAAGAGCTCGCCTGACTCTGGCCCTTGAGACAATATGCCAGTGAACTGGATCATCTACGAAAGGAGCTTCAAGTTAGAAGAGTTGTCCGAGTTCAGAAAGAGTCTGAGAAGAAAAACTCTGACCTCAAGTCGGCCCTAGAGAGGTTGAAGGAGTCTGATTCTTCCCTTCAGCGCACTCTCAGAGTTAGGGAGAGGGTGTTGGAAATTTATAGGGAGGCAGAATCCTCAGTCCAGCGTGCCTGTGATGAGAAGACGTCTCGCGAGATGGCTGATGTTTACTTTTCGAGATGGAAAAGGAGAAGGTTGGTTTCTAGTGCGAGATGGACCAGGTTCGGAGTGATCGGGATGAAGCTCTGAAACTACTCGAGGAATACTGAAGAGAGAAGCAGAGAGATATTCATCTCTTCAAGAGGATCAAGTATGTGCAGGGCTACAGAGACCACGAACAAGGCAAGGAGACTTGGTATCCTCTAGAGGATGTGGAGGAGGAGGCTTCCGGAGATAAGTTGGAAGCGATGAATACGAGGATGATGAGGACGTGAAGGCCGGCGAGGAAGAGGAGGAAGTCCAGGGTGCTGAGGTGGAGGTCCCGGGCAGCGCGATGGCTCAAGCTGAGGAGACTTCTGAAGCACCAAGCGAGGTACCGCTGGTCCAGACTAGTATTGTTGTTGCCACGACTGAGAGAGCAGAAATTGGAAGTCAGTTGGGACAGGGACGCGTGCTGGACTCTCACGCCGAGCCCTCCTAAGTTCATACTGTGAGTGGAAAGTGAGGCTTAAGGCATGTATACAAGTTTGTACTTTTTTCTGGTTATCAATGAATATAATTTTGTTTTCATATGCTTGCTCCTTGGGCACCTTTTTTCTCATCTCTTGCTGTTGGATTGTCAATGTAGATCCGTGAGCGCTGGTAGGGAGATGCTTCCTGAGCTGAACCAGGCCTTGGTCGTCTATGGTGATTCTGCAAGACCTTCAAGTCACCGAGAGTGACTTAGAGGAGCCTCTGCAAGATTCGGGACTTGTGAGAAGCCTCGACATATTGGATGACTCTGATGATCCGAATGACTCGGATGGAGGAATCGATATAGACCTCGATGATGAGCTAGGGTCCTTGCTTTATTACGCGTCCATGCTTAATTACCATCGGACCAGGCGAAAGGACGTGAGGAGAGGCGTTCGATCAGTGTCGGGGTTCTCCTTCGATGTTGGTCGCAATATATGACTGTCTCATACTTCAGTTGTGTCGTGAGCGGGCATGTGGCTCAGAGAGGGAGAAAGGGCTTGCTCCAAAGCTGGTCGGATACATTGATAAATCCAAGAGGCAGGCGCAACAGCTGGGTAGCTTGAGGCATGACGTTCGCTCTCTGAGCGATGCCCTTCCGGAGATGCGAAGAGACAAACTTTCCTTGACTGAGGAACTACATGGGAAGTTTGAAGAAAATCACTCCCTGACCGAGACCTTGAAGGAGAAGTTGGCAGAGTTGAGGAAGGCGTTGACGGATTAATTTGAACTAATGGAGTCCAACTAGGCTCTACTTTCCTCATTATCCAGGATTCGGTCTGAACTGGAGGTGGAAAAAGAACATGTCGATCGACTGTAAAGGGAAGTTGAACAACAGAAGTCCACGATACACAAGCTGAGGACCGAAGTGGACTGTCTTTCAATTGCTTTTCAGACTGAAATGTGAGACAATGAGCGCCTCCATGATGCCCTGTCGGAGTTGGAGCAAGAAGTTGATCAACTTCATCGTGACCTTTCAAACCTTCGCTCTTCGACTTGTGCCAGGGGTTCGAGTGAGTGGCATAGGTAGTAATGCTATTATGTTGGGATTTAGAACCTCGTTTTTGTAACTATGCCTACGTACGATGTAATAAATATTTGAGTTATACGTACATAACTTGCCTTGTCTTTCTTTATTTAGCTGTAGAATGTCATAGTTGTTTATAGTAGGTCATCGTGTATCTGTGAGCTAGAGTATTGTTGGCAACCGGAGTTGTTTGGATGGGTTGTTGGGATGGTTCTCATCCTTGAGCTATAGTCTTTTAGCTGTCAGGGTAAGAATCCGATATAAGATATCGAGAGAGCCCTCAAGATTACCTCTGTCTTCTAGGAGTCTATGCAGGCTTTAGCCGTCAGGGTGAGGGCCCACTATAAGCTGTCGAAGTAGCCGTCAGGACGACCTCCATCTTTCAGGAGTCTCCGTTTAGGTTTTATCCGTCAGGGTGAGGACCCGTTATAGACGATATTCATCTTTAAGAAGAATCTCTGTGTATGCTTTAGCTGTCAGGGTGAGGACCCACTATAGCCTTGAAGTAGCCGTCAGGATGATCTTCGTCTTTCAAGAGAGTCTCCGTGTAGGCTTTAACTGTCTGGATGAGGACCCACTATAGGTTGGTGAAGTAGCCATTAGGACAATCTCCGTTTTTCAGGAGTTTCTGGGTAGGCTTTAGCCGTTAGGATGAGAACTCGCTATAGGCTGGTGAAGTATTCTCCAGGACAATCTCCGTCTTTCAGGAGAGTCCGTGTAGACTTTGGCCGTCAAGGTGAGGACCTGCTATAGGTTGGTGAAGTAGTCGTCATGACGATTTTTGACTTTCAGGAGAGTTTCTATGTAGGCTTTAGCTGTCAAGGTGAGGACCTGTTATAGGCTGTCGAAATAACCGTGAGGATGATCTCCGTCTTTCAAGAGAGTCTCCGTGTAGGATTTGACCATCAGGGTGAGGAAGCCGTCAGGGTGAGGACCCACTATAGGCTGGGGAAGTAGTCGTCAGGATGATCTTCTTTCAGGAGAGTCTTCGTGTATGTTTTAGCCGTTAGGGTGAGGACCCAGTATAGGCTGTCGAAGTAACCGTCAGGATGATCTCTATATTTTAGGATAGTCTCCTTGTAGGCTTTAACCGTCTGGGTGAGGATCTGTTATAGGCTGTTGAAGGGAGTTGTCACAGATGCTTGTGTTCGAAGTGGGAAGTAGTTTGCAACGCTGATTCTTTTCATTGAGATAATTGATTATTTATATATAATATCATTTCAAATGAAAAGAATTTCATTACTTGCCGAATATCTTTTCGTCTTGGTCAGCTAAGGCGTAGGAACATTTGCCTCTTTTGGCAATCACGTTGTAGGGCCTTTCCCAGTTAGCTCCGAGTTTTCCCAATTTTTTACTCAGCATTCTGGATAACGTGTTTCAAGACCAGGTCACCAATCTGAAATTCTCTAGCTTTTACTCTCTTGTGATGAACTGCCTTGATTTGTTGTTGGTAAGATGCAATTCAAATTGTGGCTTGTCGCCACCTTTCTTTAGACTGATCTTGTGTCAAAAAGAGCTGAGCGGCGTTCTGGTCGACCTCTTTCGTGCGCAGTATCGGCATATAAATGTCAACTAGGATGATGACCTCCATCCCATAGGCTAGTGAGAACGAAATCTTACCCGTGGGGACACGCTTCGTGGTTCGGTATGCCTAGAGCACTCCGGAAAGTTTCTCGACCCATTTGCCCTTTGCCTTTTCGAGGCTTTTGCACAGGCTGTCGAGGATATTGCGATTGTCGATTTTGGCTTGACAATTGCCCTATGGATAGTATGGCGTAGAGAATTTGTGGGCGATCTTGTACTTGGAGCAAAAGGTAGCTACCTCCTTGCTGACCGTTATCAAGATGATGTGCGGTAGGCCAAAACGACATACAAGATTCTGCCATAAGAACTTGACCACTTATTGTCCAGTGACTTCGAAGAAAGGCACAACTTCTATCCACTTGGTGGAGTATTTGGTTGCAATTAGTAGGAATTAGAAATGAGGATATGCGCGGGGAAGTGGGCCTACTACATCCGGTCCCTGTTCCATGAAAGGCCAGGGATTGCATAGTGTATGGAGCCTCATACTTGGCCTGCTTGAGGAAGGAACGAATCTTTGGTATTGTGGGCATCTCTTCATGTACTTCTTGGCGTCACTGAACATCTTGGGGGCAATAGTACCCTTGGTTGATGTCTTTGTGAGCAAGAGATCGACCTCCTGCGTGGTTCCCGCAGCCGCCATCACGAATCACTTGCATCACTTTCTTGGCTTTGTTCGATCCGAAACATCTTAAGTAAGGGTCAGAGTGAAACTTGGAGTAGGACTTCTTGTACATGATATCCCCCAGGAGGATGTACTTGGTGGCCAAGTGCTGGAGTTTCTGCGCTTCGACTCTGTCATTGGGCAACTGGGCGATGATGGGATCTATCTACCCCGGGGAGGTGTCCTAGCGAAGCACTTCGACTCCTGATCGCTGGCTGTTGGGTATCGCAATGTATTCGATAGGGATCTCCCTCCGTAATTGGTGTTCTTCCACGGTCGATGTCAGGTTGGCTAAGGAGTCAACGTGGTTGTTTTCTGACCTAGGGGCTTGTTTAAAGTTGCACCAGAAAACTTTGACTTCAAGCTGAGAATGAGCTACAGGTACACCACCATCTGTTCGTCCTTGGTTGCGTACTCTTTGTTGACTTGACTCATCGCTAGTAACGAGTCACAACGGACCTTGAGTCCGATCATTCCAACGTCCCTGCCATCTTGAGGCCAGCAATGACAACTTCGTACTCGGCCTTATTGTTGGTGGCAGGGAAGCCTGGAGTGTAGGACTACTCAATGATGGACCCTTTCAAAGCTATCAAGACGACGTCGATACCAATAACTTTGATGTTTGAAGCTTTGTCCGCATTAAGGGTTCATCTTTCCTAGTGGTTGCTTTGCACTAGGGCTCCCGGAGTGAATTCAGCAGTAAAGTTTGCCAAGACTTATCCTCTAATTGTTGTCCTTGGCTCGTACTTGATACCGTATGGCTTCAACTCTGTGGCCCATTTTGCTATCCGTCTAGTGCCTTGCAGATTATCTACAATATTCTTAAGAGGGTGCTCTGTCAGCATGACGATATGAAAAAATTGAAAGTGGTGCTTTAGCTTCCTCGAGGGCGAAGAAAGCAATGGCTATCTTCTTCATCCTCTGGTACTTGGCTTCGGCACCAAGCAGGGACTAGCTGACATAGTACACATGCTTCTGAACGCCCCCTCTTTTCGTATCAAAGCTTCGCTGACAGTTGATTCCGATACCGCGAAGTAAATAAATATCGTCTCTCCGGTGACATGTTTGGATAAGAGAGGAGAAGAGGCTAAATACTTCTTCAAACCTTAGAACGCTACTTCGCACTCCTCATTCCAGCAGAAATTTGCCCCGATCTTATTTATGACTTGGAAGAACGAGTTTGCATTTATTTGTAGAATAACTGAGGAATCAGTTCAAGGCTGCTAGACATCCATTCAACATATGTACTTCCTTGACACAGGTTGGAGACCGCATGCCCAGGATGGCAGATATCTGGTCGGGATTGGCCTCGATACCCTGCGGGGTGACCAGATATATCAAGAATTTTCCAGAGACCACACCGAAGATGTACTTCTCTAGATTGAGTCTGACCTTGTACTTTCTAAGGCGGTCGAACATATCGCTCAGATGTTGCACATGGTCAGAGGACCAAAGACTCTTCATGAGTATGTCGTCGACGCATACCTCTATGGTGTGTCCGATCAGCTCTTTGAAGACCTTATTGACCATCCATTGGAAGGTCGCTCCAGTATTCTTCAGTCTGAACGGCATCGCCATGTAACAGTAGATTCGCCGATCAATGATGAACGCCATCTTGTCTTCGTCTGGTGGATGCATCTTGATCTGGTTATATCCGGAGTAGGCATCCATAAAACTGAGTAGCTCATGGTCCGCGGTTGCACCCACCAGGTGATCGATCCTCGGAAGAGGGAAGCTGTCTTTGAGACACGCTTGGTTGAGGTTGGTGAAGTCGATGTAAACTCTTCATTTGCCACACTTCTTCACCAAGACCGTATTGGTGAGCCACTCCGGATAATGAGTCTCCCTAATGAAGTTGGCTAGGAGCAATCGGTCTGCTTTCTCATTGAGGGCCTGGCATTGTTTCACGTTCATCTTCCTCGAGTTCTGCTTCACTAATTTGATCTTTGGATTGATAGAGAGCCGGTGGCAGATGAGAGATGGATCAACTCTTATATATTTGCAGGAGATCAGGCAAACACATTCATGTTGTTAGATAAAAACTCTTTGAACCACACCTTTTCATCCGCCGAAAGATTTGCCTCGATTCGGAGAGCTTGTTCTAGATGCGATGGGTCTGTTTCTTCCTCTGACCAATTGTCTGGAGCCTCTGACTCATCGGAGGAGCCTGTTTCTCCGCTTTCACTACTTTGTGATTGCTATTGATCTGTGGTCTATTTCTGCTTTTTCTTTGGGGTGGGGGTGGCCTCGATTGGAGGCCACTATCGCGTTCTTCACCATCCACCCGAATTTTTTTTATCGATGGCTGCAATGCTTCGGGAAATTGCTTGGTCTCTTCATATTTCTGCGGTCCCTGATGGAGTAGGATACTGCAGAAGCTGATGGTAAATGGATGGGACAACTTTTATTATATGGATCCATGGCCGCTCGAGGATCGTGTTGGGGGCGGATTCCACGTCGATCACGTAGAACTCTGTAATGACGTACAGATCGGCGCGAAGCGGGTGTGAGATTGTTTTGGGCGAACATGTCTCGTTTCCATCAAACTCATATAAATTGGACTGGATTTGAGGATAAATTATTGCTCGGGCAATCTCCAGAGTGTCCTCCATTCTGTCCAGTGCGCTCCCGTATAGGATGTTGATGCTACTCGCTATCGACCAGGATTCTGGAGACTCGATTGTTGTCGATGTGCATAGTAACGATCAAGGCATCGTTATGTGGGAAATGCACTGTGTAGGCGTCATCCTTCAAGAATGTGATCGACAGTCAACACTATTGGGTAATTGGTCTTGCGGGCCTCATCAATGTAGATGTCCTTTTTCTTCAAGGTGGTGCCCTCTAATGGGGATGCGTCGATGATGGCTTCCACCTTTTTGTAGCTGATGAGTGCGTGGCTGGCTATGTTTCCCGGTTGTTGAGCTTCAGAGGCTCTTTTTTGCACCTTGACCTCTGACGGCTGCCAGGGTTAAGGATGAATTCTTTGAGGTATTCCCGATTGACAAGCTCCTTGGAGCTGCTTTCGGAGAGTTCAGCAATCAAGTGTGTGGTGACCCACCCCATCGTGGAATGCACAGTAGTCGCCCGCTCCAGGGCCCTTCGAATTAGGCGGGAGAGATCTCGGACGCCTCATCCAAGGTTGGTCCGGGATAGCGTTGAAGACCTGGTCGATGGAAAGCTTGAACGGAGTGAAGTGGCATCCACCCCGTACGTAGACTTCGATGGGGTTTCGTGAAGAGCTCAACAGAGAGCGCTTCTTGTAACTGTCATGTCGGTCTGTAGTCTTCTTCAGAGGAGCAGGTTGTTGCTTTGTCTTCTCTCTTTCACTCTTCTGCTTAGGAGGTCGGCTCATCGAGCTCCGCATCGCCTCTTCTAGTTGAATGTATTTCTGAGCTCGGGACATGATGTCCTTCATGCTGGTGATGTCATGCTACACCAGATGCCGATAGAAGGGGTGATCGGTTTGCAATCCGGCGGTGAATGCGGCTGCAGTGACATCATCACTACAATTATAAACCAGTGCCACCTGGCTCTGGGAAATAACAGATGTAGCGCTTCAAGGTCTCTCCTTGCTTCATCTTGATCGTAAAAAGATGGTTGTTCTTTTTGAACTTCTGTCGCGAGACGAACTGGTTGAAGGAAGGTGTCACTGACCTCGAAGTTTCGAAGAGATCACGACAGGAGGGAATAGAACGATTGAAAGGCCACGTCCTTGAGACTGGAGGGAAACACCCGACACATGAGGGGGTCATCGTGGGAGTGGACCGCCATTTTGACTTGGTAAGCTTGGAAGTGTTGGACGGGATTAGTCTTTTTGGTGTAACAATCGAAGCTCAGTATCACAAACTTCTTTGAAAAGCAGTAGACATGGATTTCCTCTGTCAGAGGAGAATTAAAGATCCGCAGATGGAATATTATGACCCATTGCAAGATTGTAGTATGTCCTCGTGGATCCGCTTCTTGACCATTTCTACGAGGTCCTTGATGCGAGGAGTTTTTGTGGGCTTGGGAGGCTCGCTTGCTTTCATCGGAGCGATCCTCTTGACATGGAGATTGGAGATGCAGATTTGCGATGCCTCCGGCTGCCCCCGCGGTGCAGGCGGTATCAATCGCGTGTGGCTGTGAGGAATGGGCATGAGATTCTTCTACGTTCGAGCTCCTCTTCTGGGCAGGGTTCAAAGTCTCGGCCGAGTTGAGAGAGACTCAGCTGAGTCGTCTCTGGAACGGTCACCGCTGATTCGAGAATGAGACGCGAGTCGATCTTTGTGGAGGAAATAAGCTGACTCGAGTATGACTTGGTCAACTCGGCCGAGTCCCAATACGATTCGGGTTGACTCAGCCGAGTCATGGCCGAGTTGGGTTTAAAAAAAGAAAAAAACTCGTTCACAATCAGAAATTAAGGCTCACCCGTCAGCCTGCCTGCTGTCGCTGCCCGCTCGCCACCGTTGCCCGCCCGCTGCCGTTTGCCGTTACCTGGTACGCCTCCGTACGATCTCTCTTTCCCTCTTTCCTCTCCTCTGTCTCTTCCCATCTCCCTCTCTGTCCCAATCTCACTCCCCCTCTTTCCCTCCCTTTTTTCTCTCTCCCTCTCTGTCCCTATCTATCTCAGTCAGGAGAGGAGAGGGGGAGAGTGGGGTGAGGGAAAGAGTGAGGGAGAGCGGGAGATGGGGGAGAGAGAGATCGGGTGGGGAAGAGAGACAGATAGAGAAATATCAAAGGGAGGGAGAGAGAGCCAGAGAGAGATCGTTCTCTCTCTCTCTCTTATCTTTTATTTTCCTTTTTTAAATTTTTAAAGTTTTTTCTCATATTTACCCTTCAAATCTTTTATATTTCTAAATTTACTCTCAAATCATCATATTTCTTAAATTTACTTCCTCTCAAATCATCGTATTTTCCCATTTACCTCTCAAAACAAACTTGTTTTGGACATGTGATACATGAATATTGTTGTCTACATTTTTTTAAAGATTTATCGTGATTTTTTTCAAAAATTTTGAGCTTTCTATATAGCGTTTTATGCGTATCGCCCGAGACCGATCCGAGACAGCGTGATCGATCCGTCTCAGTGCCCACCGAGTCAGCGGCTGAGACTTTGAACCATGCTTATGAGCTCTTCTGAGTTTCTCGATTTCGACGAGAAGCTGATTCTGGACATGTCGCTGTGGTCCCTCTCCAAGGTGGCTTTCTCTCGCTCGCGGGCCGCCTCAGCCTCCTGTGCATTTAGTTGCTCCTGCAGGCGGGCTAGTAGTTGGAGGAGTTGGCCTTCAGCAGACAGCTGTGGTTCAAGCTCGTTGGCTGCCCCTTCTAGTGGTTTCAGTGACGAGTGCTCCTCGACTTGTTCAAGAACGACGTCGGGATTTGGGAGATGGAGTTCAACATTAATCGTGCCCCCCTTGACGATCTTCTTGCCTTTGGAGACGGCAGTTGGGTCACGGTTTGTGATGTGGCCTTTTTTGTTAGAGCCATCGTCGTTGGCGAGGCTTTTTGAGGAAGTATTTGGCTAGGAGGAGAGGGAACTCTTGAATGTATTTTCAAGAGATCTCAATGAAAATACCAATGTTATGAGGATTTTTCACCGTAGACGATCGGACGCTCTCGATTGATCCTGTCAAAAACACAAAAAAGAACACCTTTCAAATCAGGAGCATCGGTGCGGTGCTGGTCGAAGACCCTCGGGCGTGAGAATGAAAATCCTCGTTTTGAGTGAGAGCAAGCGAAAGAATGCTTATGTGTAGTGTTTTTGGTTGTAATCAGTAGTGAACCCCTTTCTCAATCGAGATCGAGGTGTATATATACCTGTTAGAGTTGTAAGGGTGCAAAAATTTTGGACCTCCATAGCTGCATAATTTGCACATTGTGTTTTTCTTGTAACCGTCAAGATTACGTCACTTGATTGTTGGGACTGTCATGCAGAGATATCCGCCACTATTCATAACAACCCACATTGAAGTAGGAGCGTTGTAATATTTCGAACGTGGGGATGACCTGGCAGCATAACTGAATCCATGAGTCACGGGGGTCCTGTCGCTAAGGTGTAACCAACGTAGAAGCGACAGTCCTTGTGGAGGATTTTCGTTATAGAGACTGCGGCCTTCGGATTGCGGAATGACTCCAGATTGGTTGGGAGTCCGGGAAAATGACTCCGGACTGAATGTGACCTCTGAATGTAATCGTGAATTTCCTCGTGTATCCTTGCTGAACTCCATAAAGGAGCCGTTAATCGCTTGGGGTGCCTTTTGAAAGTAGGACACATGTCATGATCTCGAGGGAGGATGAAAACTAACCAGTACACTTGAATATTTCAAATAATTTATATCATATCCACCGCAACAGATCCAATACCCAACATTCAGTGCATCCAAAAATCTCTGATTAATTTCACCACGAAGAAACTTTAGTACGACAAGACGTATATGAGCAGGATATGCGGAGTCATGTACAAAATTCTTATTTCCTACTATATGATGGACAAGGTGTCACAATTTTGATGTTGT
Source organism: Agave tequilana (assembly GCA_038442645.1). Taxonomy (NCBI): domain Eukaryota; kingdom Viridiplantae; phylum Streptophyta; class Magnoliopsida; order Asparagales; family Asparagaceae; genus Agave; species Agave tequilana. The sequence continues at coordinate 745,742 of JAVJIF010029680.1, read as the reverse complement.
ATGTGGGAGATTTTGTATAATATTAATGAAGTTAATGGTTATTTTTAGCTCTTATTTTTTCTGTGAATTCTAAATGTTTAACATGTTCTATTATTATTTTCTTCTGCACAAATTATTTATGAGCTTTTCAATGTTTTTGGTATAATTGTCATACATTCCACTTATTCCTGAGTTTGTTCATCATCTCACATCCTACTTATTTTAACAAGTACCCTATTGTGTATCTTTGGCATATCATATTTATATCGTGTACTTGTAACGGTGTTATCTTAGTCAGATTACCGTGTTCTTATTGTGAAATAGATAAAAATATACTTTAGGCATTTATTTTCGTTCAGTTCTTTTGCTTTATCAACCCATGCCGCGTCAAATTTAACATCTTCATTCTCTTTCAAGAGTCTTTGGAGTTTATAGAGTTTTTTTTCGTTGAATGATCTTAATAAACATCACAAGCAAGGTTCTACTACCTTATGTTGCACTATTATGGATATGGGATACGAATACGATGTAGTATGAATATGTGGAAATTGCAAATCTTAAAAATGCATATACAAATGAGTTAGTAACAAAATTATATTTGTGTGTGTGAGGAAGCTTTTGTTTTTGGAAATATTAAAGAGAAATCAATTGGATCTCATCTTTTATCTCTTATTCAATTATAATATAATCTTTTACATAAAATAACCTTCACATCTTTATATTTCCTCACGCTCACTCTCGAGCTGGGGTATATACATCACACATTCCCTAGCTCATCACAAATAGACCGAAGGAGCATATACATCATACATGCCTAGCTTGTCACAAATAAACCAAACTTGTTATCCTCCGAAAGTTATCAACAAATCTACTAATTAATTAGCAAAGGAAACATATTGAGTCTTGTGATCTTTTCCTCAATGACTTTTTGATGGACAAGATAGAAATCCACCTCGATGTGCTTGGCGCGCTCATGAAAGACATGATTCTTTGTTATGTGAATAGTTGCCTTGTTACCGCAGAATTGTATCATAGGAGATGAATGCAAAAATGAAGCTCACTCAGAAGATCTCGTATCTAACCTAGCTCGAATATAATGTGTGCCATGACTCGATATTAAGACTTTGCACTAGATCTAGAAATCACATTTTGTTTCTTGCTTTTCCATGTCATAATATTTCTTCCAACAAACACATAATAGCTGGCGGTGGACCTTTTATCACTCGATGATCCGCATAATCTGCATCAAAACAGCTACATATCCATGATACAAGCTAAATAAAAGAGTCCTCTTCCTGGGGCACACTTCAAGTATCGAAGTATCTGAATAATAGCATTTCGATGACTCATTCATGGAGTGGATAAATTCTCATGTATCGCTCTGGATTATTCAAAAGCTCTTTCTGATCTAGTAAAAATATGGAGTTTGGTTCTATTAGAGAATTCCTTTGCATACACTCTAACATACTGTCTTGTGAAAGTATATCCAACACATACTTTTACTGGGAGAGGAAGATCCCATTGATCTGCCGCCTCAATACCCAAGAAATAGTGCACTTGCTTTAGATCATTCATCTGAAACCTCTGCTGTAGATATAAGTTCAGCTCACTAATTCCTTGAACACCATTAACTATAATCACTATATCGTCCGCATAGACAATCAGAGAACGAAGAAGCCGAAAGAATACTGATGTAATACAGGATCGCAATCACCTTCGAATACAAATAAAAAAGAAAAAACTAGGGTTCACAAAAATAAAATAAAAAGAGAGATTAGGGTTGGAGAAAGAACCTGATAACTTTGGGCTTCGCACCCCTTACGCGGGCTTCGCACCCCTTGCACCACGGGCTTCTCACCTCTTACACCACGGGCTTCTCACCTCTTACACCACGGGCTTCACACCCAAATACTCAAGAGCACTCTCAAGAGAATTTTAACTGAAAAAGTTTTTAATTATTCATTGTCTACTTATTCATTGAGTTGAGCCTCTTTATATAAGCTCTTACAAAGTGAACTTCTCGGATATAACCGATGTGGTACTAAAAGAAAGATAAACAAAACACAATATCTCAAAATAAACTAAGGCATAAAAGGTAACTGACAACTGGCGTGATGTCCTCATCAATTCCCCCGGGGTGGGAGAAACCTGACCCTGTCGAGTGAGGACTTTCCTCACGAAGCACATCAATCGGGCCAAGGTGGTGGTCGTGGCAGCATCACTGGTACGTCGTATTGATACCATGGTGGCGGAGGTGGAACTGGTCTCCGTGACAGGTTGGCTGTGAAAAACGACAGCTCGATGAAGACATAGAGAGTAGACCAAGGCGCATCATCCCTGCTGAAGACGTAACTAATACCAGGATCCCACGGGTTATCGAACTTGTAAGCAATGGAAACAATCCTCTTCAGAGTCCTATCGAAATCTTTACGCCAAGCGTGTAACTTTCTCGTGACCTCAAGGTGACTCGTAACCATCACCTTATTATCAACTGTAAATTCCTGTAAAATACTATATGGGCATGCAACAAATTTGTAGGTGTTATTGCAAAGCTATCAGTCTAGTGATATCATCAATGTATGCAACAGGAAAATGCAATGTAGTAGTCTCAACTATCTCATTCACGTCATCACTGGCACTATTAGACATATGAATTTCATCAATAACCAGTGTGTCGGCATCAACTGTTGTGTCTATACTAACAATCTTGGGAGAAAATTGAACATCCTCAATAACTTTTGAGTCGTCAACTTCATCAGTGAGCACAATTCTAACATGTTGACTCTTCGAAGGGCACTGATAATCATAATGTCCATATCTCTTACATTTAGAACATCTGACCTTAGCATTGACTAGCGTTTTGAAAGTCAAGTCCAATCTTAATGCAACATCAAAGGCCTCTTCAACAGTGTCTAAGTCATAGGGGCCAGTAATTATAACACGCTTTATTTTAGGCCGTAAACCCCAAACAAATCTAGTTACAATCTCAGAAGGGTGCTCTCTCATATCACTACGATGGATTAAGTCCTTGAATATGACAATGTAATCTTGAACGGACAAATGACCCTGACGGGGATTATGTAGCTGGTCTAAGTGGGAGTCCTTATAATGTTGACTAGTCATGATGGCTCAAGCAGATGCAGTGGAGAACCCAAAGGTCAAGTAAACTAAATGCATGCACTAAGTGAACAAAAAAGATCCTAAAGTTTAACTGTTTAAGTTCTAAATGCAAAGAAAATGCACTCCAAAAATGATGAAAAGCGATAAATAGTGATGTAACCACTAGATAGAAGCAAATAGCATTTAACCAACAAATTATAGCAATTCAAATAGTAGTTGCAGTAATTTAACAGTTAACAATTCAGCTCAAGTTAGGTTATCACCTGAGGGGTGAGTCGTTCACACCCAGAAACAAAATTTCTCAAAAACTCTTCGGAAAAATGCCCACACCGTAGAGAATAACTGCTCAAATCGGAATGGAAAAGAGGACCTGAAAGTCTGCTCTTCTGTTGTAGGAACAGTACCGGCTCCAAATAGAGGCTTGAAGAGATCAGAGTTGCTCAAAAAAGCTGCAAAAACTATACCAATAACTCCGGGGCTCAGCTACCAACCCACTGTTTCAGACGGAGCTCGATTCGGACTCCGAACGGGTTTCGGAATAGACGAGTGTTGGGCTTCTTTGTTTTTTTTTTGGAGGGGGGGCAGTAACCAAGAGGTTACTGTTCACGTGAACAGTAATCACGGCGATTACTGTTCACTGTGAACAGTAATCGGTATTTTTTTCCCTTTTTTTCTGTTTTCTATTTTTTTCCTTCTTTTTTCCCTATTTTTCTGCTTTTCTTTTTTTCTCTGTTTTCTTTCTGTTTTTTTCTCTGTTTTTTTCTTGTTTTTTTTTTTGCAAAATAGATCTAAATAGATCTAAATCTAGATCTAACAATAATCGAATTTTTTTGCAAAGTAGATCTAGATCTAGATTTAGGATTTGGGGACGAGAAGAAATTCGAAGGGGATTGAGATCAAAGCTCTGATACCAAATTGATGTAATACAGGATCGCAATCACCTTCGAATACAAATAAAAAAGAAAAAACTAGGGTTTACAAGAAATAAAATAAAAAGAGAGATTAGGGTTGGAGAAAGAATCAGATAACTTTGGGCTTCGCACCCCTTGCACCACGGGCTTCTCACCTCTTACACCACGGGCTTCACACCCAAATACTCAAGAGCACTCTCAAGAGAATTTTAACTGAAAAGTTTTTAATTATTCATTGTCTACTTATTCATTGAGTTGAGCCTCTTTATATAAGCTCTTACAAAGTGAACTTCTCGGATATAACCGATGTGGTACTAAAAGAAAGATAAACAAAACACAACATCTCAAAATAAACTAAGGCATAAAAGGTAACTGACAACTGGCGTGATGTCCTCATCAATTACATTATGATCCTAAGGCTTTGATGGGAAGAAATCTATGTTTTTGGGAAAATTAGAATGAAATAAATTGGATATCATCTCTTAACTTATATTTTATGTATAACAAAAGAATACATAATGATCCCAAGGCTCTGATAGGAAGAAATTTATGTTTTTGGGAAAATTAGAAACAAATAAATTGGATATCATCTCTTATCTCTTATTTATGTATTACATAGTCTTTTAAGTAAAACACCCTCATATCCTTATATCTTCTAACAAAAGATGTATATAAATTTATATGAGATATGTGTTGCATCACATATAAATTTGTATGTCTTGGAGCTCTTTCCCATGTGCGGTTCACTCATGAGGATGATCCACACTGTTCATCATGATCTACATATGTTTAAGAAGTTGTGGGTAAAAAATCATGGGCTCTAAAGGTTGTTTGCTCATGTTTTCTAGAACAAGTTTCGATCTCTTGATGGATGAGTAAACAATCTCCAAAACACATGATTCTTCAGCCACTTTTGAGAATGTGTAGTTTAGGATGAAATAGTCTGGAATCTCCCCACACATGAGAAAGAGCTCCAATATAAATTTGTATGTGCTTAAGCTCATATCCCTTATCTCTCCCTCTCTCTCTCTCTCTCTCTCACACACACACACACACACACACACACACACTAGAAAAGTACATGTGCCACGCACGTGAAGTTTTTTATTTATTTTAGTAATCTATAATTTGATGTGGAGATCTATTTTATATTTTTATTTGAATTATTTATTCAGAACAGTTATAATTATCTATTCAACATAAAATGTATTTATTTTCAACAAAAAATAGAGAATAGATAATGTAATATAAATAAAATGAAAAACAAAGAAAAGAGAACAAAAGAACGAAGAAAAAAGAAGAAGAAATCTTCAAAAAGGAAAAGAAAGAATCAGAAATAGAACAGAATCAGAATAAGAAAAATATGAAAGAAAAATAAAAATATAAAAAAGATAAAGGAAAAAATCTAGAGGATTGGATCTGGTCACTATGGTTGTGTTTCTAATATCAGAGTTAATATTTCATATATAGAAGTGTGCTTCACAGTTTGCCATCTTAGCCATTTCATTTTGCTGTCCTTGATGTTTGGTGAAGTAGATGAAACTTATGCTTTGGGAATGCATTTACTTTGGTCCTGTTGCTTATATCATGCCCTATAGGTAAGTGTAATTCTCTTTAGCAAATTTATCATCTTCGCCACTTTTTTTTTCTAGAATTACAAGAGTTCTGTGTAGAGCTTTTGTCTAGTCACTTGAGTTTAAATTGCATAATCATGGTGATGTTTTGCTAGTAACTGGCCTAATAAGTTTATGGCAAACTATGATATTGTCTATAGTATCTTCGGACAGGAATTTGGCAACACTATAGTGGCTTTAGTATGCTATACATGGTCATAGTTGTACACATGGTATCATGCATATAATCTATTTATATGCAATGGTTTATGTGCCTTTGAATACTTTTCTATCTCTTGCTATATTGCTATGAAGCATGGACACGCCAAAACTGAAGTTGTGTCCTTGTCGAACACGTGTCGAACATGTTTTGATTGTGTCTGACATGAGTCATCTCGTTTGATTCGTCAGACACGGTCAATCGAGTCCTAGACACGGGCCCGACACGATTGACTCGATTTTGTTTGGGTCTTGGGTTTATTGGGTCGAGTAAAATCGGTGTTTTAAATATCGGATATTGATGATATATCGGCCGGTAAAATTATATACCAGATACCGGGAGATATATCGCGATATGTTACTAAATATCGAATGTCTTTTCGGACGTCATACCGGATGAAGAATGTATACGTGATGGTCTACATAAATCATATGAAGTTACTTAAAGCAAGTTTAGGGTCATAGACTCATAAAGGATACTTACCTTTCGTAGAAGCCTTTTAATGCGTTTGTAGAAGCTCCTTAAATGCGTCACATGGTGATATATTGGATGATATCGGCTGATATATCGGCCATGTGGCGATATATCGGCCAATATCATCCAAAACGATATCCGATAAAAATTTAGCACTTATCGTATCGTTTTGGATAATGCCGGTATCTCGGCCGGTGTATCGGTTGAGATTTAAAACAGTGGGTAGGACATGGAGTATCCTAAATTTTCGAGCGCTTTGGGTGCTTTTGCCGATCCAAATTCTTTTCGTGATAGAGGAATTGTGGATCTGAAGTGTTGGTGAGTTTTTTATGGACCATGGTTCCTCAACTCTAAATTTACCAACGTTGGTTTTAAAGCTTCTAGGCCAATCATGTCCTCTTGTTGTGAAAAGAATTGGAGTACATACACCTTTATCCACTCATTAAAGAAGAATAAATTAACCCCGACATGAGCGGAAGATCTAGTGTATGTGCATAATAACCTCTGTTTGCTTTCTCGAAGTTTAAATGAATATAATGAAGAGGAAACAAGAATGTGGGATATTGGCGGAAATGGCTTTGACTTATTTCAGGGTGCCGATATTCTAAATTTTGTTACTCTTTCTCTTGATGAACCCCACGATGGAGGTCGTGTTGTTTGTGGATGATAGAGAAGGAGATAATGAGGAAGTTATTGGACTAGTTTCAACTTCATCTTGATCCTTGATATATGACTCTGGTTGTAATTTTATTTTGAACTTATGATAATAGTTTGTATGTTAACTTGATTAATAACTTGTGAACTTATGATATTCAGTTGTAATTTTGTTATAAATTTATGATATTTTATATCTTGTATACTCATTCATTGATATTTTAGTTTATTGATTGATATTTTATAAATTTATCTATATATATAATAATAATAAAAAATATTGCTTGTTGTGTCCCCATATTTTAATTTTTTGGATTTTCCTGTGTCCGTGTCCCGTGTCTGTGTCCGTGCATCATAGCTATATTATCCAAATAGTTGTATAAAATAATTTAGGTCCATGCACATCAAGATAGAACCCTTTGTGCACTGTAAAACCCTTTCTCATGTGAGAAGGCATTTTATGTTATAGATCATTGATTCATGATATAAACTTCCAATTTGGATGGCCCATGATATGTATTTCACTCGGACCTCACAGTTGTGTACTTTCAGGTAGGGGTGTCAATCGGGTCACGTCGGGTCTAATCGGGTTAGGTAATATTCTGGTTGACCCATATGTACTTGTCCTAGACCTGACCCGGTTCGATTATTAAATGGGTCATGGGATCCCAAACCCGACCCAGGGCTAAATGGGTCGGGGGTTGGTCTAGTTGACCCATTTAGACCCATTTTAATTTTAAACCCTTTAAAATATATATTATAATTATCGTTCAATTTTACAAAATAAGTTAAAAAGTTATAATTCCATAAAAACAAATAAAAGACATTCATAACATTAACCTAGACCAAAATAATAATATATTTAACATCCATGACGTATATGCATAATGAGCGTGAGGTTTTTTAAATGGGTCTAATCGGATCATAATTGGGTTAATGTTAAAACCCAAACCTGGCTGTTAAACTATTGGGTCAAGCCCGATTACAACCCAAAAACCCGTATAGCTAAACGCAGATCCGGAAATTTCAGGTCAGGTTTGGGTAGGGTTAGTGGGTCGGGCCGAATTAGCCACCCTTATTTTCAGGGGACACACTCAAAGGAGAACCCGGCAAAGAAACTAACATAAAAGGTCTTGTTACTTTATTGAGACATTAAGCCCTACATGATCTGATTGAATTCCTAAATTCATGCAAAATGGTTCAGATTGTAATTTTTCACAAGGTGAGGGTAATTTGGAGTCACCTTCTCTAAGGTTGTGTTTAAATTCTAGCTTCTATATTGTTTTCTTAAGCTTCCTTTGGAATCCACTAAATTTTTACACTTGATTCTTTTGTGAAGTGTATAATCCTTTCTACCTAGGTTTCTTGGGCTTCTTTGGAGCTGCATAAGGGTGCTTACAGTGATAAGCATGTTCTGTAGTTTGCCTTGAACTGCATTGGGTGCTCTGTATCATTCGCACAGTCCTTCATTCCAGCATGCTTTGCTAATTGAAGACTTAGGTTAAAAAGCATCAATTCTTCGGCAGATTTTCAGCGACGTGAAACTTACTGACAATGCATGGAGATGTAGTTATTTTGCTTTATTCTCCTTTCTCTACTGTTGGATCTTACCCTTTCAGGTCTGAATTCTTCGTAGCTCCATAAACTTCTAAATTTATTTTGTTCTCTCTTCCTCCGTGCCTTGTTTGTTGTGGCACCACTCTTCTATTCTGGAAGCTCCATTACATGCAACTCCACCTAACCATAATTGTGGAATATGGGATATTTTTATGGGAATTATCATGTTACTGTGGTGAATGGTACAATTGATTGTAAAACTGAACGGAGACCGAGTAAAATATTCGATGAATGGCACTGATACTGTAAGAGGCAGATATGCCTCATTGATTGCCCAATCATGGCATGCCACTATTTCATATCAGCTTCTATTGGGCAGAGGATCTAATTGATGTCAAGTAAGTGTTTAGGACAAAATTGGTCCCCAGGGCATGCTGTCCACATCAGTTCACAGAACAACAAAGACTGTCTTGCACATTTTGTTCTGTTCAAACTTCTTCAAAGACAGGTAACTGTATCACGTCTTGAACCTAATACAATCCATTCAATATCTTTTTATCTTATCTTACGCTTATCTGTGTGACTGTTAATTTAATCAATTTTATTAGGAATAACTAAAGGTTCTCAATGTTATACCTTTTTCTCTTGCATATTGTTCAGTCTTATTTTTGCAGGCATCTATGTGCTATTTCTCAGCGGTACAATCACTGAACTCTATGTAGGTTAAATTTCTCACGGTTAGTGAAAAGAATAAAAAAGCGGAATTTGTTGATTCAAGCTCTTTTTTGTTTGATTGACCAAATTTTGTAAGGTTGAGATACAAAAAATAAAAAAAGAGAATAAAAAAATAGGGAACAAATTCAGCGAGGAAGTAATAGCATGTATGTTTACTTACTGTATATGCTTCAATGGTCCCATTAGGTAATTGTTGGTGAATGATTTTTTCAGGGTTCAATTGTGGACAAAATCCAGCTTACTAAATACTGTGAGAACATTCAGTGCACCTTATCACGAAGAATGGATAACCTGCATTCAGATCTAATGCTGATGGTAATTCTTCTGTAAGTGGAGTAATTTGGTTGAAGATTTGATATTTTGGTGTGTTATGTTATTCTGACTTTACGATTAGTCGCTGTTATGCTGCTTTGCACCATGGGCGGACGGATTAGTTGGCTGGGCCGGGCTACAGCCCGGCCCATTTTTTTTTTATATATAGGCTTATACTCATTTTTATTTTTGTTATTTTTCATATATTGTGTTACAACCCTTTCTATTTTGGCTTTTTTTAGCAAATTTATTTCTAGTTCCACTCCTGATTTAGTGGAGAATACTGTTTTATTCTTTTGATAAATTCATATAATTCATAAGTATATGTTATAAAAATTGCAACCCACCCTAAAAATTTTTCCTAGTTCCGCCCCTGCTTTGCACCACATATATGTGCTGGCACACTGATATTTCTTTTTGTCTCAATAGGGGATTTCTCTTAATAAACATTGATAAGCTTTTGTTTTCTGATACGAAACAGATCTTGCCACTCACATGATTATATTATAGGGGGAGGATATCATGAAATTTTAGGTGGCACCCTAAGCAAATTGGTGACCAATGAATGAGCTGGCTCATTCAGTGGGTCGCAAGATAATAGGGGCCAAATAGACAAATGATATTGATAGATCAATGACCCTGCACCCATTAAAAACAAAAATGTGCATATGCCAATGGCCATATGGGTCATAAATTAGATGTGTGAAGAGAGAGGTAGCTTCTTGCATTGAAAATTATGTGGGTAATTGGATTCTGTCCACAGTTTTGCTGAAGTCTTCATATATAAATTGCAATGTGAAAAGTTTGTATGTTTTTTGATTGATCTTCTTCACAATTTTTTTCATATATGCTATTTTGAGAATTCGCAGTCTTCACTCCATTTTCTCAATGTTTCTTATGTGTTACTTTTGGTTTGTTTCATCTAATTGTTTTGTGACCCACTTGTAGGAAAAGTAGTCTTAGACCATCTCCAACCCAACGCTCCATTTTGGAGCGTACTTTCGCTCCAAAATGGAGCGTTCACTAAAACTCTCTCCAACCCATCACTCCAATTTTCACTCCAAATGGAATATTCCTTACATATTTTATTATTTTTATTTTTATTATTGTATCAAATTTTTATTATCAACATATTATGTGATAATTTAAGTAAATTGGGTTATATTATTAAAATAGTTTAAAATGTATTAAACTTTTTAATAATATTATATAATATTTAATATTTAACTTTAATAATCAATTAATATTTTTATTTATGAAATTAAGAAATTACTTTTTAATTCTACTATATTCAATTATAACAACTATGAAAATTTTAATAATATATTTAATTTTTAAATTAATAGAACTATTTTTCATTTAATTTATATAAAACAATATAAACACTAGACAATTGTACGAACGAGGCGAATCATAAATACAAAAGGAATTTATTTTACACTACGATTTTGCTAATGCACGACAAATTACAAATTTAAGCATAAAACAATTATTAACAATGAACAACACAGTCCAAACTTAAAATATAAAATAACATAATATTACAATATACTAGTCATCTGAATTTGTAAAATTCTCCCACAAATGCTCTATCAATGCATTACGAAGTTCAAAATGAGCATCTTTGTTCTTGATTTGTCTGTGTCGGGCAAGAAATTGTTCGATCTGGAAACTTTCGTCTGTCACCCGTTCAACTTACGGATCTGGAGCTTCCACTGCATCCATAATTGGTGCAGTCAAATCACGTTCATCTTCAATTATCATATTATGCAAGATAATACATGTTGTCATTATATCATGAAGCACTTCTTTTCTCCAAAAACGTGCTGGTCCTGCAATAATAGCGAAACGTGATTGCAAAACTCCAAATGCACGCTCTACATCCTTTCGGCATGACTCATGGCTCGTTGCAAAGAACTTTCTTTTTCGACCACGCGGCTCATGAATTGTTTGAACAATAGTGGCCCATTTTGGATATATAGCATCAGCCAAATAATAACCCATATTATATTCCTTTCCTTGAATAACATAATTAGCAGGAGGAGCAGTATTTTGAGCAAGATTGGAAAGCAAATGAGATGATTCTAACACATTAATATCATTATTTGCACCTGGCATACCAAAATATGCATGCCATATCCAGAGATCATAATCAGCTACTGCTTCTAGAATAATAGTTGGTGACCTTGAGCGTCCGCTATACTGTCCAGCCCAAGCTGTCGGGCAGTTTTTCCACTTCCAATGCATACAATCCAAACTACCAAGCATTCCAGGAAATCCACGTTGCTGACCAATATGAAGTAGCCTTGAAATATCGTTTGCGTTTGGTGATCTAAGATATTGCTCTGCAAAAATCTCAACAACAGCACGACAAAACCTTTTTAAGCTTTCAATCGCAGTTGACTCACCAATTTTAACGTACTCATAGGTAGCATCTGCTGGGAGTCCATATGCTAATATCCGAAACACGGCAGTTGTTTTTTGCAGTGTTGATAATCCAGCTCTGCCAAGTCCATCACGTCGTTGTTTGAAGTAGTGATCATGATCTGCAACTGCATTAACAATACGAAGGAAAAGAGGTCGAGACATTCGATACCTTCGACGAAACATATCGGCATTGAATCGTGGATTACTGCTAAAGTAATCATCATACAAATTGTTATCAGCAGCTTCACGATCACGATTGATGACTATATGACCTGGGATGGAGCCACCGTGAATAGATTAACTTCTTCTCATGTTGATACCATGTGCTATTATCATATTGTTGTTTCTGATCATACGTGATATGGTGGTATCATCAGTGTTGTTGGCGACATTCCACAATTCGGACTCCTCTTCTGATGAATATGCATTATTCACTCCAACATTGTAACTCATTGTGAATAAAAATGAGTGGAGACTAATTTTAGAAAGAGATATATCATTGGTGTTTTGAATAATATGAGATGAAGCATGTCATTTATATAGGAGGTGACAATGATGTAGAATATTGAGGACACAAGCACAAGAGGACGACTCAGACATAAATTGAAGAAGACAGAGAATCTCTGTCGTGTTCGTATTGATATCTCAATGTCGGTGCTGTCATGTTCATATTTGACAACACAAGCACAAGAGGACGACTCAGACATAAATTGAAGAAGACAGGGAATCTCTGTCGTTTCGTATTGATATCTCAATGTCGGTGCTGTCATGTTCATATTTGACAATACAAAGCAGAGAATCTTTGTCATGTGCGTATTGATATCTCTTTGTTAGAGATGGCATTTCAAAATAGCACCACTACTTTGGTTATAAATAGCACCGTTTTCATTCATAAAGATGCAAAGATTTCTCCATTCTCTTCAACTCTTCTAAGTCTATCAAGTCTTCCAAACTTCTTCTAAAAGATGTCTATTCGAAATGCTGGTTACTCCATCCCCGAAGATGTTCTCCTTTCTCAGGTTTATATGGAGATTTCCCAAGATCCAATTACAGGTGCATATCAGTCTTCGAGCATGTTTTGGTCTCGAGTAACAGATAAGTATCACGAAGGAAAGCCTGATTGTTGGGTATCTCGGAGTGCTAGATCTTTAGAGTGTCGGATGAAAATCATAGAGAGGGCCATCCGCAAGTTGAATGGATGTGTTAGACAAATAGAAAATCTAAATCCTAGCGGAGCTTCCGAACAAGACATTGTTAGTATTTCCTGCATTTCTTTATTATCGATTTATGTATGTCGATATTTAGCTTTTAATCTGTTTTTGTTTGTAGGTAGATCACGCAAAAAGGTTGCTCGCGCAAGATCCTAATTACAACAGAGGTTTCAAATTTGATCATGTATGGAATATTTTGAAGAATTTTGAAAAATTTGCAGATAATGTCCCTACAGCTTGACAAAGCTCTCAGCAGCACACATCCTCAAATTATGTGTCCTCTGAATCTGAGAATCCGACACCGGAATTTCAAACACCAGAATCTCCTGGACTGTCATCATTCCCTACCCACTTAAATGATGTCCCCGCTGGCACCTCGTCACAACGGCCCAGTGGGGTGAAAAAGGCCAAGGCAAAGAGGAAAAATGACCGTGAATTTGATGATGTTGTCAGAAGGTTGAGTGACGATAATGTTAAACTCATGACGATGTTAGAACAATCTCGTGAAGATAGGCAGAAGCAAATGGAACTGCAGAAGCAAAATATTACGTTGCAAGAAGATAGGATTTTATGTCGAGATTTGAATTCTATTTCAAATCCAACTGTACGTGCTCATATGGAAGCTCGTCAACTTGAGATTTTAGAGAAAAGAGCAGCTGAGCGTCAACAACCGTTCTTTCCAACCTTTGATTATTTGAACAATCCAAGTGGAAGCGGAGGCAATTTAGGAGACTATTAGATTATATTTTAGCTTATTTGAATATCTGCTTTATTTAATGTCTCTGCTATTATGTTCCACGCTCTCTATGCTGTATTAGTTAAATTTATGTATTCGCAGCTATGTTATTGTATCTGTCAGTTTAATCAGCAATATATGTGACTTGTGTTTCGTTATAATTATCTTAATGTTGAATTATACGTGGTTCAGCTTGTAATAATTGTTAATTTTAAATTAGTAAATTTGACAATTTATAACTAAATAAAAAATTATAAAATGAATATAAAATGCAATCTTAAAATTAAAAACTTAATAAGATATATTGAATTAAACAAAGCAAAAATTATAAATTTTAAAAACTTAAAAAAATAAAATAAAAAAATAATAAATAACAGAAATATAAAAAATAAAATTTAAATTAAGCTTGCATTTTATATAAAACTAAAAACTAAACTTAAAAATCTAAACTTAAAAACTATAAATAATTTAAAATCTAAACTTAAAATCTAAACTAAACAAAAAAATCTAAACTTAAAAACTAAAAACTATAAACAAACTAAACTAAAAAAAACAAAAACAAAAAAAAAACATTAAAAAATTAAAAAAAATGGCACCCGGCAAAATGCCGGGTGCTTTTTGGCGCCGGTTGGAGCCGGCGCCAGCCCAACCCACGCCAAAAATGGCGTGGGTTGGAGATGCTCGTAGGCAAAAAATTATGTAGCGCCACTTTGGGGAAATGATGGAACCAGGACTGATTGATGGATGAATGGTAACCAGAAAAAGAGAGAGAAAAAAGGCTTTGTTGATGACTGAGCAATTGAAAATATGATGACTAAAGAGATCTTGATGCTAGCTCTATCAATTGTTCTGTGCCGAGTCTCTCTGTTTTTGGAATAAAAAGTGCTCGGTGCTTGATCCCATTGGGCTTGTGAGTGCAGGATGGTAGGGTCTACCCTTGGCCGATATTTTAAATGATAACATGTGTTAACAATTGAGAGGTGCTTGTTTGGTTTGCAGGCATAATATAAAAGGGGGCGAGATCCCGGGCTCTTTGTGCACCTCTTTCTTAGTCAAAGTAACAGTTATTTCAAGGAACCTTTATTATGCATGAACACAGTGGAGTTGTTAAAAGGCCCTAATGTTGGGATTTAATTTTAAATCTGCGGTGAGTGGGGACAGATAGGACCGATCTCTGGAGGCAGATTTGAGTTGTTTGCTCATCTTTGGAACATGTTCAGCCAAGCGCACAGCGGTGTTCGTGCTCTTTATATTATAGTTTTGGTTCACCTAAGAAGAGTATCAGCTACAGGCTGGGCTCATGGTAATTATTTGAAGTTTCTTTTGTTTGGTGAGGTGCATTTTTAGCTTAAATTGTGGCCGGCTCGAGCTCGAAACGCCCATGACTTGGTCTCAATTTTGGACACCTGCAAATTGGAGATGACTGTAGGAAGCAAACTGTTAATTTATTTATCAGTGGCATGAGTTGCAGATAACCAATGAACAGAGAACAAAGCACTAATTACTTGTGTGTAGATGCAGATGCAGGTAAACAAGCAATCAAGCAGGAGGATCATGAGAAGGACAATCTTTGATGAAAGATAACTTTTCAAGCTCAGTTCTTATCTTTTGGGGTATGTAAAACTGAGATATATAACTGTTTAGTTCATATTTAACTCCCAGAGACAGCACGCCAACAGCTGGAAGCAAAGGAACTGTTACACCCTGCTGTCAGCTGTACTCTCTGTTTAATTAGTGTTAGACAATTAAACATTGTCTTGTTTCTTTCGGGTGAAATTAAATTCGTTTACCCTACTTCCTCCCAAAAAACAAATAAACAAGTAAACACTGTTCCTTCAACTTGAAGCTCAGCTCCGGAATACTGTATATTTATGGTCGTAGAGGTTGAGTGTTAACATGGGCAGCAAAGCAAAGGCATGAGAGTGTCAGCTACCAGACAAGCAAAGCTCTCTCTCTCTCTCTCTCTCTCTCTCTCTCTCTCTCTCAGGGAGAGTTTTAAACATGAGAGGAAATGGGGCTTGGTCAGCAGTAGTAAATGATAGATAGGAGGTTTGGTGGTCTGAACGTGGGCATGAATGAATGGGGTCAAACCTGGCTTTATTAGGAGAGTGGGAATATAACTCCCAAGATTAATAACCATCAACCTACAAATCTGCTTCCCCGTCTGTCGCCAAAAACCAAACAGCAACCACATGGGATGAGAGAGAGAGAGAGAGAGAGAGAGAGCTTGTATAGTTGTATACGCGCATTTGTTTTTGTTCATACTCATTTGGAGGTCTGGATCCTTGAGTCTTTAAATTTTGCTACGTCTTCTTGCTGTGTATGCTATGCGCTTGTGTTTACTGTTATTTGTCTATTATTGTGTTCCCCTTGCTTGCATTTGCATTTGAAAGTCTAGGACGCATTTTCTCTCGGCTGTTATGTTTTTTTAAGGTTAAAATGTTTGCAAATATTGACTCAGGGGTGGCCAACGGGACGAATCGGGTTGATTCGTCCCGTCTGGCAAACGAATCGTGGACGTCTCGTCACGGGTTAAACGGGACGGGTTCAAATCCCGGGCCGGATTTGGCGAGACGAGTTGGACCCGTCTCGCCTAATTTTTTTTTTATTCGATAATTCATAAATTTTAAAATTTAAAGTTAAAAAGAAAATAGGAAAAAATAGGGGAAAATAGGGGAAAAAGAGGAAAAAAATTTAAAAATTTTCTAAAATTATAAAAAAAATAGAATTGATTTTCACTAATTACAAGTTTTTTTGTAAGGCAAATTATTTTATTAATATGAAAAAATCATATACATTGCTCATCACATATACTGATATACAATGTACATAAATCTCATCTCGTATACATAACAAAACTCTGGTGCTCATCTCATACAATGTATATAAAAAACTCTGGTGGTTCTCTATTCGTCATCCTCGTCTTGTTCAAATTCTTCATCCAGAATAGCTTTTCCTTATGTGCGTCTTTCTGCATCGAACCAGTCCTTTAAGCAAACCGCCATCTCCAAGTGTTTCGGCGTCAGCCTGCTCCTCCAGGGTGTCAAAACTCTACCACCTGCAGAAAACGCGCTCTCGGACGCTACTGTAGAGGCCGGAGGTGTTAGTATATCTCGGGCCATGGTAGAAAGAACAGGAAATTGTTTTCTCTGTTCTTTCCACCACGACAAAACATCAAATGTTTCTCATGGTTCATCACCATTTTCATTTATTTCAGCAGGCATTGTGTTCAAATATAAATTAAGTTCATCAAATGAACCTGCTCCTGAAGAGTGTTTCTTTCTAGTATTAGAGGAAAGTATACTTTTAAAATTAGATAATCTTTTACCTAAACTACTAGAAGAAGTTTGTGATGGTGTAGGTGCCCTAAATTCAGAAGGTGGAAATAACTCATCTCTGTACAATGAGTACATTTCTTCTAAAAGAGATCTAATTTCTAAAAGTAATTTATCTATATCTTGTTCATAATTTAAATATAAAATAAAATTAGATAATAAAAGTTTTAAATTATCTATTTTAATTCTAGGATCCATAATTGCAGCTAAGTAAAATAAAAAAGGCATATTTTCAAAATATTTTCGAAATTTTTCTTCCATATTATGTATAGCCTCTTCAAGACTATCATCATCTCTATATGCAGCAAATACTTGAGCAATTTCATTAAGATTATAAAAAACTAAGTTACATGTGGGATAATACGTACCAGAAAGTGCTTTTGTGGCAGTGTCAAATTTTTCTAGAAAACTACAAAAATTTTCATATAATTTCCACTCTTCATCACTAATATAAAGAGATGAACATTCATTTATTGTAAAAAATTGAATTGCTTGTTTAAAAGGAAGGCAATCTTTAATCATATAGTAGCTTGAATTCCAACGAGTTTTCACATCTGCTTGGAGCAGTTTTTCCTTTAGTCCACATTGTCGGCAATAACCTTTAAAAGATTGTCTCCTAGGTCCACTGTGTTTTATATGTAAAATAATTTCTTTAACTTTATAAATATATTTGTCTAAGAGCTTTAGACCATCTTGTACACATAAATTCAATATATGGCAAACACATCTAACATGAAAAAGTTTACCATTTAAAATTGGATCTAATACCGTTTTCAATTGTCTTATTGAAGCAGTATTTTCACTTGCATTATCAAAAGAAATAGAAAATATTTTATTTTCTATACCATAATTTCTACAAGTAAGAAAAATTGAATTTGCTACATTTGTAGCAGAATGTTTCTCAGAAAATTTAGAAAATGATAAAATACGTTTTTGTAAAATCCAATTTTCATCAATAAAGTGAGCAATAACACATAAATAATGAATAAGATTAAGAGCTTCCCATATATCGGAAGTTAATGAAATTTTTCTAGCATCACTAGTAAAAAGAGCCTTCAAAATATTTTTTCTATTTACAAATAAATCTTCAATTTCTCTAGTTATAGTTTGTCTGCTAATTCTCTTATAATCAGGAGCAAAAACAGATTTAAGATAATCAACTAATGCATCTGATTCAGTAAAAGAAAATGGAAGTTCTGCTCGAACAATAAATTCAGCTAAATTATGTTTATTTACTTCAGGCTTATATCTCCAAGTGGAGAGTGTGCCTGAATCAGCTAATATTTGTACTTGTTGTGGTGGTAAACCGTGACTTTTAGCATGCTTTTTTTCATAGTGTTTATTAAGAACACCTGTACCGTATCCTTCTTTATGATCAAATAGTTGATGACAGTACTTACATTCTGCCTTTCTTCTACCTTCAACAATTTTTAAGACAAAATGGTTCCACACTGCAGAAGTTTTGGCTCTTTCTTTAGTGGTTGTGCTTGTGCTTGTGCTAGTTGGTTCAGGTTGTTGTGTTTCTGGAACTATAGTGTCATGCTGTGTTGGTTGTGTATCGTGTTGTTCTTGTGTTTCAGTAAAAAAAGGAGCTAGAGATTGTGCGTGCATTGGTGATGTTGACATTAAAAGTTGAGAATATGAGGAATATTGATGAGGGAAGGAATTTTGAGCACCCTCGTTTTTCACCCCAACGGCTCAATTTTGAGCCGTTGAGGGTTTAAAATAAAAAAAATTTTAATATAGGGAGCGCAGAATAATTTTCCTCTCTAACGTTCTTAAAAAATTATTGGACTAAAAAAATAAATAATAAGAAGGGGGTCGGGAAAATTTTCCCCGACCCGACTCGTCCCGTGATTCGTCACGGGACGGGTCAACCCGTTTGGACCCGCCCCTTAACGGGACGGGTACGGGTTGACCCGTCAACCCGTCTGTGCGACTCCGACGAGTCGCACAGTACGGGTCGGGGCGGGTCGACCCGACCGCCCCGGTGGCCACCCCTATATTGACTCTTGGATAGGGAGATCAAATGTGGTAGCCCCTTCCATTCAACAACAGACTCGGCATGTGCACGTGACACTCTCCCCGATTGCAGCAAACACATTACGCCTACTACTCAATGACAAAAAGTATCTGACTCTCTCTCTCTCTCTCTTTCAAATTTTCTCATCTTCATTTTTCAGCCCTAACTTGGTTAATTAGTTTCTGAAATTATGGTTTCATAAAGTTAAAATAAAATCACAACTTGTATTTTTTTTGTTAATTTTTTAAGCTCTAGAACTATGATCTCAGGAACTCTATTTTGATTATGATACGAGCTACAGCTTCAATCTTTGTAGTTGCCCTCTATAATCTAAAAAAATCGTAATATCAAAGAACAAAACTTGATTGCCAAAATAGACCATTGAGAAATTACACATCTCTTAGGCTTTGCCGACCTCTCTCTCTCTCTCTCTCGCCTCAAGCAATTACCTTGAGAAGGCTGAAAGCTGATTCCCTCAACTTTTCCATTCTTTTTATTGAACAAGAGAGAAAAAAACAAAATGAATAAATTGAGCCCACTTCAAAACACTAGATAGTGGTCCTTTCCACTATGTTCACAATGTTGAAATTTTAACAACTATAATGCGGATTAAACTAAAACCATGGATCAAAGAATCATATACAACTCAAGAAGTAGATCAATTCATGTAAATAACTTAATACATGATACATACCTGAAGCCATTGATTGAGATGAAGGTTGGAGATCCTTGTGATGAATGGAAGAAGAAACCCTTGATTCCCTTCTCTTGAATCTGCAAACCCTAATGCAAAGGATCCTCTTTTCTCTCTCCTTTTCTCTTCACAAAACTTCCTTTTTCTTTTCTGATGGAGTTCTCAAAAACTGAATGAGCGTAAGTTTTGTTTTCTTTGCGAGAGGAGAAAAGTGGGTCGCACATTTGCAAATAAGCCCCCTTGAAATAAACCTTTCCATCATGGTATACTTTAATATTTCAAGTGACCAAATTAACTATATAAATGTGACTTTAATATGGGCACCCTTAATATCAGCAAACTTTAATAGGAATCCAATGTTAATAATCTAGGTTAAGTGGGCCACCTTCATATGAGATTAACATTCTCCCACTTGGGCCACTAACCGATTAGGTTAAAAACTTTAGAAAACAAAATAAAAGTAAAGACCCATTTTCAAATATTTTGACTCCATTGGATTCCATACTGAAAAACATTGACACGTGCACGAATTTTAAAAATAACAACTGATAAGCCCAAATATGTAAAACTGTAATACTGCAATTAGCTTGGACTACTAATGCGAGTCATAGCGGTTATACAACATCAACGTCATACTCCCTTCTATGTACCACAACATTAATAACCCTTACTAATTGAGTCCATAACCAAAATGATCCCTGTAATTGTCTTGTAAAGACATTTCCTGTTTAACATACATCCATACATAATATGTGCACACATAATTGGATAACAGGAAACACAGAAACAGAACTTTTATTTGTACAATAATGTCAATTACATAAGTACCAAAATACACATTTACAGATTGCCCAAAAGACCCATTCTTACAACATGTTCCTTGAATGTCTTTGGAGGCAATCCTTTTGTCATTGGATCAGCAACCATTAAAGTGGTACTTATACTTACAATTGACACTCTCTGTTTCTCAACTCTTTCTCTAACCACCAAGTACTTAAGTTCTATGTGTCTAGAACCATTAGAATACTTACCATTCTTAGAGAAAAACACGGCTGCTGTATTGTCACAATATATCGTCAGCGGCTTAGCAATAGAGTCAACTACACCAAGTGCCGAGATGAAATTTCTTAACCATAATGCATGATTCGAGGCTTCAAAACAAGCTATGAACTCAGCCTCCATCGTGGATGAAGCAGTGATAGTCTGCTTTACACTCTTCCACGAGATTGCCCCACCTGCTAGCAGGAAAATGAAGCCTGAAGTAGACTTCCTGCTATCAGGGCAACCAGCAAAATCTGAGTCTGAATAGCCGATCACCTCCAAATGATCTGATCTCCTATATGTGAGCATATGGTCCTTCGTCCCTTGAAGATACCGCAAAACCTTCTTAGCCAACTTCCAGTGCTCCATTCCTGGATTGCTTGGTATCTTCCCAACATCCCAACAGCAAAACTGATATCCGGCCTGGTACAAGTGTGAGCATACATCAAGCTCCCAACAGCTGATGCATACGAAACTTTCTGCATTTGACCCTTTTCTAAGTCATTTCTGGGACACTGGCTCCCACTTAATGTGTCACCCTTCTGAATGGGTGCAGGACTGATTGAACACTTTTCCATGTGAAATCTTTCCAAGACTCGATTGATATATCCTTTCTGAGACAATCCTAGCAATCCTCGAGATCTATCCCTGAAGATCTCTATGCCAATAACATAATTTGCCTCACCCATATCAACCATCTGAAAGTTCTTGGTTAGATAACTTTTGGTTTCATACAGCAAACCAAGATCACTACTGGCTAATAAGATGTCATCTACATACAGAACCAAGAAAATAAACTTGCTCCCACTGATCTTTAGATATATACACTGATCAACAGTGTTTTCTGTAAATCCAAAAGAGGTAATGGTATCATTAAACTTTATATACCATTGCCTGGAAGCTTGTTTAAGTCCATATATAGATTTCTTTAATTTACAAGCCAAGTGTTCTTGTTCTTTAATTGTGAACCCTTCAGGTTGCTCCATGTAGATATCCTCATCCAAATCTCCATTAAGAAAAGCAGTTTTCACATCCATTTGATGTAACTCCAAATCATAATGAGCTACAAGTGCCATAATGATTCTAAGAGAATCCTTCTTAGATACTGGAGAGAAGGTCTCTGTATAGTCAATGCCTTCCTTCTGAGTGAAACCTTTGGCCACAAGTCTAGCCTTATATCGTTCAATATTGCCTTTAGAGTCGCGCTTGGTCTTAAAGACCCATTTACACCCGACTTTCTTACAGTTATAAGGCAATTCAACGAGATCCCAGACTTGGTTTTGGTCCATTGATTTCAACTCATCTTTCATAGCATCAACCCATTTACTAGAATCATTGCATTCTATGGCTTGTGAAAACGAAACTGGATCTTTATTAATCCCAATGTCATAGTCAGATTCCTGTAGATATACCACATAATCATCTGAAATGGCAGATTTTCTTTCCCTTTGAGATCTTCTCAAAGCTGCCGGTTGTGGTGGTTCTACAATATTTTCAATGGGAATATCCTCATGGAGTGGTGAACCAACATTAACTTGTTGTTCTGGAATCTCAACTTGATGATCAAGCTGAGGTACAACAATCTCTCTTGAAGGAAAGGTAATTGGGATATTTACCCTTACAACTTCAAGATCTACCTTTCTTGGTTCAGCACTCCCACTAATTTCACCATTTTCCAGGAATCTGGCATTACCAGTTTCAACTATTCTTGTACTATGGTTAGGGCAATAAAATTTGTATCCCTTAGACTTATCTGGATAACCAATGAAATACCCAGATATTGTTTTTAAGTCTAATTTCTTTTCTTGTGGATTATAAATTCTAGCCTCTGCTGGACAACCCCAAACATGTAAGTGTCTTAAACTGGGTTTCCTACCAGTCCACAACTCGAAAGGAGTTGTTGGGACAGCCTTACTAGGAACCCTGTTCAAGATATACATAGCAGACTTTAAGGCCTCACTCCACAATGAATTGGGTACATTTGAGAAGCTCATCATGCTCCTAACCATATCTATAAGAGTTCTATTCCGCCTTTCAGCAACACCGTTCTGCTGAGGCGTACCTGGCATTGTGTATTGAGCACAAATGCCACGCTTTTCTAGGAATTTGGCAAATGGACCAGGATGTTGTCCTGACTCATCATATCTACCATAAAATTCACCACCTCTATCTGATCTAATGATTTTAACCTTTCTATCTAATTGTCTCTCGACTTCTGTAATAAACACCTCTAGGATGTCAACAGCCTGAGACTTTTCCTTAATTAGATAAACATAACCATAACGTGATAGATCATCTATAAAGGTAATGAAATACCTCTCTCCAGTAAAACATGGAATGGAGAGTGGTCCGCATATATCTGTATGAATTATTTCAAGGAGTTCTTTACTTCTTGTGGCACCTTTCTTAGTATGTTTGGTTTGTTTTCCTTTAATACAATCCACACACACATCAAAATCAGTGAAGTCCAGGTTATCCAAAATCCCAGTCTTTACTAATCTTATTATTCTATCCCTGGAGATATGCCCCAGTCGTCTATGCCACAAGATTGAGGATTTTTCATTAATCAAGCCACGTTTAATACCAACATTCATATGCAGAGATAATAAAGATTGTGCAAACTCATCATTCAATGAAATTTTATATAAACCATCACATAAAATTCCATTTCCAACCGGAATTGAATTATACATTAAAGAGAGTTTTCCACAACTAAACAAAACAGAATATCCAAAAATATCTAATTTGGATAATGACATTAAGTTTCTTGAAATTGAAGGTACATAAAAAGTATCCTCAAGATCCATCTGATGTCCCGTCTTTAAGATCAGTCGATAAACACCAACATATTCGACCTCCACTTTGAGACGGTTCCCCATAAAGACGAATCTCTCACTTTCCTTCGGTTTCCTGGTTGTAAGGAATCCCTGCATTGAATTAGTTATATGAGTAGTGGCTCCAGAGTCTATCCACCAAGTATTAGAAGGAACTTCAGCAAGATTTGATTCATAACATACAAAAGAAAGATATGTACCTTTCTTTTCGAACCAAGCTTTCCTCTTGTTGCAGTCCTTCTTCACATGTCCCTTTCTGCCACAGAAGTAGCATTTGACAGTGAAAGCTCTTCTATGACCTTGGCTACTTTCCCCATGGTCATTTCCTTTCTTTGATGGAAATCTCTTACCTCCTTGAAGTTACTGCCAACACTGAGTGCTGTCCTTCTTGTCTCAGCCTCACCTCCTCTTGAACACACATACCAGTTAGCTCATTCAAGTTCCACTTATCCTTATGAGTATTGTAGTGGATTTTGAATGGCCCAAACTGTGAAGGAAGTGAGTTGAGGATGAATTGAACCAAGAAGGACTCATCAACCTTCATACCCAGTGATCCTAGCTTAGCAGCCTTATCAGACATGTTCAGAATGTGTTGTTGAACTCCTCTATTACCATCATATTTCATGGTGGTAAGTTCAGCCATGAGAGTGCCAGCTAATGACTTATCTGCTGACTTAAATCGGTCTTTGACAGCAGTTAACAGTTCAGATGCTTTAGTTGTAGGAGGGAGTGAAGTCTTGATGTTATTAGCTATGGTCATCTTTATGAACATTAGACTGAGCCTATTAGACCTTTCCCAAGCTTTTGCATGGCTGACCTGTTCTGCTGTACTCTCAGCAGTTACTTCATCAGGTTTGTCAACTATTAAGGCCATGTCTAGGTCTAGGACACCCAGTGTGAACTGTACATGTTCAAACCATTCTGAGAAGTTTGTACCGTCCAAGGCCGGAATGCTAGTGGCATGAGTGTGGAGGGAAGTAGGGACGTTCACTGAAACATAATAGGACAAGCTCACATTAATGCCTCGAATCAATACAAGTTTTAAATTTAATTAAGATGAACTATAGATATCACTTTGATTTCTCCTTTGGGCGAAACCTAAGCATATCTAGTGTTCACTCTTTAGGTGAGAACTTTTATCACCTATGTAGATCTAATATAATTTATGTCACTCAGATAGTAAGTCTTGTTACCTTTGGGTATCCAATTCCACACCACTAAGTTACATAAATTATACTATCCTACCCCGGTTCATAATTATTTGAAAGAGACTTTCCTTTGGGCCAGTCCCAATCTCCTAACTAGAACCGCCATCGAGAATATTATTGTCCCTAATGTCACTTACATTGACAAGTCTTTTATGTAGTTGTATATTCATAAGATTCACTAACCTAGGTCACTTTGGCAACTACTAAATCAATAAACCTTATGAATACCAAACTAACCAATAATATTCTCTAATCCTTTTATTTGAGTAAAGCCATAATATCTCAATACATAACTTGACCAACCATCAATCTATATTAACACAATAGCTTAAATGTGTAACATGCTTTAATGATTGATTTAAACAAGTATTAGTCGACTACAAGAAAGGATTAGTCGACTAGGGTCAAGACTAGTCGACTACATATTGGGTCTAGTCGACTAGAACAAAATAAAATTAGTCGACTATACCTATTTTATAAGTCGACTACAAACTTTATAAGTCGACTATATATATAATTAGTCGACTCCTGAATCCAACAGAAAGTTCTCAATTCTCGGGTCATCGAATTAGTCGACTAGGAAATATGATTAGTCGACTACAACATAATTAGTCGACTAGTCATAAATTCAACTAAAAATCTAGTCGACTCCTGCGGCAAACAGCGACTTGCAAACTTTCTGGAAAGGAGATTAGTCGACTACTATATAGGATTAGTCGACTAATAGTCGACGAAACTGTTTTCATGAGCAGTTTCGCTAAGTCGATTTAAATTCCAAAATTATCAAAAATTAGGGTTTCAATTCCTTTGATTTTGATTCCAATTTAATTGCATAATTAGAGGAATTTGAACATGAAATTAGGGCTATTAAATCCTCTACAAATTCTACAATTAAAAGATCAAAAATTGGATTTTTATGAATTGAAAACCAAAACCCTAACTTTTCATAATTCCTAAATCCAAGATGTATTGATTCTTTAATCATGGCTCTGATACCAAATGTTGGAAATTTTAACAACTATAATGCGGATTAAACTAAAACCATGGATCAAAGAATCATATACAACTCAAGAAGTAGATCAATTCATGTAAATAACTTAATACATGATACATACCTGAAGCCATTGATTGAGATGAAGGTTGGAGATCCTTGTGATGAATGGAAGAAGAAACCCTTGATTCCCTTCTCTTGAATCTGCAAACCCTAATGCAAAGGATCCTCTTTTCTCTCTCCTTTTCTCTTCACAAAACTTCCTTTTTCTTTTCTGATGGAGTTCTCAAAAACTGAATGAGCGTAAGTTTTGTTTTCTTTGCGGGAGGAAAAAAGTGGGTCGCACATTTGCAAATAAGCCCCCTTGAAATAAACCTTTCCATCATGGTATACTTTAATATTTCAAGTGACCAAATTAACTATATAAATGTGACTTTAATATGGGCACCCTTAATATCAGCAAACTTTAATAGGAATCCAATGTTAATAATCTAGGTTAAGTGGGTCACCTTCATATGAGATTAACACACAACCCTCTGTATCAGAGATTCGCAGGGACCAAAGACCACCCCCCACCAACACATGATCAAGTTAAACTATAGTAATCAAAGCAAATGAAAGACTAAAAGCATCTCAATTATAATGTAATCACAGAGCCTCACTCTACATAATAATATATTAATAGCAAGCAAAAAGAGCAAGAGCATCTCAATTATAATGCAATTTGTGTTTAGAATGCCATAGATCCATTGAGAGACTAGGTACAATATTATCCAGGATGGAGGAGGTACAAATATATTTTGAAGATGTTGGAAAAGAAGGGGAGAAAAAGAAAAAAAAAGGAATGGGCAAACAAAGAAGCAAATGTAGGAGTAAGCCCAAGAGATCCAGAAACATACCCAAAATCTGTTGTTAATTAACAGTAAAAGGAAAGAGTCAATTCACTGTGTTTTTTTTACTTTGCCATTGCTGCGACTGCCTCCGTTGATGCCGATAATGGCATTGGTGGTGGTTGCATAAGATTTTGAAGAGGTTGATGATGATGTTGTTGTCATTGGGCTAGCAAACGCCCAGCCCCAAGTCCTGCTCCTCCCTCCGCCGCCTCGGACTATTGCCGCTGACGCCGTGCTGGATCCAATTCTGCCACTAGGCGTCGTATCAAAATCATCATCCCCTGCTGCAGCGGCAGAAAGGCAGTAGGTGGAAGAAGAGGATGAAATCATTCCGAAGCCGCCGAAAAGGCCTCCACATTTCACCCTCTCATTGATCCTCTGCTCGTCACTGTCGTGGCGATGAAGCACCATCTTGCTGCTGTGCTTGCCGCCATTGTTGGATTCACGATGAGACTCCACTCTCCTGAGAGTGCAGTCGTCGAGATCCGCTCCAAGAAATCGCCGGAGAAGCTGCGGCTGCCGCAGCCCACCGATCTGGATCTGGCGACCTTTCGCCCGAACGACGAGGACGAGGCCTGGCTGCCTCCGGGGCTGTCGGCAACGGCTTCTTGGTCTTCTTTACTCACATTTGTGTATGTTTTTGTTTGGACCTTGCTGCTGCTGCTGTCTGCCGCTTCTTTCTGCTTCAGATCTCTCGCTGGCTGTGGATCTCCTCTTGTTGCTGGAAGATGAGTTGGCCGCAGAGGAAGAGGAGAGGTAGAGAAAGGACCAGAAGCTCTTTTTTCTCGGACTCTCCGCGTCTGAAATTGCACCGCCCATCATCGGCCGCGGCGCCACCGACTTGCTCCTCTTCAACACCACAACACTGTTTGCTGTTGTCGACGCCGACGAAGAGGAGCTGGAGGCAGTGACCTTCCTCACTCCGCTGCTCTTCTTTTTATGGGTGGCGGAGAGGAAGGGCCCCCGGCTTCGCCCACCCGGACCGTAGTCGGAAGGATGGGGAGGGAGGGAGAGAAAGATGAGAGAGGGAGGCAGCGTCGGAAGAGGACGTTGGATATTTCACCAACACATTAAACCTGATGAGTCTGTGTGTGGGGCCCACGTGAGGTGGACCCGTACTTTTTGTTTAGAGGTATTCAAGTGCGGTTTTATATGAAGCCACGTGTACGAAATGTTTGTTCGAAACGGTTCGGTTCATGTGTGTGAGCCACACACACATACAATAAGAGGACCAATCACGCATTGACACGTGTATTGATCCTCTTATAATATGTTATATTTGTGGGTCTCACACACATATTATAAGAGTTTCAATCCACGTGTCAACGCGAGAGTGGTCCTCTTATTGTATGTGTGTGTGGCTCACACACATGAACCAAATCCGTTCGAAACGATACAGAGGAATATGACAGGTACGGGGCTGTTGGCCGTAACAGTGCATCTTGTGAAAAGAAAAAGAAAACAGTGAATTCTTGTGAATTGGTTTGTTATATCAGCCGTCCATCGTGTATTAGATTCATATTATTTTAATGTTATACAGGGTGTGTTTGTTCTGCAGTACTTGAGAGAGAGCTTTTCATTAGCTCAGTTGTTTGGCCGATTGAGAAAGAGTTTGTTTCGTCATCTCGCAATTGAGGTGGCGAAAGAGAGCCCTCCTTCTTTCCTCACTTCTTCAGCTGAAAAATTCAGTGAGAGACTATTATTTTTTTTTAATCTCCCGCGTTCTAGAAAACAAACAGGACCGTAGTATCTAGTGTCTAGCTTCTGCCGCTACCAACTCCAACTCCAAGAGAGTTTACGTGACATAATGAATACTATTAGATCTTTGAAAATATGATATGAAATAAGATGTGCCCCATGTTTGTACTTTGTTGGTTATTTGTTCATGAATTTGTTACCTAGCTACATCAATGTCCATCGACCTTTAGAAATAAAAATATCTGAAGAAAATATCTTTGAATAATGTAGTAAGTGTCAAAATAATAATAATAATAATACAATTTTATGCCATACCTATTAAGTAAATACACAACTAATATTTGGTCCCAGAAAAAACCAGTCTCATGGTTTTACATCTCTTGACAATGTTTGAATTTAATGGGTCCAAAACAAATTCTCTTAAAACTTATTGCATGGAAGCATTTCCCCTAAGGGCATATGAGGACTTAGGAGTCTTGGCGCAGTGATCAGATTTCGATCTTCACAATGCAGGCTCACTACGAAGTCTTCCATCTTCATTACTGTATAAAGCTGAACAGCAGGATTTCGCGATCTATAGCGTCAATCACACTGTCATGTCATTCCCTCGTTTCAAATGTTATAATCCCTCCAATTTAGCGCAAGTCTTTACGGATAGAGGCGGATATTTTGCAAATTGATCACAATAATCAAGTGCAGTGATCTGGACAGTTAGAAGAGAATCGTGCAAATTATGCAGTTATGGAGATACGCACCCCTGATTCTATCAGTTATGACTCTCAGGATTACGCTGAGAATTGGAAGAAAAAGCAATTCATCCAAGCAAATTTAGCCAAAAAGATTGTATACACTTGATAGTTCTACAAATTTACTTTAACCTCTGCAACCTAGTGAATTTCATCTCTTCTCCCTGTGATTTTTCTCAATTTGACTTTCTACTTAAAATCTATTGTTTTGCTTGTTTTTTGTATTAAATCTTTATTATCATCTTATAAATGAGACAAACCCCAACTCTTCATGCTGTGAAATTGACCGATTAATCGCATCGGAAAATTCCAACACACTTGGCTACATCAAGGGTGAGGGATTGATGTAAGGTTTTGTTGGTTCCATGGGAATTGTCCTCTAATCACTGAAAAAGTAGTTAGAATCTACCAAAGCTCTTAATTTCTCTACTCTCTTTTTTTCCCCTTTTTTTTTGTGAATAAGCATTTTCGTCGAGTTGTAAAGTTTGGAGAGGTTTTTTCTCTTCTTTCCTCTTCTTGTTTGAGCCATTATAATATTTATTTTCGCATAGACTGTGGCTTGAAAGAAAAAAGAAGTGAAAACAAACATTCATGATTCAATCTCCATCAATTTAAAATAAGGGTATGAATAGGCCAAGAAAATCAGCCACAAGAATTAGATGCTTATGATTCCTGCATATATTGTACTTTGTCGTAAATACTATTCCTTTGACAAAAACAAACTTAGAGAGAAAAAAAAATGGAACATGAAAATTATAATACATCCACGTTACATTCACAAGAGGAAACAAGAATTGGACTCCTCACAGTGTGCAATCCATCGCTCCAAGTGTAGTCGCCGGCCACATAGCCCCGACTTCCCATCGCATCCGATGTAAGTGTGATTACGAAGCTCTTCTTCTCCCCGACTTCCCTGAAAGTCAGAAGCTTGGGTCTCAACACCATTGGGCTCATTCACACTCACTCTATATGTGGCCTCGCCCCGGCCCACATTGGTCACAGTTCTGGTCAGATTAACGGTGCCGCAGAGTCTGGCAACGGCGACTGAAGGATGGTTGAGGTTGGATGGCGATGGTGGATTGCACGGGCATGGGAATGAGGGATCCAGTTGTGCATTGCTACTGGAGCATGCAAAGAGAAGATAGTCATCGTATGTTGCGTCGTAGATCAGGCCTGGATCTGCTGAATGTGCTGGCCTTATGTGTCCCGAACCAAAGTCCATCGCCCCGGCTACTTCATAGGCTGCTGTTGTTATTGGAATGCCCTGAATGTTGATTGCAGTTGCTGAAAAAACAAAATTTTACAAGGTAAGAGAAACAAAGCAATAATGTATCCACCTGTTAATCTAGCTTAATAATCTTTGTGAGCAATCAAAATGCATTAACAAAATTTATCATATTTAACACTATTCAAGAATAATTGAGTAACTTCGATTTTGTGATTTATTTTGCTTCTTTTTAAGAGGCCACATCAATATAGAGTCCCAGAAAGCTGATAATGTAGAATTACATGAATAATACCAGTGGTCATTATAGCAGATCTGATAGCAGCTGAGCTCCAATCTGGGTGCAAGGCCTTGAGGAGAACTGCAGTGGCACTTACATGGGGGCATGCCATTGATGTGCCATACATAATGTTATACTTGACACTTCGACGATCACCATCAAGCTTGCTGGGTGACGATGACTCGCTCCACGCTGCCAAGATATTCAGGCCTGGTGCTGTTATATCAGGCTGAAACAAAACATAGCAGCAGCATCAGTAGAATTATTGTACATACAAATTTTAAATTTGCAAGTCTGATGATTGGATTGAAGTTTGTGGCAACATATTCTGAAGAAATTCTTCAATGGTACACCTATTTTTCATGTATAAACTATAAAGATGTCGTCCTTTTCCTTTTGCGATATAGATTTAACTGAAAAAAAAAAACAAAAAATGTTCTCATATTTTTTTTTTCCCCCGGCTAGTAAGTTTCAATTTACTAGCAAAACCTAGATAGTGAAATGGTCATGTCAGAATAACATCGTCATATACCAACTGAAAAAGAGAAAATATACGTCAGACATAACTCCATTAGCCACAAGATTCGTGCACTATCCTGATAATCAAGGATTTGAGTTGTCAATCCAGACAGGAATCAGTGTCAAAAACTGAATGCATTCAACGAGCCTGACAAAGTAAACATGGACGAGTTGCCGTTATCCACCATCTTTCTTATTTTGACCAAGGTGGATAAACTCCAGCCCCTAAGTTTCGAGTCTTATGATGACATAATTAGGTGTACTTGGCCAAGGGTCTAATGTAACTTGAATCCAGCCAAACAAAATCCAATTTTTTTTTTTTTTTTGCTTAGGTTATCATTTAGAGCTACATATAAAAGTTGATGAGCAATGATACCTTGAGAATATTTGGTTCAATGGGATTTGGTCCCCGAGAAGAAAAGGCTCCAATGAGTGGAGCACGCTTGATACCCAAAACAGTATTAGCCTTCTCAATTGTAACAGTTGGTTCATCAATAGATTGATGAACTTCATAATTTCTATTGCATTATCAGATGATACCGCAGTTCCTGGAAGGACATGTGCGTCGACTACTAACTCATCCCCGAACTCTGGGCTATTTCCTAGTATGATCGCAGCTCCGCCTGCTCTGTAAACCTCCATTCCCTTTTCCACTCTTAAACCAGCTCCTCTGAAGCACAAAACTACCTTTCCACTAGCCTTCTCCGGCGAGAGGGAATTAGGAAGACATTGCCTACATAAAATTTATTACTAAATTTTGTTTTGAGAAAGTAATGATTTAATACTTGTTTACGTGTTCGTAGAAACTGAGGTTGCACCCTGAAAGATGGCTTGGAGTGTCTGCAACTTCAACATCCCCAGCATAAACCAATGGGTACATCATTCCCTTCTCCAGAGCATAAGGTGTGACTGTCTGGCCCTGACATGGTTCGTTATTGAAAAGGAGAACAGTTACACCACAATAATAATGATATACTACTAATAAAAAATAAATAAATAAAATTTGATACAATAAATTTAAAGCTTGCAGGAAACAAAAGGAAAGATTATTAGGGTAACATACCATAATCGATTTGTACCCTCTCACCTGCCCTCCGTTTTCTAACCACAGCAGTGATTAGAATAGGCACAAAATCCCAGATAGTTTGCAGGCAAAATTAAGTACAACCTCCTCGAATTACAATGAATCACCCTTTTGTATTCTCTGAACAAAACGGTATTTTGGAGAAGAGAGATCCAACTAATCTCAAGAATGCTTTCAGATCCTTTATTCTCTAGAATGGCATAATTTTCCTTACATACGCTTAATGTAGGATCATAGAGGTCTATACTCTACAGGATAAATTTTTTATACTTCTTTAGCCTTTTAGGCTATATCTGTATTACTATACCCAAAGTACGGACACATCTTATAGCGATTTGATTGTTATACCTTGGAGGTTTTAATTTTCCCACATCCAAAAGAGTGTATAGCTCTTATACTGGTCCAAATGGGGTGAAATTGCAGAGCCCGGACTCAAAGATTAAAAAAAATATTCATTTATAAACTAATCTAGTTTCAACTGAAAGCGTAAACAAAAATGAAGCTTTTGAATCCAATTAATCCGAATTTTCTTATATCATTTTTTGGAAAATTGAAAGAGTTCACCATCATATAAAACAGCAGCTTCAAACAGTAATCTATAGAACTAAAAATTTACTACTAAATCTAAATGGCAGTTACTAGATTAATCATAGCAATCAGTAATTACCTCAATCATCTTGCCACTTCCTAGTACAACCGTAGAATCAAATGCTCGATCAATGGTGCTAGCTCCAACAGTGATCATCCAAGGTGCCAAGTTCACCACCGTTGCTGGTTCTGGACCTGCATTGCCTCCACTGCATGCAACCACAATGCCTCTCTTTGTAGCATGCAGTGAACCAATGGACATAGAATCAACCGAATACATAGGTGGCCTGCCAATCGGCCCAATTGACATACTGATAATGTCAACTCCGTCATTGACAGCATCATCAAAGGCTGCCAACAAGTCAGCATCAAAGCATGTGTTCTCAAGGTTTGGATTAGGGCCCGGAATTGGCCAGCATACCTTGTAAATGGCGAGTCGGGCGAGGGGGGCCCCACCAGAGGCAGTCCCATAAGCGAAACCACCTAATGCAGATACATTGTGGACCACACGGCCAGCGACAGTGGAGCCCGTATGCGTGCCATGGCCATCTCCATCACGAGGAGAGCGATAGGAGTATGTAGTATTAAGAGGACCGTAGTAGGCCTCATAGCCTTTTATATAGTACCGAGCTCCAATTAGCTTCCTGCAATGTTTTGAAAATGAGTCACAAGCTGCAAACATTTGTAAAGGATTTTTTTTTTCCTTCCTTATTTAGGAAAAATAGTGAGAATTATCCATCACAACTTTGATTATGGAAAACTCCAGTTTGATTTATTTTGCAGAAAATGCAAATTCTCTCCATGCTCCAAAGTTGTACAAAAAAGAGTATTATCCTAAAGATAAGCTCTATACATAATTTGCACGAGTGAAAGCCAATATACATGATGAAAAATATTCCAATATTCCCTCTGGACTGTGTGTGTATGGAAGCTATCATTCATTTTCCATTTACAAAAGGAATGTTAGAGACAAGTTGAATACATGATGAAAAAATATCCCAGTATTCCGTTCATAAATGGAGAATGAATGACAGGTTCCCTATATATAAAGTTATATTACAAAGGGTGTAACATTAGAGTTTACGCATATATATTTAAATACATGGTGGGTCACTCGTATCAATGATATGAACTGATGATTGCAATCTAAGTATCCTAAATCTCATGTGCATTAAAATCATGTGGGATGAAAATTTCTATCCCACGAGTCAACCAAATAATGGCTTTTAAGATTGTAAATAATACAGCCATACAAAGTTATATGCACAACTCACATGTAGACTTAGCATACTAAACCATATACTTGTGCATATATATTGGAATATTACCTATCTATGTAGCACAGACACTTCTATCATGGAGTCATGTCGTGTCCGAAACGTGTCGGACACACGTGTCGTGTGTACTTTCAAAGAATTTATCATTGTCGTGTCCATTTTAACATTGTCGTGTCAATGCAACATAGTTACCTATCATATGATTTAAAAAATCAAATAGATTATCCCAAGTTATCATAATTGCACACTCTTTGATTCTCTCCAAATTCTAGATCAAAATTTTTCACCACCATTGTTGCCTTCCTCAAACCCTAGAATTGTTAGCCAAGTTAGCTACACCCTCTTCAGCTCGCACCATTACTTCAGCCATGATCTCATGCTCATCCAATTGTCTGACCCACACACATCTGACTGACACACCCACACAATCACTTCAGTCACACCCCTTCTCCAACATGTGTGATCGCCTTGACCACGAGCTCTCCAGCCCCGTGACTAAATGGGTCACACATGCCTTACTATATCCATACGTGACTCGACTATGTCGTCTGTGACCCACATGATTGAGTACACTACATGTATTGTGGCCGGTGCACAACTAAATCAAACCAATCATGCTCTGTCCTGCGCAACTGACTTAGCCACACACTTGCATGAGTAGCTGGCCATACACGCTCTAGGTCAGATGATTAACCTAGCTGCACTCGTCCTATAAACTCTCAACACAATTTGGCTCTGTCAGACTCTAATTAACTAGGCCACGCATTTTGCAGCCACGTCTCTTGTGGTCATATCCTCTGCCACGGGCGGATGAAGGTGTATCCCATACTTGCATCAAGATAACTGTTCAGTATATATTTTCTCCATAATTTTAAAAGAAGACAATTATGTTACAAATTTGGGCCTCCAAATCTTAAATAGATCATGCTCATGTAATTTGAAAACTCAAGCAAATCTCTTATAAGCTACAAGATACTAATCCAAAGGTCTAAATATTGAATTAATTTAGGCCCTCAACTTAAAAGAAGCAAATACAGTTAATATCTCATATCTTTTGATTCCAAGAAAGAAATCAACGAGCACATCTTCTATGTGACCTTCTATTCCTTCCTTGAGAAAAAAGGGAAAAATCTCAAAAAAGAAAGAACAAAATATCCTTTCTCAAAAGTAAATATTTAATTTTGAGTTTGTTCTTTATTCATTCATGTGGTTGGGATTTTTTGTCACTGACGATTGGACGCTTCCGATTGGATATGCCAAAAATATAAGAAATAAAAATGCTTTCAGGTCAGAAGCACCGGTGTGGTGCCAAC
Organism: Agave tequilana; assembly: GCA_038442645.1. Classification (NCBI taxonomy): domain Eukaryota; kingdom Viridiplantae; phylum Streptophyta; class Magnoliopsida; order Asparagales; family Asparagaceae; genus Agave; species Agave tequilana. The sequence goes on along the minus strand of JAVJIF010029680.1, from coordinate 710,044 downwards.
CAAAAACCCTCGGACGTGAAAATAAGTATCCTCATTCAGAAAGAAGCAAAAATAATGCTTGTGTGTGGTGATTTTGGTGAAAATCAGAAGTAATCCCCCCTCGATGGAGGTGTATATCCACCTGCTTGGGTTGTTGATGGGGATGAAGATATCAAAGATTTTCGTAACTGTACGATCTTTGAATCATAACCATTTTGGCTAGTTTAGATAGACGTAAGAATTTGTTGTTATTTATAACTGCCTTGCTTTGGTTGTTGAGATCAACGTTCAGAGGGATCCATCGCTATCCGCAACCGCTTAAACTGCGTAGACGGCAGATCTTATAACTGTTTTGATCCATCCTTATCCATAGCTTATGTAGCATGATCACTCCTATCATGAGCCGTGTCATATTCGAAACGTGTCCAACATACATGTCAAACACACACGTCATGTATATTTTTAAGAATTATTCACGTGTTCACATGTCGTGTCCATTTCAATGTTGTCGTGTCTATGCAACATAGTCCGTAGTCAGCTGTCTGAACTTCACAACACCTAAAGCGTAAGGAAAGATCAGGGTGCGCAATTGATTATGCGATTCACGAAAATCGCGTTGTTGATCTGTCACTGGAGTGGAAACGAAAGTCCTCAGAGAAAGTCTTCGTCGTAGAGACTGAAACATCCTCGGAGAGGATCTTCGCTACGGAGACTGAAGCATCTGAATAGCTGAGCAGCTTCGACTGTGTTGAGAATCTAGATGGGTGACTCCAGATTGATGTGGTCCCAGGGAGGAACCCGAGACTTTCCTGGTCCCATGTTGGTCATGCTGGCAGAACGGCTATTGGCCATAGGGGTGAGCATCATAATGATAAAACAAAAAAAAACCTAATTCAGTTGGTTCGGTTCGATTTTAGGCAAAAATCGATTTGGTTTCAGTTTAACATTTTGCAAAAGTCGGTTAACTGAAAAACTCAAATAATTCCTCCTCATCTTTCTTGTTTTAATCCAAGGCCCAAGCCCACATCTCCTCCTCCTTTTGTCCTTTTCTCTTATTTAAACCCTACCCTAATAATTCTCTCTCCCCCCTCACGTAACCAAGTGCCGCCATCTTCTTTTCTCCTCTTCTTTCTTTCTCCCTCCCTTCCATGTACGTCATTGTTCTCTCTTCTTTCTTCTTCATCTCTCTTCATCCAAATAAACCCATCTGTAAACTCGTCATTGTTCCCTCTTGTCTTCGTCCACCTCCACCCTCGCGCTGTCGTCGTAGCAGCAACTGCAGCACCCGCAGCTACAGGCCCGACCTCTCTTCTTCTTTATCGTCCCTTCCTCCCACTTGTAAACCCATCACTCTCACCACCTATAAACCCATCACCTTGACGAATAAAATCAAAACTGAACTGAAAATTTCGGTTCAGTCCTGGTTCGGTGCTCTCTGAATTCGGTGCGGTGCAATGCAGTTTCAAAATTTGAGGCAAAAATCGAACCGCACCGCACGATGCTCACCCCTAATTGGCCGCTTGAGACACCTATGAACCAACATGACAGGTTACTCAATAATAAACAATAAACTATGCAAGAAGATCACGACTTGAAAGAAGAATTTAGAATAGACGAGATGTGCGATAAACACTTAGTTTATCTTTGAATTCTTATGATTTCAATTTTAGATTCTTTTTTTAAGACCACTGATTATTTAAGATTTAAAATTGATAAATTTCAGAAATTCTGGATGATTTTTTTATTTTGAAATCTGTAAAGCTAAGCTATTAATAGTTTGATTTGATTCAACATTAGTTTCTTAGAATTTTATATCTCTCTTTTCTATAATTCTCTCTCATTTTTATGATTATAGAGGGAAATAAATTGAGGAAAGTTGGGAGAAAGAAGAAAAGATAAAAAGGGAATTTCTAACTTCATTCAGGTAATTGTTTTAACAATTTCAAAAGAATACTTTTCCTCTTTCATATATTTGTTTATAGTTATCTGTTTTAAGTATTGGTTATTTTTAGATTTCTATTTAAGAATTATTGAATATCATAAAATGTTTAGATTTATATATAAGAATTCTTAGAAATAAAATCCACATGGGTATAAATTGGTTCTTTGAGATATGAAAACGGTTAGATTCTCTTTTGTGATAGACTAATTTTTCATATTTTAAGTTCTTAATTATACACTTTATGCATATAGTATTTTTCGCCCTCACTTGTGAAAATTCTTGTCTCCTGCATATTTGTGGTCCAATCCAATGTGCCTCTTGCTCTCTATGAACCTAAATGATTCAATCTACCTTTGTGTCGTGCATGATTTTTCACTATAACTGATGTCTTCATCCTCTTCTCTTCATGAACACAGACTTATGGTATTGATTATTTTTAAATTCTCTCCACAATATCTCATTTGCATTTATCAGTTATTATAGTGAAGCAATGACCTTTGTATCAGTTGTGTATTATAATACATTCTTGCATGATAATCTTCAAGACGTGTATATAGGTTTTAGCCTCCTGGTTATAATATTTAAAGGGAATGTGATAATGTCTGCAAATTCAAGAAGACAATCTATGGCTTAAAGCAGTCTCCACGAGCGTGGATTAATAAATTTAGTACTGTTGTACTCTATGAATTTGCGATAGAGTTCATCCTGAAATTCGTGTGATATTCTCTCGCTGCACTATTACACTTATAGTTTATGTTAATTATATTGTTGTCACATAAGATGATCATCGAGGTAATGTTTAGTTGAAAGTTTATTTAAGTTCTAATTTTTATATGAAGAATCTTGGTCCCTTGTGGTTTTTCTTTGAATAGAAGTTGCTCAGTCCTTGAGAGGTCTTTCTTTTTCTCAACAAAAGTACCTCACTCACTCATTTGTTGTAAGAAACTGATGTGTAAGGGTCTAACTCATTGACAATTCTATGGGTCCTAATATTTGGTCAGTGCAACACCTAAGGAGTCTCTTGTTGATGCGGGCTAGTGTTGACAGTTAATTGGTAAACTAATTTATTTGAATGTCACTTGATCTGATATTACTTTTGTTGTTAGTGTGTTAACAGTTTCATTGGATAGTTGTTTGTCATATCTTGAGGTATCTTAAATAGAATCTTGATAAATGGTTGTATTATCATCTTTCTTCTCATTTGGAAATTGTGGGTATTTTAATACTCATTGGGATGATGGTCCTCTTGATTGTCACTCTATTTCTACTCATTGTACCTTGGTTGGTGATAATTTGGTGAAATAGAGTAAAATACAAATGTTGTTGCTCAATTCAATGCAGAAGCTGAGTACAGAACAATGACTCATACAATTTGCGAGTTGTGTGCATTTAATTTCTTCTTCGTGTAATGGGTATTGTCTGCAATAAGCTAGCTGATGGTGATGTATTGTGACAATTAATATGGTATGTACTTTGCCAATAATCCTGTTTTTCATGAGTGGCAAAGCATATTAAAGTGGGTTTTGTCACTTTATTAGAGACATTGTGATGGAACATTGGATAATCACTTTGTTTGTTATCTCTAATTGTTAGCTTAGTGATATCTTCAATAAAGCTGTTTCAAACAAGTTTTCTATTCCTTACAATAAGCTGGGTATGAGGGTGAGTATTAGAATAGTATAGAGTATTATTCGTAATACTAATAAAACTAGAATTTTTCTGATATTTTGTAGTTTTCTGTTCATTTTAGGATTTGCACTATCTCTATGGTATATAAAAGGCACCACCTCTAACTGAGCATCATCTTCTTCTTCTGCGCAGATCAAATTCATATAAATCAAATTTGTATAAATCTTATCTGAATAAATCAGATAAATATTTTCCTATCATGATCACATCATGACTTAAATGATCAATAATACAATTGTATTAAATATTTTGAAATCTTTATAACGTTTCATTTTACACTTATGAGATTAACCATCTTAAGTCACTTGGCTACTTAGGCACAACAAGTCATTTAAATCAAGTCCTTAAAACTGAAATGATGAAATATGATACAAGTAAGGTTCTCAATATATGAGAAATCTTTAAGGATCAGTCAACTAGAACCTTTTTTTAGAACTAGAATATCTTGTGGAACAATTTTATAGTATTAGTCAATTGGAATTTTTAACAGGACCTAGAACTAGAAATTTTTTAAGTGTTAGTCAACTGAAACTTTTAACTAGAACTGGAATTGAAACTTTTTAAGTGTCAGTCATAATTAAAAGTAGAACTGAAACTAGAACAAAAATGCTTCATTTTTCATTCCACATATAGAAAAGAGAATATTCCACGCTCCAAAATTATTCCAACTTTTCACGAGAACCATCAAGTGGAACTGAAGTTTTTTTTCCCTCCTCTCTCTTTCTCTATCTCTCTCTACAAGGATCATTTTATAATTAATAGTTGTTAATTATTAGTAACTAATTTTTATTAGTAACTAATATTAATAATTATCTTCCAATGTATTAATATTGATGTTTGATGATTAATAATTATTTATTATTAATTGTTAAATATTAATTACTAGAATTCAAATCCTACGAATTACTAGTTAAATATTATTAATTATTTTTATCACATTATATATTAATAGACTTTTAATATAATTGATCTATTTTTTTATGCTAAGGAATAACTAATTGATTTTTTTAGAATGAGAAATTCTTTAAATAAATAAAACAAGGTCAAAGAAACTAAAATATTAATAAATGTTTAGTTTAGTTAATATTTACTTAATAATTTTTAAGTAATTATCATTTATATTATTTTCTAATTTAATGACAGCATGTACACTGGGGAGGGACTCCTAACATAGGACACATAGAATGATGAGACACATGTCAATTCCAAAAATTTACCTTTCTATTATGAGATATTATTTATAATAACTAAGTTGATATTATTTAAATTATTAATTATCACTAATAATTATTTATTAATAATATTACTTACTAATATCATTAAACAATCAATTGTAAATACATTAAAAATAATAAATTATTTTTATTTTTATTGCTAATAGTTAATAACAATTCTTTATGTAATATTTATTAATATCCTTAAGCAGTAATCAATCAGTAGTAATTAAAAATTAAATAAGTAAAATGCTATATCATCAAATGTTCTAGAAAATATTTCACTTTCTAGTTCTACATTTTCTAGGAAATGTTCCAATTATTTCAATTGATCACCAATTGTTCACCAAAATTCTACTTAAAAAGTTCTAGTTCATAACATAATCTACTAGAAAAAGTTCTAGTTCTAAAAAAAAAATTCTAGTTGACTAATAAGGCCTTAGACTCTTCTAATAGTGTGATCTAGGAGGATCCACAAGCATCAAAAAAATCCCCATAAAAGCAAAATAACTCTAAGCTATAAAAATCTGCCAACTTCTATGAGTTAACTCGAGCAATGAGAATTTTAGGATGAGACCAGTTCCATATGAAAGCTAGTCTTGTTAGCTTCCAAATAAGTCCAAGTTTACATAAAATGGACATCGAATGAAGAAGATAAATGTCGAACAAGTCAGAGGTGTTAATATGTCTATATCCAGTCCAAACACAGATCCGAATTGAAGTCTGCTACCATTTGGGTTTTGAATGCCAACTTTGTTAGAATTTTAGAAAGAGATCTTTTGATGTTACCCCACTAGGATTATTAGTTCTAACCCAGTATGGAAATAAGAGTGTTCCACTTCTATAAATGGTGCAAAGAATCATTTCAAACTCGGTCAAGGTAATGTAGCCCCTCAAGAAAAAAACCTAGAACCTTGAGAGTGTAAAAAAAAAACCCTCTTGTTTTAGGAAAAACCCTAGGAAACCTTGGGAGTAACTAGAAGAGCAAGAAGTTTAGTATTGTACTTCCTAGAGAGATGCAAGCAAGAGAGCAAGAAGAAGAATAAATTTTTCACTCATTGCAATCTGAAATCAATAAACAAAACTAAGAAATAAGATTTCCCACTTTCACCATAAAAATCCTAATTTCCACTCCCCTTAGCATCTATGATTGAGTGGATTGGAGTGAATGATCTCTTGTTCAATTGATTATGAATCAATTAGTATCAGAGAAAACCAATCTTTCATGTGGACTGGAAACAGAACCTTCAGCAGCGCGCATCTTCTCGACATCAACCAAAATCTCTCCTCTGCTCTCTCTTGATCTCACCCCAACTTGTGGCCAATCTCTCATCTCTCTCGTTCCCACAGCCACACCAACACCCTTACCCACATCCAATTAGTCCTATCCAATTCTCCTCTCAACAACAACAATTGTCCACAACAGACCCCGAAATCCCATTAATCCCCCCTCTCGCACACACACCACCCCAAAATCCAGTTAATCCATTCCTCTCTCTCTCTCTCTCGATCTCCACTCCCTCTATTTGACGACTACAGGATAGTCGGATCTTCCCTCCTCTCAACGGCGAAATGAAGATGCAGTGACGGGCTGCGATTTGATCTGTCGCGATCAATGACTGCGAGCAAGACAATTTCGAAAAAAAATTAGTTATGAATCTAACCACTATAGTCCCTTCTGTGTTCTTGCCTTAAAGAATTGGAATGTTATCTTTATGATTCATTCAATGTGAATGTGAATGCGACTGTTAGAATTTAGGTTGTGATTTTAACCATTTATTGCTAGAATTTTAGTTGTGATTATGACTGTTTAATGTTAGAATTGGAATGCTAGAGCTTTAATTGGAGTGTTAGAATTGGAATGATGTCCCGTTAAATATTTTTCATTTAATAATTATTTCCATAATTCATGTTTCTTTGTCCATTTATAATTCGCTATTTGTTATTAACCTTCATAAATTACATGTTAAGTTTTGCTAATGCTTTTTTCCTTATTATAAATTTGACACATAAGCATTAAAAGTTTAATCACTAGTTTTGTCTATTTGGAGAAAGAGGCCTGGAATCCAGGCCTAAGTTCCATTTAATAATATTAGTGGTTAGACTTTAAATGGTAAATTCATCTTCTCTTTGATTTTCAAGGAAGCAAACTTATTCAAAGCACAAAACTTTATTGGCTAAGCTTTAATTGTTGGATAATGAATTGAGAAATGTTTGAATTTTAATCGGATTTGCCTCAAAGCCCTAAACTATTTCTCATCTAACTAGTTTTTGTTAAGTCACGGGTTTGAATTTCATTTGTCTTTAAACCGTTACCAGACATGTTTCTATGGCTCCTTATTTTGCTAGTTATGTATATTTTGATCTGGAACTATATATAGATGGTGGTCGATATTTAAAATATTATAGTGATATTTAAATATCATTTTAACTCTAATTGCATTTAGTTACTAATATGAAGAAACAGACAAAATCTTCAAGTCTTATCTATTTGAAAGTAACCATTTATCTCCTAGTTTGGAACTAATTGTGAATATTTGATTGAACTTTGTTTTGTTATATTCGATTTCATAAGTTAATTAAAATTTCAAAGAGCCATGAACAAATTTTTCATAAGAAAATCGAAACCAAATGAAAGTTCAAGTACGGGAGAAAGTGCCACTCAACCTTTGTCAAAATATCCAAACACTTCTATAAATGCAAAAAACATGAACCTTCATTAAAACATTGCTGCATTAAGGCTAACTTAGAAAAACTCCCAAGAGATCCTAGGTTATGAACTCTAATATTAATATGTGATATCCCTTTTAAAAAGCAAGACCGTATTTGAAAGGCATATTTTTGGAAAGATTCTTGCCAACCCCGTATAGATAAAGATGACTACTCTAAACACTATTTACTGAAAAATATCAACAATTCAAACCAACTTGATTTGACATCTACGCAAATTGGTTTGAAGTAGTGTGAAAAAAAATGCAAAATTTTGCTTATTTTATTATCTTCTCAAAAGTCAAAAAGAGCAATTTGATGGGGATGCATTTAGTGTCGAAGGATTCAAAACTTGAAAACATACAAAAGAGAAATTAATAGTATACGTTGGAGATCCTAAAAGCTCTCACAAGCTACAGTAGAGAAAGACGAGAACTTGTTACGACAAGACCAACACATTGATAGTACAATTTCAAGGTGCTCAAATTGCACTCGAGTTCAATATAAGACTCAGTTGAATGCATCAGTTGATTCTGTTTGGTATCTTTTGTGGCAAGAATCATGAGCTCGGAGGTGAAAATCATTAGGATAAATTGAGCAATATGAAGTAACTTTTTCTTATTAAAATCATTTCCTTGTCCCGAAAATTTTGTGATACTCAATCCATGTATAGCAAATATAGAATCAATTGTTCTTTCAATATCGTGACATTAGTGTCTTTAACATGTAAGAATCTCAAAAAGCGCTCAATAACATAATCATCTTTATCCACATAGCGCAAGACAATTGTCATTTGTTCTTTTGTTGATACATTTCGAGATTATCAACCAAAATGGCAAACATTCAGTGCGCCTATCATTTACTTTTACATTTCTAGTTTCTATTGCAGCAGCACATACAACATCTTTTTTAGTATCAGAAGATGTCAACCTCTCATTTTTTAGAGCATTTTGTTAGACAATTTTTTATCTCCTCGCAACTATTTGCAAGGACATGAAAAAGCTCTAGAAAGTTACCTTGGTTCTTAGAATTTAACGATCATCTTAAAGCTAATCCCTGCAACAAAAGATCCCCAATAAAATTAGCTCATACATTCAACCGAATCTTATATTGAACTTTAGTGTGATTTGAGCACTTTGAAATTCATTATCAATGTGTTGTCTTTTCATAGTAAGTTCTTGTCCTTCTCCACTGTAGATTGAAAGAGTTGTTACAACCTCTAACATATGATTTCAATTTCTCTTTTACATATTTTTCAATTTTGAATCGCTCAACAATAAATGTATCCCACCAGATTACTCATTTTGACTTTTCAAAATATAAAAAAATAAGCAAAATCTTGCATATTTTTTAAACTATACTCCAACCAATTTAGTTAGATGTCAAGCCAAGCTGGTTTGAATTATAGATATTTATTAGTTAAAAGTTTTTGGGTTAATTACTTTTATTCAAATAGGGCTACCAAGAACCTATCTGCAAATATACCATTAGAATGTGATCTTACTCTTTATAAGGGATATCACATATTGATATTAGAGTTCATAACCCAAGTTCTCCCTAGAGTTATTCAAGTTAGTCTTAATGTGGCTTGTTTTAACGGAAGTTCACATTCTTTGCATTTGTAGAAGTGCTTAATCACTTTGAAGCTTCCTTCCGTACTTGAAATTTGATTTGATTTCAGTTTTCTTATGAAAAATTTATTCATGGCTCTTTGAAATTTTAATTAACCTATAAAATCGAACATAACAAGACATAGTTCAAATGAATATTAGCAATTAGTCTCAAAATTGGAGATAGATGGTTACTTGCAAATAGATAAAACTTGAAGATTGTGTCCCCTTCTTCACATTAGTAACTAAATGTAGCTTGAGTAAAAGTTACATTACACTATTATATTTTGAAAACCAACCACCATCTATGCATAGTTCAGATCAAAATTACCTAACTAGCAAAATGGGAGACACAATAGCGGAAATGTAAGGGTTCAAAGACAAATGAAATCCAAACTCATGACTCATTAGCAAACTAGTTCGATATATGAGAAATGGGTTAGGGCTTTAATACTACCTTAGTCAAATCCGATTAAAATCAAAACATTACTAAATTCATTACCTAACAACAAGAGCTTAGACAGTAAATGGGTTCACGACTTCGAATAAGTTTGCTTCATATCAAACCAAAGAGAAGCTAAATTTACCATTTAAAGTCTAACCATTGCATATTATTAATTGGAACTTTTTGGATTCTAGGTGTGTAGTCTAAATCAACAAAAATAGTCGTTTGGCCCTAATGCTTATGCGCTAAATTTATCATATTAAGAACAACAAAGAATTAGAATAACTTCACAAGTGCAAATTTGAAGGTAATAAATGAAAAAACATCAATTATGGAAATAAAGATAAAATGAAAAATATAGAATTGGACAACATTCCATTTCTAGCATTCCAATTCTACAATAAACAGTAGAATCATAACTAAAATTCTAGCATTCACATTCACATTGAATGAATCATCAAGGTGGCATTCCACTTCTTTTGAAAGCAAGAAAACAAAATAAAAGGGACTGCAATGGTCAAACCTAGAAAAATTTGAAATTACCTAGCTCGCAGTCATCACTCTTTACAGATCAAACAGCAGCCCACTCGTCTCATCGCTATCTGAGAGAAGGGATGATCGAACAATGTCGAAGTCGTCTTGTCGTTGAGACAGGGAGTTAGGAGAGATGAAAGTGAGATCGAGAGAGAGAGAGAGAGAGAGAGAGAGAGAGAGAGAATGAATGGATTAACTGGATTTGGGGATTTGGAGGTCGTGTTGGTGCAGGACCAAGAGAAATGGGAGGACTAATGAGATTTAGGGGATTTAGGGTGTATTGTGTATTATTGCGGGATAGAAAGAGGGAGAAATTGGATGTGATTAAATAAACGTAGGTATTGTAGGAGTTTGGTGTGGGTGTGGGACTAAGAGAGATATGAGAATGGGGATGGGAATGAGAGGGCTGAGAGAAGAGATGGGGGAGGCACACTTTGAGGGTCTCTAATTTTTGGGTAGGGCTGGGGTATCACATGACTCCCCCTATTGATGTTTAGGATCAACGTTGCATCTGACATATAACTATGTGATAATCTATAAAAGAACTTATTCAAGAAGTCACATGAAAGTCTCTATTAAGATACAATGATAGTAAGGAAGTGACGAAAGTGCCAAGGAAATCACAAAAATACCTGTGCAGCACAAATTATTTTAAACTTTGGCCAAGAAGATAATTAGGTAAGGTACTACTATCCTAACACGAACCGACTAACACTATTTTATCCCTAGTCGTTATCTTTAGGCTAGCAAGATCCATGCACTAGATTATCTCTTCATCTGAAATTGCTTCTAGCATTCTACAATATGTTCCTGATTTTTGTCGATCATCTTCATTTAGGAAATCTAATTCCTATAGGCACCAAATATTTTGCTAATATGGGCCTAGGCAGAACCTTAAAATGAGATAAGGTGACAATCATACATAGGTTTATTCAGACAATAGTACTGTCAACTTTGGAATCCTGAATAGTTGCGTCCAACAACTGCCCTCAATTTATTTTCAATCAACCAAGAAGGCTTTGAAGAAGTATACTATTGAATTTTTTCATTCCTTGGCCAATTACCACAAGGTGAAAGTCAGGTGTAGAAGGTACTAGCAAGACCTAAACCGCTGACTCTATCAATAGGACTCTCTTTTGATTATGAACAGGCCGAAAAGCATGTTACGCATTTTGTTACTGTGCCACGTCTATATTAGACACTTGTGCCTTAGCATATTGTATGGAGGAAACTTTTCATCGTCAAGAGGTTATAACCACATAATAAAGAATCAGGACCAGAACTTAATGCAGGTGAGGAACAATAAGTTCAACTCGCACGATTAGTGGATGTTCAGTTTGCTGCAATGATAATTCACATTTACTGCACAAAGCACTTGTTGCTGTATTTTATTGTAGGAAATGAGCTCCACATCCATTCTGTGGTTTGCTTAATGTAGTATTTTTTGTATGTGCTTAATTAGAAACCAGAAATAATTATTTGATGACACATAGTGCAGCAATTATGGATGTAACAATAAGTTAGCAGTAGTATAAAAAAATTGTGTTAATTTGTTTAGGTAGCATCCACCTTTTTGCTAATTCGCGCAATATTTGTTGCAGTATTTTGCTATAGTTTTCCGCTCCACTTGCCATTTTCACTAACCATATTGCAGACCAAATGGAAGAAACAGAAGTTGCAGCAGTTTCTGATGCAACCCTATCTCCATCCAACCAAACAACACCATAAGTTATGGTGAACAAGAAATATTACGGATTACTAAGCATGTCATGTGCACTGAAACCTTGGAGTATAAGATTTTATGAATATAGGGTCTTTACAGTTGGCATGGAAGGTTAAGGAGAGAGATGCATGAGTACAGAATGGAAGCTTTAAGGTGATCTTGTTGTGATGAATCCATATAGCCAAACGGATGAGGTAATTCTTGTTGGCCATGCTTGTTATTAATGAAAGCTACCAGCAGAATGACACATAAAAGGGCCACATTAATAACTTAAAACCATCGAAAATCATTACATATGAGACAGAATGGAAGGGTTAATGTATCTCACTTATTGCAGCAGGAAGAATTGAAGGCATCTCCTTCTTCACAGATTCCTTTCCAGCGCTTGGGAATGGGTCCAATTCCACTGCCAGCAAAGCTTTTTGACTCTGGCCATATACCTATCAATACCATGCAATACTATCCATCAGACAACTTATCTTTTATCCCTCACACTCAAATCTTAACCTAGGAGGATCTATCATGACACTGGGAAAAAACCACATCACAATACAAGCAAATGGTTCCAAATATCAATTTCCGCAACAACAGTCAGCATGATGGAGGGGCATTCTTCAGGTTTAGTTTGGGTTTTTCATTTTTGCTAGGACTATCTGGAGATAATTACGGATGCTAGAGGTTGTAATCTAAGGTTAAGAATCCTAACATGATTCGAATTAGGAGAATCCCACCACTATAAAAAGAGGGGAGCTCTTTGGGAATTGATCATTTTAGCTGATATAAAGAGAGAACTAGGAATCAAGACAAATCATGGACTCACGAAGAGATGGACAAGAGAGAGAATAAAATGACTTCCACCACTCTGATCATTATATTGAAGATAATTCAATAAAGTAAGAGAGAGCAGGGAAGTTCCCTATCCATTAAAACAGATTTGCGGGTTGGTTTCTTTTTACTTTCCATGTACTTGTATAATCTGATCAGGAGGGATCAAAATGAGAAACTTTACCTATCCAAGATTGAATCAAATCTAGACACTAACACATGGGGTCCTATGCAATACCTGGGCCCCTAGCTCCTGAGGTGAAAGTAGAGGAGTTGGTCCTAGATGTCAATCTTTTAAGTTGAATTAGCCCGTAATAGTCACATTAGCCTTTTGCCTTTTCCATTTCTTACCTATAGAATAGTACTTTTGTGCTAATTAACTACAATCATTGACAGCTAATCACAAAATCAAGGTCAAGTAATGAAAATTGATCATAATTGAATATTAGCATATAGTATATAGCTAATACCAAACTATATTAGGGCAAAATTTTGAGGGCTAATCTACCAAGCAATGGGGATAACTATCAAAATAAATTAACAAAATATGCATATCCTTTACTGGAAAGCATCTTACCAGAATCCAGCATCCCAACAATCACATCTTCCCCGTATTTTGCTTTAGATGGCATACTTTCCCTTTCTGAACCCACCAATCCCTCTTCAATCTCTAGAAACTCCCAAGACCTTGTTGTATGCAAAGAATACCTCCCTTGGCTAGGAAAAGCAGAAATCACTTCTTCCATCTCTGCAACAAATAAATGGCACTTACAGCTCAAAGCAAATTAAAGAATCAGAAATAGCAACAAAACCCATATAAGATTTCATCTCTACCCGATAACATGACAGCCTCATCTTCTGATAGGAATGCAGCGAAACCATTGATGCTGTTCTTGTAGCTGTACAACATAGACTTTCTTGCCTCCTCGACACTGAAAGATCGTGAAACAAATAGAAATCCATTAAATCATTAGTGTCGGGAAAAAGAAGCAGATAAAAGAACTAAAACCAATTAGTACAATTGCACCTGTTCTTAACCGACAGAAGGAAAGAGTGGTGATGATCATGGATTGCTTGTGCCGTCCTTGTCTCCTTGTGCTCACCCAAGTACACTATATAAACCTGTACCCATGAAACAAATCCATGACCAATAGCTCCCATTGCTTATGTTTGGCTAAAAGAAATCGAAAACAAACATTAAAAATTAAACCAACCTGTTGTTGACCTACACATGGAGTGATGACAAGGAAGAGAAAGAGGAAGAGGGGAGGGATGGGGAGAGAAAGAGGTGCCTCCAACATTGTGCTCCGTTCTAGCCTTGTTGCTTCTCTCTTCGGCCTGTGCCCATTATATACAGAGAAATATCATTTAACTTTTAAGGGATGAAAAGATATAAATTAGGACAGGATGAGTTGCAGTCAACTTATTTTAGAGTCTATTATTGCTCCATTATTTATATAAGAAAAAGACTAGTTACTGTCTAGAGACTCAGTCAGCGATCTCAAACTATCGGAATTTGTTTCCAGCGCTTGTTCTCAGCTCAGGCATTTCAATCTCCTACCGGAAACACACACACAGGTTGCTTGGAAGCACTCCATGGAACAAACCGGGCTTCGAATACCACGGGCACTGTTTTAGCTAAATCGAACTATTATGAACAGCGAGAGGGGATTCACTCTCCAGCCACAGCCTAGTGCCCTCCATTCTCCGGGATTTGTACAGTTCTCCTCTCAGAGACATAATGTCAAACACCTCACCTGCACTCGTTTGTATCATCTGAATTTGCTGACTTTCCAATAATTATCAAATGGAAACCAAAATTGACGATCTATGGGCATATGCCCCTGTCTTCAATGGTGGATTCTGTGACTGTAACATTACAATTTGAGAGATGGGATGCCTACAAGGGAAACTAGGTCAACTGGCTAAAGCGACAGCAATCGATACTTTTTACTTTCAAACTTGGGAAGAATGCAATTACACAACGAGAAAACTGGCTCCGGGTTGGGCTGTTTATGGGCCGGGCCGGGCCGGGCGGGTATTCAAGGGTACAAAACCCGCCCGTCCAAAACGGGTTCCAGTGGACAAACCCGCCCGATCATGAGGGCTGCTCTGCTGCTCCCAAATCCGCACCAGCGGGTTCGGGTTCAATCGATCGGGCCGGATTTGAACCGGTTTAGAGTCAAAATTATTTATGTCCTTCACAAATACATATCCAAAGCACAGAATAGCTAACTAAGACAGCCCTAAATACAGACATACATACATTCAGAAATGCATAAGCGGACAATGCAAAAGCTTCCAGGGTAAAGGATATTATATAATTCTTATATTGTAAATACTTATTATTTTCTTTAAAAAAAACTTATTGTACACAAATAAATATCCTTAAGACTCAACCAAGTGATACAGTTTAGAAATTTATGATTAGGGTTCATAGGTTCAATTCTTATGTTTAGTAACAAATATGAATAATCTAAAATAAAATTAAAATAGAGACAGATCTAAATCATATTTTACTTAAAATTTTTGGCTCATATTGTATGCTAAAAGTAATAAGTGCATTTAATAATATCGAATTTCTATCATTAAATTTAAACTTATGGATTGTAATACTTAATCTGAAGACAGGATTATGAATTTATAACTATTTTTTCCATAAATCAATTTTGTGCAAAATTTGTTATAGATTTTATCGGATATAAATCTTAATATATAAAAAATATATAATTCAATATTCACAACATAAGGTAAACTACATTTAAATCATTGTTACATGCGCTTTCCATAAGAGAAAAATTTTCAGATCGGCCATGCTAAAAAATTTCCTGTGTCTGCCACTTCATATCCCAATTTTTTATGTTATGTTCTGGATCTACATGAAGAAAGAGATATCATTTGTAGTGGTCAATTTTTGACTCATGTCGAGATCAAGACACGTGTCCTACTGTCTCAAAGACACCTCGAGCGGCGAATGACCATTTTTCCAGCAATACTGTAGCGCCCCGCTTCCCAAAATATGTGGAAACAGAGTTGCGACGAGAGTCGGCGACGTATATACGCGAGAAAAATACCCCACGTATACACGCTAAGACTAAAGTAACCTGAACAAGGTATAAATTTAAACCATAATAATCAACGATCACTGCAATAATACATATAATGACTACACATGATCTCAGATGAAATAAGAAATAGAATAGAAGCTAAGTGTAATATATTGGCCCAAAGGCCTTCCACTCTAGTTTTGATGATGATTAACTCATGTAGTTATGTTTACTAATAATCTTGTGATTTTAGTTTCATATCATTAATCAAGATATTAGTTGGTGATTAGTTTCAACAAAAGAGTTTAGAAGTTTTCACATGGTGATTCCAGAACCCGAGCATCAAGATCATATATTGCACTCGTTGGAGTCTAGCTCGGTGGATCATGGTGTTTTGGATCGAGTCGACTTGAAGATGGAAGATCGTCAAGAAGACTTAGGTATCGTAGTTTAGTGTGTTTTAGATCCATTTGTAAAGTTTAGATAGTTGATATGCTCAAGTGCACAATACACACACGTTTTATGTTTTGGTATTTTTAACAAAACATAATTTTGGATTTATAAGACAAAAACAATGATATATTTATGTTTCATGTATATTGGACTTATGTTCATATGCAATATGCTTTAATGTGTTTAAATATCATGTTTTTGTATTTGAATAAGTTTTAGGAAAAATCAGATTTCCTATTAAAAAATTCAAGTTTGGAAAAATACAGTTTTTAGTTTTTGATAAAATTTGCAAGACACAAAAATGGTTCAAAATGTTTGATATTTGTCTTGAAATTTTTATCACATGTTTGTATATCAAGGTAATATGATAAAACTATTTTTATGGATTTTTAGAAGATTTATGGGATTTTTAGAATATTTTTAAAACCATGTTTCTGACCCAGAACAGTGCCTGACAGGCCCTGTCGGTCGACCGCACGGTCGACCGAACCAGGAGCCGGTCTACCGAGCGGTCGACTGACGTGCACAGATCCGTGCACGTTGGGCTGGCACTTGGGCCGGTCGACCGGACCAGAGAGCTCTGCTCTCTGTTTTTTTCCCGGTCGACCGGTCGGTCGATCGCGGGTAGCCAACGGTCAAAAATATGACCGTTGGCGATCGACCGGCCGGTCGACCGCCAGCCGCCAGGACTGACAAACAGTCCCAACGGCTAGTTTTTGTTGGTGGGCTATTTAAGCCCCATTTCTTTGGGATTTTACCAAGATTTTTAGAGCAAAAATTTTCCCATTCTCTGGTTTTAAAAATAAGTTTTCTAAAGTGTTTTAAGAGCTTAAAGATTTCATTTTTATTGTTTTCAAGGTTTTGGAAATTCAAAGAAAAATTAGGTTTTTGGGATATTGCTTTAGTTCTTCATTTCTATCATATTGCAAGTATTGTTCCCAAGGATTTTTCTTTGATTTTTGATTTTCACTTGAGCTATATCTTCTATCCTATTCTATTAGGATCTTTGTTTTATGGAAAAGAGGAATTGTTTGTGGTTGAAAGATACCACCAAGTTGTAAACCCTCATTTGTTGGTTGCTCCTTCTTTGGTAGAGGTTGAGATTGTTGGTTTGCTCCCTCTTGGTGAGGTGGAGTTGGTTTGTATTTGTATCCCTCTTCGGTAGAGGTGGATTGGGTTTGTATTGCCTCGGTGGAGGTAGTGTTGGTTGAGAGAGGAGTTCGGTACTCCCGGTTGTTGTACAAATCCTCCTCGGTGGAGGTTCTCTCGGTGGGAGTTCTCGGTGGACAAGTTAGTGGATTAGAAATCCTTCTCGGTGAAGGCGGGGACGTAGAGCTAGGGTCTCGAACCTCGGAACATATCTTTGTGTTTGTGTTTGATCCATTGACTCTATTTCTCTCTTTATTTGTGTTGTGCATCACTCATTTCATTCATATCATATATTGCTTGTGTTGTGCCTTGCATTGTTTCATATTGCTTATATCTATTTGCTTGGCTTGTGTTTGTGTGCCTCACTTGTACTTAACCACGAGAGCTTCATATAGCACCTCAACCCTTATCTAGGGGAATCAAGAGGAGTTAGTCCAGAGCCCTTCACGGGGAATTCGGCTACACTCGTTGGTTGTACTAAGTGTGATTGCAATTAGTTTTTAATTTTCGCATTTAGTTTATTAGATTAGTCGTACACCTATTCACCCCCCTCTAAGTGTACTTTCAATTGGTTTCAGAGCCTACGCTCCTGATACTTAGGTTTAATCACCTAGGAGTGAGATCTTGGCTAGCTAATCTATCATTTGCATTTGCATATATTTGTTTGCACACATATAGTTTACACCCATGGACTTCATGACCCCACATATGTTTGACCCTTCAAACATTATTGTTTGGAAGACTAGGATGTCCATTTATCTACAAACCCTAGACTTGCATGTTTATCTTGCCGCTACCAAGAAATGCTATCTTGGTAATAGCAATTATATAGGGGCCAATGCACTAGCCCTTGAGGCTATTAGAAGCACGCTCTCAAAAGAATATCTTATGCTTGTTTCTAACATTGATTCCGCCTTTGCAGTGTGGAACAAATTGACTACCTTCACCTCCAAGCATCAAATGCCAATCCAACAAGAGGAGGAATCTAGTGGAGAGTCCGATTCTCAATGCTTCATGGTCCAAGGGAATAACTCCCTTGAGGTACATTCGGAATCTCAACTAGATTGTGATGATGTTAGTTCTTCTTGTGATGAGCATGTTGATCCCAACACTTTAAATGAAGAACTTTCTATTGTTTGTGAAAAAATAATAGAAAAATATAATTTGTTGAAAAAGAAAAGTCTAGGAATTAATAAAGAAAATAAAGATTTGATTTCTAGACTTGAAATTGTTTTGCAAGAGAAAGAGGAGATTTCAAATGAGAGGGATTCATTGAAATCTCAACTTGAACTTGCACTAAAAGAAAATGAATTTTTAAAATCTAAAAATGATTGCAATATTATTTTGAAGAAAAATGAAAAATTGTCTTCAAAAATTGATTTTGTTGTAAAAGAGAATGTTTCTTTAAAAATGAAAATTGATTCTATTTCCAAGGATTTAGAAATTTGTTTAAAGAAACATAATTCTTTACAAAATAAAATTGATTCACATGTTTGCCATGCTAGGATAGCTTCACATAGTTCACCTATTGCATGCACCTCTTCTTTGATTGAAAATGATATATCTATACTTAAGATGTTGATTGTTTGGGCTCCACTTTGAGCCGTTGTGTTTCTAGTCATACACGTTTGGAATCCATGTTTCGTAAGAAACAAATTCCATCTATGCATGTACACCCTCCACGGCATACACATGATCCTCACGGACACACCCATCACATGTATGCTCATGTGTACACTTGTACACATTGTGGACGTAAGGGCCACCTTGCTAAATTTTGTTATGATAGAATACATGTTTCAAATTTAACAAATAAATTTGTTTGGGTTAGAGAAGGTACTAACCCCCATGGACCAAAAAAGATATGGGTACCAAAGACCACCCCTATTGTATTTGATGTAGGTGTGGGCTCTCACATGACATGAGAGTAGCGGTACCTTAGAGTGGATGCGTTCCGAGCTTAAAGGAGACTATTTGGATGCATCACTTTCAAGGGATGTTTGGTGGGAGGACCACCTTGTTTTGGAGACATGGAGAGTTGCCTCATAGGTTTTGATAACGGTCTCTTTACTTCTATTTATGTTTACATGCTTTCCATTTTTACTCTTTATTAGCATGTTTCATTGTTTCATGATTAGTATGACAAATGATATGATTATTAGACTTGTGATATGCATGATTAGTATTGGAGATCACCCATGTTTAATATGGACAAATATTTTGTGTTCTCACATTTGTTTAGCTATTATGTATATCATAGTTCTAATAACATGTGAATTTTTCATAATGATCATGTTTTTGTTTATCATGTCGATTTATGTCTCATTTTATACTTCATGTTTTGATTACATGTTTAAATGTTAGTTTTCATTAAGACTAGGTATATACTTGTACATATAGTGGATAACAAATAATTCTTTATATGTTTGTGCTTGAATGCATATTTGTTCCCATTAGATGTGCTAGTATAGTCTAGTTTTGATGATCCATACATTTTAGACTTGTATTCCCATGTTTGGACATGTTTTTAATTATTTTCATGTTTTAAGGAATATTGAGCTTGAATGTCTATTTTCATGATTATGATCTTCACATTTTATTTGTACACTCACATTTCTTGTTTACTCATGTGTTGTTTTCATGAGTCATATTTATGCTTCATTGACTTTGAGTGTTGACTATCATGTGGATTTCTTGTTTCATGAAAAACAATTTTATTTTATTCCTTGCTTGAAGGATTTCGTACTAGTTAACAAATTTTTCCATTTAACTAGTTGTGATATTCTTCATTATGGTAGTGATTTTCAAACATACTTTAATTTCAAATCTATTTTTGAAAACCCCTACCTTCTATGGGCGGATGGATGGGAGACCATGCCTATGTATGCTCTATATTGAAAATCATTTTAAACATGTGCATGTGTTGGGTGGTAGGTTATATGAGGTATACACTTGATCTTATTGTTGTTTCAATTGGTATCATTGAATTCTTTCAATTGGTATCAATATCGACATTTTTGTATACTCTTATATTTGTATGTATGTATGCTTTCAATTCCAATAAGTATCAATTTCGATTGGTATTTAATCTTTTATACATATATATGTTTATTTGTGCTTATTATATCTCTATATTTTTCAAGCACAAATCTTGTTTATGCTATAGCTTGAATTTTTAATAATTATTATGTTTCAATTGATTAAGTTTTCAATTGGTATCTTCATTCAAGCTTATGCAACATTTTTTTTGGTATTTCATAAAGGGGGGAAAAATTCGTATTTTATCTTTCAATTGGTATTTTGGTTTCCACTCTCACACTTTATGATTGAAAATTTGATTTTATTTGATATCATATGCTTAAAAAGAATAATACCTTCAATTGATATCAAAATTGTTTATTTACAATTGGTAGGTTAATTGTTTACTTATCAATTGGTATCAAGATTTTTGTTTTTCAATTGGTATCTCCTTTATTGATTCTTTGTTTTGAACAAAAAGGGGAGAAGAATATGTTTTTATTATTTTGTCGTTTACCCCTTTGTTGATGATTGACAAAAAGGGGGAGAAGAATTTGATGTTTTATGCATGTTTTTATATGCATATTTTATGTTTTTATTAAGTTCACTTGATATCAAGAGCATTATTGGTGCATTATTGGTATCAAGAGCATTATTTAGTTTTGTTTTGCAATTGGTATCAAAAGCTTGTTTTGAAAATTTATTTGTTTTATTTAATTGATATCAAGAGTATGTTTATGATCATTCATTGCATATTTATTTGTTTTTTGTTATGCATGAGTTAAGGGGGAGCTTCTTTGAAGCATAACATTAATCCATGCATATATAATAATAGGTAGTGAAAAATGCATTATTGACATCATATATACCATCGCATTTGCACATTTATTCATATTATAATGCACAATTATTAATATTTCTTTATTTAATATGTGCAGGCCTCAAATTATCAATTAAATAAAGAATAAAGCTTAAAGAGCCCAAAAGCCCAAGATCCAAGCCCATGTTTGAAGCCCAGGTGAAGAAGCGCAAATACAGAAATTCAAAATGCAAATACAAGGGCTAAAAGTTGCAAATATCAGAAATTAGGGTTAGATAGACTTCTATCAAACCCTAAACACCTGCGGGATAAGGATAAAAAGCCAAGATAAAGAGGAATTTCGTGGAGAGAGGATTTGAAGAAATCTGGATTAAGAGTAACTTGATTATCAAGTTATCTCGAAAATCCAGATTTAAAGGCCAGGATCTCAATTCTAAAAGCAGGCGCCCAGAGGGACGGACCAGGAGAGGCCACGCGCCAAAGCGCGTGGCCTGATTCCACAGAACTGCCGCGGACCCGCGGCAAAAGCCGCGGATCCGCGGCAATATGATCTTATCCCTGGACCAATTTTGGTGGTGATGTTTATCCAGGACTCTGTGGTTTTCTGCCCTATAAATATCTGTGTATTCGCAACGTAAAGGGGATCCAGAGGCGATCTAGGGTTTTTCTTTAGCTTCTTTTAAATTTCTGCCAAAGTTGTAATTTTTATTCATGCTCGTTGTGGAAGAAGAAGGAGTCTTGTACTTGGAGATCTAAATCTGCAATAAAGGTTACCTTCTTTGGCACATTTAATTCTTGCTATTTTTTATTTTATTTTCTCTGTGATTATTCTCTTCGCTTTCAATCTGTGATTTCGTGTTTTCTTTCTTCTTCTTTTCTTCTAATTAAAAATAAAAGAATAAAAAAATAAATAATTATAAAAAAAAGAAAGATGAAGTCTAACTAATTCTTTGTATGGTTTGCTGATCACTTAAGCAACCCTAGGGCAAGTAGGATTTGAATTGATTGATGACTATCCATTAGAAACCCTAGGTTTAATAATTGTTTTTCTTGAAGATTAAACTGATAACTAGATCTATTAATCTAGGTTGCACATTTAAAGGACTTATCATGACTTCATGCTTAAGAACTAAGACGGCCTAAAGTTAAGATTTCTCTTTTCTTAAGCTGTACTTAGAAGTTAGGATGAAAATTGTTTAGTTTTTAATAATGTAACTTAGTTATAATCTGGTATCGTATTTTCTTGCTTGAATCAATCTTAATAACCTAGGGTAAATCACATTTATCTCAAGATGAAATTCAACATCCAAGACTTGCATAGTGGGTTGTGGTAGTAGATCAGTAAAACCATGCTTCTCAATCCATATTCTCTTCAATTCTAATCTCTTCCGTGTTTACTTGAAGCATACGAGGAATCAGCCGAAAAGCTTGCATCGCATCCTTCCCTGAGGATCACGACCCGCTCGAGCCCTTGCTACAGCGGATTCGCATTGAGAAGAATTCTGAACTCTATTTTTAATCATTTAATTTCTCAATCAAATTTTGGCGCCGTTGCCGGGGAAGGAACGGCACGATTTCTCGTTCTAATCATTCTTTCTCTTCTGTTGCAGGTACAGAGAACAGGAAGCAGAAACAGAGTAGCAGAAGACACATATTGCTATCCAGTGCCTCTGCCCTCGAAGGCAGAGCACTTGGACCTACAAGTTTGCCGCAGAAACGCGGCAAAAGCCGCGCATCCGCGGCACTTGTAGTGCACTACTTACAGATTTTTCTGCAGGTTGCTCTGCAGTGCAAGATTCTATTTTCTGCTGTGTTATTGTATCTCTCTGTGATCACACTGCAACTGCTAATAATTAACATTAACCTATTTGTTGAAAAAAAAAATAAAAAATATTTTTAGACTCTTGCATTTTAGGGCACGTGTCTATTTTTCATTCTTTTATTCTGTTGAAGAGTGCTGGCGACAAGGTACGTTTGCATAGCATATAGATTAGGAAGCACTCTTGTTTGTTTACCGCTTTCTTGAGTGATTACTTTTCTACCGCTTTACACGTACACTAATCCATTTTAAGGGCATAACCCATAACAAAGATAAGGTGGGGATTTCATCACCCTTCCTTGGCCCACAAATCATACCGGTCACACTCACAACCCTAACCCTAATTAAAACTTGACTAGACGTTGGCCCTAAGGTAACTCGGACTCAATAGGAGATTGACCGAAGAAGGAAAGTTGTTCGAAATTAACCCTTGCCAAATCGGTGTCTAGCGAAGGGATTGAGGGCCGAAAGCCCGAAGAACGGTGGTTATTTAATTAAGGAACGTCTCTGACGGAAAACCTCCCACCGGTCTTGCCCTGAACTGGCCGATTAGCTCGTGGTTGACGTCGACAATAGACCTCCTAAGGACAGTCTAAAGTTAGGAGTCGTCTAGGTCAAGGATAACCTTAGAATAGGATTTTTGTTTGTTTTTCTCTTTCTTTTTGGTTAATTGGGTGAACTTTGGTTGCTAACTGTGCATGCCCGCTTGGTCGAGAGACCCACTTACATCCAGGCTAACTAGAACTAGTTCACCACCCGAGCTCAAGCCCGACTCTCTCATGGCTCAACCGCCATCTCTCCAAGATAGGTTCTATCCCCTTAGAACCTCTATTCCTTCTTGCATCAAGCTGAGTAATGAAGGTGTTGACCCATTTGAGCTTAAGCCACAATATATCAGCACCCTTCCTAAGTTTCATGGACTTGAATCAGAGGATGCATACTTCTTCATAAGGGAATTTGAGGAAGTATGTTTAATGATAAATATGCCTAAGTTGGGAAAAGATGCCATTAAGCTTAGGTTTGTCCCCTTTGCGTTGAAAGATTTAGCAAAGAAATGGCTCTACAGTCTAGAGGTTGGTTCTATAGACACTTGGGACAGTTTCGTCAAGGCCTTCTTGAAGAAATTTTATCCCGTTCACAAGACTGCACTGATTAGGAAGAATATCCTACAGTTTAAGCAAACAGCCAATGAGCCTTTTTGGAAATACTTCGAGCGGTTTAAGGACCTCCTTGCCCAATGTCCCCATCATGGGGTAGAGAAATGGCGACTTTGCCAAGTCATATATGATGGATTAGATTATTCTACTAAGACATTGTTAGAATCCATGTGTCAAGGAGGATTTCTGGAAAAGAATGAAAATGAAGGATGGTCATTGTTTGAGGACTTAGCTGAAAAAGCCATCCAGTGGGACCCTACTCCTGAGAAATCTAGGACTAATGACCCCACTTCTTCAAAAGGAGGTATTCATTCCATTGAGGCCAACATAGCACAAGATGCTAAGTTAGCTGCTGTTATGCGTAGACTAGAGGCTCTTGAAACTAAGGAGCCAGTCTCTGTGAACCAAGTCAGCCCAACATCTTTGGCGGGCTGTACTTATTGTCAAGATAGGAACCATGTGTTCGAGGAATGTCCTGTCTTCATCGCGCACCAAAGTCTGCCCGAACATATGAGTGCGGCCTTCACAAGGCCCGCCAACGATCTGCCCACCAACAATCCATATTCGCCCACCTACAATCCCGGTTGGAGAAACCATCCCAATTTGTCATGGGGCCAAAGTAACAATGATCAAACTAGGCCCAAATTCTCCAACAATTTCCAAAATCCGCCCTATCAAAATCCTCCACCCTCTTTCCAATATTCACAAATGGAAACAAGGCTCTCCAATCTGGAAAGAAAGGTGGACACTATCGTTAAAAGCAATGACACGCTGGCTCAAGTCTTGACTAGGATAGAGATGCAAATGAATCAGCAAGAAAGGCAAAAGGGTACTCTACCTAGTCAACCATTCCCAAACCCTAGGAACTCTAGTCAAGCTCACTTGGCTGAAGAGAATCATATGAGTCAGTGCAATGCGATTCATACATTGCGGTCGGGAAAACAAGTTGATAACCAAGTATCAACACCATCAAGTTCTAAACAAGCATTCAGCTTGCCTGATCCCACTCCATCCCAACTTAATTCCAACAACACGAAAAAAGACAAGTCAGCCGAAGATATGCACAAGCCCATCGCACCCTACCCAAATAGGCTTAAAGATAAGCAATGTGCACAAATGGATAAGGTACGAGAGATTTTTAATCAAGTTAAGATCAATATACCTCTTCTTGATGCAATTCAACAAGTCCCTAAGTATGCCAAGTTTATTAAGGACATGTGCACAAAGAAGAGAAAGACTAATGTGCCCAAGAAGGTTTTTCTAGCCACTAACATTAGTGAGCTATTGTCTAACCAGATCCCTGTCAAGTATAAGGACCCTGGTTGCCCCACCATCTCTTGCACAATAGGTCAAACTGCAATTAAGCATGCACTTCTTGATTTGGGAGCAAGTATCAACTTACTCCCCTTCTCAGTTTACCAACAACTTGGGTTGGGCGAACTTAGTCCGACTAAGGTTACAATCCAATTGGCTGACCGATCCATAAAAATTCCCAAAGGAGAAATTACCGATGTGCTCGTCCAAGTTGGGGAGTTTATCTACCCAGTAGATTTTGTTGTTCTGGAGACCGAACCTGTATCCACTCTTCGGTCTCAAACTCCCGTTATCCTAGGGCGTCCGTTCCTTGCAACTGCAAATGCGATCATAAATTGTAGGAATGGATCCATGAGGTTGACTTTTGGAAACATGACTAAAGAGGTCAATGTCTTCAACCTGGAAAACCAATCTCGTAAGATTAAAGACCAAACATTTGAGGTGAACTTCATCGAGAACATTTGTGAAA
The DNA here is from genome assembly GCA_038442645.1 of Agave tequilana. Taxonomy (NCBI): domain Eukaryota; kingdom Viridiplantae; phylum Streptophyta; class Magnoliopsida; order Asparagales; family Asparagaceae; genus Agave; species Agave tequilana. Next base: position 684,128 of record JAVJIF010029680.1, on the reverse strand, counting down.
AAGAAAGTGAAAATGAGTCTCTATTTCTTGACAAGTTATTTGAGGATAAGTGCGATTTTAGTGATAAGATGACACATGTTGAGGATTATAATTTTAAAGTTCCATTTAAAAAACGAAGATTTGATCTAAGTATCTTCAAAGAGCCAAGCACTGAAATATCGCATGAGAATATAGTTCAAGAAACTCCGATTGACTTAACTTTTGAAAGTCTCTTTGAAGAAGAACTCCTATGTTTAGATACACCGATTAAGGAGATGTTGGTTAATTATTCACTTCCAGAAAAAAGTGTTGATTTAAGTTTTGAGGAGATGTACGGAACTGAGCTAGAATTTCTCGGCAAGGAAGTTCCAACTGAAAGGTGTGATGAATTTTTGAATAATGGAGGTGGACATATGATGAGGAAGAGCCTAAAGAAGATGAAACTGGGGGGAGAGAAAGTTAAAACAAAAATGTTGGTCTCCCCATTGTGCCTTATAAAGAGAACCCATTGGAATGATGGGAAACGAGCTAGAGGGATGAATCCTAAGCAGCTCTAGGTGAGAGTGATACATGTGTTGTACATATTATGGTATACTATTATTCTTTGCCTCTCTTTACATTTTTCTTCATGCATTCATGCATTTCATACATTGAGGACAATGCATGAGATAAGTGTGGGGGAGGATTTACTAACATAGAAAAAGATTAAAAAAAAAAAAAATATTTTTCTCTTTATTTGTTCTAACATTTTAAAAAAAAAAAAAAAAAAAATTGCTAATAAAAAAAAAAATGTTATAAAAAGGAAATATTTTGACTTATTTTTTGAAAGAAATCTAAGTTAGTTTTAAGGATTAGGAAAATCATGATTAGGATTTCTAAAAACTTGGTCAAAATAAATAAATTGTTTAATTTTTAGGTATAGGAGAGAAATTGAATAAATAATTAGTCTTGATTTTTACCTTAATGAAATGTGCATACCAAATGCATATCTAGGATTCTAAGACAAAGACCTTGTGCCTCATAAAAAAAAAAAAAAAAAAAAAAAAATTTCACCAATTAAGCTGATACATGTGCCTCAAGAAGCATAAGTATTCATGCCTAAAGGTGAGTAAATAAAATAAAGTCCTTAGTTTTGGGGCCTAGTTCACTCGAATTTGAGTCCGCGGGGTGTTTTCTCACTTGGTGCCCTAAAGCCAACCGGTTTGGGAGTCATCGACTTTAAGTTCGTTACATGGGTGGATTAGAAAGCCTAAGAAGACTAAGAAACATAATATATGTATTAACACATCTAATAATCAATTAGTTAGGTATGAGGGCCTCAAGAAGCCTTGATGCTTATACGAAAGAAAATTAGATGAGTTATACATGCCAAAAAAAAAAAAAATTATATTAACACATCTAATAATCAATTAGTTAGGTATTAGGGCCTCAAGAAGCCTTGATACTTACACGAAAGAAAATTAGATGAAGTTATAAAAATAATAAAGAGGCATGAGAGTCCAAGTTAAGGAATTCCTAGTAAAAACATAAGGATGCATATGACTTTTGGTAACGAAAAAGACTATATTAGAAATTCAATTTTAATTCTTACCTAAAATGGAAAACAATTAACTTTATAAAGACCAGGTTTGAAGAATGAATAAAAATGATAATCCTAAAACTTATAGACTACTTAGTCTCTTCAAATATAATTCAAATATTTTCCTTTTTATGGATTTTGTGGGTGTAATCCGCTGAAAACCCTCACGAGACAACACTCGTCCTCTAGGGTAACCTAGGGGTTTAACGGCTTGTTGCACATGCTAAGTGCAACCGTGATTCCTACGAAAGTGAGTTAGCTAGGTTAGATTTTTCTCTTTCTTTTTTGATTTTTACTCGAGGACGAGCAAAAAGATAAGTGTGGGGGTGTGATAGGTAGTGAAAAATGCATTATTGACATCATATATACCATCGCATTTGCACATTTATTCATATTATAATGCACAATTATTAATATTTCTTTATTTAATATGTGCAGGCCTCAAATTATCAATTAAATAAAGAATAAAGCTTAAAGAGCCCAAAAGCCCAAGATCCAAGCCCATGTTTGAAGCCCAGGTGAAGAAGCGCAAATACAGAAATTCAAAATGCAAATACAAGGGCTAAAAGTTGCAAATATCAGAAATTAGGGTTAGATAGACTTCTATCAAACCCTAAACACCTGCGGGATAAGGATAAAAAGCCAAGATAAAGAGGAATTTCGTGGAGAGAGGATTTGAAGAAATCTGGATTAAGAGTAACTTGATTATCAAGTTATCTCGAAAATCCAGATTTAAAGGCCAGGATCTCAATTCTAAAAGCAGGCGCCCAGAGGGACGGACCAGGAGAGGCCACGCGCCAAAGCGCGTGGCCTGATTCCACAGAACTGCCGCGGACCCGCGGCAAAAGCCGCGGATCCGCGGCAATACGATCTTATCCCTGGACCAATTTTGGTGGTGATGTTTATCCAGGACTCTGTGGTTTTCTGCCCTATAAATATCTGTGTATTCGCAACGTAAAGGGGATCCAGAGGCGATCTAGGGTTTTTCTTTAGCTTCTTTTAAATTTCTGCCAAAGTTGTAATTTTTATTCATGCTCGTTGTGGAAGAAGAAGGAGTCTTGTACTTGGAGATCTAAATCTGCAATAAAGGTTACCTTCTTTGGCACATTTAATTCTTGCTATTTTTTATTTTATTTTCTCTGTGATTATTCTCTTCGCTTTCAATCTGTGATTTCGTGTTTTCTTTCTTCTTCTTTTCTTCTAATTAAAAATAAAAGAATAAAAAAATAAATAATTATAAAAAAAAGAAAGATGAAGTCTAACTAATTCTTTGTATGGTTTGCTGATCACTTAAGCAACCCTAGGGCAAGTAGGATTTGAATTGATTGATGACTATCCATTAGAAACCCTAGGTTTAATAATTGTTTTTCTTGAAGATTAAACTGATAACTAGATCTATTAATCTAGGTTGCACATTTAAAGGACTTATCATGACTTCATGCTTAAGAACTAAGACGGCCTAAAGTTAAGATTTCTCTTTTCTTAAGCTGTACTTAGAAGTTAGGATGAAAATTGTTTAGTTTTTAATAATGTAACTTAGTTATAATCTGGTATCGTATTTTCTTGCTTGAATCAATCTTAATAACCTAGGGTAAATCACATTTATCTCAAGATGAAATTCAACATCCAAGACTTGCATAGTGGGTTGTGGTAGTAGATCAGTAAAACCATGCTTCTCAATCCATATTCTCTTCAATTCTAATCTCTTCCGTGTTTACTTGAAGCATACGAGGAATCAGCCGAAAAGCTTGCATCGCATCCTTCCCTGAGGATCACGACCCGCTCGAGCCCTTGCTACAGCGGATTCGCATTGAGAAGAATTCTGAACTCTATTTTTAATCATTTAATTTCTCAATCATATAACTCCATGAGTTTTGTCATCATCAAAAAGGGGAAGATTGTTGGCCCAAAGGCCTTCCACTCTAGTTTTGATAATGATTAACTCATATAGTTATGTTTACTAATAATCTTGTGATTTTAGTTTCAGATCATTAATCAAGATATTAGTTGGTGATTAGCTTCAATAAAGGAGTTTAGAAGCTTTCACATGGTGATTCCAGAGCCCGAACATCAAGATCATACATTGCACTCGTTGGAGTCTAGTTCGGTGAATCACGGTGTTTTGGATCGAGTCGACTTGAAGATGGAAGATCGTCAAGAAGACTTAGGTATCCTAGTTTAGTGTGTTTTAGATCCATTTGTAAAGTTTAGATAGTTGATATGCTCAAGTGCACAATGCACACACGTTTTATGTTTTGGTATTTTTGACAAATTTTTTTGGATTTATAAGACAAAAACAATGATATATTTATGTTTCATGTATATTGGACTTATGTCCATATGCAATATGCTTTAATGTGTTTAAATATCATGTTTTTGTATTTGAATAAGTTTTAGGAAAAATCAGATTTCCTATTGAAAAATCCAAGTTTGGAAAAATATAGTTTTTGGTTTTTGATAAAATTTGCAAGACACAAAAATGGTTCAAAATGTTTGATATTTGTCTTGAAATTTTTATCACATGTTTGTGTGTCAAGGTAATATGATAAAACTATTTTTATGGATTTTTAGAAGATTTTTGGGATTTTTAGAATATTTTTAAAACCATGTTTCTGACCCAGAACAGTGCCTGACAGGCCCTGTCGGTCGACCACACGGTCGACCGAACCAGGAGCCAGTCGACCGACGTGCACAGATCCGTGCACGTCGGGCTGGCACTTGGGTCGGTCGACCGGGCGGTCGACCAGACCAGAGCTCTGCTCTCTGTTTTTTCCCGATCGACCGGTCGGTCGATCGCGGGTAGCCAACGGTCAAAAATATGACCGTTGGCCGGTCGGTCGACCGCCAACCGCCAGGACTGACAAACAGTCCCAACGGCTAGTTTTTGTTGGTGGGCTATTTAAGCCCCATTTCTTTGGGATTTTGCCAAGATTTTTAGAGCAAAAATTTCCCCATTCTCTGGTTTTTAAAATAAGTTTTCTAAAGTGTTTTAAGAGCTTAAAGATTTCATTTTTATTGTTTTCAAGGTTTTGGAAATTCAAAGAAAAATAGGTTTTTGGGATATTGCTTTATTTCTTCATTTCTATCATATTGCAAGTATTTTTTCCAAGGATTTTTCTTTGATTTTTGATTTCCACTTTAGCTATATCTTCTATCCTATTCTATTAGGATCTTTATTTTGTGGAAAAGAGGAATTGTTTATGGTTGAAAGATACCACCAAGTTGTAAACCCTCATTTGTTGGTTGCTCCCTCTTTGGTAGAGGTTGAGATTGTTGGTTTGCTCCCTCTTGGTGAGGTGGAGTTGGTTTGTATTTGTATCCCTCTTCGGTAGAGGTGGATTGGGTTTGTATTGCCTCGGTGGAGGTAGTGTTGGTTGAGAGAGGAGTTCGGTACTCCCAGTTGTTGTACAAATCCTCCTCGGTGGAGGTTCTCTCGGTAGGAGTCCTCGGTGGACAAGTTAGTGGATTAAAAATCCTTCTCGGTGAAGGCAGGGACGTAGAGCTAGGGTCTCGAACCTCGGAACATATCTTTGTGTTTGCGTTTAATCCATTGACTCTATTTCTCTCTTTATTTGTGTTGTACATCACTCATTTCATTCATATCATATATTGCTTGTGTTGTGCCTTGCATTGTTTCATATTGCTTATATCTATTTGCTTGGCTTGTGTTTGTGTGCCTCACTTGTACTTAACCACGAGAGCTTCATATAGCACCTCAACCCTTATCTAGGGGAATCAAGATGAGTTAGTCCAGAGCCCTTCACGGGGAATTCGGCTACACTCGTTGGTTTTACTAAGTGTGATTGCAATTAGTTTTTAATTTTCACATTTAGTTCATTAGATTAGCCGTACACATATTCACCCCCCTCTAGGTGTACTTTCATAATATACAAGAATAAAAGAATAATAGCAGGAATAAAGAAAGGAATACCAGAATCAAAAAGAGAGAAGCTCCAGCTCCTCGCGACACGAACACTTGAACAATATAAGAAGATGTCCAAAATCCTGGACGTACGAATCCAGGGTCATCAGAAGCGACCTAATGAGTGTGTGTGTAAAAAAATGTGTTCATGCATAATAACAATATAAGCTATAATGACACGATACTGAAATAAAAGATAATAGGAAAATCAATATAAAAAACAAAGCCATGAACGATATATAACTGATATTATGATAAAAGGAAACAACTAAAGTCAAGATGTGTAACCTAGCATATGTCACTAGTCTGGTATACAATCAGATCATGTGAACAATCATATGTCTATCATAGTTATATATGTACAGTCAGGTGATTAGGTCAGTCACAATACACTATAACAGTTTATTATCATTTATTATGTCACCGAATATCAATTGCCACCTGTAATGGATGCATCTCATACTACGCCTACTACACGTGTCAATCAGGGTCCTGAATTATTGAAACTGATCGGTCGAAGACATTGTTCATGTTTTAGGTTAGTTTCGTACATACCCGGAAGCACGGCCCAATCACCTGGCGTTGAACCAGGTCTACCGCTAGGTAGTCAATAACAATAATAATGTGTCAATAAAAATGACAATATGAATAATACTGGGTGTCAGTCGTCCCCCGAAACCCTGTAGTGGAACCGTATCCCGGCTGCGCAACATGTATCCTAGGTCCACCCAAAATACAGACATTGTCTCCTTCATCAGTTTTCTCAATCCTGTTGTAATTTGTTCGATTGCTTTATTATTTAGATCAATCAATATTCATGCTATTTTGATCACTGGGACATACGGTGACAGTAATAATATCAATGATGTAACAATAATAATGTGAATAATATTACCCTATAAACGGTAGGACAATAGAACAATGTATATGTTACGGTCTGATAATATTTTCTCAGTAACTTTCAAGAATATGAATACAATAACAAGCTCGGATACTACTCAGTAGATAGTCTCATCTAAAACTGATCAATATCTCATATCTATCTGCACTAAAATACAATAGTGACTAATCCATCAACTAACAGTCTCTATACAATCATCGTGAACATCAAGTATCAATCCGTATTGAGTAATTTGGTACAATAAACCACTATCTTAATATATCAAAAATTAGTAATCATTCTCTCTAAATCAATCTACTATGATTCTCAAGTCATCGATATATACATCCTCTGAGTCACCGATATATCCAAATCTCAATAACTAAAATACTACATGTTCTGATACATATAATCAAATCATCATGCTTTAATTCGATCAAGAGTATCACACACTCCCACTCAATCAAGGTCAATCATAGGATCCCAAAGTCAAGTAACATATCAAGTACACATATTTTAAAAATTCACCAAGCCAGATCAAGTCAACCCAATCAACGTCTATTCCTCAACCCCCAAGTCAACTCCAATCCAATCGAGTCTACTGACACGTTCAAGTCCAAGATTTCATTTTATTAATAAAGGTCCCATATTTATTCAATCATCGATATCCAATCCAATCAAGATCATAACTAAGAAGTATAACATCCTCAATTAACACAGAATCTAGATCATCTCTACATCTAGTAGTCAATATTAATAAAGTCATTAATACATCAATCAAACTTATCAATGCGAGAATCTAGAAATAATAGCTCCAACAGTTCAAAAGTCAGTCTCATCACATACACTAGCTTGAAGGGTATTATATTCATACATATACATATATCGGAAAAACAGTCTATCGGTAAAGCAACATCATGTCTAACACGTCCTCAATATCCAAAAGTGTTGTAGTCAAAATAGTCACCAAACAATTCGTCCGACAAATATTATACATAAGATATGAATTTTTAACCTCAATCATGAGTCAATCATCCGCAAGATCAATATATATTTTAAGGTTTATCACAACTAGGTCAATTACAAGATCAAGTCTGGCCTATGATATATCAATACTAGGCTTAAGTCAACAGCGACTATTTACTAACATATGAAATGTTACTGATACAAGCTTATATCAATTACACAAATAAGGTGAATAATCACTAATGTCTCATGAAGTGATATAACAAGTCAAACTGGTAAAATATAATATAAAGTCACATGAAATAATACGAATAAAACAAAATAATGGTAAAGAAGAAAATGACATAAGGACAAACACTCAGATAAAATGACGCAGTTTCGGAACCGAATCGTTGTCTTGTCTTCACTGCATGAACCAGTACTGATCGATGAATCATCCCATGGGGCCGGTCTTCGAATCGCCATGGTATCGGGTCCATAACGGGTACAAGTCTGAATCTCCTGTTACCAAGCTTGGATCGCACGAACGAGTTTGAAATACTGTAACACAACCGAACACATATATATAAACATAAATACACGCTACACCGACACGTGCACACAGACACCTATGTGTACACCCACACACATACATATACCTCTATATATACATATATATACATATGCATAAACTAACAATCATGCATACATATACGTATATATGCTTATATACATACATACATCTATACGTACTTATATATACATATGTACATAATCTTACATGAATTAAAAACCCATACACATGCACACATCCATGCATAAATACATGCATACGCATGCATGCATACCACAACCACACTCACGCACATATTTATATATAATTAAACGCATTCCATACTATTACAAGTTTACCCCTACACATATAAATGCGCTAACCCTCGGGGCCACTTACGGCGTGCCGACGGAGGCTCTGACGGAGACCTCGGGGGCCGCGGAGGATGTCGACGGATAGAGGATCTTGTCGAGAAGGGCATGGGTGCGTTCGTGCTCGCCGACGGCGATCAACGACGACACACGGAGAGATGGAAGATGGCTTGGAGGAAGATATCCCATGGAGTTGCTTGGCTTGCCTTGGGGTTGTTGGGCACGGCAAGGGGAGAAGCAATGTTGTTGTGGCTTAGTGGGAGTTGAGATGCATGTGCTCGGGTACAAAGACATGGTGGCAGAGGAGGAGAGTGGGCTCGGCATGATGGAGTGGGCATTGTGGTGGGAGTGGCTGAACTCGACTTTGGGGAAGGCAGCTAGCGCACGCCGGCCTATGATGGTGGTTTGGTGAGGGCGTGGCCAGGTGAGATGCAGGTGGGTGTTGGGTTCGGCGCAAGAGGGAGAGCACAAGGAGAACGTGTTGGTTCTTGATTCTGGTGACACATCGAAGGAGGGGATGGATCGCCCAACGCGGTTGCCGCGATGGAGCAGCAAGAAACTGCAGAGAGTAGGAGCAAGGGGTTGGAGTTCGAGTGATGTGCTCGGCCACATGAGGAGAGGAGTATGGGCTATTTTTGGAGGGGAGGATGGATATGGGGCGGCTGCTGTTGATGAGGAGAGGAAAAGTTGGAGACATATTAGCGTTTAATATTTAGATTAGGAGATATTTGAGGTTTAGTTAGGATTAAGATTTGATTAGAATTTGAGTAGATTAGGATATGAGTGGATTAGGATATGATTAAATAGGATTTGAGTGGGTTTGCTATAGATAATAGGTAATGTATATGGGCATGATGGAATGGGCTAGGCTTGGAAAAAAATGATTGAGAAGTAAAGGAAATAATCATAATAATAATACCATAATTAACACTAACAATAATGATAATAATAACACTAATAAATGTGATAATGATAATAAATTAGTAATAATAATTACATATTAAATAATAATTAATACAAAATACATGTACACAAAATCAAAATATTATTATTCATTATTAAATCTTATATTTTAAACTAGAGAAATTACAAGTACCAACATGGGCCCAGGAAGGGTCTCAGGTCCCTCCCCAGGATCACATCGACCTAAAGCCACCAATCTGAATTCTTAACCCAGTTGAAGTTGCTCGGCTATTCATAGACTTTAGTCTCCAAAGCAGGGATTTACAGAAGAGCTCACTTGTTTCTTTGTTTTGGAGCTGTTGTCGACAGTTCTCTTAATCTGTCGAAAGCTGATATATGTTGTATCTGTAATATCCCTAATTAATAATATGGTATTAACATTTTTTTTAAATATTTATCTCTCTTTATTTCTTATTATTGACTAACTTGACTTTCAGATTATTATTATTAATTACTATTTTTAGTAGTAATTGTCACTATAATTGTAATACCCTGATTTCAGAATACGTATCCTTTTACGGGTTGCGACGTTTTGATCATACACATGTCATTTCATGTCTTTGACCCAAAATTTTTACATGAGACTCTACACTGGTACTAAATTCTATCCTAGAAATTTCATTATTTTTCTTTTTTAATAATTATTTAATTAAATATTTTCTCTCTCCAACTAGTTTTTCTTTTCTTTCTTCTCTAAATTCATTTCTTAAACAATTTTCTTCATTTTTAATTTTTTATTATTTTCTTAAGGGATATTTACACATAACCCCCTAACAATTACATATTTGCATTTGCATTTCTTTTTCCTTTTCTTTTCCTGTTCTTTTCTTTCTTTTTCTCCATTATTCTAGAGTCTTTCTTGGCTTCTCTAAGAAGCCAAGGCATTGGCTTCCTCCACAAGCTAGTCCCCCTCATATTAATCTCTTCTCTTACCTTCCCTAAACATAGCCGGCCACCTCCCTCTCTCCCTCCATCATTCTCTCTCTAAAAATTACCAAAAACCCCTCTAAATATTCTCCAAAAAACATAAAATCCTACCACCATCTTCTACAACCACTTCAACACCACCATGGCTTATCCACACCTTCCTTAGCTGGCCCTAATTTTTCTCCCTCCAAAAGACATTAAAATCCCACTTTCTCTCTCTAGAAAGCCTCTTTTTCTCTCTCTAAAAATACGACAAAATTATTATAACTCCATGGCTGCTCTTAAAACATCCTAACATCATCTCTAGATCCCCACACACCTCATATATTTTCCCTAATTTTCTCTCTCTAAAAACACCAAAAAGGTACTTTCTCTATCCTCTCTCTAACTTCTCTCTACATTTTCTCACTTCTCCCTCACTCCTACCATGGCCGGTTACTACAGCGGGATTCCCCTCACTTTCTCTACCTCCCAAAATTTTCTCCTATTTTTCTCTCTCCAAAACTCCTAAAAACTCACTTTCTCTCTCCTTCTTTCATTTTCTCTCTCTAGATTCCTCGCTCTCTCTCTCTCTCTCTTCTTTTGTTCAGGCCACCAGCCACCTAGGCCTTTCCCATCTGCTCTGCCACCTCCTCCTCCAATCCCACATCCAAACTCTCTTTCTCTCTCCTCTAAAACCAAAACCCTAATTTTCCCTCTCTAGATTTCTCTCTTCTTTGCATTTTCTCTCTCTAAAACACCTCTCCACAACTTCCTCCTTCCTTCTACAGTCTCTGTACAGCCACTTGGCTGCCCAATTGTACACACGTGCACACGTGCATACGTGCACGTGGTTTCGGTATTCCCTGATATTTAGGCGAGTACTCTTCCCTTATTGCATATGCGCACATATACACTTGTACACATATATTTGTACACGTGCATACATATTTCATGTTCTGAACATTTTTAAAATTTTCCTTTAATTTTTAGAAATTATCTGGGCATTTTTATGAATTTCCTGTATTTTATGAATTTCTGTATTTTTCTATGTATTTAGAAATTGAAATCACCTAGAGGGGGGGGGGGGTAAATAGGTGATGACCATATGAAATATGACAATAATGCGGAATTTAAGACAATTTAAATTATGACTACAAAGTAAACTACTTGCAAGAAGTAAGCAATAAATAATGCAAGTAATAAGGAGATAGAGTTTAGAGAAATTTGAGCAAACGCAAACACAAAGAAATATTTCCGAGGTTCGAGCCACGATCTACGTCCCCGCCTTCACACTTGAAGGATTTTCACTATTGGTGATCCCACTGGATCCTCAATACAAGGACACACTTGTCCTATTTCTCGGTGTCGCTGCAACAATTTGAAGCACACCCGCTCGCTTGAGGCCAATACCTGTACAACTTCTCAAATGAAGAAAACTTGATCACACTTGATCAAAAAGCTCACTTAGCACAATCCTATTAACCAATATGAGAGAGATGATACTTGGGATTGTGTAGTACAAAAAGACTAGAGAGAAGTAGATGATTGCTTCAAAAATGTGTCGGGAATTTTTGGCTTTGGAGAGAAAATCTTTTCTAAAAAGAAAACTAAAGTTTGCTTGAAAATATTTTATAAATCTTGTGTGAAAAATGCTGTGTCAAATCATGTTGAAGTGACCCACTATTTATAGTGGATGAAAAACTGAGTCTATAGCTCAAAAGAGTCGTTGGGGAGAGATCCCAACAAAATCTGTCAGAAAAATAGAGCTGTTGGAGTTTGTCAGACTTTCTGACAGCTACCGGTCGACCGCGTCGGCCGACCGTCAACGGTCATAAATTCGACCGTTGGAGGGGACGGTCGACCGCCGGGTCGACCGCAGCTCTGCCTAAGGGAGGAAACTCTCTTACGGTCGACCGATCCGGTCGTCCGAAACAAACAGATAGCACTGACACTGATTCTGGACGACTGGGCGGTCGACTGACGTGCACACATGCACAGCCGTGCACGTCGGTCGATAAGGTCGGTCGACCGGACTCTGTCAGTCTGTTTTCTAGAGTCTGCAAAAGGAAAAGGAAATTTTTGGTTGAAATATTTTTGGTTAAGGGTTTATAAAATAGGATTCTAGGACTTGTAAAAATTAGTGTGTGATCATAGATCAACACCCAAAAGTATTTGAACTCTATTTTGATGAAAATCCTTTTTGGTGAAATGAAACACTTGGTTTCTAAAATAGATTTTTCCAAAACATGGTTTTTCCAAAAACTAACTTATAAGTTTTGTTATGAAAATTGTTTTAAAGCCATGAAGCAATACTAAGTGTGTGTGAGTGATAATCCCAAGTATTCTACCTCTATCATCTAGGTTTTGACAAAATATCTAAAAATGAAAAGTAAATTATAAATCTTGAATCTTTCTTTTATGTTTGATCCCGAAGCTTTTCTACCGTGCAAGGCTTGGGAATCTAAATCTTTAGCGGCATCCAAATTGTGAGTCTTGATGTGGAGCCGTCAAATCAACTTGTTTTAAACCTGAAACTCTTTAAAACAAGATTGTTAAAAACATAACTAAATATGTTTTGTTATCATCAAAATATCGGGCTAATGGCCTTTGGGCCAACAATCTCCCCCTTTTTGATGATGACAAAAAATATATAGTTATCACAAATATTTTGGGTGGAGACTTCAAGTGAAGCTCCCCCTCAACACATGCATATCTCAAAGTAGCACAAATAGTATATAGAAATGAAACACATGTCAATCAACCATACACATATGCAATGGATATCACAAAAACATAAAAGAGTAACGCATCTCATAAATAACGCATGTTCATACAAAACATATAAACATAATCTCACATGTCCACACAAAAACATAAAACATAGTACTAAAACAAAAATACATGTCCAGCAACCCAAAATACAAAATAAGCCCAAGGAGTTTCTCATGAATATCTCTCCCCCTTTTTGACATCATCAAAGAAGGGGAAAACACTAAATCACTCCTCATCCTCAGAATCGTCTTCCTCAGACGATTCGTCCTCATCTCCTGCAGCCATCTCCTCATCACCACCATCATCATCATCTGAAACCTCCTCCTCTGGATCGATCGTTGCAATACCTGGCTGTGGTGTTGGAGGAGCAGAAGGGCCCTAGCTGGAAATGGAGGGCCAGAGGAAGGAAGCGACGGGGCATATGCCGTCGGGTCTGGAGCTCGCGTGTCGTACTTCACGTAGAGTGCACTAAATTGCGAATCCAAGTATCGCATGGAATCAGCAAAGTAGCACATGTCGTTGCGAAGTCCCTGATAGCGAGTGTCCATCTCCTCGCGATGTGCCACAAACTCCGCAGAAAGCTGGGTGTGGCGCTGCTGGATCTCAGCGGACACCAAAGAAAGATGCTCCTGGAACTGAGCTCGTAGCTCAGAAGAAATGAAAGCCTGGAGGTCTGAGGGAATAGATGACCCTGGAGCAGAAGAAGATCCTGGAATAGAAGAGGAGACCCTGGAACAAAAGTAGGAGGAATAGGAGGCTGCTCGGGAGCAGGATGACGCATCCCAGCTTGCATCCTCTTCAACAGAGTGCTGTTCAGGTTTACAGAAGGGTCTGAGGGTCTTATAGAGGACAAGTCAAATCAAGTTGTTTTAGGAGATAGGTGATAAGCATCCCATAAGGCAATTGCCTAGTGGGGACAAAAACATGATCTGAAGTCATGTGAGAAATGATGAACCTGACAAAGTTTATCTTAATGCCTTTCAGAAGGCAATAGACAATTAAGGGCACATGTCCTCTAGCGTGACTATATTCACCAGATTTGGGCAGAATGTTATAAAATACAAACTTAGTGAGAACTTGAGCAGTGAGAGTGAAGTATTTCACTTTCTCATTTCTCACTAAGCCGGGGTTGTCATCCCCGTGAAGCAAGGTGGACGCGGTGAGTTCAGACTCACCGACCGGATACTCAAAGTCATGCAGGTCAAAGGAATAGACATCAGCTCCCGTACAGGAGAGATGCAGAAGGTCAGCAAATTCTTAGAGAGAGATATCAATGTCTCTCCCAAGTACCCTAGACCTGACCCTATTACCCTCATAGGCCAAATTGGTGCAAAAATATGAAACAAGTGAGGTGTAAACGGGTTCCCTAATGGACATGAATTGGTCCAGAGAATTGTTCCTCAAAATCTGTGGTATATTGAGATGTTCAAAATCTCGGAGAACCACACATCTCCCAGAAATTATAGTCCTCTCTGAAAGAAGAAGATATCGATTTTCCACTTGAGAGGAAACAAACGGAGATTTGGTTTTGATAGAGGAATAAGGGGCTATGGATTTTCCCTTCTCGGTTCTAGATCTCTTAGGCATATTAAAGGTAAAAGATGGATCTAGGTCAAAAATTCAAGGAAAAAGCTTGATCTAAACTAGATGAAAGACAAGATCTAGATAGATAACTAGAATAGATGCAAAATCTAAGAAAAATATGATTTTTACCTTGAAGATTGAAGATCAAGAGGCCAAAAATCCGAAATTTCTTGAAAGTATACGTAGATTAGGGCCTGAAAGTGAAGATCCAGAATAATTTTGAAGGATTTAGGGTTGGATTTGAGTTGGATTGAGATGGAAAAGGTTGGTTAGGGTTTTTGAGAAAGAAACTTGGAGAAGTCGGCGGAGGTGAGAGTGAGGAAATGAGAGATGATTGGTCGCTAATGTTGCATATTTAGTGTCATATTTTCATACTTATTATAGAATAAAAGCTGCATTTGTCTAATTAATTGTTTAATTTATTTGCAGGCCCAATCCTTAAGGAGATGAAGAGAAATGAGCCCAAAAGCCCACCAAAATTCTGAATTAAATCAGAATTAATTCGAGCTCACTAAATCAGGACAAAATCAAGAGGTTAAAAATCGGTTGAGAAGAATTCTCTCAGAATCGATCGGTTAAAGCCAAGAATCCAAGGCCATTTCGTCACACTCCGGGACTCAAACTGAAAATCCAACAAAGGATAAAGTCAGAAGGAAACACCAGAACGACCCACCAACAGGGTGTGGCCATCTGGCCACACCCTGGCCGCGGAAACGCGACAAAAGCCGCGGATCCGCGGCTTGGTTGGGGAGTTAGGGGGAGCGTTTGCTCCCCCGATCTCCCCGGGATCCTGCACACTGGGATTTTTGCCTATAAAAGACCAGTCTTTGCGCTGAAAATGGACGACCATGCAGAGATAGGATTTTAGACTATTCTTCCATTTCTAGTTTTTGTTTTTCTTTTTCATGTAATTTTAGTTTTAACTTATGTAAATCAGAGGAGATCAGACTTTCATCGAAGAACAAGAATGAAGCTTGAGCTGAAGTGACACCGGTGTAAGACTTATTTCTTTTCTTTGATTGTTATAAAATCGAATCGATGTTCTTTCTGTGTATGTACTTCTTTTTAGTCTTCTTCTTTTTCTTTTCTATTTTACTTTTCTTTTTAGTACAATTGTTTTCCAAGTGAGTCTAAAAGCATCGAAAGAGCCTTGCCTTTACGAGTGCCACCGATAGCTCATGACGATGGAATGGAGTCTCTCTCTGTATCATTTCATTCTTGAAGTTGTCTTGATGATGTAATGTGAAAGAGACCAATACTCAAATCTTATGGGCTATGCGCTGAATGCCTTCACTTCAAGGTAACATCGTCGCTGAAGACTCAAGGTAAGCTTTTGGTGAAAAGAAGGTAAGCAATTATTTTTGTTTCTTTTCTTTTATTTCTGTAAATTAAATCACCAACAATACCTCTTCCAAATCATTCTTTCCCCTTCATTTGTAAATAGTCATTCTCCATTTCTCTCCACCTTCTTCATCTCTCAATTTCTTCTAACTTTAACATAATTCTTTTTCCTTTTTATTTACTTAAAAACAGAGAAGAACTCTCGTTTGGTTTTTATAAAGATTTCAATACAAAGAACGTAAACGCTTCTATCGCAAAACCCTCCTTGTGGATCACGACCCGCATAGCCACTTGCTATACTTGCAAAAAGAAAGAGCTCTCAGTCAGAAGAGTTTGAGAGAGGAGCTCTCACAGGGCCGATTCCCCCTCATGGTGGAAGCTGCCCTGGCTCTTCTTTTTTGCGCGAGGCCTCTTCTTGGTTTGATCTCTGTCTTGAGGGCTGTTGTGATAGCCTGCTTACCTTTTTGATATCTTCTTCTTCTTCCCCATGATGCCTACTACCAGATCTCGGTCTGGGCAGCCTAGGGATCATGTTGGGAGGTTCAGCAAAGGGGGATCTATGCTGGGAGCGTCGGATCCTGTCCTGGATGTGCCGCAGCTGGCGGTGGCAGTACCGATTGCTGCTGCGACTGTGAACATGGATCAGCAGGATTCTGCCGAAGATGATGAGGTTAGTAGGTGCGATTCGGAGGGTAGTTGCTTTGATTCGTCATCTCCTAATTCTGATTTTGATAATGAGGAAGTTGGGAAGTCGGTGGAGCAGCAGGGGCTGTGCTCCACTCAGTTAGAGAAAGTTGAGGATTTGGTGGCACAACAGGTGTTTGATGATTTGCCCCACTCAGACCCGGCTGTTGCTGGGGTTAATCTGGGTGGTGATTCCTCTGCTAGGGTCTTGGAGAAGGATGTGGGGAGTGGGTTAAGGCCCCATGGGTGAATCTTTTTAAAGATAATCGCAATGTGGGTAATGGGTACAAGTAGGAAGAGGTTGTAGTTGAAGGGGACCTCGTTCAGCTTGATGAAGAGGATGTTGATCCGGTTGATGAGGCCGTGGGGATATGTTTGGTGGGTCTATTTTCTGGAAAATTCCCAGGTGCGGGGGCTGTCCAGAGACTATGGGAAGGATGGAAAGTGAAAGGTAAACATTGGATCCATCGGTCGGGATGGATTCTGTTTGAATTTCGATCCGAGGAAGATAGGTTGAAGGTTTTGAAGGGCGGTCCATACTTCGTTTACGGGAGCAATTTAATGCTGAAAATCTTGCCACGATGCTTCAGATTTGGGAGTGAAGTGGTGACTACTGTTCCAGCTTGGATTCAGTTGCCAGACCTTCCGCTTGATTGTTGGAATGACATGGCCTTGAGTAAGATTGTGTCTAAGGTTGGGATTCCTATCGCTACGGATCATCTGACCCGGATTATTGAGAGAATCTCTTTCGCGCGTGTGTTGGTGGAGGTAGATGTTTCGAAGGAGCTTGTAACTTCGGTGGAAGTGAAACTGCCAACGGGGGTAGTTTATGATATGTTGGTGGTGTTTGAGTCTACACCAATTTTCTGTAAGAAATGCAAGACATTTAGCCATGGTGAAGCAGGGTGCAACAAAGAATCTGGGGGGAGGACTTACCCACTTTTTGTGCCTAAGAGGAAGACTCAGCCTGATGGGGTCCGGGCTGCTAGCCGGCCTGTCCATTCTGTGCCTATGGCAAAGGGGGTCCAGCCTGCTGCTGGCCGGCTTGCCTCTTCAGTGCCTCTGGCAATGGAAGTCCAGCCTGCTGTCCAGCATCAGGTGGCGCCAGCTGAGGTGGCAGCACCTACCACTACTCTGATTCTGTAACGCCCCGATCCCAATGATACGGGAACGTCACTGCAACGCATATACGTAGGTCAGATGGTGCCCCCACGTATATACGCTAAGCATAAGTACAACAAGTATCAGAGTACAACACACACAGCGTGATATAATCATATGCCAACATACAAAATATAAGCACAAAGTTATACAAGTTATGATAAACAAAATCACTTTACAAGTGTCCTTTATCACAACCCAAGTCCAAAAAGAACGATATACAATCCAAAATACAAAAGTGCTCACGTAAGGATGGAGATCCGTGAACCAAAAAGCAAAGTCGGGCACGATAGATCTAGAGCTGGACAGCCTGCTCCCCTGGGTAAGCCAAGTCCTCTGTGGAAGGCTCCACGTCGTCCCAAGCCTCAGAATCTGAATATGCAAATCCAAAGGGTCAAGACATAATACAACAAATAAAAGATAGCCAAGTGGCGAGGGTCACGAATAGAGATAATGAAATAGTACTAAGTAACAATGCATGACAAGAGATGTAAACTAAGAAAGATAAAGTCATATGCAATAAATCTACAAATAATGCCTTATTATTATTACTTGTCTTACTGTGATATCTAGCTATGTGACCCAGCGTCCCAGAGCACATAGATCCATATCCTAGTGAAACAAGGTGGTTATTGGAAACAGCGGTTGTATCGACGAACTATGTTTACAGTGGGTCCCGTGCATGCCCGGGACCACGGCCCAGTATTGTTCCGTTGCTTGAAGACGGAACCTGCCGCTAGGCTAACAGGAAAGTCATGACAGTAAACAGGAAAGGGAGGAAGCACTCCCCTCGGCCCCCTGGAGTACCGCAGGTAAGACCGGAAACATGGTGCACATCCTAATACCACTGTAAACACGAACACTTATCGATATTCCGCATATTTCCCCCTGACCCAGTGTATGTTGGTGTATTTTATACAAATGTCGGATATATCATGCTTGGTGTTTTGGGGATAGCATGAATAGGTGGTGATACTTCACATTTAACAAGTTATGGAATGGTAATATGTAGCAGGAGTCATGAAGCATGATAAAGCAAGATCCATCAGTTAACAAGTCATGCAGTACAGGTATGATGTATAAAACAAGTCTATTACAGTATACATATATCATGGAGAAATCAGAATTAAAAAGAAAAAGGGGTCTGAAATCTGTCCCAGGATTTGGCCTGGCGGTCGACCTCCGGTCGACTGCCGGTCGACTGGGAAAATTAACTGGCGGTCGAGTCCCGGTCGACTGCCGGTCGACCGGGCAGGAGCCGTGAGCTCCAGGTTTTGGCCGGTCGTCTTCCGGTCGACTGGCCCACACCTAAATCCTAAGTCGGTCGAGTCAGCGGTCGACTGCCAGTCGACCGCCAGCTCAAAATCGTGCATGTTGTGCACATCGGTAGAGTGATCGGTCGACTGCCGGTCGACCGATCCTCTGAAATTCTCTGCTGTTAAGACAGAAATCAGAATTCCATATGGGTTGTTCTAACAGTCAAAAGTTGGGATTTTTACAGCATTAGAGGGCCTGATTTATCAATACAAATACATCAGGACAAGGCCTAGTCTTGGTGATTAACACAATTACATGGAAAGGTTAGATTTGAACTTAGATGACCTAAAAATTAGATTTTTATGTTATCAACATACATGGATCTCTACCCTAAACAAGGAGAGTTGGTAATTTAGGTCTTGGTGAGTAAGAACTCACCTGGATGGGTTGGATCAGAGTCTTGATTCAAGGATTGAGGTGGTGAGGGCTTCAATCCACACTTTGATGAAGCTAGGGTTGAAGAATCTCCACTTGGTGTTGCCTTGATGAAGTAGTGGTTGAATCTCTTGTGATCTTGAGGTGGAAGTGAAGGGATTGGGTGCTTGGAGTTAGGGTTTGGTTGAAGATGAAGGAGATGGGAATTTGGAGGAGATTTCTTCTCTTGATGAAGAAATGAGAAGAAAAGGGGAGATTTGCAAATGAGTGGAATTTATATGTTTGTGATTTATGTAAAGGGAGTGGAATTATGATGGAAGTGGAGGGCTTCCTTGCAAATGTGTGTGGGTGAGGTGTCCCCTCTCTTGCCACTTGGCCGGCTGTGGGTGAGAGAGAGAGTGAGTGGGGGTAGGTGAATTGGTGAGTGGGAAATGAGGTGGAAATGAAGTGGAAAAGAGATTTTGCAAATTTTGGAAAAATGCCCGAAATTCAAGTATTTCAGAATGGTCTGGAAATTTTACTAAAAATCAAGAAAAATATTTGAAGACCAATGGTGAAATTCGTTTGAAGAAATACTGTATAGATTTTTAATTAAAAATCCCGGAATCAGTTATTTACCGACACCGAAAGAATTTTCATAAATTTATAAAAATCTCAGAAAAAGAGTATAAGTAGGAAATATGATTCTAAGCAATAAAGTCTAAAGGACTTTCTAGAAATTCCTAACAGTTTGGAAGATAAAAATTCGGAAATCGGTCAGCGGCACTGGCCGACACCGGTTTTGAAGAAATCCATTTTAATTCCAGAAAATTCCAGAAAATCACATAAAATCTAAAATATTGGAAAATGATATTTGAAATTAAAATCGGTCAAATACGGAAGGTAAATCGGAAAATACGGTCAAAGGACAGAATACGTAACTAGGCACGTATTCCGGGAAAGGGGTATTACAATCTACCCACCTTACAAAAATTTCGTCCTCGAAATTTCATAAGGTGAAAGATAACAGGAAGAGCAATAGATAGATATGGATACAAGGAAAGATAACGGTAGAGAAGAGTAGAAGGAAAAGAATCTTACCCAATCAAGATGAGAAGAGTTGAGGATAACGCTCCCGGATAACGTCCTCTCGCTCCCAAGTGGCCTCTCCTGGCGCATGCCTGTTCCAAGACACCAATACCAATGGAATAGCTCTGTTCTTCAGTGTCTTGACACTTCTATCCAGAATGGCCAACGGCTGCTCTTGGTATGATAAATCAGGTTGTAACTCCAGCTCAGAATGATTCAGAATATGGCTGTCATCCCTGACATACTTCCTCAACTGAGACACGTGGAAGACATTATGCACCCCGTCCAAAGATGGCGGTAATGCCAATCTATAGGACACATCTCCCACACGATCCAGGATCTCGAACGGGCCAATATACCTCGGACTTAACTTCCCACGAGTACCGAACCGGATAACTCCCCTGGTAGGTGATATCTTCAAGAACACATGATCTCCGGTCTGGAACTCCAATGGCCTCCTCCGAGTGTCTGCCCAACTCTTCTGCCTACTCTGAGCAGCCCTGAGATGCTCTCTGATAACCCTGACCTTCTCTGTCGTCTGCATCAGGATCTCAGGTCCCAAGAGACTCCTCTCACCGACTTCGTCCCAACAAATCGGTGATCTGCACTTCCTACCATACAGTGCCTCAAAGGGTGCCATCTTAATACTTGCCTGGTAGCTGTTGTTATATGAAAACTCAGCCAAGTGCAGATGGTCCTCCCAAGATCCTCCGAAGTCCAACATGCAAGCCCTCAACATATCTTCAAGGATCTGGATGGTCCTCTCAGATTGTCCGTCTGTCTGCGGATGATAGGAAGTACTGAACTTCAGACGAGTTCCCAGACTTGCTTGGAGACTCTCCCAGAAATGAGATCTGAATCTGGTGTCTCTATCTGATACAATACTCACAGGAACTCCATGCAGACGAACCACCTCCTTCATATACTTATCTGCCAGAACCTCTGTCGACTGACCCACCCTGAATGGTATGAAGTGAGCTGACTTGGTGAGGCGATCAACGATTACCCACACCGCATTATTACCCCTGGGACTCCGAGGCAATGCCGTCACGAAGTCCATGGTGATGTGCTCCCACTTCCACTCGGGTATCGGCAAAGGTTGAAGAAGTCCAGCTGATCTCTGATGCTCAATCTTAATCTGCTGGCAAACCAAGCACCTGGCAACAAACTGGGCTATCTCTCTCTTCATGGCATTCCACCAGAAGTGCTTCTTCAGGTCCTGATACATCTTGTTTCCTCCCGGATGTATAGAATAAGCTGAACTGTGAGCTTCCTCCAAAATCTTCTGTCTGACTTCTCCCTGGGGAACACAAAGTCTATCCCCAAAATACAATGCACCATCTGGATGGATACAGATATCAGTCCTCAAACCAGCCTCCACCTGAGCTCTGAATGTCTGCAATCTGGGGTCCTCTTTCTGAGCTTCCTTGATCTCCTCTATTAATGATGACTGGATCTGTAAAGTCATGAGCTGCCCGGCCTTATCACCTCTCTGCACCAACATCAAATCCAATCTGATGAACTCCTGGATCAACTCTCTCTGCTGAGTAAGGTGAACTAGCACTCTGTTCTCTGGCATTCTGCTCAGTGCATCTGGAACGGTATTGACTTTGCCTGGATGATATTGCAAGTCAATATCGTAGTCCGCCATAAGCTCCAACCACCTCCTCTGCCTCATATTTAACTCCTTCTGTGAGAATATATACTTGAGGCTCTTGTGGTCTGTGTAAATCAACACTTTGCCTCCCAGGAGGTAGTGCCTCCAAATCTTCAATGCAAATATCACAGCCGCCAACTCCAAGTCATGAGTTGGGTAATTCCTCTCATGAGGCTTCAATTGCCTAGACGCATATGCTATAACATGATCATGTTGCATAAGCACACACCCCAGGCCTTTACCCGATGCATCACAGAAAATGATCATCCCTCCTCTTCCTGAAGGGGTCCTCAAGATTGGAGCTGATATAAGCCTCTGCTTCAACTGCTCAAATGCTGCATCACATTCTCCTGTCCATATGTATCTCTCCCCTTTCCTGGTGAGCCTGGTCAACGGAGCTGCAAGTCTAGAGAAATCCTGGACAAAGCGCCTGTAATATCCGGCTAGTCCAAGAAAGCTCTTTATCTCAGTCACCGTCTTCGGAACTGGCCAATCCTTCACTGCCTGGACTTTACTAGGATCAACTGAAATTCCTTCTGCTGAAACTATGTGTCCAAGGAAAGCTATGCTGTCCAACCAGAATTCACACTTGCTCCTTTTGGCATGAAGCTGCTCCTGCTGAAGAGTCTGCAACACCATCCTCAAGTGCTCTGCATGCTCCTTCTCATTCCTTGAATAGATCAAGATGTCATCTATGAATACAACCACAAACTGATCTAGGTAAGGAGAGAACACTCGATTCATCAAGTCCATGAAGACTGCAGGGGCATTTGTGACTCCGAAAGGCATAACTAGAAACTCATAGTGGCCATATCGGGTCCTGAATGTCGTCTTCGGAACATCCTCCTTCTTCACCCTCAGCTGATGGTAACCCGACTGTAAATCTAACTTAGAAAATACACGGGCTCCATGAAGCTGATCAAACAAGTCATCAATCCTGGGCAAGGGATACTTGTTCTTGATGGTGACCTTGTTCAACTCCCTATAATCAATACAAAGCCTCATACCACCATCCTTCTTATTCGCCAAGAGTACGGGAGCTCCCCATGGTGAAGTGCTCGGCCGAATCAATCCCTTGTCCGAATACTCCTGCAGTTGCTTCTTCAGGATCTCCAACTCCGTCGGTGCCATCCTGTATGGAGCCTTAGATATAGGAGCTGTCCCTGGAATTGTATCAATGGAGAACTCCACTATCCTCTCCGGTGGAAGCCCTAAAATCTCAGCAAAGACCTCTGGAAATTCATCCCACACTGGCACTCCCTTCTGAACCTCCGAAGTGGTCATCTGAATCTTCTTCTTAGCAGGCTTCACCTCCCCACTAAACTGGAACTCCGGTTGATGAGGGATTCTGAAATTGATCTTCCTCCCTCTACAGTCGATCACTGCATAGTACTGACTGAGCCAGGTCATGCCTAAGATTACGTCGTACCCTTTGGTGTCTAGTACGAGCATATCTATGGCCAAGATCTTCCCACAAAGTTCCACTGGACAGTCAGCACAAACTCTAGAAGATATAACTACCCCATTCCCTGTACTTATCTCCCACTTGTGGTCTAAAGCCTTAACAGGAATATAATGTAAAGCCACAAAATGATCGGAGATATAACAGTGGGATGCACCAGAATCGAAGAGAGCGAGAACAGGTATAGAATGAACTCTGATGTTACCTGTAATCACCTCCTCTGAAGCCTCAGCCTCCACTGCTGTCAGGTTGTAGGCCTGACCTCTGCCACGTCCTGCTGCTGTCCGGGCTCCTCTCTGCACTGGGCGAGCAACATGTGGTGGAGGAAGGGGAAGAGCTCTCCTCATCACTGGTCCCTGGTTCCTCTGTCCAACTGGCCCTGGTAGTACCCTCTGTCCATACTGCTCTTGAGGTGCCGGCAAGGTTTGGTTAGCAAACCCCATTCTCCTGTGAGGACAGGTCTCTACGGCATGGTCTCGTGCTCCACACACCAAACACCATCCGTTTGCCCTCCGGCAATTCTGCTGGGAGTGTCCTGGCTTCTGGCAGAAATTGCAGATAAGGCCTGGTCGAGCCACCTGGTAAGGAACTGCCCTGAATGGTTGCCTGGCCTGAACCTTCGCTGCCCTGGACGGTCCTCCTCTGCCCACCGGTACAAACGGCCTCTTCATGGCCTGGTTTTCCTGCTTCTTCTGAAACCCACGCTCCACCTCTCGAGCGATGGTGAGAACCTCAGCATAGGTCTTCAGCTGCTGGGGCATCAGAAACATCTGGATCTCCATCTGTAAACCCTGCTGAAACCTACTTGTCCTCTTCTCTTCATCTGACACCATGTAAGGGGCAAAGCGACTCAGCCTGAGGAATTCTGCAGCATACTCATCCACGGATCTGCTCCCCTGTTGAAGCCTGATGAACTGCTCCTCCATGTCCTTCTGAGCAGTGGCGGGAAAGAACCTGCTATAAAAGCTCTTGGAGAACGTGTCCCAAGAGATAGGCTTCTTCAAGCGAGCCTCCTCTGCAAGCCACCAAGTCCTGGCTATGTCCTTCAGCTGTATGTTTGCAACCTCCACTTGGCTCTCCTTAGGCACCCTGGCGGCGTTCAGCAGATCGGTGGTGTCTGTCAACCACTGTTCAGCCTCCAATGGTCTTTCGACTCCCGTGAAGACGGCCGGTTGCAGCCGCCGGAAGTCTGACACGTTCCCAGGCCTTTGCTCCTTCGGAGCTGCCAACTCCTGTCTGAGGAGCTCAGTCTGCTGCTGCTGATTCTCCATCTGCTGTTGCTGGTTTCCCAGCATAGTCTGAATGATCCTCAGGACATCAGCACCCTCTCCTCCTACGGGTCCATCCGGTACTTGCCCGATGTTGTTGCGACCCGAACGTCTCTCCATACCGAAAGGGATAAGATCTGGAATTGGAAACAAGGGAAAGGAGTTTAGGATACGAGGGAATGAGTCAAGGACGGAATCAAGAAGGACTAGATAACTTTGTACATTTTAGTTGGCATTAGCAAATCACTAGAATTTGCCACTTGATTGTACTTTTAGGTCTGAGAGCCTAGGCTCTGATACCAACCTGTAACGCCCCGATCCCAATGATACGGGAATGTCACTGCAACGCATATACGTAGGTCAGATGGTGCCCCCACGTATATACGCTAAGCATAAGTACAACAAGTATCAGAGTACAACACACACAGCGTGATATAATCATATGCCAACATACAAAATATAAGCACAAAGTTATACAAGTTATGATAAACAAAATCACTTTACAAGTGTCCTTTATCACAACCCAAGTCCAAAAAGAACGATATACAATCCAAGATACAAAAGTGCTCACGTAAGGATGGAGATCCGTGAACCAAAAAGCAAAGTCGGGCACGATAGATCTAGAGCTGGACAGCCTGCTCCCCTAGGTAAGCCAAGTCCTCTGTGGAAGGCTCCACGTCGTCCCAAGCCTCAGAATCTGAATATGCAAATCCAAAGGATCAAGACATAATACAACAAATAAAAGATAGCCAAGTGGCGAGGGTCACGAATAGAGATAATGAAATAGTACTAAGTAACAATGCATGACAAGAGATGTAAACTAAGAAAGATAAAGTCATATGCAATAAATCTACAAATAATGCCTTATTATTATTACTTGTCTTACTGTGATATCTAGCTATGTGACCCAGCGTCCCAGAGCACATAGATCCATATCCTAGTGAAACAAGGTGGTTATTGGAAACAGCGGTTGTATCGACGAACTATGTTTACAGTGGGTCCCGTGCATGCCCGGGACCACGGCCCAGTATTGTTCCGTTGCTTGAAGACGGAACCTGCCGCTAGGCTAACAGGAAAGTCATGACAGTAAACAGGAAAGGGAGGAAGCACTCCCCTCGGCCCCCTGGAGTACCGCAGGTAAGACCGGAAACATGGTGCACATCCTAATACCACTGTAAACACGAACACTTATCGATATTCCGCATATTTCCCCCTGACCCAGTGTATGTTGGTGTATTTTATACAAATGTCGGATATATCATGCTTGGTGTTTTGGGGATAGCATGAATAGGTGGTGATACTTCACATTTAACAAGTTATGGAATGGTAATATGTAGCAGGAGTCATGAAGCATGATAAAGCAAGATCCATCAGTTAACAAGTCATGCAGTACAGGTATGATGTATAAAACAAGTCTATTACAGTATACATATATCATGGAGAAATCAGAATTAAAAAGAAAAAGGGGTCTGAAATCTGTCCCAGGATTTGGCCTGGCGGTCGACCTCCGGTCGACTGCCGGTCGACTGGGAAAATTAACTGGCGGTCGAGTCCCGGTCGACTGCCGGTCGACCGGGCAGGAGCCGTGAGCTCCAGGTTTTGGCCGGTCGTCTTCCGGTCGACTGGCCCACACCTAAATCCTAAGTCGGTCGAGTCAGCGGTCGACTGCCAGTCGACCGCCAGCTCAAAATCGTGCATGTTGTGCACATCGGTAGAGTGATCGGTCGACTGCCGGTCGACCGATCCTCTGAAATTCTCTGCTGTTAAGACAGAAATCAGAATTCCATATGGGTTGTTCTAACAGTCAAAAGTTGGGATTTTTACAGCATTAGAGGGCCTGATTTATCAATACAAATACATCAGGACAAGGCCTAGTCTTGGTGATTAACACAATTACATGGAAAGGTTAGATTTGAACTTAGATGACCTAAAAATTAGATTTTTATGTTATCAACATACATGGATCTCTACCCTAAACAAGGAGAGTTGGTAATTTAGGTCTTGGTGAGTAAGAACTCACCTGGATGGGTTGGATCAGAGTCTTGATTCAAGGATTGAGGTGGTGAGGGCTTCAATCCACACTTTGATGAAGCTAGGGTTGAAGAATCTCCACTTGGTGTTGCCTTGATGAAGTAGTGGTTGAATCTCTTGTGATCTTGAGGTGGAAGTGAAGGGATTGGGTGCTTGGAGTTAGGGTTTGGTTGAAGATGAAGGAGATGGGAATTTGGAGGAGATTTCTTCTCTTGATGAAGAAATGAGAAGAAAAGGGGAGATTTGCAAATGAGTGGAATTTATATGTTTGTGATTTATGTAAAGGGAGTGGAATTATGATGGAAGTGGAGGGCTTCCTTGCAAATGTGTGTGGGTGAGGTGTCCCCTCTCTTGCCACTTGGCCGGCTGTGGGTGAGAGAGAGAGTGAGTGGGGGTAGGTGAATTGGTGAGTGGGAAATGAGGTGGAAATGAAGTGGAAAAGAGATTTTGCAAATTTTGGAAAAATGCCCGAAATTCAAGTATTTCAGAATGGTCTGGAAATTTTACTAAAAATCAAGAAAAATATTTGAAGACCAATGGTGAAATTCGTTTGAAGAAATACTGTATAGATTTTTAATTAAAAATCCCGGAATCAGTTATTTACCGACACCGAAAGAATTTTCATAAATTTATAAAAATCTCAGAAAAAGAGTATAAGTAGGAAATATGATTCTAAGCAATAAAGTCTAAAGGACTTTCTAGAAATTCCTAACAGTTTGGAAGATAAAAATTCGGAAATCGGTCAGCGGCACTGGCCGACACCGGTTTTGAAGAAATCCATTTTAATTCCAGAAAATTCCAGAAAATCACATAAAATCTAAAATATTGGAAAATGATATTTGAAATTAAAATCGGTCAAATACGGAAGGTAAATCGGAAAATACGGTCAAAGGACAGAATACGTAACTAGGCACGTATTCCGGGAAAGGGGTATTACAGATTCACCAAGCGGAGGGTCTGGCTGGTTGCTCTGTGGGTGTGGCTGCATCTGGTAGTAAGGAGAAGCAGATTGGGCAGCCTGTCCCTAGAGTGGCTGTCCCGGCCGCTGCTGCTCTGTCTGCCCCCGGTGGAATGGCTCCGGAGGGCCAGAAGGGGACTGTTTTGCAGCCAGCTAGGGCTGTTTTGGTGGCTGAACAGTCAGATTCTAAGATGTGCCCAACGGAGGGGCGGGAAACTAGTGATGTGGGTTGGACTAGAATTGGTAAAAAGGGGAAGAATATGAAGATGTCTGGACAGCCAGGTGAGGCTGCTGTCCAGCGACAGCCTGAGGGTGAGGGAGTGCAGTTGGAGCCAGTGGAGGGAGGGTCTTCAAGGAAGGCTCCCCTCCCATATGTATCTAGGAGGAAAAGGAAGGGGAAAGGCCAGTATATTCCCTGAGGATGGACCTAGTCGACCTGGGGTGAGCCAAGTCGACTTCTTGGTTAGTCCTAGTCGACTATCTATGTTGCAGGGGGCTATGCGACTGCCAGGGATACTTTCTTGTCTACCAGACTTCTCTGGGGGGATGGGATTGGGAGTATGGTGTGATCCTCATGTTGGCATCACAGGGTAGGTTCTTTTTGATGTAGCTATTGTTTGTGCTGTTATGCTTGGCTGCTTGCAGCATTGTTACTTTTTGTTTGTGATGGGTGGCATCACAGGGTAGGGTTTTGATGTAGCTCTTGTTTGGACTGCTGAAAGGCTTTTTGTAGATACCTTTTTGGGAAATATAATTTACATTTACATTCTCCAAAAAAAAAGAATTGAGCACTTGCACATTTCTCTTTTTAAGTTCTGAAATTTCGTATTTTTTGTGTGTGCAGGTTTTGCATCAATCAAATTTTGGCGCCGTTGCCGGGGAGGGTAACGTTTTTTTTGAAATCTGAATTTTTTTGAAATTTTTTTTAGAACTAAAACGAACTTTCTTCTCTGTTGCAGGTTTAGGGCAAGCAAAGCAGGAAATCAAAATTGCAGTAACATACAAGTGGCCTTGGGCCTCTTCTCTAGAAAGAAGAGACCAAGTACCCTCTGATTTGCCACATTTCCACGACAAAAGCCGCGGATCCGCGGCAAGGAAGAGTTGACTACTAACAGGTTTTTCCAGGGCTGCTTGGTTTGCAAAAATTCTAGTTTGCTGCAACTTTATTTCTTATATGCCAAAATCCTGCTAATAATCAACAGTAAAACGTTTGTTGCAAAAGTTAAAAATTGATTAGACGTTTGCATTTTAGGCACGTGTCTTTTCAATTCATTTATTTTTACTGTTGAAGATTGCTGGAGCAAGGTACGTTTGCATTGCATGTAGAATAGGAATCATCTCTTGGTTGATTTTCATCGCTTTGAGTGAATCTTATTTACATATCTTGTACACTTGCACAAATTTATCTTAAGGGCACTAACCCATAACAAGATAAGGTGGGGATTTAATCACCCTTCCTTGGCCCAAAAATCAGATTCCAAGCACTCACTAACCCAAGCCTAACTAAAAATGAGTAGACGTTGGCCCTAGGGACATCTCGGACTCAATTAGGAGATTATCCTAAGGGGGAAAGGTGTTGGAATTTGACTCTTGCCAAATCAGTGTCTAGGAAAGGGATTAAGGGCCGAAAGCCCGAAGGTTGGTGGTTATTTAATTAAGGAACGTCTTTGACGGAAAACCTCCCACCAACCTTGCCCTGACCTGGCTGATTAGCTTGTGGTCAAAGTCTGCATTAGACCTCCCGTGGACAGTCTAACAAGTTAGGAGTCGTCTAGGTCATAGGTCTACCCTAACTTAGGCTAGAATTTTTCTTTTTTGTTTGTTTGTTTGTTTTTCTTTCTTTGTATTCTATTGTGTGATATGGCTTATAATAATAATTTTTCCAACTTCAATAATAATCCATATTACACATCAAACTCTCTTTCGGATATTACCAACCCGGCATATCATAACTTTAACCAACCTAGTGTGCCGGATTGGTCTTATCCGAATGAATATAACCCATGCCCCCCATCGTATGACTATAACTTCCATAATGATTTCAACTCTTCACAGAGTCAGTGGGGATTCACCTCCCCCGAGCATAATTTTCAACCAACTTGTCCTCCCTCTCCACCTAGTCCACAATATTTTCAAGATTCCTACTCAGATCCACCAGTCCAAAATAGAAAACTATCAATTTTGGAAATGAGTATGCGTGAGTCCAAACACAAATCCCAAAATCTGATGGACTCACAATTTCACTACCACTTCCAAGACAATTATTCATCTTTTCATCAAAATAATGAACCTATCAACTATGAAAAGATGCTTGAAGCCATGACTAAGGCTCAAAACACTCGTAATCGTGACATAGATATGATGGTCGAATCTCTACGTTCTCATCGTTGGACCAGTTCTGATGTCACTAACCATTCTGTTAGAGCCGAAGAGTCAGGTAGTTTTGAAAATCAAGGTTCCATTTCAGAACGATCATTTGAACTTGCCCCAACTCCAAATCATATTGATAGTTTGGCAAGTTATCCCTTACCTGAAATTGAACCTGAAAATGAATATGATCATGAACCTCAACTTAGTGATTCAATTTTACTTCCTGATTCAATAATGACTCTGATATCTTCACCTGACTTCAATCTTTTCCCAGAGTCAACATTGGATCCTGTGCCTATTCATTATGAAATTGAATCACCCATTTTTGATGATCATATTGAAATTGACCAATTTTACACTTTTGAAAGCCCCATTGATAAATTGGCAAGTTCTCCATTGTTTGATATTGAACTCAATGAGATATGTGACCTAGATTCTCAAATCTGTGATCCAGTTCAACTTTCTGTATCAATATTGACTCCTGTTTTGTTACCAAACTTGAGTAATATTTTAGAGTCAGTGTTGATTCCTCCACCTATCATTCCTGAACTCGAATCACCCATATTAGGTCACATTCCATTGTTAGAAAATACATGTGGACTTGAGTTTCAACTTCTTGACTTGGACCCAATTTCTGAACCTATTTCGATTCTTGAACCTTTACTTGACTTAAGTCACCTTCCTGAGTCGGTATTAGTTCTTGTACTTCCTGAGTCCAAGTCAATCATTCTATCTTTTCACACTCCATTCTGGGACGAGGTGGTTGACAAATTTGACTCTGAAATCAGTTATGAAATTTGAAAATTAGATGGGGTCAAATATATAATAAAAATCTTTTATGGATACATCTTTCTAATGGGTTATATTAAAGATATTTCTGGTGGGTTCCTCCGAACTCAACGAAAAGTCGATTGGGCCGCGTTTCGTGGACCAATCAGACCACCACCGGAACCACCACCTTAAGGTAACATTCTCCTTCCCTTTCTTCTTTTTCATGCATCTATGCATTAATTCATACATTGAGGACAATGCATGAGATAGGTGTGGGGGAGGGTCTAACATAACTTTTCTTTTTGTTAAAAAAAAAAGAAAATAAAATTTAACATTTTCTTTTCTTTTAAAAACTTTTTGAAAATAGAAACAATATTTTGACTTTTTTTTAAGAAATTAAGTTAATTTTAAGGAATAGAAAATTCCAAATTAGGATTTCTTATACTTGGTCAAAATAAGATTATTTGTTTGATTTTTAGGGTTAGGAAGAAAATTTGTCAAAGTAATTTAGTCTTGATCTTTACCTTGATGAAATATGCACACTTCATACACTTACACACTTAGGGTTCAAAAATAAAGATTCTTATGCCTTATAAAAAAAAGAAAAAGAAAAAAGAAAAAAAACAAATCTAATTATTGATTAGCTAGGTGCTTTGGCCTAAGCAAGCCTTAGTATTTATGCGAAAGATGATTAGATAAGTTTGAAAAGAAAAAATATATATAAAAATCCTCTGATTAAGCTAGGTATTTGTGCCTAATAAAGCATAAGTATTCACGCCTAAAAGAGGCTCTGATTAAGCTGGGTATTTGTGCCTAATAAAGCATAAGTATTCACGCCTAAAAGAGGTTCATCTAATAAAATCCTTAGTTTTGTGGCCTTGTTTGCTCGAGTTCTTAAGTCCTTGGGGTGTTTTCTCACCCGGTGCCCTAAGACCGTCTGGTTTGGGAGTCATCGATTAAAGGCTCGTTACATGGGCAGATTAGAAAGCCTAATAGAACTAAGGAATAATACCACAAAATATATATATATATATATATAAATAAATAAGGCATAAGAGTTAGAGTTAATGAACCCTGAGTCAAAATTTTCACAGTCACAAGGTGCATATGACTTAGGGTAAAGTAATAGATTAGATGAGAAGTACAATTTGACTCCTTACCTTGATTGATAACAAATTTTTGAATAGAGACTAAGTTTAGGAATGAAAATTTCAGTTTTCCTATAACTTATAGATTGCTTAGATCATACAATTATATTTCAAATATTTTTCTCTTTCAAAATGCTTTTCGAAAATACTAACTCTTTATTTCCCTTTCTTTATGGATTTTGTGGGTGCAATCCACTAAAAACCCTCACGAGACAAAACTTGTCCTCTAGGAAAAACCTAGAGGTTTAACGGCTTGTTGTACATGCTAAGTGCAATCGCGTGACCTGCGAAAGTGGTCTAATAATCCTTAGTATAGTTTAGCTGTTTTGCTCGAGGACGAGCAAAAGATAGGTATGGGGGTGTGATTGGTCGCTAATGTTGCATATTTAGTGTTATATTTCCATACTTATTATAGAATAAAAGCTGCATTTGTCTAATTAATTGTTTAATTTATTTGCAGGCCCAATCCTTAAGGAGATGAAGAGAAATGAGCCCAAAAGCCCACCAAAATTCTGAATTAAATCAGAATTAATTCGAGCTCACTAAATCAGGGCAAAATCAAGAGGTTGAAAACCGGTTGAGAAGAATCCTCTCAGAATCGATCGGTTAAAGCCAAGAATCCAATGCCATTTCGTCACACTCCGGGACTCAAACTGAAAATCCAACAAAGGATAAAGTCAGAAGGAAACACCAGAACGACCCACCAACAGGGTGTGGCCATCTGGCCACACCCTGGCAGCGGAAACGCGGCAAAATCTATGGATCCGCGGCTTGGTTGGGAGTTAGGGGGAGCGTTTGCTCCCCCGATCTCCCCGGGATCCTGCACACTGGGATTTTTGCCTATAAAAGGCCAGTCTTTGCGCTGAAAATGGACGACCATGCAGAGATAGGATTTTAGACTATTCTTCCATTTCTAGTTTAGGTTTTTGTTTTTCTTTTTCATGTAATTTTAGTTTTAACTTATGTAAATCAGAGGAGATCAGACTTTCATCGAAGAACAAGAATGAAGCTTGAGCTGGAGTGACACCGGTGTAAGACTTATTTCTTTTCTTTGATTGTTATGAAATCGAATCGATGTTCTTTCTGTGTATGTACTTCTTTTTAGTCTTCTTCTTCTTCTTTTCTATTTTACTTTTCTTTTTAGTACAATTGTCTTCCAAGTAAGTCTAAAAGCATCGAAAGAGCCTTACCTTTGCGAGTGCCACCGATAGCTCATGATGATGGAATGGAGTCTCTCTCTGTATCATTTCATTCTTGAAGTTGTCTTGATGATGTAATGTGGAAGAGACCAATACTCAAATCTTATGGGCTATGCGCTGAATGCCTCCACTTCAAGGTAACATCGTCGCTGAAGACTCAAGGTAAGCTTTTGGTGAAAAGAAGGTATGCAATTGTTTTTGTTTCTTTTCTTTTATTTCTGTAAATTAAATCACTAATAATACCTCTTCCAAATCATTCTTTTCCCTTCATTTGTAAATAGTCATTCTCCATTTCTCTCCACCTTCTTCATCTCTCAATTTCTTCTAACTTTAACATAATTCTTTTTCCTTTTTATTAACTTAAAAACAGAGAAGAACTCTCGTTTGGTTTTTATAAAGATTTCAATACAAAGAACGTAAACGCTTCTATCGCAGAACCCTCCTTGTGGATCACGACCCGCATAGCCACTTGCTATAGCGGTAAGAATTGAGCACTTGCACATTTCTCTTTTTAAGTTCTGAAATTTCGTATTTTTTTTGTGCAGGTTTTGCATCAATCAAGAGATTAGGGCTTTAAATAGGGTGGGTAAAAAGCAGATTCCCGTCGCTCGGTCGACCGGTCCGGTCGACCGAAAATACCCGAGAGCTCTGACAGACAAGTCGGGCGACCGCTCCGGTCGGCCGAAAATAACCGAAAGCTCTGCAGATAAATCGGGCGACCGCTATGGTCGGCCAGCAATAGGAAGAATAAAAAAAATATCCCCAGGCAAGGTCGGTCGGCCGGTCTTGCCCAAAAACTGGCAGAAACAGAAACCCAAATAAATTATCTAATATATTTAAAAAAGAGAATATTTTCAACAAAATAATGTTTAAACATGTTTTAAACCTTATTGATTAAAATTGTCAACAAGTTTACACAAATATTTTTTCTTTTTATTTTTCTATATAAAACAAAGGTTTAGAGATGTTGAAGCCGAATACCCGGTGAAGGGTTCTGTACTTCTTCTCGATATTCCTTTAGATATGAGTTGAGGTGCGCAATTATCATCTCTAAGTATTTGCTTTAAAGAGTTTTTTTTAAAAAAAAATTATCTAGTTTTGACAAAAACCCAATCAAATTTAAGCATGTGGACATACAATATTTAACATAACACAAAAACATATATATAAGCATGATGAAAAAGCAAGTTTACACTAACATGTATCAATACAACAACATGGTAAACTGGCAAACCTATGCATATATATATATATATATATATATATATATATATATATATATATATATATATATATATATATATATATATATATATATATATATATATATATATAAACATATAAACATATAAAAACTTTTTAAATGGAGAAATTACCAAAACGAGGCCATTCTCCAAAATAGGTGCCTCTATGATAGCGATGCAATCGACGATAGGTTCGTTAAGCTTCGATGCATCCACCACCCGGGCACCGACTCCCCCTAAGTCTTGGAGGAAGAAGACCCACCTGTATCAACTAAGTTTGGTGTGTCTTTTGGTATCCAAATCTTTTTGGGTCCTTTGGGGTTAGTACCGGGGCGAACCCAAACATGTTTATTTGTCTTATTAAGCTTAACAAAACAAAATTTTTCTAAATGGCATTTGCGGCCACAATGAGTGCATACATAAATCCTACCACTACCATACATGTGAGCATGCTTATGTGTGTGTGCATGTTTCCTTGCATGTTGATGGTGAGTGTGTTTCCCTTGGGTTACTCCTTTGGGAAACCTAGATGCAAATTTATTTAAATCAAAAGCACATTTTTTAAGGGTTGAATCCAAAACATCTACACGTTTTTGGATTTCAACAAATTCATTTTTATTACAAGATAAAACGGGAGTTTTCCCTTTAGAAGACATTTTATATTTGTCAAAATCTATTTTCATTTTCTCAAAGGAAATAGATAAATTATTTTTCTCTTTTTCAATAATTTCAAATTTATTTTTCAATAACTCATTTTCCCTTTTTAATTTTCTATTATGAGATTGTGAAATCTCATACCTATGTTGTAATTTTTCAAAGAACTGAGCTAGTTCATCCATAGTCAATTCATCATCTTCTATGGAGTTATCAAGACATACCTTGGTAGCATCCTCCCCATGTGCCATGAAGCACATGTGTGCGGTGTCGTTTTCCTCTTCGGATTCCGACTCCGTATCGTCCCAAGTGGCCACCATTGCCTTCTTCTTCTTTGGACCATTCTTGGAGGTTGTAGCTTGGAGAGCGGGGCAATCGGCGATGAGATGTTCGATCTTCTTGCAATGAAAGCAAGGACCCAGCTCCTCTCTTTTCTTCTCAATCCTTCCTTGAGGTTTCCCTCTTCAGAAGTTGCTTTGCCTCCCCTTCTTGTAGAACATTTTGCCCACCTTCCGGATGAGCATGGCAAAGTCCTTATCGCAGTCTTCCAATGAGTCTTTCTCGTCATGATTGGTTGGAGTGGCTTTGAAAGCGAGGGCTTTCTTCTTCGGCGCCTCCCTTTCTTCTCTAACCTTCATCTCCATCTCATGGGTTTTGAGATTGCCGATGAAGCTGGAGAAGTCCATCTCCTCCCGACCGTTGAGCTCCTTGAGGGTAGTTGCCTTGACTTCCCAAGCTTTGGGAAGAACTCTAATGACCTTGCGAATCTTTTGGTCATTGTCGATCGTGTCACCTAGAGAAGATAATGCATTAGTTATCTTGGTGAAACGAGTGAGCATGTCATCAATGCTCTCATTCTCAAGCATGTAAAAATTCTCATATTGAGAACGAAGTAAGTCAATCTTGGATCTCTTGACTTGTGACGTTCCCTCATGAGTCACAATTAAAACATTCCACACTTCAAATGCGGATTTACAATTAATGATGTGTGAGAGGTCATCTTCATTAAGGGTTGGGTTAAAGCATATTGAGCCCTAGCATTAGCTTCATAGTCCTTGGTGGTGTCCTCGGACCATGATCTCTCGTCGGTGAGAGGTTCTATGAATTGTTTGGTTATAGCCCTAGCCACTCTAACACCTAGGGACTTAAGAAAAAGGTTCATCTTGACCTTCCAAATGGGGAAGTTCAAGCCATCAAATTTGGGTGGGGACTTGATGCTAGAAAAATCAAGAGATGCCATGAAAACAAAGATATAACGCACAAACAAATATAAATGTAAAAAGATATAGCCAATAATAAGGATCCCCCTAAGGTGGTTAAACCAAATACTAGGGTTAGGCTCTGATACCAATTGAAATCACCTAGAGGGGGGTGAATAGATGATGGCTATATGAAATATGACAATAATGCGGAATTTAAGACAATTTAAATTATGAACACAAAGTAAACTACTTGCAAGAAGTAAGCAATAAATAATACAAGTAATAAAGAGATAGAGTTTAGAGAAATTTGAGCAAACGCAAACACAAAGAAATGTTTCCGAGGTTCGAGCCACGCTCTACGTCCCCGCCTTCACACTTGAAGGATTTCCACTATTGGTGATCTCACTGGATCCTCAATACAAGGACACACTTGTCCTATCTCTCGGTGTCGCTGCAACACTTTGAAGCACACCCGCTCGCTTGAGGCCAATACCTCTACAACTTCTCAAATGAAGAAAACTTGATCACACTTGATCAAAAAGCTCACTTAGCATAATCCTATTTACCAATATGAGAGAGATGATACTTGGGATTTTGTAGTGCAAAAAGCCTAGAGAGAAGTAGAGGATTGCTTCAAAAATGTGTTGGGAATTTTTGGCTTTGGAGAGAAAATCTTTTCTAAAAAGAAAACTAAAGTTTGTTTGAAAATATTTTGTAAATCTTGTGTGAAAAATGTTGTGTCAAATCATGTTGAAGTGACCCACTATTTATAGTGGATGAAAAACTGAGGCTATAGCTCAAAAGAGTCGTTGGGGAGAGATCCCAACAAAATCTGTCAGAAAAATAGAGCTGTTGGAGTCTGTCAGACTTTCTGATAGCTACCGGTCGATCGGGTCGGCCGACCGCCAACGGTCATAAATCCGACCGTTGGAGGGGACGGTTGACCGTCGGGTCGACCGTAGCTCTGCCTAAGGGAGGAAACTCTCTTACGGTCGACCGAACCGGTCTTCCGAAACAAACAGAGAGCACTGACACTGATTCTGGACGACCGGGCGGTCGGCTGACGTGCACACATTGTTGGAACATGTTTCGATGAAGACGTTTGTGAAGAATATTTCATTTTGAGCTTAACACATGATGAATCAAGACTTCTACATGATCAAGATGCCCCAAGGAGAGTTGATATGTTGTGGATTGTAATTATGAAGTAGCATGTAAAAAGCCTTGACACACACATACATTTCAATGTCCTTTAGTCGACTAATACCTATGACAAGTCGACTAATCCCATGTATAGTCGACTAACCCAGAACCCAAGTCGACTAAGTCCTGTGTCCAAATCTGACCCAACTCTCTGTTTGTGTATTAGTCGACTTGACAGTCAATTATAGTCGACTAATACATCTTGTAGTCGACTAATCCCTTGCCCCTAGTCGACTAATCCCTGGTCCAGTCGACTTGAAAGTTAGTTACAGTCGACTTGAATCAGTTAAACAAAAAACTGTTCATCCAACGTCCACTGACCTAGTCGACTTATAGCTTTACCAAGTCAACTAATAGAAGGAATTTTGCCTTGTATAGTCGACTAACTCTATGGGCAAGTCGACTATAGGCAGTTTCTGACTGTTGGACAGTTTTCGTTATCTGGTCTTTTGTGCAACGAATCTCAACGTTCCTATTGTTTGAATTGCTCCTATAACTACCCTAACTAACCCTAGTCTTCAGCTATATAAGGGGTAGTTAGTCCAAAGGCCAATTAACATGAAAAATATTCAGTTTTTCAAAGCCAAAAATTCTGCCAAAACCTGAAAACTATTTTTGAACTTCTGTTCTTCACCAAATTCAATTCCTTTGTGAAGTTCTATGAAGTATCTCCTATATTAGACCTTGTCCACGTTCATACACAGTACCAAGGCTTATAGGAAAGTTGTAATACTCAAAGCAATCATTGTACACGGGTGGCTTCTTGGTGTAGAGGCAGTTGTACAAGGTGAAAGGTGTTCTCTTGGTGGAAGAGAAGGTGTACACATTTGGCAAAGGGGATTTGTCAAGTGGTGTGCATGGTGTATTGATTTTGGGTGTACAAAATCAAGTTAAAGAAAAATCTCAAGCGGGTGGCTTGGGGACTGGATGTAGGTCACGAAGACCGAACCAGGATAAATCTCTCTTGTTTGCATTTGTCAATTTTCTGATATTTGATTTCCTTTATGAAATAACACCTAGAGGGGGGGGGGGTGAATAGGTGTTGGCTAATCTAATGGTCACTTATGAACAAATAATGCGGAATTAAAACAATTATGACCAAATTAAACTTCTTTTAATTAAACACTTATGTATAACTCAAGAGTGTTGCCGAATTCCCCTTGCGAGGCTCTGAACAATCTCCTCTAGATTCCCCTTGAATGGGTTGAGGTGCCGCGTTGGCTCTCTTGGTTGAATACTAGTGTTAACAAGCAATCCCACGCAAGTATATAACAATATAAGCACAAGGGTATATCAAGCATGTAAAGTAAAGACAATGTAAGTAATGCAAGATATAAAATTGAGACAAAGAGAGAGAGAGGGATAGAGTAAGCAATCGCAAACACAAAGGGTTGTTTCGAGGTTCGAGCACCCTTGCTCTACATCCCCGCCTTCGACACACGAAGGGTTTCCACTATGCAAGATCCCAATGGATCTCTCCTCGGTGCCGCACACCTACAAACCCTCGGACTCCCAAGTCCCGTACACACGCAAGCCCCTTAAGCTTGCCGAGGCCGCACCTCGAACCAAAGAGTTCACACCCGAACTCCACCAACGAGCACACTTGCCCGCTTCCTCAAGGAACAAAGAAAAATCTCTTTGATGATCACAACACTTGATCACCTAAAGAGCACTCTCACTACAACACACCTATAGGAATATCTAGCAATGAATAGCTCAAGTGTGGTGTGAGAAAAGCAAGGAAAGACTAATGGTGAAAAACACAAGAAATCACTTTAACACTCTCTTGATAAAAACTATTCCTTTTGATTGGAAGTATTTGCACTTAAATCTTGTGGAGAAACTCTTCTAAAAGTATCAGAAAAACAGCTCAAGAAATCTCCAAAATCTTCTAACTAAAACAAGTGACAAGACCCCCTTATATAGGCTGTCAGAAAAACTAGCCGTTGGGGCTCTGTCAGCACTGTCGGTCGACCGCCCGGTCGACCGGCCAACGGTCATATTTCAGACCGTTGCAGCCTTCGGTCGACCAGCCGGTCGACCGATCACCTGGAACACACTGTCGGTCGACCGCACGGTCGACCCAGCATTTCCAGAGAGCAAAACTCTCTGGAGCGGTCGACCGCCCGGTCGACCGTTCCACTGTGCTGACAACGTGCACAGGGCTGTGCACGTCGGTCGACTGGACAGTCGACCGGACCTAGCTGCGGTCGACCGCCCGGTCGACCGACTCGGTCTGTCAGTCAATTTCCAGGTCAGAAAAACTGGATAAAAAATCTTTTAATAAAATCCTAAAAATACATAGAAATTCTACAAAAATAGTTTTACCAATATACTTGAAAGAACAAACATGCTTGCACAAAATCAAGACATGTTATAGATGTTTTGGTCTATTTTTGTAACTTGGAAATATTAGCTCAAGAACCAAAATGTATTTTTTCAAAACATGTTTTTCCAAACTTGTTTTTCTAAATCTTTATCAAATACAAAAATTCTTTTCTAAAAAGAAATCTTTTATGAAATCAATTTAAATCAAGAGTTCTATCAAGAGTGTGTGTGTGATATAACTTGAGCAATCCACCAACTATCTATCCTTTACATTTTTACTAAAACAAAAATACAAATTCTATACCTAGACACAAGTCTTCATCTTCTTGAAGTCTTTACTTGAAGCTTCTCATCTTCATAACTTGGTCCAAGCTTGATCCAAAAACTCCTTAGATCACATCGTGCTAGCTCCAAATCTTGTCATTTTAACCTTTGTTGAGCTATGCACCTACTAAGATCTTGATCATATAATCTGTCACTAATTAAACACAAGATCATTAGTAAATATAACTTCATGAGTTGATCATCATCAAAACTAGGGCGATAGGCCTTTGGGCCAACACTTTATTTGCAAGTTTACTTATTTACTTAACGTTAATCCTTCTTGTTTTAGTTTTGTATTGACTTGTGTATTTTAGATCTATTGTTGCCAACAGAGATAGTTTCGCATTTGACATTATCTCGGGACCAACATTTGATATCAGAGCGGGTACAAGTCAACAACAAAGATGGCAACGGAGTTCTCATCATCCCAATTCAAAGGACATTCTACACAACGTCCACCGCTATTTGACGGGTCCAACTACAACTATTGAAAGTGTAGAATGAAGATCTACTTGCAATCGCTCAACTACGACCTTTGGAACATCGTAGAAGCATCGTACACCAAGCCTACAACCAACTAAATGCTTGGAGTGAAGATCAAAAGAAGAACGCGAACCTTGACGCCAAAGTAATGAATGCCTTGTTCTGTGCCCTAACCAAAGAAGAATTCAACCGTGTTTCAACATCAACTTCTGCACATCAAATATGGCATACTCTTCAGGTAACACACGAAGGCACAAGTAAAGTTACGGAATCTAAAATATCTGTTCTTACCCACATGTTTGAGTTATTCAAAATGGAGGAGAATGAAACCATATCCGAGATGGTTACAAGATTCACAGACATCACCAATACATTAGCATCCCTTGGAAAGGACTACACCCAAGTTGAAAAAGTTCGTAAGATCCTTCGTGCACTCACACCAGAATGGGAGAAGAAGACAACCGCCATTGAAGTGGCGAATGATCTCTCAACTATGACATTAGAAAACCTAATCGGTAATCTAATGGCATATGAAGTGCAGTTAGAAGAAAGAAAGAAGGACGAACGACAACACCGCTCAAAGAAGAAAGAACTCGCCTTCCATGCATCCTCCAACACGGACGATTCCAATGACGATGAAGAGGAGATGGCAATGCTTTCAAAGAAATTCAGGCGATTCTTAAAGTAAGGTAAATTCAAATGCTTTAATTGTAACAAACCAGGTCATATGAAGATGGATTGTCCCTTGCTAAAAAAGAAGGATAAGTACAAGAGCAAACAGTTCAGAAAGAAGAGAAACTATGAAGCATCATCAGAATACAGTGATTCCTCATCTTCTGATGAAGAAGAATCCACTGAACATGTTAACTTATGTTACATGGCCATAGAAGATGAAGAGGTATCATTTTCTAAACTTTCTGATGCATTTCATGAATTGTTTAGTGATTTGAAAAATGAAAAACTGAAAAACAAAGTTTTATCAAAAGAAAATAAAAAGCTTTTACAGGAAAATTCATGTTATGCTTTACAATGTTCTCCTATAAATTCTCAACAAGATGAAAAAGTCATATCATCTTTGAAAAATGATAATGAGAAGTTTATTAAAGAGAACGTTTTTCTGAAAAAGGAAACTAAGTCTTTGAATGATAGAATTTCTATATTAGATAAAGACATGTTAGTTTTCAAAAAGAAATATGAAGATCTTTTGCAAAATGTGACTAAGTTCAATAAAGGAAAAGAAAAATTGAATGATTTATTATCTTTTCAAAAGTTGTCACATGATAATAATCATTATGGTATTGGATATAATGAAAAGTCTTCATATGTTAGTAATCCATATAGTTCTTTTGTAAAAAGAAAGTCTAAGAAAAATAAGTTTATATGGATTCCTAAGAATTTAAGTATTCATGATAAAAATACATATATTGCATCATACATTCATGATATATGTGATGCTTGCAACTATGTGTATACTAACAGGTGAAAACCAAATTCTAAATGGATTTGGAGTCCTAAAGGTTAATATGATCTTTTATGCTTGGTACCATCTAACGTCTATCTTGCAGGTACTATATAAAAGTTGATATATATATATATATATATATATATATATATATATATATATATATATATATATATATATATATATATATATATATATTTGTTGCAGGGGGAGAACAAAGTCTTTTCATATTTGTTATAACCCAATTTCTGCAGGGGAGGAAAATATAACATATTTTCTGCAGGGGGAGCACTTGTGAACACAAAGCGTCATCATCAAAAAGGGGGAGAATGTTGGAACATGTTTCGATGAAGGCGTTTGTGAAGAATATTTCATTTTGAGCTCTAACACATGATGAATCAAGAGTTCTACATGATCAA
The DNA here is from genome assembly GCA_038442645.1 of Agave tequilana. Lineage (NCBI taxonomy): Eukaryota > Viridiplantae > Streptophyta > Magnoliopsida > Asparagales > Asparagaceae > Agave > Agave tequilana. The sequence goes on along the minus strand of JAVJIF010029680.1, from coordinate 641,542 downwards.
GATGCCCCAAGAAGAGTTGATATGTTGTGGATTGTAATTATGAAGTAGCATGTAAAAAGCCTTGACACACACATACATTTCAATGTCCTTTAGTCGACTAATACCTATGACAAGTCGACTAATCCCATGTATAGTCGACTAACCCAGAACCCAAGTCGACTAAGTCCTGTGTCCAAATCTGACCTAACTCTTTGTTTGTGTATTAGTTGACTTGACAGTCAAATATAGTCGACTAATACATCTTGTAGTCGACTAATTCCTTGCCCCTAGTCGACTAATCCCTGGTCCAGTCGACTTGAAAGTTAGTTACAGTCGACTTGAATCAGTTAAACAGAAAACTGTTCATCCAATGTCCACTGACCTAGTCGACTTATAACTTTACCAAGTCGACTAATAGAAGGAATTTTGCCTTGTATAGTCGACTAACTCTATGGGCAAGTCGACTATAGGCAGTTTCTGACTGTTGGACAGTTTTCGTTATCTGGTCTTTTGTGCAACGAATCTCAACGTTCCTATTGTTTGAATTGCTCCTATAACTATCCTAACTAACCCTAGTCTTCAGCTATATAAGGGGTAGTTAGTCCAAAGGCCAATTAACATGAAAAATATTCAGTTTTCCAAAGCCAAAAATTCTACCAAAACCTGAAAACTGTTTTCCAACTTCTGTTCTTCACCAAATTCAATTCCTTTGTGAAGTTCTATGAAGTATCTCCTATACTAGACCTTGTCCACGTTCATACACAGTACCAAGGCTTATAGGAAAGTTGTAATACTCAAAGCAATCATTGTACACGGGTGGCTTCTTGGTGTAAAGGCAGTTGTACAAGGTGAAAGGTTTTCTCTTGGTGGAAGAGAAGGCGTACACATTTGGCAAAAGGGATTTGTCAAGTGGTGTGCATGGTGTATTGATTTTGGGTGTACAAAATCAAGTTAAAGGAAAATCTCAAGTGGGTGGCTTGGGGACTGGATGTAGGTCACGAGGACTGAACCAGGATAAATCTCTCTTGTTTACATTTGTCAATTTTCTGAGATTTGATTTCCTTTATTTGCAAGTTTACTTATTTACTTAACGATAATCCTTCTTGTTTTAGTTTTGTGTTGACTTGTGTATTTTAGATCTATTGTTGCCAACATAGATAGTTTCGCATTTGACATTATCTCGGGACCAACACACATGCACAGCCGTGCACGTCGGTCGACAAGGTCGGTCGACCGGACTCTGTCAGACCTGTTTTTCCGAGTCTGCAAAAGGAAAAGGAAATTTTTGGTTGAAATATTTTTGGTTAAGGGTTTATAAAATAGGATTCTAGGACTTGTAAAAATTAGTGTGTGATCATAGATCAACACCCAAAAGTATTTGAACTCTATTTTGATGAAAATCCTTTTTGGTGAAATGAAACACTTGGTTTCTAAAATAGATTTTTCCAAAACATGATTTTTTTTTTCAAAAACTAACTTATAAGTTTTGTTATGAAAATTGTTTTGAAGCCATGAAGCAATTGTAACGCCCCGATCCCGCTGGTACGGGGACGTCACTGCAACGCATATACGTAGGTCAGAAGTACCCTCACGTATATACGTTAAGCATCAGTACTGGCAAGAATCAGAGTACGGAAGCAAGTGGTGCATTATGCATTCCAACACATGAGTACAGTTACAGAGTTATCACCAGAGGTGATCTGATATTACAATAATATTACATCACCTGATAGGCGCAAATGCGGGAATACCAAGATAAATACAAACATGAACAGTAAAAGGGCGCTCACGAGTTTGCAACAGGGAAACTCGAGAGGCACACAAGGGGCCTAGAAGGATGGAGCACTGAACGGTCTGCTGGAGATCCACGCTACCGCTGCGAACTCTGGTCAGCAACAGGGGGATCCACCCGCTCCAAGCTCCGAAACCTGGACATGAGAATCCAGGGGAGTCAGATGAAACTCCCCAGGCGAGTACAATGCAAAAGCCAGGTGGCGAGCCAGGATGAGCATTTGTGAATATAACGAGGATATCAAGTTCAGAAAACAGGGGTTAGAACACAAGTAGCAGGTATGAACAGGTATATCATAATCATCATAAAACAGGATATTCGAATAAAACATCATTACGAGTGGTATCAATTATATTAACTGCAAAACCGATCGTACAGGCCTAGGTCACAACTTCATGAGACTAGTACGTCGAAGGAATAATCCAAACAAGGAAACCCTCATCCATATACCCTTATCTCATGTCGTCGTAATCCAAGCACATACAATCACAAGTTATAAAATAGTCACAACAGGAATACATAACAGGAGCAACAAGGGTACATAACGGGAGTTATAACAGGAGTCTAACAGGTATCATAACAGGTGTCCAATACAAGTGTCATAACGGGAATCATAACAAGAGTCATAACAAGAGTGACTGGAGCACATAACAGGAGTCCATAACAAGAATCATAACAGGAATCCATAACGGGCATAACAGGGATCATAACAGGTATGACAGGAAACCTATATTATTATTACTCGTCTGACCCATATATATAGGTATGTGTCCTGGTGTACAGCCAACACACATACATCCATATATAAGCAAGGCGAGGGTTGTTAACGGAAGCAGATGGAGAACTGATAGCACTTCTTATAGTAGTTCCCATACACCTGGGACCAGTTTGAGGGCCCTAAGTCCCCCTAACACGCATCTTCTGTGGGCCCTAAGTCCCACTAACACGAATCGTCAGTTCAGGTATTCCATTACTATAAGCAAGGCATCATTCCGGCATCCATCACTTCCTCCCATTCCCCGTGCAAGTTGTCCTTTTTATAGCTTATCAATGTTATCAGATTACGGGAATAACTGGTCATAACAGGAATAGGCCCTGCAGATTCAAGAGGTGGCCCCCACAGATTCAAGAGGTGGCCCCCACCGTGTGGTGTGGCACTTTGTTCCATGTGGCACTTTGTTCTGAGGGGATGGATTCTAGAGGTGGCCCCCACAGATTCAAGAGGTGGCCCCCACCGTGTGGTGTGGCACTAAGCTCCATACAAGATAACAGGTCAGGATTCCCGTAATGTGATAATCATGAGTCAAGTATTAATATAACAGGGGTACATAACAGGCATAACAGGAGGCAGGTAACCAATCATTTTAAGGGGTTGATAGTAGTCCGGTGGCAAGTCATGTCATAACAAGGGGTCTCATGTCAGGTAGTAGCATGACAGGTGATATACATGTGTTAAATAGTAGCATGCAATGACAAGTGGTCTAGTAGGTGACAAGGAGTACACATAACATAATAATAATATATAACACAAGTCCCGCGGATAAAGTCCATATTCCAAGGAAGTGGTCAATCAAAGCAGGCAGCCAAGGTTAGTTGACTAGAGGAAACTAAGTAGTCGACTTAAGGAGGAATTAGTGACTATAGATGAGAAGCAGGTCGGCTGCGTTTGGAAGAGTTGCATTTCAAGGAATGGCGCGTCTCAGGAATGGCGCGTCTCAGGAATGGCGCGTCTCAGGAATGGCGCGTCATGAGAGGGGTTAGTTGACTAGACGTAGGAAACAGCAGATGCGGGAGTCGCGTCGCAGGAAGCCACAACGTGGGGTTTGAGACCTGCGTTTAAGTTAAGACGCGAAAAGAACGTGGACGCGAGTGTAAACTCTGCGTCACGACAAAATGAATAGATCGCAGGCGCGGGCATGGGATCCGCGTTTCAAAGAACCGCGTTTCCAAGAAGGGTGCGTTTCCAAAAGAGTTAGTCGACTTATTGAACTACGTCACAAGAAACCAGACTGCGTTTCAAGGGGTTAGTCGAATTATCATGGGAATCAAGTCGACTAATGTTGTAAAACGGTGAGCAGAAACACTTATTAAGAGTTGTGGTTTTGTTGATAAAAATACAAGTCTTTAGCGAGAACACTCGCATAGTCCATAAAACATGAAGGCAAGAGGATAGCGAGATTACTCGCCTATCAAGATCTTTGCCGCGTCCAACGAAGGGAAGTTCGGCCCCAATCCAAAAAGGAGGGTACCGACCCTAAGTCTTGCCGCCGGAGAAGAAACACGGCCCCAATCCAAAAGGAGTGGCCGGTTCTAAGCTTTGCCAACGGAGAAGAACACGGCCCCAATCCAATGGAGAGGCCGGTCTCACAAGGTGATGGAGTTCGGGTGCTCAAAGGAAGCAAGAGGAGGAAGCTCTCTCTTGTTCTCTGTTGGAGGCTGCAGGAAGCAAGGAAGAAGAAGAGAAGAAGTAAAAATGAAGAAAGAAAGAAGGAGAGGGGTATTTATAGGAGTTGAGTTTGTGAAGTGATGCAAATAAATAAAGGTGAGGGGGTTCTTGTAAAATGGGGAGATGTGATATTTCTCTTGCCACATGGCCGGTTGTAGTGATGAAGAGAAATGAGTGGGGATCTTGGAAATGACAATTGGAAGAGGGGCATTAAATGAAGAGAGAGAAGAAGGGAAGAGAAACATTTAATGAAGAGAGAGAAGATATCATGATGATGTAGCATACCATATAAGACAAGGCAACCAAGGTGAAGAACCTTGCGTTTCCCACATGAAACGCAGCCCTCTCTCCCTCTCTTGGCCAACAATGATGATGAGAGGGAAGTGGGGAGTCTTGGAAATGATGTTTTGGAAAGGAAGCATTAAATGAAGAGAGAGAAAAAGGTGAAGGAATGAATCATAATGATGTGCACTTCATTCAAGGCAAAAGAAACAAGGAGGGCTAGCGTTTTCCCTTCTCAAACGCAGCACATAAGCTTGCGTTTGAGCCAAATAGGCTAAACGCGGGCATTAAGGTCGCGTTTAGGGAAAGCATAAATGCTGCGTTTGACAGAGGAGAGAGAAAGCCATGATACTTGATGGGATTTGATCTGAAGTGCATTAAATGCGGAATGGGGAGGATCTTCACAATAAATGCGGAATCCCAGGTTGGTGAGATCCGCGTTTCGTGAAGGAGAGAAAAGACGAAGTGGAATATATGGGACAGTCTCCTCGGTATCTGGGAAAACACCGGAAAAGCCCAAAAATAAAGTATCTTGTAAGGCTCTCCAAAAATTCCCAAAAATCATAAATATTAGAAAATGATTTTCGGCGAAATCGGTTTTCAGAAATTCAATCTCATTTTCAAGATAAAAATCATAAGGTCAACCGTCAATCTCGGTATATGCCGGATTGGCCGGGTTTTCAATAAATTTAGAAAATCCTCAGAAAAAGTATTTAGATAGAAAATATGATTTTAAGAAATAATGTCTAAAGACACTTTTGGTAATTCCAAACCGTTTGTAAATTAAAAATCCGGGAATCGGTCAACGAAACTGGCCGACACCGGTTTTGAAGATTTTCAACTTAATTCCAGAAAATTCCAGAAAATCATATAAAATCTAGAATATTGAAAAACAATGTTTAAAACTGAAATCGGTCAAATCGGAATACCAGAATGTCCAAACCGAGCAATACTCTGGGATCGGGCCTTCGGTTCAAACTAAGGTTGACTCCGAATCCACGAATCCAAATCCAAGACCAAACAATCATATAAAGAATTCATAATACCAAATAAATACGAGAAGTAAATCGAAAAATACGATCGAGAAATCCGAATACGCAACTAAGTACGTATTCCGGGAACGGGGTGTTACAATCCATCCACCTTACAAAAATTGCGTCCTCGCAATTTCGTTAAGGGGTAAATTGAACACAAGGAGGACAAAGGCTGGAATAAAGGCTTCGTAAAACCAAAACAGGGTTAAGATGAACACAGGGAGGAAACCAGGATGAATACTGAAAACAGGTTAGGGTGGAATATTTGGAAAGATAACCAACCCAAGGTACAAAAGATCAGGGTCAGTTGGACAAGGGTAACCAACTCAAAACACAAAAGGTCAGGGGGTTGCTGCAACAGTGACATCTCAAGGTTCCTGCTCCAGATACTGAGCTTCATACTCTGCTGCCGCTTCATCTGATACTTCCGCCGCCATGTTGTGAACTTGGCCCCTGCCATAATCTGCTCTGGGTCTTGCTCCTCTCTGTGGGTGATCATACTGCTGGGGCGGAAATGGAGTTCTTCGATCAACAGGTTCTGGGTTCCTTCTCAGTGGTGGAGCTGGAAGAGGTGGAGCTGGAAGTGCTGGTCTGACTGGTGCCATATTCCCTACCCTTCTGAACGGGCAATCCCTTATTGCATGTCTCCCTGTCCCACATGCCAAACATAGCCCATTGGCCATTCGACAATCTCTCCTATAATGTCCCGGCTTGTGGCAGAAATTGCATATTATCTGAGGAAGGGGAGGTTGGAATGGTCGCTTGATCATTGGGCCATGGGTTGCCCTGGCTGCATCTTCCTCATTCATCAACTGAAGAGGTCTCTTCATTGACTTGTTCTGCACTTGGTTCTCATTCTTCTTCTCCAGTCCCCTTTCTACTTCACGGGCGATGGAGAGAACCTGAGAGTATGTCTTCAGCTGTTGAGGAATAAGGAACATCTGGACATCCATCTTCAGCCCTTGCTGAAATCTGCTCGCCCGTTTTTCTTCATCTGATACCATGTAGGGAGCAAATCTGCTAAGCCTCAAGAATTCAGCGGCATATTCATCCACTGACCGGTTCCGTTGCTGTAGCCGGATAAATTGTTCTTCCATTTCTTTCTGAGCTGTTGCTGGGAAGAATCTCTCATAGAAACCCTTTGAGAATTGATCCCATGTGATGGGTTTCTCCAGTGTTGCTTCTTCTGCCAACCACCAGGTTCTGGCCACATCCCTCAGCTGTATCTTGGCCACTTCCACTTGGTTCGCATCCGGGACTCGGGCCGCCTCCAAAAGATCTGTTGTATCTATCAGCCACTGTTCTGCATCCAGGGGCTTCTCTGTTCCTGAAAAGACCGCCGGCTGTAATCTTTTGAAATCTGACACATTGCCTGGCCTCTGTTCTCGGGGTGTAACCAACAGTCCTTGACGTAGTAGCTCTGTCTGCTGCTGTTGACTCTGCATCATCCCTTGAAGTACCCTCATCATACCATCATTGTCTCTGTTGGGTCCATCTTGAGAAGTACCAGCACCATTACGTGTACTCCGCCTTTCCATATCTGAGTTGGTTGGAATGGATAACAAGAAGAAACTGGAAGGAAAAGATTGAAGGTCTCAAGATTTAAGAAATGGATAAGAAGGAAGAAACAGATAACTCTGCACTTGTAGTGGGAATGTATAACCAAGACTCATGCATTCCAGTTGCAAATTTCTTTACCATTAATTTGCCGTCTGGACGTACTGAGGAAGTAAGAGCCTAAGCTCTGATACCAACCTGTAACGCCCCGATCCCGCTGGTACGGGGACGTCACTGCAACGCATATACGTAGGTCAGAAGTACCCTCACGTATATACGCTAAGCATCAGTACTGGCAAGAATCAGAGTACGGAAGCAAGTGGTGCATTATGCATTCCAACACATGAGTACAGTTACAGAGTTATCACCAGAGGTGATCTGATATTACAATAATATTACATCACCTGATAGGCGCAAATGCGGGAATACCAAGATAAATACAAACATGAACAGTAAAAGGGCGCTCACGAGTTTGCAACAGGGAAACTCGAGAGGCACACAAGGGGCCTAGAAGGATGGAGCACTGAACGGTCTGCTGGAGATCCACGCTACCGCTGCGAACTCTGGTCAGCAACAGGGGGATCCACCCGCTCCAAGCTCCGAAACCTGGACATGAGAATCCAGGGGAGTCAGATGAAACTCCCCAGGCGAGTACAATGCAAAAGCCAGGTGGCGAGCCAGGATGAGCATTTGTGAATATAACGAGGATATCAAGTTCAGAAAACAGGGGTTAGAACACAAGTAGCAGGTATGAACAGGTATATCATAATCATCATAAAACAGGATATTCGAATAAAACATCATTACGAGTGGTATCAATTATATTAACTGCAAAACCGATCGTACAGGCCTAGGTCACAACTTCATGAGACTAGTACGTCGAAGGAATAATCCAAACAAGGAAACCCTCATCCATATACCCTTATCTCATGTCGTCGTAATCCAAGCACATACAATCACAAGTTATAAAATAGTCACAACAGGAATACATAACAGGAGCAACAAGGGTACATAACGGGAGTTATAACAGGAGTCTAACAGGTATCATAACAGGTGTCCAATACAGGTGTCATAACGGGAATCATAACAAGAGTCATAACAAGAGTGACTGGAGCACATAACAGGAGTCCATAACAAGAATCATAACAGGAATCCATAACGGGCATAACAGGGATCATAACAGGTATGACAGGAAACCTATATTATTATTACTCGTCTGACCCATATATATAGGTATGTGTCCTGGTGTACAGCCAACACACATACATCCATATATAAGCAAGGCGAGGGTTGTTAACGGAAGCAGATGGAGAACTGATAGCACTTCTTATAGTAGTTCCCATACACCTGGGACCAGTTTGAGGGCCCTAAGTCCCCCTAACACGCATCTTCTGTGGGCCCTAAGTCCCACTAACACGAATCGTCAGTTCAGGTATTCCATTACTATAAGCAAGGCATCATTCCGGCATCCATCACTTCCTCCCATTCCCCGTGCAAGTTGTCCTTTTTATAGCTTATCAATGTTATCAGATTACGGGAATAACTGGTCATAACAGGAATAGGCCCTGCAGATTCAAGAGGTGGCCCCCACAGATTCAAGAGGTGGCCCCCACCGTGTGGTGTGGCACTTTGTTCCATGTGGCACTTTGTTCTGAGGGGATGGATTCTAGAGGTGGCCCCCACAGATTCAAGAGGTGGCCCCCACCGTGTGGTGTGGCACTAAGCTCCATACAAGATAACAGGTCAGGATTCCCGTAATGTGATAATCATGAGTCAAGTATTAATATAACAGGGGTACATAACAGGCATAACAGGAGGCAGGTAACCAATCATTTTAAGGGGTTGATAGTAGTCCGGTGGCAAGTCATGTCATAACAAGGGGTCTCATGTCAGGTAGTAGCATGACAGGTGATATACATGTGTTAAATAGTAGCATGCAATGACAAGTGGTCTAGTAGGTGACAAGGAGTACACATAACATAATAATAATATATAACACAAGTCCCGCGGATAAAGTCCATATTCCAAGGAAGTGGTCAATCAAAGCAGGCAGCCAAGGTTAGTTGACTAGAGGAAACTAAGTAGTCGACTTAAGGAGGAATTAGTGACTATAGATGAGAAGCAGGTCGGCTGCGTTTGGAAGAGTTGCGTTTCAAGGAATGGCGCGTCTCAGGAATGGCGCGTCTCAGGAATGGCGCGTCATGAGAGGGGTTAGTTGACTAGACGTAGGAAACAGCAGACGCGGGAGTCGCGTCGCAGGAAGCCACAACGCGGGGTTTGAGACCTGCGTTTAAGTTAAGACGCGAAAAGAACGTGGACGCGAGTGTAAACTCTGCGTCACGACAAAATGAATAGATCGCAGGCGCGGGCATGGGATCCGCGTTTCAAAGAACCGCGTTTCCAAGAAGGGTGCGTTTCCAAAAGAGTTAGTCGACTTATTGAACTACGTCACAAGAAACCAGACTGCGTTTCAAGGGGTTAGTCGAATTATCATGGGAATCAAGTCGACTAATGTTGTAAAACGGTGAGCAGAAACACTTATTAAGAGTTGTGGTTTTGTTGATAAAAATACAAGTCTTTAGCGAGAACACTCGCATAGTCCATAAAACATGAAGGCAAGAGGATAGCGAGATTACTCGCCTATCAAGATCTTTGCCGCGTCCAACGAAGGGAAGTTCGGCCCCAATCCAAAAAGGAGGGTACCGACCCTAAGTCTTGCCGCCGGAGAAGAAACACGGCCCCAATCCAAAAGGAGTGGCCGGTTCTAAGCTTTGCCAACGGAGAAGAACACGGCCCCAATCCAATGGAGAGGCCGGTCTCACAAGGTGATGGAGTTCGGGTGCTCAAAGGAAGCAAGAGGAGGAAGCTCTCTCTTGTTCTCTGTTGGAGGCTGCAGGAAGCAAGGAAGAAGAAGAGAAGAAGTAAAAATGAAGAAAGAAAGAAGGAGAGGGGTATTTATAGGAGTTGAGTTTGTGAAGTGATGCAAGTAAATAAAGGTGAGGGGGTTCTTGTAAAATGGGGAGATGTGATATTTCTCTTGCCACATGGCCGGTTGTAGTGATGAAGAGAAATGAGTGGGGATCTTGGAAATGACAATTGGAAGAGGGGCATTAAATGAAGAGAGAGAAGAAGGGAAGAGAAACATTTAATGAAGAGAGAGAAGATATCATGATGATGTAGCATACCATATAAGACAAGGCAACCAAGGTGAAGAACCTTGCGTTTCCCACATGAAACGCAGCCCTCTCTCCCTCTCTTGGCCAACAATGATGATGAGAGGGAAGTGGGGAGTCTTGGAAATGATGTTTTGGAAAGGAAGCATTAAATGAAGAGAGAGAAAAAGGTGAAGGAATGAATCATAATGATGTGCACTTCATTCAAGGCAAAAGAAACAAGGAGGGCTAGCGTTTTCCCTTCTCAAACGCAGCACATAAGCTTGCGTTTGAGCCAAATAGGCTAAACGCGGGCATTAAGGTCGCGTTTAGGGAAAGCATAAATGCTGCGTTTGACAGAGGAGAGAGAAAGCCATGATACTTGATGGGATTTGATCTGAAGTGCATTAAATGCGGAATGGGGAGGATCTTCACAATAAATGCGGAATCCCAGGTTGGTGAGATCCGCGTTTCGTGAAGGAGAGAAAAGACGAAGTGGAATATATGGGACAGTCTCCTCGGTATCTGGGAAAACACCGGAAAAGCCCAAAAATAAAGTATCTTGTAAGGCTCTCCAAAAATTCCCAAAAATCATAAATATTAGAAAATGATTTTCGGCGAAATCGATTTTCAGAAATTCAATCTCATTTTCAAGATAAAAATCATAAGGTCAACCGTCAATCTCGGTATATGCCGGATTGGCCGGGTTTTCAATAAATTTAGAAAATCCTCAGAAAAAGTATTTAGATAGAAAATATGATTTTAAGAAATAATGTCTAAACATACTTTTGGTAATTCCAAACCGTTTGTAAATTAAAAATCCGGGAATCGGTCAACGAAACTGGCCGACACCGTTTTGAAGATTTTCAACTTAATTCCAGAAAATTCCAGAAAATCATATAAAATCTAGAATATTGAAAAACAATGTTTAAAACTGAAATCGGTCAAATCGGAATACCAGAATGTCCAAACCGAGCAATACTCTGGGATCGGGCCTTCGGTTCAAACTAAGGTTGACTCCGAATCCACGAATCCAAATCCAAGACCAAACAATCATATAAAGAATTCATAATACCAAATAAATACGAGAAGTAAATCGAAAAATACGATCGAGAAATCTGAATACGCAACTAAGTACGTATTCCGGGAACGGGGTGTTACAGCAATACTAAGTGTGTGTGAGTGACAATCCCAAGTATTCTACCTCTATCATCTAGGTTTTGACAAAATATCTAAAAATGAAAAGTAAATTACAAATCTTGAATCTTTCTTTTATGTTTGATCCCGAAGCTTTTCTACCGTGCAAGGCTTGGGAATCCAAATCTTTAGCGGCGTCCAAATTGTGAGTCTTGATGTGGAGCCGTCAAATCAACTTGTTTTAAACCTGAAACTCTTTAAAACAAGATTGTTAAAAACATAACTAAATATGTTTTGTTATCATCAAAATATTGGGCTAATGGCCTTTGGGCCAACAGAAATTACATGTGTATTTTTTAGGATTTTTCTATGTATTTTAGGATTTTTTATATATTTAGAAATTTTCTACCTATTATATGTATTTTTCGAGTATATAGGAATTTTTTGTGTATTTTTAGGAATTTTCTGGAATTAAAATGTATTTTCTGCAATTATCTATATTTTTGGCATTTTGGACTAACAGTGATGCAGGTTGCAGATAAAGACTCTCGGATGAACTTCCCTTCTGGGATCATAGTCCTAGGAGACCCCTCATGATTATCCAAGGGCAACAGGCCAGTGCCACCGCCCACTACCATTAGGGTTTCGTAGTAGCTGAATATGGGGGTTTTATGCCTCAGATGCTCTATCCGTTCTAGAATATCATCCGAGAGACCACTTTTGCAGGTGACCCATTACTTTCAAGTTTCGTGGTGACTGGGGCAGAGGGTACCCAGCTCAAGAGCACAATACGAAGCTTGTGATTTTGTTTGTGATTATTATATTATTTATTACCTGTGTGTGGTGCTAACATCTTTTGCACGTACATATATTGCCTTCGGCACAGCCTCCGGGCTTTACTAACATCTTTGAGGTTTTTAACGGCTTAGTTCCAATTTAAATGGATTATTTTCGGTTATATCGCTACGACCTGGTAATTAGACCAAGCGCTCAGTGCTTTATTCACTAGCCTCGCTAAGGCGGAACTCTACCGGATTTTAGACTCGCAGATAAGATCGAGTCATTCTGGAGTTTTATCGGGCGCTTTAGTGACTAAACATTGTTCGCTGATATAGCCCTAGCACTGCTTGCTCCGCTTGTTTATGCGCATAGCTATAATACTGCTTTTATATTGTTTACTGTATCTTGATACTGATAGTGATCTTGATTGATTATACTAATTACCAATGTTGATACATGACATGACATAGACACCTAATATTACTAATACTGGATACTGACACTACTGACTTGACATGGACATCTATTACTGATACTTGAGAACATGATACTGATACTGATTCCTAACTGAATATAATTTCTAAATCTTGGTTACTGCTTCACGGGGAATCATTACTTACTACTGATTCTTAATACTCTTGTTACTGATATGATGTGTGGAACAAAGTGCCACGTGGAACAAAGTGCCACATCACACATCTCTGTGGTGGGGCCACCTCTTGAATCCACGGGGCCACCTCTAGAATCCCACATCGCTACTAATCTCAACAAGATTGTCTTGTTTTGAGTGATCGGTTGCATCATTTCATTTTATATTGTATTGAATTTGAATTTGATTAGTTATACAACTATTCACCCCCTCTAGGTGTAATTTCAGTCCCTGGTTTGCTCCGTTGCTTCGTCCAACTTCGAGATGCTTCTATATGTACCTGGTATTTAGTAAATTAGACCCGTATTTCTTCAGATTTGTCCTCAATTTCTGGATCTAATATATCTTCTAGAAGCTCTCTAGCTTGGTCTCCAAAAAATGTGATTTAATTACGCAAAATTGGATTTAATTAGGTTCTTATTCGACTTTGCTCTTAAACTCTTGATTATCTGCAAAATAGACCAAAACACGGTTTAGAAGCGATATTTTATTCATAACAAAGCAGGAAAACGCGCTATGCAGGGTACTAATCACACCCCACGCTTATCTTTTGCTCATCCCAAGCAAAATAAGAAAAAAAAAAAAAACTAAACTAAGAAAATTATTACACCACTTTCGCATGTGACGCGATTGCACTGAGCGTGTGCAACAAGCCATTAAACATCTTGGTTTCCCTTAGAGGAGGAGTTTTACCTCCTGAGAATTTTCAGCGGATTACATCCACAAAATCCATAAAGAAAAATAAAAGTTAGTGTACTTGAAAAATGCATTTTGAAAGAGAGAAAAGTTTTTTTTAATTTTTTGCAAAAATTAAGTGATCTAAGATTATATGTCTACCAAAATTATTCTTCCTTAAACTTAATCTATATGCAAGATCTTGTCATCAATTAAGGTAAGAATTCAAAATTGGATTGAATAAATTGATCTCTCATAATTATCTAGATAATATGCACTTTGTGATAGTATAGATTTTTGTGATTTCAACTCTAACCATCAAGCCATTTATTCATTTATATACACACATATATATATTTCTTTTTCTTCTCTTAGTTTTCCTAGGCTTTCTAGTTTACCCGGGTAGTGAGTCTCTATCCGGTGACTCCCAAACCAGATGACTTTGGGCACAGAAAACATCCCACGGGCTTAAGACTCGAGTAAACAAGCTTCTTCTTTCGGTATTAGTGGGGATGCTCTAAAGGTAATAGATTTCTTTTTTTGGAAGCTCCCTTTCTTCTTGTACTTTCATCTCAATCTTGTGGGTCTTGAGATTTTTTATGAACCTGGAGAAGTCCATTTTTTCTCTATCATTGAGCTCCTTCAAGATTGTAACCTTCACTTCCAATATTTGAGGAAAGCTCTAATAATCTTTTTTATCTTTTGGTCATTGTCAATGAAGTCACCTAAAAAAGATAACCTATTAGTGATCTTGATAAAACGAGTCAGCATTTCATCAATACTCATTATCAAGCATGTAAAAATTTTCAAACTGTGAACGTAAAAGATCAATTTTGGATCTCTTTACTTGTGACGTACCCTCATAAGTAATAATCAAATTATTTCACACTTCATATGCGAATTTGCAATTAACCACACAAGAAAGATCATCATCATTTAATGCTTGTGTCAATGCATATTGTGCTTTGGTATTTACTTCATAGTCCTTGGTGGTTACTTCAGACCATGTGTTTTCCATTGATTTGCAAAGGGGAAAACTTACAAAAAAAAGAGTTTGAGGAGCTAAATTACAAGTATTCTCAAAAGATTACAAGTAGATCTCCTCAGAGATTCTGGGAAAATGTGCCGATAGGAGTCTGGTCAGCGCGCGACCACTTTGTCCCTTTGACGATGCGAGCGTTTGAGATTCCCTTCTCGCCTGGTTCCGGGAATCAGAGAATAGAGAGTTGGTAGAACTCTCTTGCTACTTCTCAAAAGACCGCCTTCTGTGAGGAATTCCTTCTCGCCTGGTTCCGGAGATTCCTTGAGGAAAAGGGGTTGTTAGGGTATCGCCACCCTGAATAGAGAAGTATTTCTCTTGAAAAGATCTCTGAATTGGAGGTTGCACGGTGCGTTGGTGAAGAAGTCCGATCCTCGTAGCCGGCAGAAGATCAATAAAAAGAAGCCACCCTAGATCAATCGCCGATCTATGAAAAGAAGCCGATCCTTTTGTCTTGTGCGATCATGCGATCCTTCTCCCTTGTGCCCCTGGCGGGCTATTTATAGGGAAAGCAAGGGTAAAACTGCCCTCTTGAAGATATGGAAACAGATTGAATCGAATCTGTTTAAATCTGGAAAGTAGCCTTTCTGCGAGGCTAAAATAGCTTCCGCGGAGCTAGAAAATGGCAAGTCGGTTGATCTTTCCGATTTGTTGTAATCCTTTCCATATCGTCGGAGGATTCTCTCTGATCCTCTTACTCGTTTAAGAGAGTCCAGAGATTGTGGCAATCACCTGCCATATTTGGTCTCTAATCGGGTTTGATCTGATTGGATCCGATCTCATCCGGAGATTTGATTGACCAACAGCGGAGCTGCCCGCTTTGAAGCTCATAGCGGAGCTGGAGGCAATTCCTGGCGAAGTCCGAAAAAAGGCTTTTCGGCGAAGCTGTCAGTTAGCTTCCTGGCGATGCTCTGGATGATGCTAGCCTCTCAGGCGAGGCTATCTCCTTGGGCTGATGTAATGCTAGATGTTAGCACTTTTAGACCTGCTGAGGTCTGTTTAGAAACAATCCGGGTTCACTGTTCTGCTTGCTGGATCAGTAGAGTCCAAGCTGCTTGCTGGATCAGTAGAGTCCATGAAAACTGGTCTTCAGCTCGTCTGTCGCTAGACATTGTTCGGACCAATGAGAATCTTGTCTTTTTTAAGTGTCAACAAGACCCCCTTCAAAGTTTTCGAGAGTCTGCAATAGCCCAGACTTCGAAACACTTTGAACTGCTGTGATGGTGGATGTAGTATGAACATCGCCATGATGGTAGAGTTCAGCTTCGCTTTCAATCCTGCTTTGGGATGAATTCGCCAAAGAATTGTGCAGATCCGCAAGTCGCTTCGCGTTTGTGTGCGGGTAGCTCCGCGTCTGGATATGTTCGCTGAGGAACTCTCCTTGCTTTTCCGAGACCAACTGCCATGGGCTGGTTACGAGGAGGATTACTCCTTTAATCGAGAGAGATGTTCTCCGATTTGCACGTTTCCAAGGGAGGATATTCCCTTTCTTCAAGGCGCCATGAGTGCCTTTTATGAGGGAGACGTTTTCTCCTTGTACGGTTCCAATGGAAACCGTCCCTGTAATCAAGGTGTAATGAATGCCTTAAATGCGCTCGTGCTTCCACGCTTGAGGAGGTTGCGCTTAGGCCATGGGGCCTATAAATAGGACGCTTGAGGTCCTCTGAAGAGAAGTGCCTTGCCTTTCTTCTTCTCTTCTCTTGGTTGAGAGATATACTCAGATCTCTGAATTAGTGGGAAAGCCCACTCTGGTTGTTTAACCGGCCAAGGACCGGTAAGTCTTGATCATTCAAAGGCTTCACCGCTTTTAGGGAACTCATCTCCCTTGATTCGGTTGCTTTAGGGATTGGCTTCCCTTGTTCTTCACCTTGCAATCGGCTGCTGCAGAGAAGGATTTCATCATAGCTTTCTGTGAAGCTATCATCTTGGCTTGATCAGTGAAAGATCGTTGCTTGTTAAGTCCGCTGCGCAGGCAGGACTTGGGACTTGGCTTCTTCAATAGTTGAGCCAGTCTTGCCATATTGGTGAATGTTGAGACTGTTCTTCACAAGATCAGTCTGACTTTGCCGTATAGGCGAGGCTAGGACTTGGCGTTTGCTGAGCCAGCGCATGGTTGCTGTGCAGGCGAGGCTTATCCTCTGCTTTGGCTGAAGTCGGATTGCTTTACCGCCGAAGAATCTGACTTAACTGTTTTTGCAGCTCTTTCTGTGCTTGACTGCTAACCTGCTCCAATTTGCCTTGCAGCGAGCTATGCTTGCCAGTCTGGTGACTTGATGGAAGAAGCCATAAAATTGCCTTATGCTTCCCCAGTTGAAGCTTTACTTTTAAGCAGGAGGAACAATTCGGGGCAGCGGGTGCGCGTCCCAGAGGCTATTGGCAGCCTCTTATCCGAGATGATTCGTTCTGAGGTGAGGCTGGCCGCCGCTTCGTCGGAGGTGATCAGTGAGATCACTGACATCATTGCCGATTTTCAACTTTGGTGGCCTTCGTCGGGGACGATCCGCTTCAAGGAAGTGGGCCTCACACACGTCAGATCCGTGGCATCAAAACTAGTTCCCATTATAGGTGATCTGACGTGTTGGCGGCGATAAGCTTTTATTGCCAGGCTTCAACAAAAACGGCCTAGCAAAATCCGCCATTTTGTGGAGAAAAATGACCGTGTCCCTGTGGCACCATCTGCTCATGTGCGAAGGATTACGGCCTTGTGCAGGAGGAAGGCCTTTCCTGTCCCTTTGATCTGGCTGGGAAGCAGATAAAACCGCTTGTATGCCTCAAATGATCTTTGTTGAGCAACTGAGTGTGTTGTATGAAACACAACTTTGATGTAGTATCAATGTACCTTTGCTTTTGAATCAATGAAAGTCCATTGTCTGATCATCTGATTTTTGCTTGCTTTTACTGAGAGTTTGGCCATAGCTGGGCTGAACTGTGTGCAGAGTTAAGGACATAGTCCTTTCTTTGAATGATCTTCGCGAGACTGGCGTGTCCCGCGAGCAGCAGCCCCTTTGGCAGGCTAAGGTAAGCTTCTTGGCGAAGTCTCTGAAGGATTGTGCGAAGCCCGCACTTTGCTCCTGTGCGAAGTTAACCCTTTTGGGGTTGAACCGTCGCTCTTTGGGGAAAGCGCCTCAGGCGCTTCGGGTACTGTTTCGAATTAATTCGAAACGGCGGCATGTGCCCCTTTTCGAGGCCTTGATTTAGGCGCTGACTGGCCTATAAAAGCCCGATCGGGCTGAACAGAAAAGGATCTCCCTTTTTTCAGAGAAATTTCTGTCTTTTCCTCTCCTTCCTCCTTCTTTGCTTCAGAGTTCTTTGAGGACCCTTGCATTTCTTTGATGGCGCCCAAAAGACGAGCGGGGAAGGAAGCAGCGACTTCTGCAGCGGAGGGCCCTCCTCCTCCGGTCATTGAACGACCAGTCACTGGTAAGAGACTCTTTTCCCAGATTAGGGACGATGGTCTTCTTTCTTTGGAGTCGGCGCTTGGTCATTAGGACGATCGAATATGATCCGTCCTAACCAGGGAACTCGTTTCCCTTAATTTCCCTATTTTGCTTGCACCAGGGAGTTAAGAACTGAACAGTTCTCCTT
Source organism: Agave tequilana (assembly GCA_038442645.1). Classification (NCBI taxonomy): domain Eukaryota; kingdom Viridiplantae; phylum Streptophyta; class Magnoliopsida; order Asparagales; family Asparagaceae; genus Agave; species Agave tequilana. The sequence goes on along the minus strand of JAVJIF010029680.1, from coordinate 623,435 downwards.
TGGGCTTTCGCACGAAGCCATAACTTGGGCCATCTCCGTCCTGTTTGAGGAACATGACTTGAATAAGTCCTTTCAGTCATGATGACTCTTGACCATAATGCCCTCTTGCTGACATCAGCCCTCGGGGCTATACTACTTCCTGCTGAAGCGAAGTTGGTGCCTTGGATGTTCTTCTGCGAAGATGCAGTTTTCATCCGCGAGTTGCCCTACTGGCCTTGCTTGCTGGGCGAGGCTATGCCTTAGTGAATTTTTATGTTTCATATCCACTTGATTGATGAACTAACCATGGTTCATTTCTGTTTTTGCAGTGCATTACGCCTCCGGTCTCCAGAGCAGTCTGTTTGGCCTGACCAGCCAAGCAGGCGGTAATATCAGCTTGCAATTTTATGGGCAGGCTTCTTTGTTCAGCGAGCCGAGCTCCTTTGTACGGGATACGCTTATCCAGGATGGTCAGCCTCAGACCATGCGGAGCATCTTGACCACTGCTCCGCTTGAAGATATCGACCGTCAGGTTTACAGAAAGCCTGACTTCATGTTCGGGGATGCTGCGCCTGATCCCGATCGTCAGCTACAGGCTGGTGAAGGCCAGTGGATTTTCCAACTGGATGGCGAGAGATTTTACCTTCCGTCCACTAAGCGACAATTTGATTTGTCTTCCTTCGCGAGTGTGGCTCAGGCTAGGAAGATGGCGTGGGGCGTTAGCCGAAACGCTGAGTCCGTCCATGTTGGGAGGTTGTCGTATCAGACCGGCTATTCGGGGGCGGGCCCTCCTCGTAGCATAATAGGGCTATACCCTGGGAGGGTACTGCGGGACCTTCCGGTGGGCGAGAACCCAGCTGCGGCGCCGACCTTTGGCACTCAATTCTGCGAAGTTGGCGGGAATTATCCTGCCACTGACTTCAGGACTCCTGGTTGGGTCCATTCTCCTAGGTCATGGTGGGCAGGGTTGACCAATTATATCCTTACCCATTTTGGGGAGGATTTGGAGAGGTTAAACCTCCATGAGGCCGTCAGGGCGACCTGCTACGGCATTGAAACGAAGGTGGCGTGCTTCTACGCCATCCTTGAGCAATACTGCCCGGCTTCTGGGACTTTCTTCACCCCGGTTGGCGAATTGGGCATGGCTCTGCATGAGATGCGGGAAATCTCTGCTTTGCCCTTTGGGTCTCTTCCATACGAAGAGTACTTTCCCTGTGAGGCGGAGTTGACTCTCCTGGAGGAGCAAGAGCCTGCTCTGCTTGAAACATACCGGGAGTTGATGTGCCACCTGCACAGTTGCTCTAGCATCCACCCTGGTGGCAAGGGTAGCTCGAAGAGCTTGAAGAATTGGGGGAGCTATCTGTTCCCGGACATGAACAATGCGTCTGAAGCAGCCCACTGCGGAGTTGCTGAAGAGGACATCTTGCAAAGGATGGAGGCGCATGCCGAGAAGGACATCGTCGTGACTGAAGACGATGGTCCCTTCGAGAAGGGTGATGTTCTTCGGAGCTTTCACCATCAGGCCCGTCGGCCTATGTCTCGCAAGGCGCTGCTGGCCGGCTTTTTAACCGTATGGTTAAAGAAGTGTGTTGTACCTTCTTCTTCGGGTGACATTGTTCACCCGACCGTGCTGTTGCCTGCCGTTCGCTTGGTCCACGGCCACCGTCTGGGTCTTCTCCCGGCCATGGTGTGCTGTATTCAGAGGGGTCTCCGTGCGCTGACGGAGGGTTTCTGTAGGCCAATGGCGTCGAGGCGAGGAAAGGGTGCGGTCCTGCCCTGTGACGGACCCAATCCGAGGGTAGGTTTGCCGTATACCTATCTGATGGCGTGGTTCGCCTTGCACTGCCCTACTTTGATTGGGGCTGGGGAGGATCCTCCGCAGGGTGTTCAAACGGCACTTCTCCGCCGCTTTGAAGGCCGTTCGTGGCAGAAGACTTACGTGGCTGAGGCTCATAAGACAGTGCGTCGTTATGACGCTTATAGCCTCTTCCGTTGTTTTCCTCGCCTACAAGGTGCAGGATACAACGAGGAATTCCACGACGTGGAGTCGGGTCGGTCTCCCATGAGTCGGGGTGTTTTTGAGTGGCTGGTCTGTATCCGGCCCTCGCACTTGTTGTACAGGAGTGGGGATACCTGTTACTTGGAGCCCTACATCCCGAGCCGATTTGCCCGCCAATTCGGGTATGATCAGTTGTATGTAGGTAACCCCAATCCGGACCTGGCTTTCATGGGGAGCCTTATTGATGGGGCTCGCGCCTGGCGGTTCTTCACCGCAGATGGTACAGGGGCGTGGCTGCGCACGCCGCTGAGGGATCCCGTTCTTCGGACGGCCCTGTGCTTCTGTCAATGGTATGCGGCTTCAAACTCCGCGCCTCCCGGGTTCAATGTCAACAGCTCGGGCGTGAGGTTGATCGCTCAGCGGATGAGGCAGAAGGCCTCTGAAAAACAGGAGGGCAAACGGGTCCGTGTCCCTGGCATTGAGGAGTTCATCGCTGTGGATGATAGCGTGGCTTCTGATGCATGGAGCCCTCATTTCGAGGCTACGCCAGGAGCTGATGTCGGCGATGCTGACAGTTATGAAGCTGGCTCCGGTGTGGTGGGGACAGCTTCCCCACACCATGTGGAAGAAGTGGACTCCGATGTCCACTTCAAGAGGAAGCGTGGGAGTAGATCCCGTAGGAAGTCATCGGCGAAGAAGCCCCGTCGCCAGGCTCCTACAATTGTGGTAGAGGGCAAACCCTCTGCTGTGCTTCCTTCTGCTGCGCCATTAGTGGCTGAACCGTCGGTTGCTGAACCGACTGCTGGTAAGATTGACCTCATCTGATATGCATTCAGTGCATTTCAAGCAACTCACCATTTGCTTCTTGTTGCAGGAGCTGAGGCAGTTGGAGAGCAAGGGGAACACCACGATCCCCTATTCACTTACAGGGCTGCAGCAAGCCCTTCTGCTCACTCGCAAGAATCTAAGAGTGGCGCAGCTGATGCTGGTCCTTCGGGCATTGGGACTTCGAAAGGAAGTCCTATGAAATCAAGCTCCGTTGAGTGGTCTGCTGGGGGCTCGGCGGGCGAGAGCGAGCCGGCCGCTTACGTCGAGTCCGGTAAGAACTTCCCAATGGGACCCTTGGACTTTGATGAGGCCGTCGAGGTGTCATCGGCCTTCGGTATGACTCTGACCTCTCGGTCTTTGCCTGTTTGCTGCGTCCCCTTTTTGACCTTGGTTTTGTTGTAGGTGTTCGTCCCCAAGGTGCATCGGCTTCGAAGGAGCCGGAGGGTTCTCCTGAGAGATCGGAGGATGAGTCGAGTGCTTCGACTGCGGCGGATGCTGCTATGTTGGATGCATTATACGGCGACCTCCCTCCTTATCAGCCCATGGCCGTTGAGAAATCGGGGGTTGTGGGGGCGATAACCCCGCAAGTGCCTTCACTACTGAGTGAAGTGCCGGCGAGTTCGGGGTTGAGGGTGGTCACCAACCCTGCTTCTCCATCTCAGGTGGTTATGCCTGGTGCTCCCGAGGTAGTCGTCAGTCCTTCCTTCGCGGTGGCTGACGTGCTGGTTTCAATGAGGACTCCGCCGAGGTCGCACTTGGCTTGTCCTACTGTAGTTGATGTTCCCGCTTCTTCTTCTGCAGTGATATTGGCCGGGCTGGTAGACTGCTCCGAGGTTGTCCCTCTGCCAAAGGCCGATGAAGTTGAAAATGACTTCATAGGTGGTCTGGTCGACAGCTTCTATAACAGTTTGGAGCAGACTATCAGTCTAGTCTTGAAAGGCTCGCCAGTGCCATTCCCGAAGCTGAAGGTGGTCCTCTCCCGCGGTATTGATTGCATCCGGGACTTTGAGGGGTACCATCAGGCTGCTGCTTTGGTACTCCTGGTAGATGATTTTGAGAAGACCGTAGAGGAGTGGCGCCGGCTCTATCGTTCTGATCCGGCATCTTTGGCTGAAGGACGGCTCAGACATCTTGTTGCGCAAAGACGCGAGGCCCGGCTTGCTGCTCAAGAAGCCGCTAAGGCTATCTCCTCTGACTTGGAATCCTTGGGAACAAGGCAAGCAGAGGTTGGGAGCGCAATTGACGCTTCCACCAGCGCTCTTCTAGATGCTGAAGACAAGATCAGGAGGGCCGAGGAGATGATCAAGAAGGCGAATCTCCTTCTATCCAAGGCTATGCCGATACGTCTGGAAGAGACCGCACGGCTTGAGCAGCTCAGAGCTCAGAGCGAAGAACTGGCGCGGCAGGAGTCGTCACAGAGGGCGACTTTGGCGGAGGTTGAAGCTCGTCTGGCTCAGGCAGTGGACTTTAATGAAGATGAGCTGCGGTCACAGGCGCTGGCCCAAGCTGCTGATGACAGGAAAACGAGGCTGGCTTCGCTCGGAGATCGGATTCGATCTTACACTGTGCGCTTGTAGGCCATTGTATACGCTCCTCTATGTATATCATCCTTTTGGCTTTAATAGAAAATCTTCTCTTTTTTTTTGACTTCTGCTGTTCGGATGATGAGACATGGCTGTCTGTTGGTTCAGAGGTCGCAATGACATAACCAATTGAGACGTTGCCAATCTTGTGGTTAGCCCTTTGCGGGGCTGGAAAGGGAGACACCTGCCTTTTGTAAATGTCAGCAGGTACCGGGGTTGAGACTTGGCTATCTACCAGTTCAGAGGTCGCAATGACGTAACTGGTTGAGAAGCCACCAAGCTCGAAACAAATGAGACTTGGCTATCTGCCAGTTCAGAGGTCACAATGACGTAACTGGTTGAGAAGCCACCAAGCTCAAAATAGGTGATACTTGTCTTTTGTAAATGTCGACAAGTATCGAGACCTGTCTTTTGTAGATGTCAACAGGGCTCGGAATTGAGACTTAGCTGTCTACTGGTTCAGAGGTCGCGATGACATAACCGATTAAGACGCTGCGAGGCTCAAAATAAGAGGAGACTTGGCTATCTGCCAGTTCAGAGGTCGCAATGACATAACTGGTTGAGAAACCACCAAGCTCAAAATAGGTGATACTTGTCTTTTGTAAATGTCGACAAGTATCGAGACCTGTCTTTTGTAGATGTCAACAGGGCTCGGAATTGAGACTTAGCTGTCTACTGGTTCAGAGGTCGCGATGACATAACCGATTAAGACGCCACCAAGCTCAATGGTAAATGAAACTCGGCTATCTGCCAGTTCAGAGGTCGCAATGACATAACTGGTTGAGAAGCCACCAAGCTCAAGAATAATGATACTTGTCTTTTGTAGATGTCAACAAGTACGAGGCCTGTCTTTTGTAAATGTCAACAGGGCTCAAGATTGAGACTTAGCTTTCCGCTGGTTCAGAGGTCGCAATGACATAACCAATTGAGACGCCACCAAGCTCAATGGTAAATGAAACTCGGCTATCTGCCAGTTCAGAGGTCGCAATGACATAACTGATTGAGAAGCCACCAAGCTCCATATTGAGAAAAGGTCTCGTCTTCTCGGGGAGGGACGAGAGAATCACTGTCATAGGTTTAATGTTAACATAACAGTGGAATATGTGGCCCTACCATTCTATGGATGAGAATTGGTAGGTGACTTTGAAGGTCTCGTTCTCGCGAGGAGAAATGAGGGGACTGCTGTCATAGGTTTAATGTTAACGTAACAGCGGAATATGTGGTCCTACCATTCTATGGATGAGAATTGGTAAGTGATTCTGGAGAGGGAATCAAATGGGAGTAGGTCCCTTGGGATTTTAAGCAAACCCCCAGCTATCAACAGGTTTGATATGCTTGGAGAAAGAGAGAGGCTCTCTTTGTGCGCATTTCGGACGCGCGGGTCTCGATCAGAGGTGTAATGTTAACTTGATCGAGAGCATGATCCTTGGTTAAGGATAGTACCTCTTCAGGAATTTGCCATTGATCGGCATCATGAGGAGGTCGCCATCTGCAGTCGTAAGGCGGTATGCTCCGTTTGAATAGACTGTCTCTATCACAAACGGTCCTTCCCATTTAGGCTGAAATTTGCCTTTGGTCTTGTGCGTCATAATCATCGGTCGTCTGACGGCTAAGACCAGATCTCCTTTCTGGAAGACCCTTTGCTTGACCTTCTTATTGAAGGCTTTTGACATCCGAGCCTGATATAGCTCGATGTGTTGCTGAGCTTGTAGCCGCTTCTCATCTAGGGCTTCGAGCTCTTGAAGACGCAGGCGATCATTGTCTTCTGATGTCATTCTGGTAGTCAGGGCTACTCGCAATGATGGTACCTGGATTTCCAATGGGATGACCGCTTCACACCCATATACCAGGGAGAAAGGCGTATTGCCTGTTGGTGTCCGGATCGTGGTCCGGTAGGCCCAAAGGCATTCACCGAGCTTTTCGTCCCAATCTCGCTTGTTCGAGGAGACAAACTTCTTGAGCAACTTGATGATCGTCTTGTTGAATGCTTCTGCTAAGCCATTGGCGGCAGGGTTGTAAGCTGTTGAAGCCACATTCTGAATTCGGTATTTATCGCAGAACCGATAGAATCCTTGGCTTATGAATTGAGGACCATTGTCGTGGATGATCCGCCTGGGGACACCGAATCGATGGATGACATGGTGTTTGATGAAGTTAACCAGATTAGAGGTTTTGACTTCGGCCAACGGTATGGCCTCTGCCCATTTTGAGAAGTAGTCGGTTATTGCGAGAATAAACTGGTGAGCTCTTGCCGAAGAAGGGCTGATTGGCCCTACGACATCAATTCCCCACGCTTCAAATGGCCATGAAGCAGTAGTAGGGTGGAGCAACTCCGAAGGTTGGTGTATGAAGTCTGCATGGACCTGACACGCTTTACACCTTCATGCGTATCGGGTGGCGTCGGCTATCATAGTCGGCCAGTAATACCCAAGTCTGTGCAGCCTGTCTTTGAGCTTTGGACCCGGCTGATGCGCACCGCAAATGCCATCATGTGCTTCTTTAAGCACTTCATGTGCCTCTGAATGAGAAAGGCAACGGAGGAGGACACCGTCATATGACCGACGATAAAGTGTCTTCAAGGTGGGATCATAATAGAAACGGAGAGATCTTCGCCTGATGGAAGCCGCTTCCTTAGAATCATCTGGGAGCAGACCATGGAGAGCATAATCAATGAGCGGGAAGCGCCAATCCCTTGGCTCGAGATTCATGGAGACATTGTGGACCTCCCGGACTCTTAGCACCTGCTTGGAGCATACAAGATGTCGGGTTGCGACAGTGAGGTGGTACTCGGTGTCGGCTGGCAAGGCTAGCGTTGTCGCTAATGCAGCGAGAGCATCCGCCTTGGTATTCTGGGATCGAGACACATGCCCGATGTAGAAGCCTTCAAATAGGCTAGCCAGTTCGATGGCTGTATGGTAATAAGGCACCAAGTCCTCATGGCGGACTTCATATTCGCCTTTTACCTGGCTAATGATCAGCTTTGAATCGCCATAAGCTTCAAGGTAGTGTACTCCCATTCCATGGGCGAGCTGGAGACCAATAAGCAGGGCATTGTACTCCGCTACATTGTTAGAGCATGACTCTGTCAAGGAGAATGCCCTGGGGAGAATATGATCCTGTGGGGAGATAAACACAACCCCCACTCCGGCGATAACCTTGCCTTTGGGACCCATTCGCGATGCTCCGTCGAAGAACATCTGCCACACCTCCTCTACTGAGGTTGCATTAGATTCGAAGACTTCATCAGGGATGTCTTCATGAAGCTTTGAATGTTCTGGAACTGGATGCGCAGCCAAGAACTCTGCAAGGGCTTGACCTTTAACTGCCTTCTGAGGGGGTAAAGGTCATGTCATATTGGGACAATAGCAGTGCCCATTTAGCCAATCTTGAGTTTAACGACCCTGGCTTCGTCATGAGAAGACGTAAAGGGTTCACCCTGGAGATGACATGTATGGTTTGGCCAACCAGATAATGTCGTGTCTTCTGGACAGCGAAGACGAGAGCTAAACACTCTTTCTCAATAGGATTGTAGCGAGATTCCGCTCCTATGAGAGTTCTGCTCAGATAATAGATGGCTTGCTCATGGCCATTGTCGTCCTTCTGGGCGAGGAGAGCGCCGAGGGAATAGTCCAATACTTTTACATAAAGCAGGAATGGTTTCCCTGATGTAGGGGCCACTAAGACCGGAGGTTTGGTGAGATACCTCTTAATGTCTTCATAAGCTTCTTGGCAAGCTTGATCCCATATGAAGGCAGTGCCCTTCTTCATGAGTCGGGTGAATGGCTGGCAGCGGCCGGATGGATTCGCAATGAATCTTCTGATGTAGGCTAACCTGCCTTGCAAACCTCTGAGCTCTTTGAGATTCCTTGGCGGATGCATGTCCTGGATGGCCTTGATTTTGTCTGGGTCCAGATGGATTCCTTTTGAGGTGACAATGAACCCAAGGAATTTGCCGCTTGATACTCCTAAGAAGGATTTTGTCGGGTTCATTTTCAACCGATGAGCCCGCATTATATCGAACATCGTTCTTAGATCGCGAAGATGTTCATTTTTGTTGCGGCTTTTGACGGCGATATCATCAACATAGCATTCCACCGTCTTTCGGAGATGATCGCGGAAGATCATGCTCATCGCCCGCTGATAGGTTGCTCCAGCGTTCTTCAATCCGAAGGGCATACAGTGTAGCAGTATACCCCCAATGGCGTTCGGAAAGAAGTATGCTTCTCGTCGTCGGGGTGCATCTTGATCTGGTTGTACCCTGAGAAACCGTCCATAAAAGACATCCTCTCGAACCCGCATGTGTTGTCAATCATGACATCAGTGATGGGCAGTGGAAACTCATCTTTGGGACAGCCCGTATTGAGATCACAGTAGTCGATGCAGATCCGTATCTTCCCATTCTTCTTGAGGACGGGGACTATGTTAGCCACCCAATCTGGATGTTGTTCCTCCCGGATGAAGCCACTAGCAATGAGCTTGTGAACTTCAGCTTCAATAGCCTCCATGATGTTTGGGCGGAACCGACGTTGTTGCTGCTTGACTGGCTTAACGTCGGGCTTGATGTTTAGACGGTGCATAGCGACCTGTGGATCAAGTCCAGGCATGTCTTCATAGCTCCAGGCGAAGACATCTATATACTCTTTTATGAGCATTATCAATTCTTCCTTTTCGATAAGTGATAGGCTTTCGCTTATGAAAATCGGTTTGGGATGATCTTGACTGCCCAAGTTGACTTGCATCACCTTGTCCTCGGTAGGCGGCTCGCGTAGCTCAAACCGCTTTTCCCATTGGAGGCTCAATTGCTGGGCCCATGATTCCTCATCGGTAACCTCTGCGGGTTCCAACTGACTGCTTGAAGTCATGAGGCTTTCGAATATTCCTCCTATGCTGGCATCTGAGTCCCATTCGGAGGATGAGGCCGACTGTGATGGGATCGATCCCTCGCCTTTGACCTGAAATGCGGTTGATGGTGTGGGTGTAACATACCCCAACCCCCTGCGTGTACTATCATAGTAATTTGCAGGTTTCCCTTTAGGGACGGAGTTACGCATCAAGCTGCGTCTTCCTTTTCCGAAGTTTAGGCCCGCTCCCTGCTTCAGGTTGTAGCCCATCTTCTTCATAATGTGGCGCGCTGATGGCGCGTAATGAAAGAACTGTGGAGCGTCTGACTCTGAGCTTGAGTCTGTAGCTGCGCATCTCCATGACCGGGCTCTGCCGAAGATTATCGGCGACTGACCTCGTCTGGACGGAGGGACTACCAGCGTGGCCCCTTCTATAGCCTCCATAGATGTATTAGCCACACTTGGCTTATGTATGGGCATATGGAGAGAGCCATCCATAATGGATTTAATTGACCCGATGCTCGCAGGATAATCAAAAGAGATATTATCATTAATTATCCATTCGCCCTCCTCTTCAGGAGGCGCATTACATAGGGGGTCATCAAGGCATGCTACAATTGGTTCGCCGATTAGGATGGCTGGTGTGCCTGCTTCGGGTTCCGAATCCGCCTCATTGCCACTTCCATCATCGTCTGGCAATGGCTCCGCAGGCGTTCCACTGGCCTCTTGATATAAGAGAGCATCGGTGAAGTAGTTTTCCACCCCCTTGAAAGGTTGCCTTTCAGCGAAGACAGTTCGCACTGTTGCATCATCCTCAACATACTTGAAGCATTGATGGAGAGTGGAAGGAACGATCCAGTTGGCATGGATCCATGGTCGTCCCAGTAATAGGTTGTATGATGTGTCAGCATCGATGACATAGCATGTCACCTCTGACTTCAGGCTTCCGATTCTGCAACGGAGCCGAATCTTCCCAAGTGGATGACTGCTTCCGGCATTGAAACCGTATATTGTAGTGGTGGTGGCAGACAGCCTGTACAGCGGTATGCAAAGGAAATAGAGGAGCCTTTTGGGGATGATGCTGAGTGCAGACCCCGGATCGACTTGTATTCTTTCAATGCAAGTTGAACCGATATATCCGGTGTAGTACAGAGGTCAATCGTGCTTGTTGTCCTTGAGCAGCATGTCTTCCGCTGTGAAGGTAATAGCAGGCACCTTTGACTGTGCATGATGGCACTTTAAGCAGGGAGGCCGCACTTCGTCACCAAGGACCTCGGGCACGCATGTCAGAAAGGACTCTGAGTTGGCTAGCGCATCCCTGAGTGCCTCTCTTGTCTCTTTGGAGAGACGAAGAAGCTTGTATATTGTGATACGAGCTCGGATATTGGCCAAGTGGGCCAATATATCAAAGCGGAAGGGCGTGTCTAGCCCTTGGCTTGGCGGTTTCTTCAACACATGGTCGAACCGCACCTCTTTAGGCTTTTCCTTTCCCTTGGCTGGAATTGGAGTGGATGCTGGCATTGGTACTGACGTCGTTTGCTGTTGTATCTCGTCAGTAGGCTTGTCATACTGCCTTTGATATGACTTTCCAGACCGGGTGCCCGTCTGTTGAGGCGCATCTGCCTGCGCCGTACAGGCATGCTTCTCTTCTTCTGAATCGCTAAGGGAAGCCGAGGTAATATTGCCATCATCTGGTAGGACAGAGATGACATTGCAAGACTTGCCTTTTGAGTTGGGTTGCCTTGGACCCTGTTGGATGTCTTGGACGAGATCGGGGTGTATCCACATGACTTCGCCCGTCTCCAATGTCAAAGGGACGAGACCCTTGTTGTGTTGAGTCACGGCTGAAGAATGCCTGACTTCCAACCGCGGCGCAGGGGCCGGATAGGTTCCGTCAGGAACTGTGACCTTCTGGGCAGTGCCGAACTCAAGAGTCACGATATTGGCAGTGACTTTCTTCTGCTCCGTCTTCAGTGTGAGGACGCCGGCATCAATCAGGGCTTGTATCCGGTCCTTGAGGACATAGCACTTGTCTGTGGAATGATGAACCATCCTATGGTAGAGACAGTACTTGGGATCATTCGTGCGCCCTATCTCATCAGGACGCCGAGCATCCGGCAGCTTCATCTTATTCCCTTTGTGGAGTAGATTGAATATCGTGACCACTTGGTCATCTCTGAAGGAGTACTGTTTAGGAGGGAACTTGGACTCCTGATTGTTGAAGCCGCTCTTCTTGGCCTTTGACTGCATGTCTCCGGTCAGCTCGACGGACATAATTTCCTTCCCTTTAGCTTGGGAGGACTGCGGGAGATCACTGCGCCCTTTGCTGTTCGTGCCCCATCTGCTTCTGGGGACGGATGGCTCGAACTTCTTAGCCGATTTCTCGGCTATCTCGGCTTGTTCGACCAGTTCCTTCCAAGTGTGGGCCTTAACAGCCCCCATGCGAACTTCTACTTGATCCGAGAAGTTATGTCTGCATGTTTGTAAAAGCATGGGTAAAGGCATCCCTGCTGGGCACATCAGAGATAGATTTCTGAACCGCTCAATGTATTCGCGGACAGATTCGCCCTTCTTCTGCACAGTGGACAGGAGCTTGTCCATGGTCACTTCGGTGTCATCTTCATAGAAGCGAGAGAGGAACCGAGTTTCCAGATCGATCCAGGAATTGATAGAGCTCTGAGGAAGGCTTCGGAACCAGTCGAATGCCACCCCCTTCAAGGTGCCGATAAACAACCTAGCCATGATGGCGTCGTTGCTTAGAACATTACCGGTTTGGGACCGGAAATAATAGATGTGCTGATTGGGCGAGCTCTTGCCATCATACGTATGCAACGTAGGTGGTTTGAACCTCGGCGGATATGGCACCGAATCCCATTCCAGTGGGTAAGGGCGGACTACCCCCACTTTCTTCAATTCATCCTTCTGAGCCAAGGATGAAATCTGAGCTTGCAGGCTTTTAAGGACTTCGGCATCCAGGGAAGAGCCTCCCTTAGATCTCCCCGTCTCGAGCGGATTATTGCTGAGATGTCCCTCCTCGTCATGATTACTCCCGGTATCATCATTCCGGTTGCTGAGGAGCTGAGCGAGCATCTGTTGAATATTGTCCAGGGCCTCTTACTGAGTTCTAGAGGTCTGCTCCTGAGCTTCTAAACGCCGACGAAGGTCGTCATTGGCGTTATCGGCCATATTAACCGATGCTTTGTACGTCCGCACAGAACTGACTGTCGCTGAAGAGGCATACCCACTGTCTTCATCTTCTCCCTCAGATGATTGGGATGATCGCCTGGACTGTGGCGAGATCAGGGCCTTTGAGGAAGAAGGCTGCTCATAATCATAGGGTATTGCGACCCTGGATCTGGTGTTTCGGAAAACACCTTCTTCGCGCACCAGGACTTCGCCTAAGCCTGGGCTATAATCTGGATCTGAGGAGCCGCAGGAGGTGTTGTCAGATGCTTGACTTCCTCTGCGCGGCTCTCGCCCTCTTCCGGTCATGTTGACGGAGGCAGAGGCTGGATCTGGTAAGCCGCTCCTTCTGAGATGCTTTCTTGGGAAGCGCGCAGATAGTCGATTGAAGACTGATCGCCAGTATGGAGAGGTAGCAAGGGTCGGTCGTAACCGACACTGCGTTGAATGGATCATCAGCATCTGGCATCCACTTTGTTGGCAGCGGGAGGAAGTAGTCTGGAGAGGCTTCGATCTTCGTTTATTCGCCAAGAATCTTCGCAGGTCGGCCCAGTAGGGGCCTAGATATTCTGGTATATGGGACAACGCATCGTTCCCCTTATTCCTGCGAAAAAGATTAGCACCGAACTGTGTTTTGGTTCTAGCCTCGCGGCTGTAAACCTGATGAGTACGCGGAGGTACTGTAGTTTTTCTTGTGAAAGCGAGGCTAGCAATCGGTCTTGCTGCTCTAGGCGACGGTATGATTGTCGTCTTGACTTTATGGTTGGCAGCATTGTTGGCGCAGGCGGGCATCTTGCCTTTTTCTTCATATGAGAGGCGCGGCTTTGGCGTGGCTGCGCCTGAAACATCAACAGAAGATTCCTGCTTAGGCTTCCATATCCGCTTTGGCAGAGGATGCTCAGGTTCGCAAGGAACCTGACTAGCCACATGAGAGGCTGTGGGGTGTTGGCAAGATTCTGCCTCTGGTTTCTGATTTGAAACCTTGGCCGTGAAGACCTTCTTGTGCTCCCGTGCTCGAAGCATCAAGCCACCCCCGAAGTAGATCGCCGTGCCTCCTCGGAAGGTTCGGAAGATGAACTTTCTCCCTTTCTCCCTTTGCCCTTTGACTTTTTAGAAGGAGATCTTCTCCTGTCTTCGAGCAACTGTGCAAGCATTAGCTTGAGGGAATCGATAGATTCCTGTTGAGACATAATCATCTCCATTTGTCTCTTCTGAATCTGGGCTTGTTGTTCGAAACGTCTATGTTTTCCATTAATCTGCAGAGGGGAAAACTTACAAAAAAAAGAGTTTGAGGAGCTAAATTACAAGTATTCTCAAAAGATTACAAGTAGATCTCCTCAGAGATTCTGGGAAAATGTGCCGATAGGAGTCTGGTCAGCGCGCGACCACTTTGTCCCTTTGACGATGCGAGCGTTTGAGATTCCCTTCTCGCCTGGTTCCGGGAATCAGAGAATAGAGAGTTGGTAGAACTCTCTTGCTACTTCTCAAAAGACCGCCTTCTGTGAGGAATTCCTTCTCGCCTGGTTCCGGAGATTCCTTGAGGAAAAGGGGTTGTTAGGGTATCACCACCCTGAATAGAGAAGTATTTCTCTTGAAAAGATCTCTGAATTGGAGGTTGCACGGTGCGTTGGTGAAGAAGTCCGATCCTCGTAGCCGGCAGAAGATCAATAAAAAGAAGCCACCCTAGATCAATCGCCGATCTATGAAAAGAAGCCGATCCTTTTGTCTTGTGCGATCATGCGATCCTTCTCCCTTGTGCCCCTGGCGGGCTATTTATAGGGAAAGCAAGGGTAAAACTGCCCTCTTGAAGATATGGAAACAGATTGAATCGAATCTGTTTAAATCTGGAAAGTAGCCTTTCTGCGAGGCTAAAATAGCTTCCGCGGAGCTAGAAAATGGCAAGTCGGTTGATCTTTCCGATTTGTTGTAATCCTTTCCATATCGTCGGAGGATTCTCTCTGATCCTCTTACTCGTTTAAGAGAGTCCAGAGATTGTGGCAATCACCTGCCATATTTGGTCTCTAATCGGGTTTGATCTGATTGGATCCGATCTCATCCGGAGATTTGATTGACCAACAGCGGAGCTGCCCGCTTTGAAGCTCATAGCGGAGCTGGAGGCAATTCCTGGCGAAGTCCGAAAAAAGGCTTTTCGGCGAAGCTGTCAGTTAGCTTCCTGGCGATGCTCTGGATGATGCTAGCCTCTCAGGCGAGGCTATCTCCTTGGGCTGATGTAATGCTAGATGTTAGCACTTTTAGACCTGCTGAGGTCTGTTTAGAAACAATCCGGGTTCACTGTTCTGCTTGCTGGATCAGTGGAGTCCAAGCTGCTTCCTTGTCCCTTGGAGGTGGATGAAAACTGATCTTCAGCTCGTCTGTCGCTAGACATTGTTCGGACCAATGAGAATCTTGTCTTTTTTAAGTGTCAACACCATGTATCCTCATATCGTGAGGTTCAACAAACTCCTTGGTAATGACCTCTAACTCCTAGGGAGTGAAGGAATAGAGTCATTTTGACCTTACATATATGGAAGTTTAACCCATCAAATTTGGATGGGGGACTTAATGCTAGAAAAGTCATGAGATGCCATGAATACAAACAAGTGTGCAAATGAACAACAACTATAGCCAAGTAAGCATCTCCCTAAGGTGGTTAAACCAAAGACTAGGGATTAGGCTCTGATACCAATTGTAAATCATCTAGAGAGGGTGAATAAGTGATGGCTATATGATAATGGTAACTAATGCAGAATTAAAAACTATTTCTAGCAAATTAACAAGTAATAATCTCAACACAAGTAACAATGATAAAAGAGTATAGATTGCAATATGAAATAGAACAATAGTAGCATGCAATAGTAGAGAGTGAGTTAAGAGAGGAGAAAGAGAGAGTAAGCAATTGCAAACATGAGAGATTTATTTCGAGGTTCAAGCATATCTACAACACTTTCTCAATAACAATGAAAGATATGACCTTTATTAGATTAGCAAAATGGGCTCACAAACATAATCTTATAACCAAAAATAGAATATGTAACTCTGAGATTGTGGTGAGGAAAGATTTGAAATCAGTGAAGTAAAGAATCAAGTAAGAGATATTTGTAATGGACTTTGTTTTGAAAACTTTTTCTTTATTCTGAAATCTTTTTGTCTTGAAGAATTTGAGTCTAAATGAATATGAATCTTAAAACCATTAATTACTTCAATCATCTATAGGGTTTCTATTTATATGTGTTCAAAATACCAGAGGAAAAAAACCCATATAGCCATTTTGGATTAGCCTCTAAACACAGATTAACAATATAGCCATTGGGGCAGAAACTACCAAAGCAGGCAGATCGGTCGACCGTTGTCGGTAGACCGGGCGGTCGACCGATCCCAACAAAGAGTAAATGAGCTTACAGTTGGTCGACTGACCAGTCGACCGAGATGCACAATAACTTCTTGTGCACTTCAGTTGATCCCCCGGTTGACCGACCCAAGACAAAAAACATAGTTTAAAAAACATTTTAAATTCTATTTTATTTTTGTAATATATTTTCAACAAAAGGATACAAAATATAGTTCATATTTTATTGTGAAGTCCAAAACTGTGAGATCAAAGATCTGAAAGTACACCTAGAGGGGGGTGAATAGGTGTTGGCTAATCTAAAGGTCACTAAATGACAAATAATGCGGAATTAAAAACTACAATGACCTAAACTAAACTTTTACACAAAACACCACGTATAACACAAGAGTGTAGCCGAATTCCCCGTGAAGGGCTCTGGACTAACTCCTCTAGATTCCCCTTGAATGGGTTGAGGTGCCGAGTTGACTCTCTTGGTTGAATACAAGTGTTAGCAAACAATCCCCAAGCAATATATCAATTAAGCACAATATGTATATCAAGCATATAAGGATAGATACAATAATTGAATGCAAGATATAGACAAGAGAAGAGAGAGAGAGAGAGAGAGAGAGAGAGAGAGAGAGAGAGAGAGAGAGAGAGTGAGCAATCGCAAACACAAGGGATTTGTTTCGAGATTCGAGCACACTTGCTCTATATCCCCGCCTTTGACACACGAAGGATATCCACTATGCTTGATCCCAATGGATCACTCCTTGGTGCCGCAACACCTACAATCCCTCGGACTCCCTAGTCCCGTACACACCGCAAGCTCACTAGCTCGCCGAGGCCGCACCTCAAACCAAGAGTTCACAACCGAACTCTAAACCACCGCGAACACACTTGTCCGCCTCCTCAAAGTACAAGAATGAAATCTAGGTGATCTAAACACTTTGATCACCAAAGGAAAACTCTCACAACACAATCCTATGGATAGATAACGCAATGGATAGCTCAAGTGATTGTGAGAAAACAAGGATTGAATCTATGGTGAAAAACTCAAGAAAATCTCTTTTTACACTTTTGATAAAAACTCTCTTTTTGATAGGAAATATTTGCTCTCAATTTTGTGGAGAAAACCTCTGAAAAGAGTAGGAAAAACTGGCTCTAAAAGTCTCCAGAAATCTTGGTGAAAACAATGACCAAACCCCCAAATTTATAGGCTAAGAAAAACTAGCCATTGGGGTCTGTCATACCTGTCGGTCGACCGCCCGATCGACCGGCCAACGGTCATATTTCAGACCGTTGTGCCATCGGTCGACCGGTCAGTCGACCGAGGCCAGATACAGAGAGCAGGCCTCTCTGTCCGGTCAACCGCCCGGTCGGCCGGGGCATTTCCAGAGAGCAGAGCTCTCTGGACGGTCGACTGGGTCAGTCGACCGACCATCTGCTAGGTCAAGGCATGCACGTCTGTGCACGTCGGTCGATCTCCCGGTCGACCGACTTCAGAACTCGGTCGACTGGTCGGTCGACCGCTGAAGCCTGAAACAGAAAATCTGGGATTTAAACTAAGGTATTTTAACACAAATAAAATCTCATAAAATTATAGAAAATCTACAAAAATAGTTTTGATGTTATACTTTGATAAACAAACATGCTTGCACAAAATCAAGGCATATTACAAATGTTTTGAACTATTTTTGTAATTTGGAAAATATGGCTCAAACTAGAAACAGTATTTTCCAAAACTTGTTTTGTTTTTCCAAAACTTCACCAAATACAAAAATAAGATATTTAAAACTTATTTGAAGCATAGAGTGTATGGATATGATCCACTACACAAACATGATGAAATATCTATGTTTTTGACATTAAGCTCTAAACATGGTTTTGGTTAAAGATATGTATATGAGAAATACCAAAAACCAAAATAGTATTTTATCAAAATGAAAGTCTTTTCTAAACTGAAAATTCTTTTATGAAAAGAAAACTAAATCAAGAGTGTGTGTGCATTTGTACTTGAGCAATCCACCAACTATTCTATCCTTTACATTTTATCTAAATAAAATCTTCTAAAAACAAACCTAGACACAAGTCTTGATCTTGAAGTCTTCCCTTGAAGTCTTCTCATCTTCTTGACTTGGTCCAAACCGATCCAACGAGCTCGTCTCTTCTAGATGTGATCTTGATGTATAGACTCGTGAATCAACCGGTGCTAGCTCCAAAATTTGACTTTAAATCCTTTGTTGAAGTTGCACACCTTTTTGATCATAGAAACTGTCACTAATTAAACACAAGATCATTAGTACTATCACTATATGAGTTAATCATCATCAAAACTAGAGTGATGGGCCTTTGGGCCAACAGTCTCCCCTTTTTGATGATGACAAAACTCATGAAGTTATATATGCATGGATTAAAGTAAAGCTTCGAAGAAGCTCCCCCTTAACTCATGCATAACAATACATAATAAGATATGCAATGAAAGCGTATAAACATGTATGCAAATGAATGGAGAGAAACCAAATCAAATTCTTTTTCTCCTATTTGCAAAACAAAACATATATGCATAAACATAAATACTACCCCCCCTTAAGCAAGGAAGGAAGACAAATACTTCTCCCCCTTAAGTAAGGAAAACAGCATGCATATATCTCAAATACTTCTCTCCCTTTTTGTCAATCATCAACAAAGGGTTCAAAGTAAAAACACATTTTTCTCCCCCTTTTTGTCCGAAATAAAGAACCCATAATGGGGTAAACAAAAAAATCAATCAATAAATGGTATATGTGATATATATTCATGAAGAGGAAGATGTGAAGCTTCCCGACATATATATATTACATGAAAGAGGGATGACAAGCCCTAATTCACATAACGCATAATATGCCATGCATAAGAGGAGATGTGAAGCTCCCCCTACACACGTGTACCACATGAAGAAGAGTTGTCAAGCTCCTCAATACAAGATACACTCATCATGAATCTATATGGAGAAGAGATGTTAAGCTCTCCTTGCATATAGGTGTACGCGCCGGAAACTGACAGGGAGACGAATTTGCTATAAAAACTTTCCTTGAATCAAATGAAAGAAATTACAACAAAAACCGCTCTGCTTTCCAGTTACAAGGGAGGGAGGATGTTGAGTCTTGAATCCCCCCTTTGTTTAATGTTGGGTTCTTCGTGTGGCGGTGGAGAGTGAATCTTGTTCTCAGTTGACCGGATGACCGTATGGACCTTTGGGGATCTCCTCTTTGGTAGGTAGAAAGAGTAACACAGCTCTGTCTACCAAAACTCTCAAAGAGAAGGTAGGCGAAGAGCAGCTGGTGCGCAGCAAGCTTGCTGAAGAGTCTTCTCTCTCTCTGTTGATGATGGATGCCTTATCCTCCCTCTGATGATGATCTGATCGACCCTTCTTCATAGCAAACGGGGCTATCTATAGAGGTCCCAGGGGTGAACGTGTCCCGTGAAAACGCTCCACAATGGGGGCCACTTCCCGCTACATGTGCGGTGACTGGCCCCATGATCCGGGTAGTTATAACCGAGACGCGGGTTTGGACTCTGGCGTCTTGACGCTGAGACGCGGGCTTTGAACCTTCGCGCCTAGATGCTGAGACGCGGGCTCTGGACCTTCGCGCCTTGATGCTGAGACGCGGGTGTCTAGCCCTCGCGCCTTGATGCTGAGACACGGGTGTCTAGCCCTCGCGCCTTGACGCTGAGACGCGGGTGTCTAGCCCTCGCGTCTTGAACTCGAAACTCTGTTTTTTAATGGCTTGTCTTCTAGTGACTTTAAGACAGCCTACAGAACCCCCTCCAAAGTTTTCGATATTCCGTAGTTAACTGGGACGGATTTCGAAATACTTTGGACTCTAGCTGAATTCGCTTTCATGACTGGACTGTTGATGCTCTAGGTTTGATCTTATCTGGAGTTGGTCTTCATGATTGTACTGTTGAACTCTTTGAAGCCACTAGAGTTGATCATGTTGAGTGTCTAGATACACAGTCTAAACCTCCCCGGTTGCTTTTTAAGTCTGTCGTGGGTGCGCTTTAAGCCAGGAGTGGTTGGTCTTCTGCTTGTGCCAGTGTACTGTTGAACTGATTTGCAGAAGCAGGAGGCCGAACGCAGTTTCCTTTTGAAAAGCAGAGATGGTACTGCTTTAAAGACGCGACTTCCATAGGGCGCGTCTTTTGGCAATAGAAACGCGACTAATCTTCCATATGGCGGGCGTGATGTTAGGCCAGCTCGGAAGGACGCGAACTTCGGAGAGACGCAGCTCTAATAAAGACGCGGTTTTCTGAACGCAACGCGACTTTCTGGGCGCATTTATGGCGATGCTGACGGGGCACATCCATCGAAGAGACGTGGCCGTCGGGTACGAATCTGTGCCATGTCATGATTGCGCTGCTAGTTGGCTTAGGGAACCGGTGGGATTTCGCCTTTTGGCGCGCGAACTTCCCGGTTCATTAAATGAACCGCGCCACGTGTCGAACGATGACTCGCTGCGGAGTCGTGGCGCATGATCTTCCCTGTTCAAAAATGATTTGGTTCCACGCGTCAAGCGGTGACTCGCTACAGAATTTATCGGGCCACACGCCGCGTATCTTCGCGAATCCTTGTGCCTATAAATAGCCACAGTTGGAGAGATACCTCTTCTTCTCCGAGCGTTTTATTTTAGGGTTTAAGAAACAGAGTTCTTTCCCTGTTCATCATCAGATTCTTTTGAAGATGGCACCCAAGACCAAGCCAACCGCATCTTCTTCACGGGCGACCGTCGCCGAGGCCCAGAGGGGCGCTTCCTCTGCGCAGGATACTGTTTTCCGAGGTAAAATGCCGTTTAGGCTAAACTTCACCATCACTGGAAGTTTAAGGAACCCTAAAAGACCTCTTTTTGGAGAAGAACTAATAACGCAGTATTCGAGCTAATAACCAAGGCGCGGGTTTGATGACCCGATGCCAATGGGCTCTGCACTTCGAATTCTTCACTTAGAAAATTTCTAATTGTGAAGGATCCAGACGCGGACTTGATCCTTGACGCGGATTTGATTTTTGCGTTTTGTGCCATTGGGTGCTGGTTTTGATGAATCTGGCACCTGAGTCCAAGCACTTAGAAATTTTTCATAAGTCTTGGTTTGCAGAACGCGGATTTGATCCTTGCGTTCTGTGCCATCAGCTGCCGATTTTGATGAATCTGGCACCTGAGTCCAAGCACTTATTTCCAAGTCTTGGTTTGCAAAACGCGGATTTGATCCTTGCGTTCTGTGCCATCAGCTGCCGATTTTGATGAATCTGGCACCTGAGTCCAAGCACTTAGAAAAGTCTTGGTTTACAAAACGCGGATTTGATCCTTGCGTTCTGCGCCATCAGCTGCCGATTTTGATGAATCTGGCACCTAAGTCCAAGCACTTAGAAAAGTCTTGGTTTGCAAAACGCGGATTTGATCCTCTTCCTCTCCTACTCCAGAAGTGACGTCAAGGGCATTCTATGTCCGTTGGATGGCCTGCTGGGGAAAGAGATGCTCATGAACGAAGGGTTGCAGGACTTTCTGCTGCCACTGGACCTCAAGAACACCATTGCTCTTAGCTTAGTCAGCTAGGGCTCTTTCGACTTTTGCCTCATGCACCATAGTGCAATCGGCTCCAGTTGTCGCCACAGTTAGGCACTTTTTTCAGATATCGTGCACTTGGGATCAGATGCGGCTTCAAGGAGTGAGTACGGCCTCTGAGAGAGAGAGGGACTTCTTTGTACTCCTTAATTGTAACACTCAATCTTATTGTATAAGAGAGCGTTTTGTATCACTTTCATATGCTTGGATATAAATAAAAGTGACACTTTTCTTTTTGCCTCTTTTGTTGTCTTGAACTTTTTGTCTCCAGTTAGAAGCATAGAAGCAAAAGATCTTTTGACTTTACCAAAATTATGATGGTAATCTTAATAAGTCAAATTTTGTAAGGAAAGATCCTATTTCAGAAACTTTCATAATAATGTCAGAGGTGTAATATTAACTTGACATAGATGGAATGATTTTTGGTGGACCTGCCATTTTGTAAAGGAAAGTGACAGGTGGAGTTCGTACCCCCAGGGAAGATGAGCTTTTTATCAAGGGTTTGGGATTAACTTGATTTAAGATCAGCTGGGGAGTTTGACGAAAACATTGTTAACGGTGTAATGTTAACCTAACAATGTTTCTGGATAGACTCATTACTCTGTTGAGGAGAATAACAAGTAATACTAGATTCGTGGGGAATCTAGGAAAGTTTTTCCCGTTAGAGGTGTAATATTAACTTAACAGGTTGGAAGTAGTCTTGTCAGAAGTGTAATGTTAACTTGACAAGGATATAAGCCAGAGGTGTGATATTAACTTGACTTGTATTTCAGCTTCGTTTGTGAAAACTGAAAGTGTCACTGTCATAGGTGTAATGTTGAACTTGACAGTGAGAGTAATGCTAGAGGTATAATGTTGAACTTGGCATTAGTCGTCTCGGCTTGGATAAAGAAGTCGAGGAAAGGTCATGGCCACAGGTGTGTTGTTGAACTTAGCAATAACTCGGATGCTAGAGGTGTAGTGTTAACTTGGCATCGTTCATTTCAGCTTCAATATGGAAGTCTGAAGGAAGGTGACTGTCAGAAGTGTGATGTTAACTTGACAGACACTTGATGTACTGTTTAGAGGTATAATGTTAACTTAAACAGTAGTTTGTCAGAGGTGTGGTATTAACTTGACAAAGATTGGCTCGTGATAAGAGCAATTTGAGGACCTGTCATTTTATTGATGAGAATTGACAAGTGAAATTTGAAGTGCCAGAGGTATAGTGTTAACTTGGCAAATTTGAAAGTTTGCTACTCTATGTAGAGTTAACCAGCAAAGTTTGTACTCGACAAGGAGTATTCATTACTAGAGGTATAGTGTTAACATAGTAATGATTGCATTTTGTGGTCCTACCATTCTATGGATGAGAATTGGTAAGGGATTTTGGAGGGAAGAGTGGAAACAAGTCCACTTAGGATTTTTAGCAAACCCTCAGCTATCAACGGATTTGAGGTGCCTTTACCAACTACCGTTTGAGTTGGGCTAGCCATGCTATTCCCCTCAGCATGATGAGTTGTCGAAGACATGTTGGGCTTAGAAGCCAACATTTTCCTCTATCCTTAGCCGTTGGAGGCGTTGGATGTTTGATCAGAGGTGTATTTTTAACTTGATCGGCGGAAGAATACCATCTAGGGATAGTATTTCTTCAAGAATTTGCCATTGATTGGCATCATAAGTGTATCGCCATTAGAGGTTATGAGGCGATATGATCCATTTGAGTAGACTGACTCTACCACAAATGGTCCTTCCCATTTGGGTTGGAATTTTCCTTTTGTCTTGTGCGTCATCACCATGGGTCTTCTGACGGCTAAGACAAGGTCACCTTTCTTGAAAGTTCGCGCTTTGACTTTCTTGTTGAAGGCTCTGGTGATACGAGCTTGGTAAAGCTCGATTTGTTGTTGGGCCTGCAAACGCTTATCGTCTAAGGCCTCCAATTCCTGGAGTCGCTGTCGATGCTTCTCCTCTGTTGTCATCTCTGCTGTCAAGGCGACGCGTAGAGATGGAATTTGGATTTCCAGTGGAAGCACGGCTTCACATCCGTATACCAAGGAAAATGGCGTAGCTTTAGTTGGGGTTCGCACAGTTGTGCGATAGGCCCATAAGCATTCACCTAGCTTGTCGTCCCAGTCTCGTTGATTTTTCGAGACGAATTTCTTGAGAAGCTTGCCAATGGTCTTGTTGAAAGCTTCTGCGAGGCCGTTAGCAGCAGGATAGTATGTCGTTGAGGACACGCTCTGAATTCTGAACTTAGCGCAGAATCTCTGGAAAGCCTGGCTGATGAACTGGGGTCCATTGTCATGGACAATCCGATTAGGTACACCGAAACGGTAAATAACGTGATGTTTCACGAACTTGATCACGTTAGATGATTTTACCTCCTTCAAAGGAATAGCTTCGGCCCACTTTGAGAAGTAATCGGTTATTGCTAGAATGAACCGATGTCCTTTTGATGATGGTGGGCTGATAGGACCAACCACATCCATCCCCCACATTTCAAATGGCCAGGTAGAGGTCGTAGAGTGGAGGTACCCTGGTGCTTGATGGATGAAATCGCCATGTACTTGGCAGGCGTGACATCTTTTGGCATAGGTGACTGCATCAGCAATCATTTTGGGCCAATAGTAACCCAATCTTTGGAGTCGATACGCCAATTTTGGGCCAGGTTGATGAGCTCTACACATACCATCATGGGCTTCTTTCAATACCCCTTGGGCTTCTTTTGACAAGAGGCATCGGAGCAAGATCCCGCCATACGATCGACGATACAATGTTCGCGTAATCGCATTATAATAGAATCTGGGGGCTTTCCTTCGAATGGCAGCCGCCTCTTTGGTGTCCTCAGGCAGGATGCCGTATAAGACAAAATCAATGTAGGAGAATCTCCAGTCTCTAGGCTCGGGACCGGTGACACTTCAAGTGTCTCTTTATCTCGACGATCTCCCGTTGACCCTGGATAGTCTTTGAGAGTGACTATCGGACAATACAGGTCGTGGCTGTAGACGAATACTTTCTCCATCGCTCCAGCTGGAAGAGCTAAGGAGGCAGCAAGGGATGCGAGTGCATCTGCATGCGCATTTTGGCTGTGCGGTACATGGTCAATGTAGAAGTTTGAAAACCTCTCGGCCATGTGGATTGTCGCGTTGTAGTAGGGTACTAGATCTTCATGTCTGACCTCGTACTCTCCGCGAACTTGGCTAACGATGAGTTTAGAGTCACCGTACGCCTCGAGATTTTTAACGCCAATCTCATCGGCGAATTGCATCCCAATCAAAAGAGCGTTGTATTCTGCCACATTGTTGGAGCAAGGCTCGGTTAACGAGATAGCTCGAGGAATCACGTAATTTTGTGGGGAGACGAGTACTACTCCTACCCCTGCTACTGTGTGTCCCTTTGGGCTTGCCCTCGATGCACCATCGAAGAAAAGTTGCCATACTTGACCTTCGAACGATGTCTGAGTCAGGCAGACTTCGGCGACCTCATCTAGGAGATCCTCGTAGAGTTTGGCTACCCTCGGATCTGGGTGTTCAGCTAAGAAGTCTGCCACCGCTTGTCCTTTAATGGCCTTCTGTGGCAGAAAGTGCATTTCATATTGGGATAGCAATATGGCCCATTTTGCCAGCCGACCATTTAATGATGAAGGCTTTGTCATGAGTAACTTTAGAGGGTTGACTTTTGATATGACATTTATAGTTTGGCCTACCAGATAGTGTCGCATTTTCTGAATAGCGAACACCAGTGCCAAACATTCCTTCTCGATCGGGTTGTACCGGTGTTTGGCTCCGATCATTGTTCTACTCAGATAGTAGATTGCTTGTTCTCGTCCTTGATCATCATTCTGAGCTAGTAGAGCTCCCAAAGAATGATCCATTGATCGGACTTACACCAGGAAAGGCTTTCCGGATACTGGAGCTGCAAGGACTGGTGGTTGGGTGAGGTATCGTTTGATCTCCTCGAACGCTTGTTGGCAAGCGTCGTCCCAAATGAATGAAACACCCTTCTTCATTAGTTTAGCGAAGGGTTGGCATCTCCCGGAGAGATTTGAGATGAACCTGCGGATGTACGCCAATCGTCCCTGCAATCCTCTGAGCTCCTTAAGGTTTCTCGGAGGTTGCATCTCCTGAATGGCGTGGATCTTTTCCGGGTCTAAATGGATTCCCGTAGCAGTTACAACAAATCCTAGGAATTTGCCGCTGGCCACCCCCAGGAAGGACTTGGTGGGATTCATCTTCAATTGATGAGCCCGCATGATGTCAAAGACCCCTTTCAGGTCAGCTATGTGATCACCTTTAGTGCGGCTTTTTACCGCAATGTCATCAACATAACATTCCACCGTTTTGCGAATTTGCTGATGGAAAATGGCGTTCATGGCCCTTTGGTATGTTGCCCCTACATTCTTCAGTCCGAAGGGTATGACGGTGTAGCAATACACTCCTAGAGGTGTCCTGAAGGAGGTGTCTTTTTCGTCATCAGGATACATCTTGATTTGATTGTATCCTGAGAATCCGTCCATGAAGGACATTCGTTTGAATCCACAAGTATTGTCAATCATGACATCCGTGATTGGCAGTGGGAATTCATCTTTGGGACAGGCCTCGTTTAGATCACGGAAGTCGATACAGATCCGGATCTTCCCGTTCTTCTTGGCAACGGGGACAATGTTGGCTACCCAGTCGGGGTGTTGTTCTTCCCTGACGAAGCCAGAATCAATAAGTTTCCTGACTTCTGATTGAATTGCCTCCATTATTTCTGGACGGAACCGTCGCTGCTGTTGTTTGACAGGTTTTATGTCCGGATTGATGTTGAGCCGGTGCATAGCCACTTAAGGATCGAGTCCAGGCATGTCCTCATAGTTCCAGGTGAAGACGTCTATATACTCTTGTACAAGAGATATTAGATCCTTCTTCTCTGAAGGTGACAGGTCGTCACTTATGAAGATGGGCTTGGGATTGGCCTCATCTCCTAGGTTGATCTGAACAACCTTGTCTTCTGTGGGTGGCTCGCGCTGTTCAAAGCGGGTATCCCAAAGAGTATTTAAATGTTTGATCCAAGAATCTGTATCGGATTGGATCATTTCTTCATCTTCGCTTTCCAGATGGCTTGTTGAAACCATGTTTATTAAAAGCTCTTTAAAGATGTTGCCGACACTGACATCTGACTCCCACGATGACGTGTCTGAAGAGCAATTATGGCCTGACGGTCCCTCAGAATCAGAGGCTGATGGGACTGGAGTTAATACATAGCCCAACCCCCGGCGCGTCTGATGATAATAATCGGGGGTTTTCCCTTTTGGCACAAAGGATCGAAGCAATGTTCTCCTTCCTTTGCCAAAGTTCAACCCGGGCCCGTTGGTTAGATCGTACCCCATGCACTTCATCATCTTGAGCGCTTTTGGTTCATAATGGTTGAACTGAGGGGGCTCCTCTTCACCTTCTGATTCTTCGTGGAGCGTCGGTTCAGACGAGATTCGCCCAAAAAGAATTGGTTTTTGGCCTTTCCGTCTGGCTGGAACCATGAATACAGATTTTTGCACGTCACCATTATCTTGGTATGTCCCAAAAGATGATCTTACTGGTACATGCAACGATGTCAAAGCATCCATTGCTGACCAGACGTCATCGTCTACGTCGGTACTAGTATCCGACGGTATTGAATCAGAAGCAAATACCGAAAGGTACGCTAAATCTAACTCTTCATTAATGTACCAACCGCCTGCATCGTCGGTGGTATTATCAACATCGAGCTTATCAACGCTCGTTACAAGTGGTTCTAACTCCCACAGACACTCTTCCTTCTCGGGCTCAGTGTCAGCCTCATTACCAGAGTCTGGCTCCTCTGGTTGCGGGGTTTCATTCGTCTCTATCGGATCCTGATATAATAGGGAGTCCGTGAAATAATTCTCGACCCCTTTAAACGGATACCTTTCGGCAATCAACGTTTGAACCTTTCCACTCCCATCAATGTATTTCATAATTTGGTGGAGAGTGGAGGGAACGATGGAATTGCGGTGAATCCATGGTCGTCCTAACAGTAGGTTTTAGGAAGTGTCAGCATCAATGACGTAGCATGTCACTTCTGACTTGA
Source organism: Agave tequilana (assembly GCA_038442645.1). Classification (NCBI taxonomy): domain Eukaryota; kingdom Viridiplantae; phylum Streptophyta; class Magnoliopsida; order Asparagales; family Asparagaceae; genus Agave; species Agave tequilana. The sequence goes on along the minus strand of JAVJIF010029680.1, from coordinate 596,028 downwards.
GGCTTCCGATCTGGCATTTGAGCTTGATCTTCCCTATCGGACGGGTTCCATTGGCATTGAACCCGTAAATGGTCGTCTGGGTAGGGTTCAGACGATAGGCGGGGATGCCCAGATGTTGCATGACCCGGCGAGGCATGATGCTCAGCGCAGACCCTGGATCTACCTGAATGCGATTTATCTCGGACGACCCAATATACCCTGTGAAGTACATGGGCCGATCATGCTTCCCTTTAACCTGCATATCATCAGCTGTGAAGGTAATGCAGGGAGCATTTGAGGAGGTGTGGAGGCAATTCTCTACATCTTCCTCCCTCGGCACGTGGGTCATGAAGACCTCAGCGTTTGCCAGGGCTTCCTGTAGAGCTTCTCTGGTTGACTTTGACAGTCTAAGAAGTTCATACAAGGTAATGCGTGCTGGGATGTTGGCTAGTTGAGCCAAGACATCAAAGCGGTAAGGTATCGTGGATCCTTCCGCTACACCTTTTGAAAGAACTCGAGAAAACCGAGTTTCTTTTTGTTTCTCCACAGGTTGTTTTGTGGAGGGCTTGGTCGGCTCTACAGCCGGTTGTGGAGGGACTATCGCCGTCTCGCCGTACTGCTTCAAGTACGACTGTCCTGAACGGGTTCCCGCTATCGGTTGGTTGGGCTCTGCAGCCAAGACTATTGTTTCCTCTTCTGAGTCGGTCAGCGAGGGAACATCAGTCTCTGCTTCTCGAGAGGAAGTGCAAACCACATGGCAGGATGAAGCCTTTCCCTTGCCTTTGGACTTCCTGTTGGTCACAGTAGTCCATTGTTGTTCGTCGACGAGGTCAGGGTGGACCCACATGATTTCCCCTTGAGGTGTACGAATGGGTACCAATCCTTTCTCCTGTTGCTGATGAGGATCCGTGTTGACCACTCTTAGCTCTCCTTTCGGGATAGGGACCACTCCCGAGGGTGTCGGGGGTTGTTTCCCAAACTAGAGAATCGATGTCATGTTGGCGGTCACCTTCTTCTGCTCTGGTCGGAGCTTTAATACCTCCGCGTCAATCAGAGCCTGAAGGATGTCCTTGAAGACGTAGCAGCTTTTGGTAGGATGTCCCAACATCCTATGGTACAAGCAATAGGTGGGATTGTCGGTCTTGCCGACTTCCTCAGGGCGTCTAGCTTCAGGGAGCTTCAGTCGATTGCTCTTGTTGAGTAACTTGAAGAGCGAGTCAACATGCTCATCCTTGAAGGAATATTGCTTGTTGGCGCGTGGTTGGCTTGAAGATCCACTCGCCTTGCCTGGTTGAGGTTTGGCGGGAGATTTGGTCTCCGTTGCCAAATTATCCTTCCGCTTTGTTTGGAGGGATGTATCCGGCGTACGCCTTGTTGACCTTTCCGGCCTGAGCTTACCTTCCTCCGCTCTGACGCGGGCGACAATCTCCTCAGCCTGTTCACCTTGTTGGACTAATTGTTTCCAGGTGCGGCTTTCAGCAACTCCTATTTGAGCAAGGAGTGAGGTTTGGAGATTGTGGCGACATGTTTCCACCAGGGTGGCCTGGGTCATGCCGCTTGGACATCGGAGTGCCACATTCTGAAATCTTTCCACGAAAGACTTGACGGATTCTCCCTTTCGCTGTTTAGTAGCTAAAAGGGTGGGCATTGTGACTTCCGAATCATCTTCGAAGAAGCGCATTAAAAACAGCTTCTCCAAATCGCCCCAGTTCTTGATGGAACCTTCTGGGAGTTTCATGAACCATTCAAAGGCAAGCCTTTTCAGGGTGCCAATGAATAGACGTGCCAGGATGGCATCGTTATCTACTACATTCCCAGTTTGGGATTTAAAGTAGTAGATGTGTTGGTTGGGTGATCCCTTCCCGTCGAATGCTTGGAGGGTTGAAGCCTTGAACTTAGGAGGGTATGGGACTAAGTCCCACTCGGCCGGATATGGCCGAACCACTCCAGCTTCTTGGAGGCCTTTTCGATTGGTAAGGGCCTCGAGGCGTTGCTCTAGTTGACTCATTCTTTTAGCATGAGCCTTTTCCGGGTTTGGGTCGCCCTTTACCTGTGACGAAGGCTTGGACGAATCCGAAGTAGATCGCCGTGCCTCCTCGGAAGGTTCGGAAGATGAACTTTCTCCCTTTCTCCCTTTGCCCTTTGACTTTTTAGAAGGAGATCTTCTCCTGTCTTCGAGCAACTGTGCAAGCATTAGCTTGAGGGAATCGATAGATTCCTGTTGAGACATAATCATCTCCATTTGTCTCTTCTGAATCTGGGCTTGTTGTTCGAAACGTCTATGTTTTCCATTAATCTGCAGAGGGGAAAACTTACAAAAAAAAGAGTTTGAGGAGCTAAATTACAAGTATTCTCAAAAGATTACAAGTAGATCTCCTCAGAGATTCTGGGAAAATGTGCCGATAGGAGTCTGGTCAGCGCGCGACCACTTTGTCCCTTTGACGATGCGAGCGTTTGAGATTCCCTTCTCGCCTGGTTCCGGGAATCAGAGAATAGAGAGTTGGTAGAACTCTCTTGCTACTTCTCAAAACCGCCTTCTATGAGGAATTCCTTCTCGCCTGGTTCCGGAGATTCCTTGAGGAAAGGGGTTGTTAGGGTATCGTCACCCTGGAAAGAGAAGTATTTCTCTTGAAGATCTCTGAATTAGAGATTGCACGGTGCGTTGGTGAAGAAGTCCGATCCTCGTAGCCGGCAGAAGATCGATCGATAAAAGAAGCCACCCTAGATCGAGCGCCGATCCTCCTCCCTTGTGCCCCTGGCGGGCTATTTATAGGAAGAGCAAGGGTATAATCGTCCCCTTGAAGATATGGAAACAGACTGAATCGAATCTGTTTGAATCTGGAAAGTAGCCTTGCTGCGAGGCTAAGATAGCTTCTGCGGAGCTAGAAAATGGCAAGTCGGTTTGATCTTTCCGATTTGTTGTGATCCTTTCCATATCATCGGAGGATTCCCTCTGATCCTCTTACTCGTTTTAAGAGAGTCAAGAGATTGTGGCAATCACCTGCCATATTTGGTCTCTAATCGGATTTGATCTGATTGGATCCGATCTCATCCGGAGATTTGATTGACCAATAGCGGAGCTGCCCGCTTTGAAGCTCATAGCGGAGCTGGAGGCAATTCCTGGCGAAGTCCGAAAAGAGGCTTTTCGGCGAAGCTGTCAGTTAGCTTCCTGGCGATGCTCTGGATGATGCTAGCCTCTCAAGCGAGGCTATCTCCTTGGGCTAATGTAATGCTAGATGTTAGCACTTTTAGACCTGCTGAGGTCTGTTTAGAAACAATCTGGGTTCACTGTTCTGCTTGCTGGATCAGTGGAGTCCAAGCTGCTTCCTTGTCCCTTGGAGGTGGGTGAAAACTGGTCTTCAGCTCGTCTGTCGCTAGACATTGTTCGGACCAATGAGAATCTTGTCTTTTTTAAGTGTCAACAAGACCCCCTTCAAAGTTTTCGAGAGTCTGCAATAGCCCAGACTTCGAAACACTTTGAACTGCTGTGATGGTGGATGTAGTATGAACATCGCCATGATGGTTGAGTTCAGCTTCGCTTTCAATCCTGCTTTGGGATGAATTCGCCGAAGAATTGTGCAGATCCGCGAGTCACTTCGCGTTTGCGTGCGGGTAGCTCCGCGTCTGGATAAGTTCGCTGAGGAACTCTCCTTGCTTTTCCGAGACCAACTGCCATGGGCTGGTTACGAGGAGGATTACTCCTTCTCTTGCGCTGATCGAGAGAGATGTTCTCCGATTTGCACGTTTCCAAGGGAGGATATTCCCTTTCTTCAAGGCGTCATGAGTGCCTTTTATGAGGGAGACGTTTTCTCTTTGTACGGTTCCAATGGAAACCGTCCCTGTTATCAAGGCGTGATGAATGCCTTCAATGCGCTCGTGCTTCCACGCTTTGATGTGGTTGCGCTCAGGCCATGGGGCCTATAAATAGGACACTTGAGGTCCTCTGAAGAGAAATGCCTTGCCTTTCTTCTTCTCTTCTCTTGGTTGAGAGATATACTCAGATCTCTGAATTAGTGGGAAAGCCCACTCTGGTTGTCTAACCGGCCAAGGACCAGTAAGTCTTGATCATTCAAAGACTTCACTGCTTTTAGGGAACTCATCTCCTTTGATTTAGCTTTGATAGCTTGCTTCAGGGATTGGCTTCCCTTGTTCTTCATCTTGCAATTGGCTGCTGCAGAGAAGGATCTCATCATAGCTTTCTGTGAAGCTATCACCTTGGCTTGATCAGTGAAAGATCGTTGCTTGTTAAGTCCGCTGCGCAGGCAGGACTTGGGACTTGGCTTCTTCAAGAGTTGAGCCAGTCTTGCCATATTGGTGAGGTTGAGACTGTTCTTCACAAGACCAGTCTGACTTTGCCGTATAGGCGAGGCTAGGACTTGGCGTTTTGCTGAGCCAGCCCATGGTTCCGTGTAGGCGAGGCTTATCCTCTGCTTTTGCTGAAGTCGGATTGCTTTGCCGCCGAAGAATCTGACTTAATGTTTTTGCAGCTCTTTCTGTGCTTGACTGCTAACTTGCTCCAATTTGCTTTGCAACGAGCTATGCTTGCCAGTCTGGTGACTTGATGGAAGAAGCCATAAAATTGCCTTATGCTTCCCCGGTTGAAGCTTTACTTTTAAGCAGGAGGAACAATTCGGGGCAGCGGGTGCGCGTCCTAGAGGCTATTGGCAGCCTCTTATCCGAGATGATTCGTTCTGAGGTGAGGCTGGCTGCCACTTCGTCGGAGGTGATCAGTGAGATCACTGGCATCGTTGCCGATTTTCAACTTTGGTGGCCTCCGTCGGGGACGATCCACTTCAGGGGAGTGGGCCTCACACCCGTCAGATCCGTAGTATCAAAACTAGTTCCCATTATAGGTGACCTGACGTGTTGGCGGCGATAAGCTTTATTGCCAGGCTTCAACAAAAATGACCTGGCAAGATCTGCCATTTTGTCGAGAAAAATGACCGTGTCCTGGTGGCACCATCTGTTCATGTGCGAAGGATTACGGCCTTGTGCAGGAGGAAGGCCTTTCCTGTCCCGTTGATCTGGCTTGAAAGCAGATAGAACCGCTTGTATGCCTCAAATGATCCTGTTGGGCAACTGAGTGTGTTGTATGAAACACAACTTTGATGTAATATCAATGTACCTTTGCTCTTGAATCAATGAAAGTTCATTATCTGATCATCTGATTTCTGCTTGCTCCCATTGAGAGTTTGGCCATAGCTGGGCTGAACTTTATGCAGAGTTAAGGACATAGTCCTTTCTTCGAATGATCTTTGTGAGACTGGCGTGTCCCGCTAATAGCAGCCTTTTTGGCGGGTTAAGGTAAGCTTCCTGGCGCAGTCCTTGAAGGATTATGCGAAGCCCGCACTTTGCTCTTGTGCGGAGTTAACCTTTTAGTGGGGTTGAACCGTCGCACTTTGGGAAAAGCGCCTCAAGCGCTTCGGGCACTGTTTCGAATTAATTCGAAACGGCGGCATGTGCCCTTTTTCGAGGCCTTGATTTAGGCGCTGACTGGCCTATAAAAGCCCGATCGGGCTGATCATGGAAACGATCTCCTTTTTCAGAGAAGTTTCTGTCTTTTCCTCTCCTTCTTCCTCCTTTGCTTCAGAGTACTTTGAGAACTCTTGCATTTCTTCAATGGCGCCCAAAAGACGAGCGGGAAAGGAGGCAGCGACTTCTGCAGCGGAGGGCCCTCCTCCTCCGGTCATTGAACGACCAGTCACTGGTAAGAGACCCTTTTCCCAGATTAGGGATGATGGTCTTCTTTCTTTGGAGTCGGCGTTTGGCCATTAGGACGATCGAATATGATCCGTCCTTGTCAGGGAATTCGTTTCCCTTAATTTCCCTATTTTGCTTGCACCAGGGAGTTAAGAACTGAACAGTTCTTCTTTGGGCTTTCGCACGAAGCCATAATTTGGGCCATCTCCGTCCTGTTTGAGGAACAGGACTTGAATAAGTCCTTTCAGTCATGATGACTATAATGCCCTTCTGCTGACATCAGCCCTCGGGGCTATACCACTTCCTGCTTAAGCGAAGTTGGTGCCTTGGATGTTCTTCTGCGAAGATGCAGTTTTCATCCGCGAGTTGCCCTACTGGCCTTGCTTGCTGGGCGAGGCTATGCCTTAGTGAATTTTTATGTTTCATATTCACTTGATTGATGAACTAATCATAGTTCATTTCTGTTTTTGCAGTGCATTACGCCTCCGGCCTCCAGAGCAGTCTGTTCGGTCTGACCAGTCAAGCAGGCGGTAACATCAGCTTGCAGTTTTATGGGCAGGCTTCATTGTTCAGCGAGCCGAGCTCCCTTGTACGGGATACGCTTATCCAGGATGGTCATCCGCAGGCCATGCGGAGCATCTTAACCACTGCTCCGCTTGAAGATATCGACCGTCAGGTTTACAGAAAGCCTAACTTCATGTTCGGGGATGCTGCGCCTGATCCCGATCGCCAGCTACAGGCCGGTGAAGGCCAGTGGATTTTCCAATTGGATGGCGAGAGATTTTACCTCCCGTCCATTAAGCGGCAATTTGCTTTGTCTTCCTTCGCGAGTGTGGCTCAGGCTAGGAAGATGGCGTGGGGCGTTAGCCGAAACGCGGAGTCCGTCCATGTTGGGAGGTTGTCATATCAGTCCGGCTATTCAGGGGCGGGCCCTCCTCGTAGCATAATGGGGCTACACCCTGGGAAGGTATCGCGGGAACTTCCAATGGGCGAGAACCCAGCTGCGGCGCCTACCTTTGGCGCTCAGTTCTGCGAGGCTGGCGGGAACTATCCTGCCACTAATTTCAGGACTCCTGGCTGGGTCCATTCTTCTAGGTCATGGTGGGCGGAGTTGACCAACTATATCCTCAGCCATTTCGGGGAGGATTTGGAGAGGTTAAACCTCCATGAGGCCGTCAGGGCGACCTGCTACGGCATTGAAATAAAGGTGGCGTGCTTCTACGCCATCCTTGAGCTATACTGCCCGGCCTCTGGGACCTTCTTCACTCCGGTTGGCGAGTTGGGCATGGCTCTGCATGAGATGCGGGAAATCTCTGCTTTGCCCTTCGGGTCTCTTCCATACGAAGAGTACTTTCCCTGTGAGGCGGAGTTGGCTCTCCTGGAGAAGCAAGAGCCTGCCCTGCTTGAGACATATCGGGAATTGATGTGCCATCTGCACATTTGCTCTAGTATCCACCCTGGTGGCAAGGGTAGCTCGAAGAGCTTGAAGAGTTGGGGGAACTACCTGTTCCCAGACATGAATAATGCGCCTGAAGCAGCCCACTGCGGAGTTGCTGAAGAGGACATCTTGCAAAGGATGGAGGCGCATGCCGAGAAGGACATCGTCGTGACTGAAGACGATGGTCCCTTCGAGAAGGGTGATGTTCTCCGGAGCTTTCACCATCAGGCCCGTCGGCCTATGTCTCGCAAGGCGCTGCTGGCTGGCTTTTTAACCGTATGGTTAAAGAAGTGTGTTGTGCCTTCTTCTTCGGGTGACATTGTTCACCCGAACGTGCTGTTGCCTGCCGTTCGTCTGGTCCACGGCCACCGTCTGGGTCTTCTCCCGGCCATGGTGTGTTGTATTCAGAGGGGTCTCCGTGCGCTAACGGAGGGTTTCTGTAGGCCAATGGCGTCGAGGCGAGGAAAGGGTACGGTCCTGCCTTGTGACGGACCCAACCCTAGGGTAGGTTTGCCGTATACCTATCTGATGGCGTGGTTCGCCTTGCACTGCCCTGCTTTGATTGGGGCCGGGGGAGATCCTCCGCAGGGTGTTCAAACGGCGCTTCTCCGTCGCTTCGAAGGCCGTTCATGGCAGAAGACTTACGTGGCTGAGGCTCGTAAGTCAGTGCGTCGTTACGACGCTTATAGCCTGTTCCATTGTTTTCCTCGCCTACGGGGTGCAAGATACAACGAGGAATTCCATGATGTGGAGTCAGCTCGGTCTCCCATGAGCCGGGGTGTTTTCGAGTGGCTGGTCTGTATCCGGCCCTCGCACTTGCTGTATAGGAGTGGGAATACCTGTTACTTGGAACCCTACATCCCGAGCCAGTTTGCCCGCCAATTCGGGTATGATCAGCTGTATGTGGGTAACCCCAATCCGGCCCTGGCTTTCATGGGGAGCCTTATTGATGGGGCTCGCGCCTGGCGGTTCTTTACCGCGGATAACACTGGGGCGTGGCTGCGCACGCCGCTGAGGGAGCCCGGACTTCGGACGACCCTGTGTTTCTGCCAATGGTATACAGCCTCGAATTCCGCACCTGTCGGGTTTAGCGTGAACCGTTCGGGTGTGAAGTTGATTGCTTATCGGATGAGGCAGAAGGCTTCCAGAGGGAGGAGGGTAAACGGGTCCGTGTCCCTGGCATTGAGGAGTTCATCGCTGTGGATGATAGCGAGGCTTCTGATGCAGGAAGCCCTCGCTTTGAAGAAGGGACAGGAGCTGATGCCCGCGAGGCTGTCGCTTGTGAAGCCGGCTCTGGTGTGGTGGGGACAGCTCCCCTACAACATGTGGAAGAAGTGGAGGAAGGGGATTCCGATGTCCACTTCAAGAGGAAGCGTGGGAGTGGATCCCGTAGGAAGTCGTCGGCGAAGAAGCCCCGTCGCCAGGCTCCTACAATTGTGGTAGAGGGCAAACCCTCTGCTGTGCTTCCTTCTGCTGCGCTATCAGTGGCTGAACCGTCGGTTGCTGGACCGACTTCTGGTAAGATTCGCCCCGTCTGATATGCCTTCAATGCTTTTTAGATAACTCACCATTTGCTTCTTGTTGCAGGAGCTGAGGCAGTTGGAGAACAAGGGGAACACTATGATCCCCTGTTTACTTATAGGGCTGCAGCTAGCCCTTCTGCTCACTCGCAAGAATCTGGGAGTGGCGCAGCTGATGTCGGTCCTTCGGGTGTTGGGACTTCCAAAGGAAGTCCTATGAAATCAAGCTCTGTTGAGTGGTTTGCTGGGGACTCGGTGGGCGAGAGCGGGCCGGCCGTCTACGTCGAGTCTGGTAAGAACTTCTCGATGGGACCCTTGGATTCTGACGAGGCTGTCGAGGTGACATCGGCCTTTGGTATGATTTTGACCTCTTGGTCTTCGCCTGTTTGCTGCGTCTCCTTTTTGACCTTGGTTTTGTTACAGGTGCTCATCCCCAAGGTGCATCGGCTTCGAAGGAGCCGGAGGGTTCTTCTGAGAGGTCAGAGGGCGAGTTGAGTGCTTCGACCGCAGCGGATGCTGCTGTGTTGGACGCGCTATACGGCGACCTTCCTCCTTATCAGCCCATGGCCGCTGAGAAATCGGGAGTTATGGGGGCGATAGCCCCGCAAGTGCCTTCACTCCTGAGCGAAGTGCCGGCGAGTTCGGAGTTGAGGGTGATCACCAACCCTGCTTCTCCATCTCAGGTGGTTATGCCTGGTGCTCCCAAGGTGGTCGTCAGTCCCTCCTTCGCGGTGGCGGATGTGCTGGTTTCAATGAGGACTCCGCCGAGATCGCACTTGGCTTGTCCCACTGCTGTTGATGTTCCAGCCTCTTCTTCCGCGGTGGTATCGGCCGGGCTGGTAGACTGCTCCGAGGTTGTCCCTCTGCCAAAGGTCGATGAAGTTGAAAATGACTTCATAGGTGCTCTGGTCGACAGCTTCTATAACAATTTGGAGTAGGCCATCGGTGTAGTCTTGAAGGGCTCGCTTGTGCCATTTCCGAAGCTGAAGGTGGTCCTCTCCCGCGGTATTGATTGCATCCGGGACTTTGAGGGGTACCATCAGGCTACTGCTCTGGAACTCCTGGTAGATGATCTCGAGAAGACCGTAGAGGAGTGGCGCCGGCTTTACCGTTCTGATCCGGCATCTTTGGTTGGTGAACGGCTCACATGTCTCGTTGCCCAAAGGCGCGAGGCTCAGCTTGCTGCTCAAGAGGCTGCTGAGGCTATCTCCTCTGACTTGAAGTCCTTGGAGTCAGAGCAAGCGGAGATTGGAAGTGCAATTGACGCTTCCACTAGCGCTCTTTCTGATGCCGAAGATAAGATTAGGAGAGCTGAAGAGATGATCCGGAAGGCAAATCTCCTCTTATCCAAGGCTACACAGATGCGTCATGAAGAGACTGCGCGGCTTGAGCAGCTTAATGCACAGAGCGAGGAACTGGCGCGGCAGGAGTCGCTACAGAGGGCGGCTTTGGCGGAGGCTGAAGCTCGTCTGGCTCAGGCGGTGGATTTCGACGAGGCTGAGCTGAGATCACAAGCGCTGGCCCAGGCTGCTGATGATAGGAGAACGAGGCTAGCTTCGCTCGGAGATCGGATTCGATCTTATACTGTGCGCTTGTAGACCATTGTATGTGCTCCTCTATGTATCCCGCCCTTTTGGCTCTAATAGAAAAAATTTCTTTTGACTTCTGTTGAGTCTCCAATCTTGTCCTTGCCTGAGAAGGTCATCCTTGATTGTCTGGATAATGAGATATGGCTGCCTGTCGATTCAGAGGTCGTAGTGACATAACCGATTGAGGCGTTGTCGATCTCGGGGTTAGCCCTTTGCGGGGCTGAAAAGGGAGACACCTGCCTTTTGTAAATGTCAGCAGGTATCGAAGTTGAGACTTGGCTATCTGCCAGTTCAGAGGTCGTAGTGACGTAACTGGTTGAGAAGCCGCCAAGCTCAAAAAGTCGGTGATACTTGTCTTTTGTAAATGTCAACAAGTATCGAGACCTGTCTTTTGTAAATGTCAACAGGGCTCGAGGTTGAGACTTAGCTGTCTAGTGGTTCAGAGGTCGCAATGACATGACCGATTGAGATGCCACTAAGCTCAAAATCGATGAGACTTGGCTATCTGCCAGTTCAGAGGTCGCAATGACGTAACTGGTTGAGAAGCCACCAAGCTCAAAATGGGTGAGACTTGGCTATCTGCCAGTTCAGAGGTCGCAATGACGTAACTGGTTGAGAAGCCACCAAGCTCAAAATAGGTGATACTTGCCTTTTGTAGATGTCAGCAAGTATCGAGACCTGTCTTTTGTAAATGTCAACAGGGCTCAAAATCGAGACTTAGCTGTCCGTTGGTTCAGAGGTCGCAATGACATAACCAATTGAGACGCCACTAAGCTCAATGATAGATGAGACTTGGCTATCTGCCAGTTCAGAGGTCGCAATGACGTAACTGGTTGAGAAGCCACCAAGCTCAAAATAGGTGAGACTTGGCTATCTGCCAGTTCAGAGGTCGCAATGACGTAACTGGTTGAGAAGCCACCAAGCTCAAAATAGGTGATACTTGCCTTTTGTAGATGTCAGCAAGTATCGAGACCTGTCTTTTGTAAATGTCAACAGGGCTCAAAATCGAGACTTAGTTGTCCGTTGGTTCAGAGGTCGCAATGACATAACCAATTGAGACGCCACTAAGCTCAATGATAGATGAGACTTGGCTATCTGCCAGTTCAGAGGTCGCAATGACGTAACTGGTTGAGAAGCCACCAAGCTCAAATGTCGGATTGAATTTGAAAAAGGTCTCGTCTTCTCAGAGAGAGGCGAGGAAATCACTGTCATAGGTTTAATGTTAACATAACAGTGGAATATGTGGTCCTACCATTCTATGGATGAGAATTGGTAAGTGACTTTGGAGGTCTCGTTCTCACGAGGAGAAATGAGGGGACTGCTTCATAGGTTTAATGTTAACATAACAGCGGAATATGTGGTCCTACCATTCTATGGATGAGAATTGGTAGGTGATTCTGGAGAGGGAATCAAATGGGAGCAGGTCCCTTGGGATTTTAAGCAAACCCCCAGCTATCAACAGGTTTGATATGCTTGGAGAAAGAGAGAGGCTCTCTTTGTGCGCATTCCAGAGCGCGGGTCTCGATTAGAGGTGTAATGTTAACCTGATCGAGAGCAGGATCCTTGATTAAGGATAGTACTTCTTCAAGAATTTGCCATTGATTGGCATCATGAGGAGTTCGCCGTCTGCAGTCGTAAGGCGGTATGCTCCGTTTGAATAGACTGTCTCTATTACAAACGGTCCTTCCCATTTAGGCTGAAATTTGCCTTTGGTCTTGTGCGTCATAATCATTGGTCGTCTGACGGCTAAGACCAGGTCTCCTTTTTGGAAGACTCTTTGCTTCACCTTCTTATTGAAGGCTTTTGACATCCGAGCCTGATATAGCTCGATGTGTTGCTGAGCTTGTAGCCGCTTCTCATCTAGGGCTTCGAGCTCTTGAAGACGCAGGCGATCATTGTCTTCTGATGTCATTCTGGTAGTCAGGGCTACTCGTAATGATGGCACCTGGATTTCCAATGGGATGACTGCTTCACACCCATATACCAGGGAGAAAGGCGTATTGCCTGTCGGTGTTCGAACCGTGGTCCGGTAGGCCCAAAGGCATTCACCGAGCTTTTCGTCCCAATCTCGCTTGTTCGAGGAGACAAACTTCTTGAGCAGCTTGATGATTGTCTTGTTGAATGCTTCTGCCAAGCCATTGGCGGCAGGGTTGTAAGCTGTTGGAGCCATATTCTGAATTCGGTATTTATCGCAGAACCGATAGAATCCTTGGCTTATGAATTGAGGACCATTGTCGTGGATGATCCGCCTGGGGACACCAAATCGATGGATGACATGGTGTCTAATGAAGCTAACCAGATTAGAGGTTTTGACTTCGGCCAACGGTATGGCCTCTGCCCATTTTGAGAAGTAGTCGGTTATCGCGAGGATAAACCGGTGACCTTTTGCCGAAGAAGGGCTAATTGGCCCTACGACATCAATTCCCCATGCTTCAAATGGCCATGAAGCAGCAGTAGGGTGGAGCAATTCCGAAGGTTGGTGTATGAAATCTGCATGGACCTGACACGCTTTACACCTTCGTGCATATTGGGTGGCGTCGGCTATCATAGTCGGCCAATAATACCCAAGTCTGTGCAGCCTGTCTTTAAGCTTTAGACCCGGCTGGTGAGCTCCGCAAATGCCATCATGTGCTTCTTTAAGCACTTCCTGTGCCTCTGAATAAGAAAGGCAACGGAGGAGGACACCGTCATATGACCGACGATAAAGTGTCTTCAAGGTTGGATCATAGTAGAAACGGAGAGATCTTCGTCTGATGGAAGCCGCCTCTTTAGAATTATCTGGAAGCAGACCGTGCAGAGCATAATCAATGAGCGGGAAGCGCCAATCCCTTGGCTCGAGATCCATAGAGATGTTATGGACCTCTCGGGCTCTCAGCACCTGCTTGGAGCATACAAGATATCGGGTTGCGACAGTGAGGTAGTACTCGGTGTCGGCTGGCAAGGCTAGCGTTGTCGCTAATGCAGCGAGAGCATCCGCCTTGGTATTCTGAGATCGAGACACATGCCCGATATAGAAGCCTTCAAATAGGCTAGCCAATTCGATGGCTGTATGGTAATAAGGCACCAAATCCTCATGGCGGACTTCATATTCACCTTTTACCTGGCTAATGATCAGCTTTGAATCGCCATAAGCTTCGAGGTAGCGTACCCCCATTCCGTGGGCGAGCTGGAGACCAATGAGCAGGGCATTGTATTCCGCTACATTGTTAGAGCATGACTCCGTCAAAGAGAATGCCCTGGGAAGGATATGATCCTGCGGGGAGATGAACACAACCCCCACTCCGGCAATAATCTTGCCTTTAGGGCCCATCCGCGATGCTCCGTCAAAGAACATCTGCCATACCTCCTCTACTGAGGTTGCATTAGACTTGAAGACTTCATCAGGGATATCTTCGTGAAGCTTTGAATGTTCCGGAACTGGATGCGCAGCCAAGAACTCTGCAAGGGCTTGACCTTTGACCGCCTTTTGAGGGGTAAAGGACATGTCATACTGGGACAATAACAGTGCCCATTTAGCCAATCTTGAGTTTAACGACCCTGGCTTCGTCATGAGAAGACGTAAAGGGTTCACCCTGGAGATGACATGTATGGTTTGGCCAACCAGATAATGTCGTGTCTTCTGGACAGCGAAGACGAGAGCTAAACACTCTTTCTCAATAGGATTGTAGCGAGATTCCGCTCCTATGAGAGTTCTGCTCAAGTAATAGATGGCTTGCTCATGGCCATTGTCGTCCTTCTGGGCGAGGAGAGCGCCGAGGGAATAGTCCAATGCTTTTACATAAAGCAGGAATGGCTTCCCTGATGTAGGGGCCACTAAGACCGGAGGTTTGGTGAGATCCTCTTAATGTCTTCGTAAGCTTCTTGACAAGCTTGATCCCATATGAAGGCAGTACCCTTCTTCATGAGTCGGGTGAATGGCTGGCAGCGGCCTGAAAGATTTGCAATAAATCTTCTGATGTAGGCTAACCTGCCTTGCAAGCCTCTGAGCTCCTTGAGGCTCCTTGGTGGATGCATGTCCTGGATGGCTTTGACTTTGTCTGGGTCCAAGTGGATCCCTTTTGATGTGACAATGAACCCCAAGAATTTGCCGCTTGATACTCCTAAAAAGGATTTTGTCGGGTTCATTTTCAACTGATGAGCCCGCATTATATCGAACATCGTTTTCAGGTCGCGAAGATGTTCATCTTTGTTGCGGCTTTTGACGGCAATATCGTCAACATAGCATTCCACCGTCTTCCGGAGATGATCGCGGAAGATCATACTCATCGCCCGTTGGTAGGTTGCCCCGGCGTTCTTCAGTCCGACGGGCATTACAGTGTAGCATTATACCCCCAATGGTGTTCGGAAAGAAGTATGCTTCTCGTCGTCGGGATACATCTTGATCTGGTTGTACCCTGAGAAGCCATCCATAAAAGACATTCTCTCGAACCCGCATGTGTTGTCAATCATGACATCGGTGATGGGCAGTGGGAACTCATCTTTGGGGCAGGCCGTATTGAGATCACGGTAGTCGATGCAGATCCGTATCTTCCCATTCTTCTTGAGGACGGGGACTATGTTAGCCACCCAATCTGGATGTTGTTCCTCCCGGATGAAGCCACTAGCGATGAGCTTGTTAACTTCGGCTTCAATAGCCTCCATGATGTTCGGGCGGAACCGACGTTGTTGCTGCTTGACTGGCTTAACGTCGGGCTTGATGTTTAGACGGTGCATAGCGACCTGTGGATCAAGTCCAGGCATGTCTTCGTAGCTCCAGGCGAAGACATCTATATACTCTTTTATGAGCATTATCAATTCTTCCTTTTCGATAAGTGACAGGCTTTCACTTATGAAAATCGGTTTGGGATGATCTCGACTGCCCAAGTTGACCTGCATCACCTTGTCTTCGGTAGGCGGTTCGCGTAGCTCAAACCGCTTTTCCCATTGGAGGCTCAATTGCTGGGCCCATGTTTCCTCATCGGTAACCTCTGCGGGTTCCAACTGACTGCTTGAAGTCATGAGGCTTTCGAATATTCCTCCTATGCTGGCGTCTGAGTCCCATTCGGAGGATGAGGCTGACTGTGATGGGATCGATCCATCGCCTTTGACCTGAAATGTGGTTGATGGTATGGGTGTAACATACCCCAACCCCCTGCGTGTACTATCATAGTAATTTGCAGGTTTCCCTCTAGGGACGAAGTTACGCATCAAGCTGCGTCTTCCTTTACCGAAGTTTAGGCCCGCTCCCTGCTTCAGGTTGTAGCCCATCTTCTTCATAATATGGCGCGCTGATGGCGCGTAGTGAAAGAACTGCGGAGCATCCGACTCTGAACTTGAGTCTGTAGCTGCGGGTCTCCCTGGCCGGGCTCTGCCGAAGATTATCGGCGACTGACCTCGTCTGGTCGGAGGGACTATCAGTGTGGCCCCTTCTATAGCTTCCATAGATGTGTTAGCCACACTTGGCTTATGTACGGGCATATGGAGAGAGCAATCCATAGTGGATTTAATTGACCCGATGCTCGCAAGATAATCAAAAGAGATATTATCATTAATTATCCATTCACCTTCCTCTTCAGGAGGCGCATTACATAGGGGGTCATTAAGGCATGCTACAATTGGTTCGCCGATCAGGATGGCTGGCGTGCCTGCTTCGGGCTCCGAATCTGCCTCATTGCCACTTTCATCATCGTCTGGCAATGGCTCCGCAGGCGTTCCACTAACCTCTTGATATAAGAGAGCATCAGTGAAGTAGTTTTCTACCCCCTTAAAGGGTTGCTTTTCAGCGAAGACAGTTCGTATTGTCACATCATCCTCAACATATTTGAAGCACTGATGGAGAGTGGAAGGAACGATCCAGTTGGCATGGATCCATGGTCATCCCAGTAGCAGGTTATATGATGTGCCAGCATCGATGACATAGCATGTCACCTCTGACTTTAGGCTTCCGATTCTGCAACGGAGCCGAATCTTCCCAAGTGGATGGCTGCTCCCGGCATTGAAACCGTATATTGTAGTGGTGGTTGCAGACAGCCTGTACAGTGGTATGCCGAGGAAGTAGAGGAGCCTTTTGGGGATGATGCTGAGTGCAGACCCCGGATCGACTTGTATTCTTTCAATGCAGGTTGAACCGATATATCCGGTGTAGTACAGAGGTCGATCATGCTTGTTGTCCTTGAGCAGCATGTCTTCCGTTGTGAAGGTAATAGCAGGCACCTTTGACTGTGCATGATGGCACTCTGAGCAGGGAGGCTGCATCTCATCGCCAGGAACCTCAGGCATGCATGTCAGGAAGGACTCTGAGTTGGCTAGCGCATCTCTGAGTGCCTCTCTTGTCTCTTTGGAGAGACGAAGAAGCTCGTGTATTGTGATACGAGCCGGGATATTGGCTAAGTGGGCCAATATATCAAAGCGAAAGGGCGTGTCTAGCCCTTGGCTTGGCGGTTTCTTCAACACATGGTCGAACCGCACCTCTTTAGGCTTTTCCTTTCCCTTGGCTGGAATTGGAGTGAATGCTGGCATTGGTACTGACGTCGTTTGCTGTTGTATCTCGTCAGTAGGCTTGTCATATTGCCTTTGATATGACTTTCCAGACCGGGTGCCTGTCTGTTGAGGCGCATCTGCTTGCGCCGTACAGGCATGCTTCTCTTCTTTTGAATCGCTAAGGGAAGCCGAGGTAATATTGCCATCATCTGGTAGGACGAGATGACATTGCAGGACTTGCCTTTTGAGTTGGGCTGTCTTGAACCCTGTTGGATGTCCTGGACAAGACCGGGGTGTATCCACATGACTTCGCCCGTCTCCAATGTCAAAGGGACGAGGCCCTTGTTGTGTTGAGTCACGGCTGAAGAATGCCTGACTTCCAGCCGCGGCGCGGGGGCCGGATAGGTTCCGTCAGGAACTGTGACCTTCTGGGCAGTGCCGAACTCAAGAGTCACCATATTGGCGGTGACTTTCTTCTGCTCCGTCTTCAGTGTAAGGACGCCGGCATCAATCAGGGCTTGTATCCGGTCCTTGAGGACATAGCACTTGTCGGTGGAATGGTGAACCATCCTATGGTAGAGACAGTACTTGGGATCATTTGTGCGCCCTATCTCATCAGGACGCTGAGCATCCGGCAACTTCATCTTATTCCCTTTATGGAGCAGATGGAATATGGTGACCACCTGGTTGTCCCTGAAGGAGTACTGTTTGGGAGGGAACTTGGACTCCTGATTGTTGAAGCCGCTCTTCTTGGCCTTTGACTGCATGTCTCCGGTCAGCTCGACGGACATAATTTCCTTCCCTTTAGCTTGGGAGGACTGCGGGAGATCGCTGCGCCCTTTGTTGTTCGCGCCCCATTTGCTCCTGGGGGCGGATGGCTCGAACTTCTTAGCCGACTTCTCGGCTATCTCAGCTTGTTCGACCAGTTCCTTCCAAGTGTGGGCCTTGACAGCCCCCATGCGAACTTCTACCTGATCTGAGAAGTTATGTCTGCATGTTTGTAAAAGCATGGGTAAAGGCATCCCTGCTGGGCACATCAGAGATAGATTTCTGAACCGCTCAATGTACTCGCGGACAGATTCGCCCTTCCTCTGTACAGTGGAAAGGAGCTTGTCCATGGTCACTTCGGTGTCATCCTCATAGAAGCGAGAGAGGAACTGAGTTTCCAGATCGATTCAGGAATTGATAGAGCCCTGAGGAAGGATTCGGAACCAGTCGAATGCCACCCCCTTCAAGGTGCCGATAAACAACCTAGCCATGATGGCGTCATTGCTTAGAACATTACCGGTCTGGGACCGGAAATAGTAGATGTGCTGATTAGGCGAGCTCTTACCATCATACGTATGCAACGTCGGTGGTTTGAACTTTGGCGGATATGGCACCGAATCCCATTCTAGTGGATAAGGACGGACTATCCCCACTTTCTTTAATTCATCCTTCTGAGCCAGGGATGAAATTTGAGCTTGAAGGCCTTTAAGGACTTCGGCATCCAGGGAAGAGCCTCCCTTAGATCTCTCCGTCTTGAGCGGATCATTGCTGAGATGTCCCTCCTCGTCATGGTTACTCCCGGTATCATCATTCCGGTTGCTGAGGAGCTGAGCGAGCATCTGTTGAATATTGTCCAGTGCCTCTTGCTGATTTCTAGAGGTCTGCTCCTGAGCTTCCAAACGCCGACGAAGGTCGTCATTGGCGTTGTCGGCCATATTGACCGATGCCTTGTCCGTCCGTACAGAACTGACTGTTGCCGAAGAGGCATACCCGCTGTCTTCATCTTCTCCATCAGATGACTGGGGCGATCGCCTGGACTGTGGCGAGATGAGGGCCTTTGAGGACGAAGGCTGATCATAATCATAGGGTATTGCGACCCTGGATCTGGTGTTCCGGAAAATACCTTCTTCGCGCACCAAGACTTCGCCTAAGCCTGGGCTATAATCTGGATCTGGGGAGCCGCAGGGGGTGTTGTCAGATGCTTGACTTCCTCTGCGCGGCTCTCGCCCCCTTCCGGTCATGTTGACGGAGGCAGAGGCTGGATCTGGTAGGTTGCTCCTTCTGAGATGCTTCATTGGGATGCGTGCAGACAGTCGATCGAAGACTGATCGTCGGTAGGGCGAAGTGGCGAGGGTCGGTCGTAACCGACAATGCATTGAATGAATCATCACCATCCGGCATCCGCTTTGTTGACAGCAGGAGGAAGTAATCTGGAGAGGCTTTGATCCTTGTTTGTCCGCCAAGAATCTTCGCAGGTCGGCCCTGTAGGGACCTGAATAATCCGGTATATGGGACAACGCATCGTTCCCCTTATTCCTGCGAAAAGGATTAGCACCGAATAGTGCTCTGGCTCTAGCCTCGCGGCTGTAAACCTGATGAGTACGCCGAGGTACTGTAGCTTTACTTGTGAAAGCGAGGCTAGCGATAGGCCTTGCTGCTCTAGGCGACGGTATGATTGCCGTCTTGACTTTATGGTTGGCAGCATTGTCGACGCAGGCGGGCATCTTGCCTTTTTCTTCATAAGAGAGGCTAGCTACGCCTGAAGCTTCAGCAGAAAATTCTCGCTTGGGCTTCCATATCCGCTTTGGCAGAGGATGCTTAGGTTCGCGAGGAACCTGACCAACCACATGAGAGGCTGTGGGGTGTTGGCAGGATTCTGCCTCAGGTTTCTGATTTGAAACCTTGGCCGTGGAGACCTCCTTGTGCTTCCGTGCTCGAAGCATCAAGCCACCCCCAGAGAAGACTTCTTCAAATCTTCTTTGATTGATCCGGACGACTAGGTTCTTGAAGGTGCAGAACTTGGGCCATGGGCGTGCTTCTTTGTTGCGCCAAAGGACCGCAGCAGGTTTGCGAAGAACCTTTTCTGTCTCCGCAGAGACCGTCCTTGAAGATTTAGCCAGAAAGGATCTGGCTGCACCGGTTTTTTTGAATTCAGAGATAGACCCTAAGGTCTGATCGTCGCATTGCGACACTTGATCCTCGGTAGTGGAGAGATCTTTCCCCAGCGGAGTCGCCATCTTGTTTTCCATTAATCTGCAGAGGGGAAAACTTACAAAAAAAAGAGTTTGAGGAGCTAAATTACAAGTATTCTCAAAAGATTACAAGTAGATCTCCTCAGAGATTCTGGGAAAATGTACCGATAGGAGTCTGGTCAGCGCGCGACCACTTTGTCCCTTTGACGATGCGAGCGTTTGAGATTCCCTTCTCGCCTGGTTCCGGGAATCAGAGAATAGAGAGTTGGTAGAACTCTCTTGCTACTTCTCAAAACCGCCTTCTATGAGGAATTCCTTCTCGCCTGGTTCCGGAGATTCCTTGAGGAAAAGGGGTTGTTAAGGTATCGCCACCCTGGAAAGAGAAGTATTTCTCTTGAAGATCTCTGAATTAGAGATTGCACGGTGAGTTGGTGAAGAAGTCCGATCCTCGTAGCCGGCAGAAGATCGATCGATAAAAGAAGCCACCCTAGATCGAGCGCCGATCCTCCTCCCTTGTGCCCCTGGCGGGCTATTTATAGGAAGAGCAAGGGTATAATCGTCCCCTTGAAGATATGGAAACAGACTGAATCGAATCTGTTTGAATCTGGAAAGTAGCCTTGCTGCGAGGCTAAGATAGCTTCTGCGGAGCTAGAAAATGGCAAGTCGGTTTGATCTTTCCGATTTGTTGTGATCCTTTCCATATCATCGGAGGATTCCCTCTGATCCTCTTACTCGTTTTAAGAGAGTCAAGAGATTGTGGCAATCACCTGCCATATTTGGTCTCTAATCGGATTTGATCTGATTGGATCCGATCTCATCCGGAGATTTGATTGACCAATAGCGGAGCTGCCCGCTTTGAAGCTCATAGCGGAGCTGGAGGCAATTCCTGGCGAAGTCCGAAAAGAGGCTTTTCGGCGAAGCTGTCAGTTAGCTTCCTGGCGATGCTCTGGATGATGCTAGCCTCTCAAGCGAGGCTATCTCCTTGGGCTAATGTAATGCTAGATGTTAGCACTTTTAGACCTGCTGAGGTCTGTTTAGAAACAATCTGGGTTCACTGTTCTGCTTGCTGGATCAGTGGAGTCCAAGCTGCTTCCTTGTCCCTTGGAGGTGGGTGAAAACTGGTCTTCAGCTCGTCTGTCGCTAGACATTGTTCGGACCAATGAGAATCTTGTCTTTTTTAAGTGTCAACAGTCTAGTCGTCTCCTCAGGAGTGCCTACCATGTAGGCGGAAGTCTCCTTCTCGACGGAAGAGTTTGAAGCCTGCGACTCCACTACAGCGGAGTGAGAGTCATTCACTTTAATGCCATGGGCTAGGGCATTATAGTCAATTGGGAGAATGGCCCCCGTCCGGGTACGAGTGTGTTGATACACCCCTTCCGGTTCAGAGTCAGACTCATCCGAGCTGACTTTCGGTTGTTTTCCCTTGCTTCTGCTTGTCATGTATGCAGTAAGCTCCGGGTATTCAACGTCAGAGAAGGTTCTCCTTCTGTGGGAGCGCCTTCTTTTAGCTGACGGGGGAATCAGGGTCAGCTGTCTAACTAAAGACTGCTGGTGCACACCTGATCCGCAACGGCACTCAGCAAGCATGGAGATGAGCCGTTGGCAGCAACATGACGAAGTGGCCTGATTGGCACTTCTTTTCTTTGTCAAATAATCCCTTAAATCCACAAGAGGGGGATCAAAGAGATTAGCCTCACAACGTCGAAGACGGGAGGTATCCATGTGCTGTGTAGCCTGGACGCAGGCTTCAGGGACGCGGCGGTTGCGTCGCAGCTGTGTAACGCGCGTCTGGCGTCTCTTCTGAGATGAGACGCGACTTTCGCGCTGCTGTTTGGTGCGTCGGCGCAGAGACGCTTGAGAGAGAGGGCTGATGGGCGCCATGCCTATGGGCGCGTGCCTCCTGCGCTTGACGAGGCGCGGAGGTTTCGCCTTGATGTTTCGTAAGTTGGTCCTCAGAGGACCTAACTTGAGGAGTCTCGCGTTTGGGCCGCCAAACGCGGATCTCACGCACTGGTCGTGGCGCGGGCAAGGCATCAGATTGTATGCCGCGTCCAGCCTCAGTCAGACAACCAGAGGTTCCAACTTGCAGCTGTCGTGCACGTCTCCTCTGTCGACGTTCAACATTTCGGTTGCGTCGTGGAGGAGAGAAACCGACAACATCCTGGTCTGCAAAACCAGGGATTCTGACCACGCGGGTCTCCTGAGAGACGCTGGCGCGGGTGTTCTGTGCGACGCGGTTGATCGCAACAGCAGGGCCTGAGATCACGCGGGCCTTCTGAGAGGCGTTGGCGCGTGTCTCTCGATTGACATAGCGGGCAACCGCAGCACCCGAGAGAGCCTCAGATTGGGCTTCGGGGAGCTGTCCCGTTGAGACCCTGCGGCAGACGCGGGTCTTTGGGTTCTTGGAGCCGGAAGAGAGGAACTCTTCGTACTTCGCCTGGTCGAACTCGACAACGAGCGACTCGACCATCTTCCCCTTACGGAGGACGTCATCCTGCGCCACGATCTGTTCGTCAGTAACGAAAGTAGTCCCCAGCGGAGTCGCCATCTCTTGTACGCGCCGGAAACTGACAGGGAGACGAATTTGCTATAAAAACTTTCCTTGAATCAAATGAAAGAAATTACAACAAAAACCGCTCTGCTTTCCAGTTACAAGGGAGGGAGGATGTTGAGTCTTGAATCCCCCCTTTGTTTAATGCTGGGTTCTTCGTGTGGCGGTGGAGAGTGAATCTTGTTCTCCGTTGACCGGATGACCGTCTGGACCTTCGGGGATCTCCTCTTTGGTAGGTAGAAAGAGTAACACAGCTCTGTCTACCAAAACTCTCAAAGAGAAGGTAGGAGAAGAGCAGCTGGTGCGCAGCAAGCTTGCTGAAGAGTCTTCTCTCTCTCTGTTGATGATGTGATGCCTTATCCTCCCTCTGATGATGATCTGATCGACCCTTCTTCATAGCAAACGGGGCTATTTATAGAGGTCCCAGGGGTGAACGTGCCCCCTGAAAACGCTCCACAATGGGGGACCACTTCCCGCTACATGTGCGGTGACTGGCCCCATGATCCGGGTAGTTATAACCGAGACGCGGGTTTGGACTCTCGCGTCTTGACGCTGAGACGCGGGCTTTGAACCTTCGCGCCTAGATGCTGAGACGCGGGCTCTGGACCTTCGCGCCTTGATGCTGAGACGCGGGTGTCTAGCCCTCGCGCCTTGACGCTGAGACGCGGGTGTCTAGCCCTCGCGCCTTGACGCTGAGACGCGGGTGTCTAGCCCTCGCGTCTTGAACTCGAAACTCTGCTTTTTAATGGCTTGTCTTCTAGTGACTTTTAAACAGCCTACAATAGGCAATACAAATCAAAACATTTTAATTTTCCTTATTAAAACAAAATTTTGAATTTTTCGTATTTTTCTCAATAAACCAAATTTTGAGATATCAAGTAAACATAATCTTTATTTTGATACCAATTTTGAAAACATATTGCGTAAGCTTATAAAAATTTGAATTTAAGCTTAGCATAAACAAACTTTGTGCTTAAAACATGTAAATCAATTTTTAACACAAGCACAAAACCAATCATATATATGTATGAAAAGAAAATACCAATCGAAATTGATACTATTTGAAATGAGGCATACATATATAGAAAACAAAATATGAGTATACAAAAAGAGTCATATTGATACCAATTGACAATATCCAATGATACCAATTGAAAATGTAAGCTTAAGTGTATACATCATATAATCTACCATATGAAGAATTCGAACTAGTTAATATGAAAATGTTTGAAAACTAGTACGAAATCCTTCAAGCAAGGAATAAAACAAAAATGACAATTAAGCTCAATATTCCTTTAAACAAGAGAGCATGAAAATCATCACAAATTTTTATTAAAACTAGTTTATATTTCAAGATATATGTATGTTTGACAACACAAGAAGTATACATACATATCCTTAAACACAATTGAGTCCATATATATAGGTTTGCATGAAAGGCAAATGACTCAAATGGTATACATGTATATCTTAAAGTTTGGCAAAGTAAACATATACATGAAATGAAAACACATGATCATAAAACAAATCCAAAATGGGAATACAAGTTTAAAAATGTATGGATCATCAAAACTAGGATATTCTAACACATCTAATGAGCACAAATAAGCAATCAAACACAAACATATATAGATTTATTTGTGGCCCACTATATGTACAAGTATAAATCCTAGTGTTAACAAAAACTAACATTTAAACTAATATTCAAATCATGAAGCATCAAAACTAGACATGATTAGAACTATGTTATAAACAAATGTTGAGAACACAAAAGAATTTATCCATATGATTGAAGAAAAGTAGGATCATGTGAATATCTCATAAACTAATTGAAGAATAAATAACTAGTATAAATTAATTTTTGAAAAAACTAGTTAAAGATCCTTCAAAAATATTAAATCATATGTTTTTCATAAATCATAACTAGATACACAAAAATTTAAGCACTCATGGTCTATAAAGTTTAAAACTGATCATGAAGCTAAGTCATGAATATACAAATAAAAATGTGAGTGTTAAAAGATCATGTAAATAGCATTTTTATGAAAATGTCCATTGAAGCTCAAATTAAACATGAATATCAACTTTTTTATATTAAACAAACAAAAAAAATTCATTTTTTATCTTAAACACAAACTTCAAGGTATATGTATGATTCATCCAAATCTAACAATATACATACATATCCCAAACATAAACGAGTCTATTAAAAGTATTTGCATGAAGGTAAAAGACTCACGGGTATACATGTATATTTATTAGATTTGAAATCAAAACACATATACATGAAGTAAAAACATGCAAGTAGGCAAAATATGTGTAAATGAGAGAATCATCAAAACTAACTTATACATGTGTATATAGTGGGTACAAATGAACATGAAGTGCAAACATATATAAATCGATTTGTTCTCACTATTTATACATGTATAACTACAAGTTTTGATAAAGACTACATTTAAACTAGTTTATACCACATGAAGTACAAAAACATATAAAACATGAACATGCTAAAAATATCACATATGAAATAAGCATGTAAATAAATTAGGAGTTTAGAAATAGTTACCAAACCAAGAAACTACTCCAAATCTCCAAACATGGTGGTTGTCCCACCAAGCCTCCTTGATAGTGATGCATTCAATATGTATCCGTCAAGTCCATTGCATCCACCATCAAGGCACCATCCCTCTCACGTCGTGTGAGAGCCCTCACCTATATCAAAAGCAAAAGGTGGGGGTTTTGGTACCCATATTTTCTTGGGTCCACGGGGGTTAGTCTTATGTTGAGGAACCCAAAAATTTTTATTATTAGCAAAATTAATATGATGCAACTTGTCATAACAAAACTTTGCTAAATGGCCTTTGCGGCCACAATGTGTACATGTGTACACCTTAGGATGCTTATGTGTGGGTATGATCGTGGCGTGCAACATAAGCAAAATCATGATGATGTTGTGCATGAATGTGTGGAGTTTGTTTCTTTGAAAACAAAGACTCCAATCTAGTGTGGTTAAATGCACAAGAGTTCAAAGTTGAACTCAAACAACTAATCCTATTTTTCAAAATATTTATCTCATTTGTGGTGGCATGTAAAGCATGATGAGATATAGGATCATTTTTCTTTTTCTTTTGAGAAATATTTTCCTTTTCCTTTTCACAAATTTTTCTTTTTAAAGACTTATTTTCTTGAAAAATAACTTCCTTTTGTTTTTCCACCAAATCAACTTTATTTTTCAAAATAGTGTTTCCTTCACAAAGATCATTTAATTTAGAAAGCAAGGAAACATTCTCATTTTTCAAAATCTCATTTTCTTTTTTCTAAACATGCAATCTTATTTTTAAATGATTCATTTTCCTTATGCATGCAATCAAATCTATTTTTCATCTTTTTATTATCTTTTCTTAACATGTCATATTTTTCAAGTAATTGTTGACAAAAAGAAGTAAGCTCATCATATGACATGTCTACATCCTCATCTACCTCAGATTCGGTAGTTACCTCAAGGGGGTTATCCCCTTGGACCATATAGCATACGTTGAAGGTGTCGCTTCCAATGTCCGAATCGCTCCCGGCATAACATAGATCCTTTTCGCCAAGGGAGGTGATGATATTCTAAGCTACAAAAGCCGAATCAACATTAGAAACCCTAGATAAATAATCATCATTTAGGGTTGACTTTAAAGCATGAATGGCTTTTGCATTAGCTACAAAATTCTTGCTATTATTAACATATGAATCATTAGTGGTAGCAAGATAAACATGAAAACCTAAGGCCTTGAGGTACAAGGACATCTTAACCTTCCAAATTTGGATGTTAAGAATGTCAAACATGGGTGGTGACATGAAGTCCATGGTGTGTGTACAAATATTGTGATTAGCCTAAAAATGAGGATCTTTAACTCTAGGTTGTAAGACCCAAATCAAGAGCACTTGGCTCTGATACCAATTGAAAGTACACCTAGATGGGGGGTGAATAGGTGTTGGCTAATCTAAAGGTCACTAAATGAAAAATAATGCGGAATTAAAAACTACAATGACCTAAACTAAATTTTTACACTAAACACCACGTATAACACAAGAGTGTAGCTGAATTCCCCGTGAAGGGTTCAGGACTAACTCCTCTAGATTCCCCTTGAATGGGTTGAGGTGTCGCATTGGCTCTCTTGGTTGAATACAAGTGTTAGCAAACAATCCCCAAGCAATATATCAATTAAGCACAATATGTATATCAAGCATATAAGGATAGATACAATAATTGAATGCAAGATATAGACAAGAGATAGAGAGAGTGTGAGTAATCGCAAACACAAGGGATTTGTTTCAAGGTTCGAGCACACTTGCTCTACATCCCCGCCTTCGACACACGAAGGATTTCCACTATGCTTGATCCCAATGTATCACTCCTTGGTGCCGCAACACCTACAATCCCTCAGACTCCCTAGTCCCGTACACACTGCAAGCTCACTAGCTCGCCGAGGCCGCACCTCAAACCAAGAGTTCACAACCGAACTCTAAACCACCGCGAACACACTTGTCCGCCTCCTCAAAGTATAAGAATGAAATCTTGGTGATCTAAACACTTTGATCACCAAAGGAAAACTCTCACAACACAATCCTATGGATAGATAAGGCAGTGGATAGCTCAAGTGATTGTGAGAAAACAAGGATTGAATCTATGGTGAAAAACTCAAGAAAATCTCTTTTTACACTTTTGATAAAAACTCTCCTTTTGATAGGAAATATTTGCTCTCAATTTTGTGGAGAAAACCTCTGAAAAGAGTAGGAAAAACTGGCTCTAAAAGTCTCCAGAAATCTTGGTGAAAACAATGACCAAACCCCCAAATTTATAGGCTAAGAAAAACTAGCCGTTGGGGTCTGTCAGACCTGTCGGTCGACCGGCCAACGGTCATATTTCAGACCGTTGTGCCATCGGTCGACCGGTCAGTCGACCGAGGCCAGATACAGAGAGCAGGCCTCTCTGTCCGGTCGACCGCCCGGTCGGCCGGGGCATTTCCAGAGAGCAGAGCTCTCTGGACGGTCGACTGGGTCAGTCGACCGGCCATCTGCCAGGTCAAGGCGTGCACGTTTGTGCACGTCGGTCGATCTCCCGGTCGACCGACTTCAGAACTCGGTCGACCGGTCGGTCGACCGCTGAAGCCTGAAACAGAAAATCTAGGATTTAAACTAAGGTATTTTAACACAAATAAAATCTCATAAAATTATAGAAAATCTACAAAAATAGTTTTGATGTTATACTTTGATAAACAAACATGCTTGCACAAAATCAAGGCATATTACAAATGTTTTGAACTATTTTTGTAATTTGGAAAATATGACTCAAACTAGAAACAATATTTTTCAAAACTTGTTTTTCCAAAACTTCACCAAATACAAAAACAAGATATTTAAAACTTATTTGAAGCATAGAGTGTATGGATATGATCCACTACACAAACATGATGAAATATCTATGTTTTTGACATTAAGCTTTAAACATGGTTTTGGTTAAAGATATATATATGAGAAATACCAAAAGCCAAAATAGTATTTTACTAAAATGAAAGTCTTTTCTAAACTGAAAATTCTTTTATGAAAAGACAACTAAATCAAGAGTGTGTGTGTATATGTACTTGAGCAATCCACCAACTATTCTATCATTTACATTTTATCTAAATAAAATCTTCTAAAAACAAATCTAGACACAAGTCTTGATCTTGAAGTCTTCCCTTGAAGTCTTCTCATTTTCTTGACTTGGTCCAAACCGATCCAACGAGCTCGTCTCTTCTAGATGTGATCTTGATGTATAGGCTCGTGAATCAACCAGTGCTAGCTCCAAAACTTGACTTTAAATCCTTTGTTGAAGCTGCACACCTTTTTGATCATAGAAACTGTCACTAATTAAATACAAGATCATTAGTACTATAACTACATGAGTTAATCATCATCAAAACTAGAGTGATGGGCCTTTGGGCCAACAAGATCAACACAATTTAAGAAGTAGAACAAATAGTTTGTAGAAAAAAGAACTCCCCTTTAAATACAAGAAAATTTTCCAAAATAAAGTATATAAATAAAAATTATTTTGTAGTCTTTTGAAATCATCTTCAAAACTCATGAAAGCAAAAAACTCAAATAATATTTTGTATGTGTGTGTGTTAATCTCCTGAGCTAACTATATCACAAATTCTTGGTTTTAACAAACTAAAATTTTACCTTAAAAAGAAAAGAAAATTGCTTTTTATTGTCAAAAGGAATCCCTAGGAGCTTGTCTCTTAGAATGAGTTCCACGCTTTGTTAGCTTAGCTCTAGAAACACCTTTTTGGGAGCTTCATAAACTTGTTAGTTTTTATAGAGAAGCTAAATTCAACATGAAATTAATCTTTTTACTTGAAATTTATATAAATTGAAATGTTAGAATAAATAACTATAGGGTATTATCATCATCAAAACTTGAGAAGATGACCTTTAGGCTAACAAAATGAATATGGAGGATTTATCTAATCATATCAGATGATACGTTTGATTTTACATTAAAAACATAGTTTATATTTACACAGAATTTTTATCCCAATGAATATATCTAACTGATGACAAGATGTAAAAAATATTTTGAAAAATTTAAAATTGTATAGAGTAAATTATGATAACTTGAAATTGATAAGTGAGTGAAAAAAAGTCAATGAGTCTTAGACAATAAAAGCGGGAGTGTGAATAAAAGTTCCCAAAAGTATTAGATAATTATCTTTTTTTTTTTAATTTAATCATGCGCGCAGCCAGTGACTTAACTGACCTTTCTCATTGCAGAAATGGGAATGCACCGTGGAGGCGTGGACCACGTGTCCAGTGACTCGGTCTGGACAGGTGTGTACCCAAACCAAGCAAGGACCGGGGCCTGCTGCTTGGTGCGCATCAATCAAACAGTGCACCAACCAGTCACCTCCTTCTCTCTCCCTGCAAATTTCTCCTCCGATCCTCTCATCCTTCTCTGCTAATGGCGATGGAAACCTCACTTCTCGCTAAATCCACCATCCCGATGGCCAGCGCGGTGACCACCCGCCGGCGGATGGGGCTCGTCGGCGTCGGCGGCGGCCGGGGGAGGGTCGGATCGGCGATTGCGGCGGTGGCGATCGACAACAGCGGGGGAGGAATTGGGAACAAGGTCGGAATCCTGAGCTCGACTTATGTTGTGCCCTTCGATAAGGCGCCCACGCTCACTCGGCCGCTCGATGAGATCCTGAGGGACCTCAATAAGAGAGTGCCTGATAACCTCATCAAGAACAATTCCATCTCCTGGTACTGATTCCTCTCTCGCTCTCTTACTTATTTTTTTTGATTCGGAGTCTGAAATTTTTAATTTTTCATTTGTATCCGTTTCATTTGTTGTCAATGTATGAATGTGGATTGGTATTGGTAGGGACTATCTCTATATTTGTTTGCATGTTTGGTTTGATTAGCGCTTTGGTTGTATGAAAATTTGTATAATGAAGTTTGGTGCTTGCGAAGCTGCGGATGGAATTCTTCTTCATCTGTCCAAGGAATATTTGACAAAGGGCCAAAAGTTAATTAGATGAGGGGTTTCGTTTGATTTATTATAATCTTTAGTTCTACCGTAACATTTTACAGAGTATATACATGTTCCAACTGTTTTTCTCCTTCTACCTTTTGTTTTGTTTTGTTTTGTTCTTTTTCTTCCCCCCAGTATAACTGTTCTCTTGTATTGCTGCTTGACCTTGTTGGTGTCTTGAGTTGCCTCTTTTTGTTAGGTGTTTACTGCCTAATAGTAGTAGAATAACCATGGGATAACAACCCCATTAAAAAGGATAAAAGTGAAACTCTTCTTGTTCTTTAGAGCTTGGTTTTAAGACATTTCAGGCCTAGTTTGGCAACCCAGTTCGCCGAACTGAGGTTTCATCATAGTTATTTTGGAAATGGGTTTGTATGCATATAAAGTGGGTTTTCATTCACTTTGACGAGAAGTTCCAGGAAGCCTTGTTAGAGTGGAGTTTAACTAGTATACCGCGAATCGGTGGGAACCGACCGATCGAGTTGGCGGCGGTGAAGGAGCGGTTCCCGGAGATCATGTCAGGAAAATATCGTGCAAGTGTTGATGCCCTGTACATATCAGACACACGATTCACTTAGAAGTGGTTGTGCTCAGTGTTTTAAATGTCAGATATCAGGGAAATGTCGGATGTTATAATCGGATGTCGGATTTCAGAGATATTTCGGGGCCATTTAGTAAATTTCGAACGTCATGACGGATAACAAATATATATCCTAGATGTCTTAAATAATGTAATTTAAAAATTCTTATCAAGATAATACATACATAACTTATGCAAAACTACATAAATATGTTTAGGATATGTATAATTAACTTAAACATTTTGTATATATTCACTAATTCATTGTCAAAATTTCTCAATTGCTCCAACTTTCAAGACCAATCAACATATTGGGTTTTTCCCAAAATGTCGGCCGACATTTCGGGAAAATGTCGGCAGACATATTGGATTTTTCCCGAAATGTCAGCCGACATTTTCTAAAATGCAATTTCAAATGCGGGTGGGGATGTCGTGGCGGTGAGGGCTTGAAAATGGAATATCGGCCGACATTTCGAAAATAACGAACGACATTTAAAACACTGGTTGTGCTTCATAGGCTAACATGGACGCTCCATGGTAGGAGCCGTGTCGTGTCCGAAACGTATTTGACACCCAAGTCGGATACACGTGTCGTGTATAATTTTAAGAATTTGTCATGTATCAACGTGTCATGTCCGTGTCAGAGTAGCTGTGTCCATGCTATACACTTCACAGGTGTCAAGTATTCTTCACATATCACCAATACAAATTATTAGCAAAACACAAATGTGTCCTATATTTCATTGTCTTAATTGTAGGTCAAAGACTAGATGTCTTTTTAAGGGTGGAAAATAGACGTAGAAGTAGGAATTAGATTACTAGCTGTTAGTTGATTAAAACAATGCAAATGTTCCACCTTCATAGAATTAGTCAGGAGTTTAATAGAATCAAAGGCATGTATTACACTATATAGGTGTTGAATCCAAAATTCGACACCTTATGTATCTAATGAAAGTGGCAGATAAAAGGGTCAAAAATTCTATTTGAATAGGCATCATAGTTTCAAAAGCATACACTACGTCTATGAGCTGTTCAGGGACTAGTTTTCAATCATGTTGATCTACTACCATCTATAATATGCCATTAGTCCTTCAACATTCTTTATCTATTCCATGTCACTTTAATGCTATTTAATCCTTTACTAATCAGCCTATCACATGCTCATCTATGAAAAGTTGCCCCTGACAATTAATTCACAGCATAAGTACTTAAAGTTTTTAAGCCAATAATTTCTTTTGACATGATTTACATGAGTTAAATGATCAGCAGCTCTGAACACAAAGCAATAGAAGTCATATAAAAAGTTAACTATAATTTCTCTACCCCTACAACATGAAAGAAAAACAAGTCTTTCAAGGTATTATTGAAGTAGATTGTCCACACTGACATTCTAATTTTACAGAGTGTGTTCATGTACTATAGTACTTGCAGCATTGATTGTATTAATCAAGATTTTCATATGAAACAAAAAAGAACAAATAAATGAACTAAAAATGTAAGAACATAACAAAATACGAATACTGTTTGGAAATAAAGATACCATAGCAATTCAGAAACTGCATCTTGTGAAACCTCAGAGTTTACCCGCCTACAGTCTACACCCTGGCGAAGCACCTAAAGCTTGCACTACTGCGTAAAATTCTCTTTCATATGTGGACTTGTGGAGTATCGCTGTCGGCTGTCATTTAATTTCTCGCTGAAATAAGCAACGGGATGATTCTCCTGGCTTAGCACATCACCTATCGCAAGCCCTAATGCGTCACATATTACTTTAAATATCTTTAAAAAATAAGGTAAACGCATAACAGAAGCTTCAGTCATCAACCTCTTCACTTCCTTAAAAGTCTTAGTAGTGACAGGAGTCTACTGAAATCCCTCATTCTTCAGACAGTCAGTTATTGGTGCCATGATAGCGTTAACGTTCTTGATGAATCGACGATAAATAATGGCTAACCCATGAAAACTCTTGATTTTTCTAATCGTTTGGGGTTGTGGCCACTCAGTAATTGTTTTTACTTTCTCAGGATTTGCTGAAACTCTCTCAGATGAAATCACAAATCCTAGGAAGATGACCTTGTCTGTATAGAAAGCACACTTCTTCGAGTTTGCATAGAATTTCTCAGCCTGGAGTGTGCGGATGACTTGCCTCAGACGATCCATATATTGCTTCTGAGTTCGGCTGTAAATCAGTATATCATCAAATTACACCATCACAAATTTACTGATAAATGGTCGAAATAGTTGAGTCATTACTCTCATGAAGGTGCTAGGAGCATTGAATAGTTCAAAGGGCATAACCAACCATTTATATAGCCCATTCTTGGTCTTAAATATATTTTTTCATTCATCTCTTGGCTGAATTCTAATTTGGTGGTACCCACTCTTAAGATCAATTTCGGAGAATATTGTGGCACCTTACATCAAATCCAGCATATCGTCAAGACGGAGAATGGGAAATGATACTTGACAGTGATTTTGTTGATTACGCGACTATTCACACACATATGTCACGTGCCATTCTTCTTTGATGCCAAAAGTGCATGAATTACATATGGACTCAAGCTCTCTTTGATGAATCTTTTGTCAAGTAATTTTTCTACTTGCCATTGTAATTTTGTGTGCTCGACAGGATTTATCATGTAATGGAGAAAGTTTGGCAAAGTTGTTCCTGGAACTAACTCAATGGCATGTTAAATGTCTCACATTGAAAGCAACTCACCTAACATATCTTTTGGGAGGACTTCAGAAAACTTTTTCAGTATTGGTTTAATGTGTTATGAGATCTACATCTCGCTCTCTGGCTTAGCTACTCGAGCCACGAGTGCATAGCAAGTCAAACCCTCATTGAGTTCTTCTCAATTTGATCGTGGCTAATTAAGTTCATTACCATCTTCTCTTTACCCTGATCACTCTTCTTTTCAGGAACTAGTGTCTCCACTTTTCTTTTGTCTTTATCAACCTTCTTTTCTAAAATTAGTGATTTAGTTTGATTCGGCATTAGCTTCACCTTCTTGCCGTTATGGATGAACGAGCAATGGTTGGTACATCATATATGATCACATCTAAGTCATTCAATCATGCTCATCCCAAAATGATATGACCAACATTCAGAGGGAGTATGTCACACCACACGTTGTCTATGTACATGGCAAACTGAATGAAATCTGACATCTCTTTTAAACTTCTATAGATGTAGCATCGATCCATGTGACCTTGTAGGAATTTAGATGCTTCACCGGTTTCATTCTTAATGTGGTGATTAATTTCGATGCAACAACATTGATACAACTATTACTACTCACTATCACCTTACAACTCTTGTTCTCAATTTTTGTGCATGTTTGAAATATGACATTTCTTCTCCAGTCGTGGACTTTCTCGTGCTACGCTAAAGTGCACCGACTACTTCTAATTAAGCTCTGTTTTACTAGGAGTTAGGTTTATCACTGCTAAAGTTTTAATGCAGCCATTAAATTTGCATTCTTCGGCAGAGGCATCCAAGTCATCATCCTATTGGTGCACGACCACTTCTAGACCATTTTCTTTTTCTTCTACATCTTTTATGGGAATTTTCACTAAGAGGATCTTGGTTTGACTCAGACACTGGTTTGCGAGGTGCCCATACCCCAGACATCTATCACACTGAGTATGCGGGTTGATCTTCACTTGTTCACTAGTCGTTCGTTTCTCAGAGATGGTCGGTTTTGCACTAGAACATGCTGGTGTGATACTTGAAGAACTGGAGGTAGGTTTGTTCCGAGCAGAAAAGGATCGATTAAAGTTAGGTTTGCTTGCAGTTGTAGTTTTAGAGCTATCTCTAGAATCAGTTTGGTAAAAGTAGGATCATCTAGACTAGACTCATCTAAATTGGTAACTAGTTTATATGCCTGTTCTAGGGTCATGATGCCTCGAGCTATGAGCTTTCGGCGGTAATCATCTCTAAGACTTGACTTAAACCTAGATAGGGTCTGTTTGCTAGATTCAAACTTGATTACATCGCACCGATTTAAGTATTCATTAAACTTAGCAATGTATTCGGTAGCCGATTTGTTTCGTTAAGTCAACCTATTTCACTTGTCCAGTAACTGCTGACTGGAGGAAGGTGGACCGTATTTCAACATAATCTTCTCTTTCATGCCCTCTCAAGTCTTAACTGAATCATCCTTTCTATACGTCATCATCTTTTCAAGGTTATCTCAGCATTTTTCGGCTTGTCCAATTAGCTTCATCATGGCAAATTGAATTTTTCTACTTGAAAATGTCACACCAACGAAAGTAGTGCTCTATAGCTAGTTGCCAACTATGTAAGCCTGAGGGTCTAAACGTCTATAGAAGGAAGGAGCATCTACTTTTATGCTTTTGATACACTAGGCATCTGGGTCCTCTGTATTGTAGGGTTGAGCTTTCACATGCCTTGGTGACCTACTGTTATTTCGAGACTTATTCTCTGTGGTTCTCATTCGATTGGTTTTTATTCATGTGGCTAAATCTCTCTATAATTGGTATCAACCTGGTCTCTAAACTCTTACAGTCATCTGATCCATTCTAGCAATGAGTGTGTTAAGTGTTTCCTTAATGTTAAGATCCATTAGTGTAGAAATTTCTCCTACTGAAAAATTTCTATCACTTCTAGTTGGCATGCAGGTTCCTACTAATTCTAAATGCAAACTACCCTAAGGTAAGATGTATGCTGTGCATGAGGAATTAGAAATCAGATAATGACAAATAAATATCAATTTTAACCTTTATTGATTTACACATGATTAAGAAAATATAATGTTAGGACAATGATTAAACTACACATGCTAACACAGTAAATTTCAAATCAATTCAAGTGATCGCAAATTCAAGTTACACAATTAATATTAATTTAGGTTTCCACTTATGGCCAGATTCACACAAAATCACTTTTTAGTGACCATCATTCAATACTTAATTAAGAGATAAATAATTAAATAGAAACTCTAATGATTAGCTGAGAGGCGACAGAAACTCGAACCTGAATATGAAAGCTGGAGACGCGTAGCACTAATCTCTATGAATTTGCTGCTTTGAAAATAGCTCGATTCGGGCTTGAAATGAACTCAAAATATTTCAAAAGAAGTGAACTTCAACTTAACTGACTCTGAAAATTGGAAATACCATCTTGAAAAATGTCAGGGTTCTAATGATCATTATAGGCATGAAAATTGAGAAAATCATCTTGAAATTTTTTTCCAGTTATTTCTCTCTGACATCTAAGCAAAAGTGCCGCTATACTTAAATGAAGTTGGTTGGAGTAGCTTATTGGTGGTGAAAAGACAATCATAAATTCTGTCGATGTTGGTTTGTCTTACGTGATTTTCTCTCGGTATGCCCCACACCTTCTTCATGCATATGAGACAGATTGTAAAGAGCCTAATGTTTAGCATGAGCCCGAGCTCAAGATGCCACAATTCAGCGATCTAGTCACTGAATGTAAAGACATTCTAGCTGATGTGGGGAAGATCCTAGAAAGCATGGCTGCAAAGGTTGCAGATCCAGAGCCTCCAGTTCTTGTCGAGATAGAAGTTGTTGACGATCCAGAAGTAGAAGGACTAGGGCCAGAAGTTATTGCTGAGTTGACACCACTATAAGAAGAAATTTCCTCAAGCCCACAGAAGTTGAAAAGCTTCCTATTGAGACTCCTGTAAATCTTCTAGCAGAGTCCACCATGGAACTGTGCTATCTTTGACAGGTATGAGGGCCTCATTATCTTTGAGATCACCTGGCGTTTATGATTCATTGCAGATCTTTTTACAGGAGACATGACAAAAGATCAGGCTATTCATGGTGCAGAGTGCAGTCAGTTTATTTTTATCATGGATGATTCACATCTGTTTGCTACCTATGATTGGTTCGATTACCATCCTTCACATGCGATTTGTCACAGAAACGAGTTCCACCACCACCTTGGTTTAGCCATGACGCATCAATGCTGATTCCCTGATCACTACCTTGGTCTAATTAAGAATTTGTGATGCAATTCAACACAGTTGTGCTTGCCTTGCTACTTACCATTGCAATCACTAGAGATGGATGCTTTCAAGCCGGAGAGAATTGATATGGATCACTTTTAGTTGCTTATATTTCCTATTTTTTATTTGTTTTTAGTGTAGGCTTCTATTGTTTTCAGTTGTTTAGTACCATATCGGTTATTTTCTAGAACTGAACTTTTGTAAGGCCTATAAATAAGCCCCAAACTTTTTTTGTTATTAGACATTGATGAATTAAAATAATTTCAGTCTAAACCTTGAGTTTTTGAGATTAGGGTGAAGCCTGTGATGCAAGGGGTGTGAAGCTCGTGATGTAAGGGGTGCGAAGTCTAAATTAATCTTCTTTTCTTATTTCCCTTTTCTGAAACCCTAGTTCCCTTATTCTTCTCTCAAAACCCTAATTCTCAATTATTTTGATTTAAAGATGATTGTGATCCGCGCGTATTACATCTCCATCTCTTTTGATTGAAATTCTAATTTGTTAGTGACTCATTTTCGTCTCACATCTAAAGCAAATCTAGCATACATTGAAAACTATTAACACGTCTTTAATTTACCTCGTTTTAAGTAAAGAAGATTCTATCAATCCCTATCTCAAAAAGGAAACTTGAAATAAAAAAGTATTTAATTGGGAGAAATTTAGTAAAGTAATCCCCTCTCCCCTCCTCATTTTTTAAAAGAAAAAAAAATACCGAGACTTGTACTTATGTAGTTATGCGTATGATACCCTAAGAAAAGGAAATAGTTTATACATATATCATATATTTCCTATCTCCAATTTGATACTATCTTCTTTCCATTCTGGCACCACAAGAAAGATGAAAGGTCTCATTCTTTCCCATTCAAGATTAGAGTTCTCTAGAATTCTCCCTTGAAGATAATCCGAGCAAAATGCTAAAATATGACGACAGACATTGAAAAAAGGAGGAAGAATGTATGCTAGATGTTCTTCATTTTAAACTTTTTGTTAAAGATTTCTTTGTTTTAAATTTTTTCTTAAGTGTTTTGAGTAATGCATTTAGGTTTATTCCTTTTGTTGAGCCTATTGGGATGTTTGTATTTTTTAGGCCTTATTTCCCCTCTTTGCTAAAGTTAAAGCACGGTCAGAGTTTCTTTTTTACTTGCTTCTACCTTTGCTTCTAGGTTAGTTTGCTTTGTCATTTAATTTTATTGCTTTGCTTTGGCTTGGATGATAGGTAGGTAAGTTTCCTGTGATATTCCTTCATTTTTTTGAGGTTCTATATATCTATCTATATAATTCAGATTAATATGCAACTTTTCTTGTGTGCAATGATAATAAAGAGATACATATGGTAATTTTCCTACGTTTGATTTATTAATTATATTATCTAGTTTATTCACCGCTTTAAAATAGCCTTTACAAAATTAGGAGCTATTGAGGTAGTTGCAGAGGTTG
Source organism: Agave tequilana (assembly GCA_038442645.1). Classification (NCBI taxonomy): domain Eukaryota; kingdom Viridiplantae; phylum Streptophyta; class Magnoliopsida; order Asparagales; family Asparagaceae; genus Agave; species Agave tequilana. The sequence goes on along the minus strand of JAVJIF010029680.1, from coordinate 558,254 downwards.
GTCCATTTTCTGAATTAGGAGCTAACTGAGTAATATTCTAATTATTAACGAAAATTCTGAATTAAAAATCAAATTGTATCTTGAGAGTTGCTCCATTTTCTTTTTTCCTTTTCCTTAGTTTGTGCTTTCTTCAAAATCTACTAACTATTCACAAAGATGTCAAAATTAAATTTCAAAATTTTAGAAATCGCGTACATTGTAAGTAGACATTTTGAATTCAATTTTTATTACTATCTAACTTCAGAAATTCAGAATTAACTTTAAAAAACTCAAAATTCATGAACTTCTAAAATTCAAATTCTCGGCTACTATTTGTTCTTTCTTTGCCAATTTCACTTGTTTATTTTAACTCAAATTATTATGATTTGTAATTCAAATTTGAACGTCATTAGTTCTATAATTGAATTTTACATCCGTATTCTGCTTTGATCAATATCTAGAATTCATGATACAATATAGAATTTCATATAATGTAAAATAGGAATAATAATAATAATAATAATATTTTTTTTTCTTTGCCAACTCCTGTTTATTTTAACTCAAAGTATTGATTTCGGATTCAAATTTGAATTTCATTTGTTATATAATTGAATTTTACGTCCGTATTCCACTTTGATCATTATTCATCATATAATATGGAACTTCATATAATGTAAAATAATAAATCCTATAACAACAACAACAACAATAATAGATCCTTTTCTAAACCAGAAAAGTCTTTTCAATAAGGATAATTAAAATCATAGTGTTAAATAGATTTTTTTGACTACAAATTAAAGAAATTTCTGGTAGAAATAAGGGTTTTTTTAATCAACCTTAGTAACCAAATCCTTTCAACAAATTGTATTCAAATTTTATCCTTTTCGACAGAATCCTTAACAGCTTTATAGACTAAACTTGACTTTTTCTGCACATGCATAGTATGTGCCAAAAATCTAGTTATGATTAGCTTTACTGGTACATTACTATATAATATTACAAATTTTAAATAATGATCAAAGTAGAATATGGTGGTAAAATTCCATTATAAAACTAATGATGTTCAATTTTGAATCCGATGTCATAATGATTTGAATTAATGTGAACACAAGGAGTTGGCAAAGAACTAACTATAGAAGAGAATTTCAAATTTCAGATGTTCGGAAACTTAATTCTGAAAATTTGAATTAAGATAAAGTTGAATTAAATTTTATTTCGAACATTTGCAATTTATAAAATTTTTATTATTTAATTTAGAATTTTTTATGAATAGTAAGTACATTTTAAGGAACAACTATGGACAGAAAAATGATGGAGCAACTCTTTAGATTCAGTTTGATTTTTTATTCAGGAATTTCATGAATAGTTAGAAGATTAATCAAAGTTATATTCTACCTAACTCGAATTGTTTACCTTCACAATTAACTTAATAGCTTCTAATATTGTGAAGGCTATGATCTTAGAGGAGTAAAAACTGGGTAGTTTAATTGATAAATTATACATAGGAGAAATACTAAATCTTTCTTTTATTTTCATTTCACATAGGAAAATTACATATTAACAGTTATAAATAGTCGGGAACATAAAGAAAATTAATAAGAGATCATATAGAAGGACCTACCTACTCATTCGAGCTGAAGCTAAAACAATAAAATTTAGTTACAGTCAAACCAATCTAGAAACAAAGCTTATGAGAAAGCCAAAAAGAACTTCCCCGTTGGCTCAGAAAAAGGAATAAACCTAAATTCATGGCTCAAAGCACTTTATGAAAAGTTTAAAACAAATAATATCTTTAAGAAAAATTTAAAACAGAAAATCTTTAAGAACAAATTAAAAACAGAAAACCTAGCATGCCTCCTCTCTTTTTTTCCCTCCACTTTTTCTTTGTACCTTTTTCTATATTTTGGTCTTTTGATCTGAATATTTCATGGGAGAACTGGGGAACTCTAATCTTGAATGGAAATGGAAGAAACATTTCATCTTTCTTTTTACGGCTCGGGAATGCAAAGAAGAGATAGTATCAGATCGGGGAGAGAGAAAATGGTAAATATATGTATTTACGTATATATTTGTGTGTGTGTGTGCGCGCGCATAATTTCCTTTATTTGGGTATAAGACACATAAGTATGCATCCCAATATTTTTTTCTATAGAGGAGGGGGTTGAGAGAGAGGATAAGTTCCATGATGTTTCTATCAAATAAATTCTGAGTTCATTTATTTCATGTTTCCTTTTTGAGGTATAATCTTCTCTATAAGTGGACTGCGATAATTAAAAATTTCTTAAAGGTTTTTAAATATATGGGTAAATTTGGTTTGGACTTGAGATGAATGCAAGTCGCTACAAAATTATAATTCCAAAAAAAAAGTTCGTGTTGTAGTAGCGGAGAAGAAGAAGAAGAAGATGATGATAGTACTTCCTTTTTTAACCACTGAAGTCTTATCAATAAGGATAATCAAAATCATAGAACTGTCAAATAAATCTATTATTTAAACTACAAATTATATAAATTTGTTGTAGAAACAAGGTTTTTTTAATAAAAAATAGAAACAAAATTCCTTAACAAATCTTATTTAAATTTTATTCTTTTTCAAAAAGCCTTGAATAATGTTTTTAGACTAATTTGACCTTTGTTGCACCTACATAGCACTTAGCAATATAGTAATACTAAAACTTCCTTCTTGGAAGGGGTAGCTTCTTGACCTTTTTACTCCACAAAAGGTGAATATGCTGTGGTATTAAACTATAATTATAAGGCACACTATGTTATTTGTGAAGCATGTCCTTGAGCACTAATCTTTTTTTTTTTGGTTAAAACATATATGCTTTGGATACTTTATTTATGTATGATCTTAAATCAATCTAAACTAAATTTTGACTTTTCATGATGAGAAATATTATTAGTTAAATTGGAAGGCAAACTAGCACTATAAAGATCCAAATCAAATAGAAGTCAGTTGAATTTTATCATTTGATCAATCACAATAATCAATTTTTCTATGAACAATTATGGTGCTTTAATATATGTTAAAATTCCTGCCAATATTATTTCAATCTGATAGACTTATCAATTTTTCACGCTTGACAGTGAGTTGGTTGCACGATATAAATCCTTGAATTATGTCTGGGTAACTTAGGTTATTGTATACAACAGACTACTGAGGATCTATATTTTTTGATTCCTTCACTAGATTTATCAGAACTATAGGACAACACCATATGAGCTTAGTATTGAAGAAATATATATTCTTGGACTATATTACGCTGACAAGAAAAGTCTATCTTAACAAGTTGGCAGTTTTATGGAAAATGTATCTTTGTAAATCTGTAGGCTTGAAAATTTGGGTTTTGAGATATTGAATGTCAACAACCATATCACATGCATCTTCCAATTTTAAACTACATATGAGAAACATTATTACATTAATTACTCTTGAAGTTGTCCATGCTAATCTATATGTTGGATTTGCAAGAATGGGGGCAATCTTGTACTTCTATAAACTCCAGGATTTCGGATAAGGTGGCACGGGGAGCATTTTCACTCTGTAAGAGTAAGGCACAAATCTTTGTTACAGTCCCCAAACTAAACATTATATCCATGAGGAAGAAACTATGATGTTTTGAACTGCATTTAGTGTACCATGTTGCATGGAGACGACAACAATGAAATGGACATGATACGCGGACACACGACAAATTTTTTAAAATACACAGGACACGTGTGTCTGACACGCATGTCAGACACATTTCGGACGCGACATGGGTTCATGATAGGAGTGTCCGTGCTACATAGCTTATATGTATTTGGATTAGGAAGAGTGGCTTTGATCAGCTATAGCATCATAGTTTCTATTATGACTTCCCAAGTCTATGAAGGGCAGCTACTAGCTAAACCAAAATACAAATATATCTATTGCCATACTTGTCAGTTAGGAGATCACATGCTACAGACATTACTTGAAGGAATCTTCTATAATGTTTATCTTCTAGAGAAATTTTTTGAATTCTGTCTTATTTAGTTAGTGAATAAAGTTGTCTGGTCTGGTTAGTAAATATTAAGGTAATTGGTAGCAAATTGAGTGGATTGAAGGGGCAAAGCCTTCCCATGAGTTTGTCTTGCTTTCAAAATTTTTTGAGGGATGATTATGAGCAGAACCATTTAGTAACTAACGATTTAATTCAACCTAAAGTTGCATTACAGTTTTGGCAAGAACTTTAGCTCGTGTTAACTCAAGGATACATGGGTAAGATGACAGAGCTTATGTACTTTAAGGAAAGAGGAACTGTTGAACATATTCTGCTCCATGATTAGTTTATCTGGGAAATAATCTAGTTATTTTATACAATTTTCCTTCCCTTTCATAGTTTTCTAGGACAAGGGGCAGGCCAAAACTAGCTTGGACTGAGGTTTTGATGAAAGATGAGCAGGTGAACTGTGGACATGGCTCTTAGTAGGGCTGAAGTAAGAAAAAGGTAGTAGGGCTGAATTAAGAAAAAGCGGTCATGGAGCTGAGACTAAAGAATTGGAATATGATGGATCATGGTAGAAGTGCAGCTTCTATCCTTGGTTTAATGCAACCCCTTAAATTTTTTTTTATGTATAGTCATTCAACCATACAACATCAGTAGATTTTGCTGGTTTTTCTCCTAAATGTAATGAAGTTTATAGTTTATTGTTATAAACAGCAAAGACCGTTTATTTTTACCTACCTACCAAGATGACTTGCGAAGTTCTATTTTGGGTTTGGTTAAAATTGCTGATTAGATTAATCTTGCTTCTGAAATCCACTGAAGGATGGTTGTAAATTCTGCTTCTTTTATGAAAATACTTGCTGTTTGCTTTTATTTTCGTCTTTGATTGAGATAAAAACTGAAACACAGAAAATAGTATTTTGAAATCAAAGATCGTGCTTGTGTGTGCTTTGGCTTCTCTTAATACTCCGCAATAATAATAGTGACTTTGTGGGTCGTATCCACAAAGAGGGATGCGATATAAGCTTTTTGGTAATTTAAGAAACAAAAAACAAGGTCTTTGTTTCAAAAGAAAAATAAAAAATAAAAATAAAACAAATAAAAAAGAGAAGAAGAAGGAGAAAAGGAAAACATGGTGATTTGGGAAAAGGGGTTTGAAAACAAAATCAAATAAAAAGAAAATCTGATGGCTAACTTACGACTAGATCCATCAACTTGCTACTCTTAGTGGAATAATTGCCTCAACAAGATTATTGGCCCAAAAAGTAGTGGTTACAAATAGAGAGCATTCAAAGTATGACCAATAAGATTGTTCTTCTCCCTCAATCTTGCTTCACAAGACAACTTGAACATCAATCCATCAAGATTCAGTAGAAGGCGAGCACAAGATGAGAAGCAAGTGTACAAATTGTGTAAGCCAAAGGAGAGTGAATGAAATTCAAACTTGCGTCACAACAAACTAATGTAAACATTAAATCATCAAAAATCATGAGAGGCAAGTATGAAATAAGAGAGTTAGTTGCAAGTTAGCAAGTTTAGAACTCATCATGATGAGTCATAATGGCTCTTGCTATAGAGCAAGACATAATCTTTGGAGATATCAATGAATCTGTTGGGTCAATTTCACACCAAGAGTTGGCAGGTTAGATGGTTAGTAGTTAGCCATGAGGGTTAGGGGTTAGTTGCACATATTGAAACAAAGCAAGTAAATCAAATTAAGAAGAAAAAAGCAATAAAACAAAGTAAGTAAATGAAAGCAAATAGATGAGATTAAGAAACTATGAAGATAAAGGAGGAGTCTTGCATTAGATTGTCACTCTCTATTACAATCTTTCTCTTTTTCTTATGACTCTATCTTTATTCCTAGATCTACAAAGGAAAAGAAAAATATAAAAGAAACAGAAAAGAAAGATAAATTCCTAATCTAAATCCTAAGTTGAGAAACCCTAGCCTTTCCTCTCGGGTTCTTCCCTTCTCTCTGCCCCTTGTGGTATTCATAAGAGAAAACCCGAGCTTTGAATGAATTGCAGCCATAGATCAAAAATCAGATCAAACGGCCTTGATACAGCTGCGGTTCCGTGGCCTGATCAAGGCCGTTGGTCTCGATCTTGTTGCGCCAGGCTGTCCTCGTACAACTATCTTCAGATATATTCTGAGAATTGAACTCTGGGTTGTGAATCTTCAGAGAATATTCGTTAGCTTGTTTGGGATTGAGGCCTTTTCTTCTCTTTAACCAGTAAACTTAAAACCTGCACGCCACAGATAAGAAAAAGGTCAAATAGCAGAGTTTTATAAAATGTGAAAATAAAATATATGTGTGTGTGTGTGTGTGTGTGCGCGCGCGCGCGTGCGTGCGCAAAATTGATGAATAATCAGTCTTGGTCTATCAACTCCAGTTCAAATTAATAATATTCATAGAGGACGAGCTTTTATGTATATTTTGCAGTTGTTAAATAATTCTCATAGTAGAAACTGCAGTTCTTATACTGTATCTTGACTTGACTCTCTTGCATGGTGTTTTGTAATTTGTGCAGGTACCACGCCAATAGAATGTTGAGCTTCTATGCCCCAGGTAAATTCTCTTACTGTATTAATGTAAACCATGTGCACTTCTCACTTGTATATCTCCTGCTGTCACCAATATCTGACAGATTTTCTTTCTCACACTTAACGAAGTCAAACTTTTCCTGGCGTTTAGCCGAGTGTTATTTCAACAGAGATTCTAAGGGTTGATCACTATTTCCAATTATTCTGGAATCACCAACATATTTTCATGTTTTCGAGTCACGAGATATCGTCCGATATCTCCTTTGCATGCTGCCGATACAGAAATCGTTCGCCATATCGTTTGTGCGATATTTGAAATATATTGCCCCGTCGCCCGATATGTAACTTATTATTGCATGACTGCATGCAATGTACATTATTACTGTCTTTGCATGCATTACATCATTGTTAGGTAGATGACATCTATGAGACTAACTTAGATATTTCCAATATGATAGCGATATATCGATACGATCGATATCGATATTTAGAATGATTTCAGAAGTTAGCATTTCCTTGCTTTGTCAAGTTGTTCTTCTCGTGTTCCTTGATTGACAGTTGGCTAAATTTCTTTGAAAAGAAAGTTTAAGAGGAATTTACGAACTATTTTTCTCCTTCATAGTTTAATGCTAGGTAAGATATTTCATATGATTTAGAAAACTAAAAAAAACTATTAAAAACTCTACAAGTTGCTGCCCAACATTTATGTCATGAGGTTTAAAATAATGTGCAGAATTTGTCTTGCCATCTGCACAAAATGGCAACATTTTATTTATAGCCTTCTTTTATTTTACTAGTTTGGTTGTTGCACATAGTCTTCTCATTCAAATATTTAAATATTATTGGCTGTGGAATGTAACTATTAGCAAAAGTCAATTTCTCTAGTAGCACAGGAAATTATTCTTTCTGGTGCAGTACTAGTATAAAAATTATTCTTATTGATATTGGCTCAATTTCACAAGGCTGGTGCGGAGAAATACGTGACGTCATATATTCGGATAACGGATCTGTGACAGTGGTTTATCGTGTTACAATAAGAGGAACTGATGGAGAGGTACCTTCCTATACTACAACCTTTCCTACTTGTACGGTTGTCTCTATATTTTCTGTTTGTTATCTCAGTGCGAAAATTGCCAGCTTTCTTTCTATGTAGCTGAATCAATTATCTAGTTTATCGAAGAATCATGTTCATGCTACTTAAACCAGAAATCATAGATAACAGTGTATTGCTCTAAAGGAGTTGATTCTACAAGGCATGCAACCTATATCAGAGAAAGTCATGTTTCAACAGAAAATAGGGAAAGGTCGCACAAGCTGTTCAAGTTTCTCAAAGTGCATCTGGATCTCAGGATCCATTGTCTTTCGTCCTTGACCTGTAGCCTTTTGAACTGTTCATATTTCAATTTCCATTAGGCAGCTGACCATAGCCTCATCAAATTATGTTATGCTACAGTATCTTTATAGGTATCATCATAATCATCATTTGAGCCTTTTTCCATTAAAAAAAAAATAATATTCTCTGTGGAGCACAGATTGGAGCTGAGGAATCTTTTGAGTTTGACCATACCACAATGGTAAAGTCTGTGTCATGCAAGAGGTCTGGGGTTTGAATTGTATTCCAAAACAATTGAAAAATCATACACATTACGCACAAAATTAGAAATCTTTACAGAAGAAAATTGATCAAGTATTTATGACAGTTCTTGACTTTGTTTGACCCAAAATGAATTGGTGACACATTCCTGTACCCGGTAGATGAGAAGGTTGGTTCGGTGGCTAGATAGGCCTATGTTTGTGTCAAGCAAGAGGTCTGGGGTTTGAATTGTATTCCAAATAAATTGAAAAATTATACACATTACACACAAAACTGAGAAATCTGTACAAAAGAAAATTGATCTAGTATTTATGACAGTTCTTGACTTTGTTTAACCCACAATAAATCGGTGGCAAATTCCTGTACTTGGTAGATGAGGAACTATGGTCAGTTGGTGGCTAGATAGGTCTATGATCTTTGCATGGTTTAAAATATGAGTATCGGTATCCGTATCGGCCAATGATTTTTATTATCAATATCGTCAATATTGGCCGTAAATATTAGCCATATCAGTGGGTTGACATAATATTGGGGCCTCAAAATCTGATACGATATTGCTGCCTGTTGAGAAACAAAATCGTAGAATACTTCCTTCATTAGAGATATCTCATCTCAATATATATAGATTATAAAAGAGTATTGGGTTATGGGTATTGTAAACCCAATAACCCAATTGCTTTATTATCCATCTATACTAACACTCCTCAAGCTAGAGCATAGATGTCAATCATGCCAAACTTGTTACAAAGACTAGTGAAACATCTTCTAATTAAGATTTTTCTTAAACAAAAAAAGACTAAGAAACAAATACGAAATTAATAATTTTATACCATACTGCTGAATCTTCAATGTCAACACTGAAGTTGCAAATCAAATCAAACATAAGTTGAAAAAAGTTAATATTCATCACCACCTTGGATACAAATAAGATTTTAGAGTTTCCTAAACTCAGTAGAATGAGAGGTTTTTGAGAGATCCTCAAACTCAGTAGGAGAAGTTTAGGGAGATCCTCAAACTCAGTAGTAATAGATACCCGCAGTACATGTAGAATTGATTGACAATACTAGAGACTAGTCGCAACAATGAAAGTAGCATACAACACCATTTGATGATTCAACATCAATAGAAGTTAATGGTTAGAGGCAGTAGATGAGACGACATTTGATGACGACTAAGGGTTTGAAACTTTAAGGAGGCAAAAGACATTTTTTTATTTTTGGATGAATAGTACCGACGGTATTGTTCACGATGAACAGTACCGTTGTGGTTGTGTTCTTGTGAACAATAATTTTTTTAATTTTTTTTAAGATCTAGATTCAAGATCACATTAGGTCTAAAAAAAGAAGATAAGAAGAAGAGATGAACTAGATAGTTGGCGGTTAGGGTTTTGATGATGGTTAGGATTTTTTAAAGAAGGTGATGATGAAAGAGAGATGGCTCTGGTACCATGTTCAGAAACAAAATCCTAGAATACCTCCTTTATTAGAGAGATCTCATTTCAATATATATAGATTACGAAAGAGTATTGGGTTATGGGTATTGTAAACCCAATAACCCAATTACCTTATTATCTATCTAAACTAACACTGCCGATATTTGAAACCGCGGCAATATTTTAAAGAAACGATACTTGCATTTTATGGAAGAGTACATGAAGATGGAAGATGGAAGATGCCAAGATGTGGTATATCATATTTGAGGCATTAAGTAAGCCAAAGAGCTTGATGTCATCATCTTCCCAAATTTCAGTTTTTGAAATATTGCAGATGGAAAATTGTAACTCAAGGGTTTCCAGTTTCTTTGAAAAAAATTTCCACTATGATCCTACGCTTGCAATCCTTATGAGGGTTTAAACTCTGAAGTCTTGAAATCATAGTTTTGAGAGCAACCAGCACATGCTGAGCCTTGTATGTGAAGATTTTCACACCAGAAGATGTTTTAAGGTAGTCATGACTGTTAAGATAACTTGGTCTGAATTGTTAATATAACTTGGTAGTTTTATACACGGTGATGTGGTGTTCTTTTTTTTTTCTTTTCTTTTTTTAAAATCAGGGATTGAGCCACGAATGAACAAAAGGAGTGGTAGATCAAAGTAGTGGCAGAGAGAGCTGGTCTTGGAGTTTTCTGTAAGGCTGAAAGAAGTGAGAGTAGCATAACTTATCTCAGAGGAAGAAATGGAATTTTGTTAGGGTTTGTACTATATAGTCTAAGGTAGTAGGGTTTTATGTACAGTTTGTTTCGGTAAAAATGACAAACTTGAGAGTGGGACATGGCTAACCAGAACTAGCAATTATAGTGTAAATGTGCATTACATACTGCACTTAGAAATATAGGGCAGCGTTGATTGGCGAGTTGACATTGTGGGTTATATGAAATTAGAGAGGTCTCTACGTAAGATTGATGTGGTCTTCCAATAACCGGGTTGTGCACGGCGTGCTGGTTCACAAATGGGAGCATTATTCGTTTAAATTGATATAAGATAAATATGGTCTTTGAGTAATTTAAATTGATATAAGATAAATATGGCCTTTGAGTAATTGGCTTATGCTTAGGTTGTTGGTTCATATTTATTTTTAGAGGTTACGAGCTAGGATGATTATTTATGTTAGGAAATATGAGTTGTATTAGGAGTAGCATATGAGTTATAGGAGAAGGATTAGATTTACATGTATCTGAAAATACACCTAGAGGGGGGGGGGAGGGTGAATAGGTGTAGTACTAATCTAGTGAGAAATAATGTGAAATTAAAAACTAAATACTAACACACAATGTATAACCAAGAGTGAAGCCGAATTCTCCGTGAAGGGCTCTAGAACTTCTCATGATTCCTCTAAACTAAGAGTTAAGGTGCTTCAATAGCTCTCTTAGTTGAATACTAGTGTGAACACATAAACAATATCAAGCATGAATAGATATGAGTAAGAATAGTAATACAAGATATAAGGAGAGAGTTGAGAGAGAAAGATCTAAATACAAACATCAAGATATGTTTCGAGGTTCGAGCCATCGCTCTACGTCCCCACCTTCACACAAAAAGATTTCAACTATCCACTAGTGATCTTTCACAAAGGGATCTCCATCGAGAAATTGCAGCGTATGATCGGGAGTACACAACTCCAACTCTCACACCTCTACACAAGAGGGAAGGCACAAAGCGAAGAGAAAATTACAACTTGGTGATCACTTAGATCACAAATAAGAATTTGGTGATCTCAAAAGATCACAAACAAAATACCTCTCACAATACAAGATCTTAGAGGATAGATTTGCAATGAGAGCTCAAGTATGTGAGTGAATAAAGATTTTGAAAAAGAAATACAAAAAAATACTTGAAAAAACTCTTGAAATGATAGAGAAATGAAAACTAGAAACTAGATTTTCCAAAACTTATTTTCTTTGATTTTCTAAAACCAAAAAATTATTTAAAAACTCATTGAAGATAGGAATTTAGCTTTAAAAAACCATGACCAAAACTAACCTAAAAAACCCATTTATATAGCCCAAATAAAATATAGCCGTTGGGCTCAGATCAGGTCAGAAATGACCTGTCGGTCGACCGGCCGACGATCAATTTTCTGACCGTTAGGGTTGTCGATCGACCACCCCCAAAGACCAGAGAGTCATTTTGCCCGAGAGTAGGTTTGAGCCAGTCGGTCGACCGCCCAATGGGCTTGTGCATGTGTGTACGTCGTTCGACGGTCGATCGAATGAACCAGCCTACGGTCGACCGGTCAGTCGACCGTAAGCAACCCAAAACCCAAATTTCAGGGTTTAAAAATTGAACCTCATAAACCCATAAAAATTTCAATAAATCCTCATAAATTTTACAAAAATAAGTTCATATAAATACTTTAAAGTACAAATATGTGATAAAAAATCAACACATATTACAAACAATTGAACTATTTTTAAGGTATAGAAATTAAGCATAAACCAAAAATCGTATTTTTCAAAAATCAAACTTCTAAATGAAAATCTGATTTTTTTATAAACTTGTATAAATAAAAAAACAAGATATTGAAACACATTTGAAGCATGATGTACATGGATAGAATCCAGTACACAGTAAATGATATATACTTATTTTTAACAATAAATATCAAAATAAGTTTTGATAAAAACAAAACTTAAACACATGAACTAAGATACATCAAAATAAGTTTTTCTAAACATATATGAACCATCAATGTTCATGGATGAAATCCAATATACATATAAACCATGTAAACTTTTTTTGATGGAATCTATTCATGAAACCGATATACGTATACTTGATAATCCGAAACTTAAAACCGTATACATGATAAATCAAAACTCATAGAAGTAAGTTTCTATAAACCATATAAGCTCTAATATGGGTAGATAGAATCCAACACATATATAAACCATAAAACTTATTCTATTGACATATAAACCAAATAGATATAATCTTGAAAGTGAAATGGTTAAACCGAAAACCAAACTATAAACTTGTGTGTGTGAATACTTGAGCAATTCAAAGTTATTCTATTCTTACACAAGACCTAAATTAATAAACAAACAAATCTAGACTCAAGTCTTCTTTTCCAAGTAGACTTGATCCAAAACGCGATCTAAAGAGCTTGACTTCGTTTCGAGTACTTGATACGAATCAACTCGTGATAGCTTCGAATCTTGACTTCGAGTCTTTTGTTGAAGCTAAAACACTGACTAAGATCTTGATCAATATTTAAAACTTAATAAACACAAGATCATTAGTAACATAACTTCATAAGTTAGTTATTATCAAAACTAGGCCTTCGGGCGAACAGTATCTATATAATTCAATTGCAAGGAGAGATCTGTCTTCAACTCTCTCTTAAAATATTCTCACAATCTCATGGCATGAGAGCTTTCTCCCCAATCTTTCTTCTTCTTTTTCTTCTTCTTTAACATAACCCACCCCCTTCAAACTCAAATCCATCAACAGAGACCAACCCCAACCTTCTATTCTTCATCTTGACCTCGCACTCGCTTCCTCAGACATCGATGCATCAATAGAGACCACCCCCGATCTGCACACCTTCCCCGATCTGCTCCTCGAGCTTGACTCCGTCCTCGATCTGTTCCTTTGTCCTTGACTTCCCGAACTCGACCATGATTCTTGTTCTCGTGTCCGTCCTCGAATTCGACTCCAGATTTGCAACCCGAACCTGGCCTCATCTTCAGATCTCGATCACGAGCTCGACTTCGCTAGTTGATATCATCCTCACACCCTCAACTCGACCTCGACCTCGTCTCGTCCTCACGATCTCTTCATCTAGTCTCACCTCTCACCAACAACTCATCACTAGTGACCTCTTGTCTTCTCTCCATGTATTCTATTTTATTTCCTTCTCCTGCCTTCTATTGTTCTTTTATTCTATTGTATAAGCTTCTAAAAGTCTAAAAAAAACAGACAAAACAGAGAGTAAAAAAAGTTCTTTTGGGGATAGGCAATTAAAAGCCCATGTTTATTTTGAAAATTTGGGTTGAAGTTTGGTTTAGATTTGAGCGTCTTTGTAATTTTGAGGGGGGTTCTTTTGCTTGTTTACTGAGTTTTGAGTGATGGCTGAAGAGATCAAGTGATCACTTTTTGAGTTGGTCTCTTAGAAGATTACTGATAGAAAGTTGAATGGTGACAACTTTTACAATGAAAACGAGTTGTTGAAATTCATTTTACTAGGAGAGCTAAGGATCACCACCTGATTCACGAACCCCTCAATTCAAAGACACAAACTTGGAAGCAGGACGATGTAGTTGACTAGCATAGAGCAGCGTGTTCTGGATTTAGTTCTACATTGCAGGACTGTAAAAGAGATGTAGATTTATTTAGATAAGCTGAGTCGAGCCTAAAATGTCATTCGAGAGTTATTCAGGAGTAAACAATTAAATCAAATATTGGCCCAACTCTATGCTGACTTAAACAAACTTTCTAAGAAGATCAAGGAGATTTTTCCTATCACAACTGATGTGAAGAAGATGTAGGAGATGTGGAACAAGTAGATGATCATCATTTTCTTAGGAGTATTGCGTCCAGAGTTTTCGAAGGCTTGATCGAATTTAAGTTATTTTCTACATCAGAACATATCACACCGCATAAAGAACTCACAAACTGAAATTTACGAGCACAAAGAGAACTAAATAGAACTGAGACATAGGTTGAACCCACACCTTCCTCAGACTCAAACGACCCATCTGCAGAATTACTCAGTCTCTAAATTGCGTATCTGATCATTTCTAACAGCAAGCTGCTCCATTGATAAAACTGAGAATCCATTCTTTTTCTTCTTTTTTTTTGTCTAGGACTCCTTACCGAATCACATCTACCGTCTTTGCACTAATTTCTAAACCACCACCGTGAAACTGCTGCTAGAAGAATGGCCAGAGGCTCCACGTAACACAGGCTCAGAAGATGAAAAATTCTCAAAATTTTCCCACAGAACACATTATCCTGAGTGCTATCATAATACTCCCGTATTTAAGTACTACCTTTGTAGTCACAATTTGAGGCCAAAATTATTAACATTGCCACCATGGTTTGAAATATCACTCAATGCTAATATGTATAGCCAGTACTGATATGGCCTTTACAATCGAGATGATACCGATATTGCCAACATGATGACAGACGGTTATTGCTCATATATGCTGATTTTGATACCAAAAACCATTGAAACCAAGATTTCAAACCTTGGCTGTCACTCACTGCCATCTTCTCTCGAGATTTCTAGGTTAGTTTTTCCTTTTTAGCTGAGTGATAGAAGACTATTGGGTTTTACCTTATAGATGGGTGAGGTTTGTATCATCAGTTACATAAGTCAAATCCAAATCCAAGGTAGAAAGAATCAAATTGACTGCAATTCAAGTCAACCTCCAAGGACTTTGATCCGGATATATAGCTGATCAGTTTCCGAGGACTTTGATCCGGATATATAGCTGATCAGTTTCCATTGGAAGTTTCTAATAATGTCTTTCCAACTAATGAACATGCCCATATTTGATCTGGGAATTTAATTATGGAGAAGAGAGTGGAATAAGCTGCTCCTAATAATAGCTTTTATGTGAACTTGTTGGGTTGTTGTTTATGGAATTTATCCTCCCGAGGATTCTGATTCAGCTATATGCTGAACAGTTTCCCTTGGAAGTTGGCAGTATGGTCCAAAATTGTGTGGATGTCTTTCCCGGCTACACGGTCACGGCAATATTGAAATGGCTACGACACGTGGATACGTGACAAATTCTTTAAAATACACAAGACACGCGTGTCCGACACGCTTGTCGGACACGACACGGCTCCAAGATAGGAGTGTCCGTGCTACATAGTTTCCGGGACTATGGGATTGTAATAATGGAGCAGAGAATTGGAACTGAGCTTCTGCTAGTAGCAGCTTGTACGTAAGCTTGAGGATGTGGTCTGCACATCTTATTGTGCACTGCTCTATTTAGAATTACTGTCAAATAATCTTCAGGTGGCGTCAACTGTAATCGTTGTGCAACTCTTGATAAGACTATTAGGATCCCAGTTGCATTTGTTTTGACATGTCCACATAGACTTGCTACTGTCTTAAGGGTTTATGGCTTTTCCTCAATTGTTCTGATTTATTTGGCTACTACCTTTTTCATATAAAATAGGCTATGAGTAGGAATGCTGGGCGCTTAAGGAGCGCTCAAGATCAGAATATTGAGAGGGATGGGTGGAAATTGCAAGTACACTAAAAGATAGGGTTATGTGCAAGCATGGCCATGAGTTGAGTGGCTGCTTCAACAAAGGATGAGGAAGAACTTGTTGAGATGGTTTGGACATGTGAATAGGGACTGATGAGTGAACCAGTCAGAGTGAATGTCATAATTCTAACATGGATCGAGCAGTAAGAAATATATATAGTTACTTTTAAGTAACAGAGGAGGTGGAATTGCTAATCTGAAGAAGCCCTTCAACAATATCACTGTTTAAAGGGGACAACAAGACAAAAACATTTGTAGCTTTATATTAAATGAAAGATACCTTGATATCATAGTTTAGCACCAGAGGAGCATGATTTCTTTATATTTCTAGCTCTACCGTCTACACCGCATGTTAAGAAGATTTGCTTCCTTTCACCTGGCTTGAAATCTATACAATGCATCCTTCTAGGGAACAAAAAAGAAGGCCATCAACTACATTAAACAGACAAGAAATGGAATGTTCCGCTGAGCTAAACAGATTGTATTTTCTGCACTGCTTGTTCGTTTATTGTTAATGTACTGTTGCTTTATGATGCAGGTCCATCGAGAGTCTACAGGGACAGTGTTCTTAAGTGGTGGCAGTTTTGAAGACCCCGTTGCAGCAGCAGAAGAAATAGCCTTGTGCAGAGCCTGTGCTCGGTTTGGTCTTGGCTTGCATCTGTATCACGAAGACAGTATGCTGTAGCAAGGAGTTTGTCTCCATTTTAAATTTTAACCAAGCAGCTATGGCAACACAGAAGATGCTTCTCCAAGAATCCAGTATTTCTCCAATTTTTAGCTTTGAATGAGATAAATGCGCATATAATTGGATGTAAATGTTAATCAAACGTTCTCTTGATGTGCGCTCTTTTTTCGAACCTAATGGGCTCTGTTATACATGATTGGCATAGCGAGGCAATGTAAGTTCTTGTTGAACTGATTGTAAAGTTGCTTGGTTTTGAGGTAACTAAGTTTGGCACAATATTTGTTGAGAAAGCCTACTGTTTTTTGGTTCTGAGGCATGAAACTTCATTCTAGGAAATTTTGTGTTTTTCTGATTTCAGTTGTAGACTCTGATCTTTTACAAGTAGCCAAAAGAAACGAAAGCCTAGCATTTTTGTCAGCCAAGTGTTTCAAACGAAAGCACCATGAAGTGAGCCTTTTTCTCTACATCAACATTTTCTGCACAAGGTATAGTGAAAGAAAATTCTTCTAGCTGAAGTACTACTTGAGGAAATACTTTGTGCTCAAGCTTCTCAGTTTGAAGAGCTAATTGACATCTTGCTTTGTCATTCATTCTCATTGATAACATGGGATTTTTTGTTCTGATAGCTTGGAAGGGAAACAGCTGCAACAGCTGTTACTGGAAAGCTGTCATCTCTCATGGGTATTCTGCATTTTTTCTCTTCAATTAATCAAATGTGTGAGAAGAAAGAAGCTAGAATCCTTCAACTACTACTCTTTTGCTGCTGGATTAGTAACACGTAAATCATTCATTCAAGTGTAAGAGAGAACTAAACTGAGAGAGAAGATTAAAGAATGAGCCAGAATTAAGATTGGCTCTTTAAAATCATATGATTTTGTGGCTTAGTTACTGTAACAAACCAGTACCAAAGCTAAAGTTGGATTGAGTCTTATTTGTGGACACATGATATTACAAAAGATTAGTGAAATATCGGGGGTGTTTGGTTGCAAGGAAGTGAGCGGGGAAGTAGGGAAGTATAATTACTCAGCTCCCTATCTATCCAAACACTGGAAAAGGAAAATAAGAAAATCTTTTTTCCTTTTCTCTTTTACACAACCATTTCCTCACTTTCATAGTGTTACAGTTAATTTTGTGGTCATGTAAATCTCATTTGTAATAAGTTGTAGCACAAAACAGTTCATTTTTTGATCATGTAAGTCGCACTTGCATTCTAATTACAGTTCATATTTTATTTTTCTTAATTAATTTTTATTTTAATATTATTTTGCGGTCAACTTTGTGGTCAACTTTTTCACTTCTACTTCCACATTACCATCCAAACTCCGAAAAAGACATAACATTTTTCAAATCACACTTCCTAACAACATCCAAATACCGGAAAACTTACTAATCAATTCTCAAGTTCCAAAGGGAACTATTGCCACTTCCTCACTTCTTCACTTCCTCACTTCCACCCTTTAACCAAACAGGCATTGTTGATGAGCTCAGGATAAAGATTTGATCGAGTTGAGACACATAAAAAGAAATAGGTGTTATGGATGAAACTCGAGTCAATTCAAGTTACCAGAGCATAGGGATTGGCTTGGGGGTGAAGGGAGGAGTAGGCTCAAAGTGAATTCAAGCCACAGGACCCCAAATTGAACTACAAAGTGGAGCTTGGAGCACATGCAATTAAAAAAAAAAAGAAAAAAGAAAAAGAGTTTTGTTAGATTTGAGCCAAGGTGAAAATTATTGTTATGGCATTCAAGTAAATGTGAAGATTATTGGGATTTAGTGGAGATGTTGAATAAGAATATGACAAGAGGTAAAGAAAATTTAATATCAGATAGAATTAATTGTCTAGAAAATGTAATAAGCTGCAAAATATTCTCAGGTAACTCATCCGGTAAGTTGGGAAAAGGTAATAAGCTGCAAAATAAAGAAACTGTTGGTATTCAAATGTTAGCTAAAAAGTAATATGGTATTCATCATACCATCTGCACTTATCTGAGCGTTAGGATGTTAATCTGTAGTTTAGCCAAAATTTCATTTAACATTGTTTCTCTTAATGTATTGTAGATCACTAAACAACTACCTTTACTTGTTCTCTTACTGATTTTCTTGAATACTTTTAAGATAAAATTGTTAAATATTTATGATATTCTTATAATGTAAGTTTTTGTTCTTTTCGAGAGAAATTCTTCATGTGCATTTGTAGTGGGGTTTTTCCGTCGTGGACGATCGGACGCTCCCGACTGATCTTGTCAAAAACTCAAAAAAAGAAAGAACACTTTTCATGTCAGGAGCACCGTTGTTGTACCGGTCGAAGACCCTCGAGTGTGAGAATAAAGATCCTCGTTTTGAGTGGAAGCAAGCGAAAAGAGTGCTTATGTGCAGTATTTTCGGTGGTAATCAGAAACGAATTCTTTTCTTGATGAAGATCGAGATGTAAATATACCTGTTGAGTTATAATTAAGGGTGTGAAAATTTTGGATCATCATAACCACATGTTTTACACGTGATTTCGAATTTACCACCCAAATCGCGCTGCTTGATTGTTGGGATTGTCATGCAAAGATATTCTCCATTTTTTATAACAGACCGCATTGAAGTTGGAGCGTTGTAACGTTTTGAATGTGGAGATGATTAATGGGAGATTTTCACTCTCACTGTTAAAATTAACCACAAGTGCACGGTTATTCGATTGTAGTACTTTAGGGTCGATCCTCAAGGACTGATGTTTCTTTATGATCCTAACATTATTTACACAAATTGATTGAAAGAAAGTTGGGAATTAGATGTTTAATTTATTAGCCTAAAGGCTCATCACTCTAGTTTTGATGATAATTTACGCATGAAGTTATAGTACTAATGATCTTATTATGTTTTAGTTTCAGATTTTAATTAAGATCTTAATTTGGTATTTAGCTTCTTTAAAAAACTCAAAGTCAAGTTTTGAAGCTAACTAGTGTTGATTCAAGAGCTCAAGCACAAAGAACACATCAAGAGCTTAAGAAGGAGTCCAACTCAATAAGAATCACTTTTGATCGAGTCAAGAAGAAGAAAAAGATCATATCAAGAAGAAGACTCTATTTTGTAAGGATGATTAGAATTTTATAAGGTTTAGATTTAGATTTTATTGCTCAAGCTCACACACACACACACACACACACACACACACACACACACTATAGTTTGAATTGGTTTTCAAGGATCAAAAGTTTTGGGTTTCGGTTTAACGAGTTTGTGTTTAAAGTTTATTGTTTTAAAAAATCAAGTTCTATATTTTCAAAATGAATTTAATACAAAAAGAAGCTCATATGTTTGTAATATGTGTTTATTATTGATCATATATATTTGAACTCTAAATTATTTACATGAACTTATTTTTGTATATTTTATAGAAATTTATTTTGATTTTAAAAAGATTTAAAAGAACAAAAATCCCAGTTTTTGGCCTAGGCCAGTCTACTTGATGTGTCACAAGCCAACTGGATTGTGCACATGGTCGACCGGGCGTGCACACAAGCCAACTAGCTCGTACACTCGATTGATCAGGCGACCGACCGTTGGCCTTTAGAGCTAAGGAGCTCTTTGGTCGGTCGACCGAGCAGCCGACCGCCAAGTGTTACCGGGTTACAACACCCTAGTTCTTTGGATTAATCAAGAACTTCTCCTCAGCATCAAGGGAATTCTGGAACCAGATGAGAAGGAATTTCCAGTCAGTAATGCTCAAGACTTATTGCTCATGTAGTCAAAGGGATAAAGTGATCGTGTGCTGACAAGACTCTTATCGACACACTTCCCCTGAAACTCTAGAAGAGAATACTCGTATTTTTTTTAAATTAGTTGTATTTTTCTTTGAAAATTTTGTAAGTTTTCCCTTTTTCAAATCAATGAAAAACAATTGGTTCCCGTGGTGGTCTGATTGGTACTAGCGTTGTTGCCCAATCTAATGAATGTGGTGTTGGAACTTTGATTTTGATGATAACATTTGTGATGCAGATGCATTGGAGCTCAATCTTAAAAGCTAATGCTAAGTTCTAATTGCTCAAGACTACTCAAGGATAGTGGCTATTTTTGTGTATTTTTTATAGAATGTTAAAAGCCTTGATCACACACACAATATACTCTTGTAGTCGACTTATAACCAAGTCTAGTCGACTAATATATCCTCTAGTCGACTTACTCCTTTCTATATTCGACTAAGTCTTTTCCACAGATTTATATCCACTCTCTGTTTGTTGACTGTTAGCAGTATTAGTCGACTTACCTACACTGCTAGTCGACTAATTCAAGTTGTAGTCGATTAACCCTTTCTGTTGGTCGACTAATTATAGTTTTTAGAAACTTATCATCTGTATTAGTCTTGAGATAATCGACTTGACCTCTTGACTAGTCGACTAACCCAGGCAAAACTTGTTCTATTAGTTGACCAATCTCCTACTCTAGTCGACTATAGACAGTTTCTGACTGTTAAACAATTATTGATTTTCTGGTGTTTATCCAACGTTCTGATATTCAAATTTAAGTTGATAACTTCCCTAACTGACCATAGATTTCACCTATAAATAGGGATGTTGTCCTGGGTTATTTAACACCAATTAAAAATATTAGTTTTTGAAATCACCTAGAGGGGGGTGAATAGGTGATGGCTAATCTAATGGTCACTTAATGACAAATAATGCGAAATTAAAAACTATTATGACCTAAACAAACTATTACATTAAATACCACGTATAACACAAGAGTGTAGCTGAATTCCCCGTGAAGGGCTCTGAACTAAATCCTCTAGATTCCCCTAGATAAGGGTTGAGGTGCTGCGTTGGCTCTCTTGGTTGAATACAAGTGTTAGCAAACAATCCCAAGCATATAAAATTAAGCACACAAGTATATCATGCATATAAAGATAAACACAATAAAGGAATGCAAGATATAAACAAGAGATAGAGAGAGAGTGAGCAATTGCAAACACAAGTGTAACGCCCCGATCCCACGGGTACGGGGACGTTACTGCAACGTACATACGCAGGTCGGAAATAACCTCACGTATATACGTTAAGCATCAGTACAAGCAAGAATCAGAGTACGACAAGCGTAGTGCCCATTCATATGCCAACACAAGAAATACAATTATACAAGGTTATCACAAGTTGTGACATACTCTTACATATCACATGCATCATATATCACAGCCAAGCACAAAAGTACGATTTACAATATAATTACAATATGCTCACGAGTTGAAAGGGGATCCCGCGAGCTCAAAAGGAAGGTCAGGTACAACAGAAACCGAGACTAGTCAACCTGCTCGGCAAGGAAAGCTTGATCTTCCACAGAAGGCTCCACCTCGATCCAAGGTTCGGAACCTGAACATACAAATTCAAGGGAGTTAGGACCTCCCAAACAAGTGATCATGTTACAGCCGAGTGGCATAAGAATAAGAATATGAGAGTTGGTACAATATCAAGAATAATCATCCAGCAAGTAAAAGAAGCGTAGCATGTCATAAACGAAAGGGCATTGTATATGCTTAAGGTACGGCCTCATGAGACCAGTACTTCGAGGGGATAATCCAAACAAGGAAACCCTCATCTATATACCTTCATCTCATGTCACCGTAATCCAAGCGCATACAACAACCACAGTTAACGTCTTTTATTATTATTATTATTGCTCGTCTTACCCTGATATCTAGCTATGTGATCTAGCGTCCCAGCACACATAGATCCATATCCAAGTAAAGCAAGGTTGTTATTGGAAACCAGCGGGGGTATCAACGAACTATGTTTACAGTGGGTCCCGTGCATACCCGGGACCACGGCCCAGGATTGTTCCGTTGCTTGGTAACGGAACCCGCCGCAAGGCAAACAGGAGGGACTTATGTATGCCCTTTTCATGATGGTACCAGGAAAGAGGGAGCCAGCACTCCCCTCGGTCGCCTGGAGGCCCACAGGTCAGACCGAAATTTAGTTGCACAACATACCTAATACCACTGTAAACACGAACACATATTGATAGCCGCATATTTCCCCCGACCCGATGCAAGTTGTCTTATTTTATGATTTATTAAACGATTATCAGATTCCGGGAATGAGCAAGAACAAGTCAGGAACGTCATGAATATAGGTATATCAGGAGTACTGGTTCGTACTATCAAGATGTCAGGTCATCATTCCCGTTATCGTGATAATTATGAAGGTCAAGTGTATCATGCCTTATGTTAATAGATAGCATGATAAGAGGTGATATTCATCAAGTGACAAGTCTTGCAAATAGCAATATATAATAAATGACCCAAAGATAATGTTCATAATCAAAGAAGTAATTAACCATAACAATTAATCAAGATTAGTCGACTAGGGAGAGAAATTAGTCGACTTAGAAAAGGAGTTAGTCGACTATAGTAAAGGGTCAAATCGACTTAAGAAGGCTGCGTTTGGTTGGGTCGCGTCTCAAAAAGTGGCGCGTCTCAAGAAAGTGGTGCGTTTCAAGAAAGTGGTGCGTTTCAGGAAAGTGGTGCGTTTTTCAGGAAAGTGGTGCGTTTCAAGAAAGTGGTGCGTTTCAGGAAAGTGGTGCGTTTTTCAGGAAAGTGGTGCGTTTCAAGAAAGTGGTGCGTTTCAGGAAAGTGGTGCGTTTTTCAGGAAAGTGGTGCGTTTCAAGAAAGTGGTGCGTTTCAGGAAAGTGGTGCGTTTTTCAACAAATATGAAATAATATCCAAGTCTTGGCGAGTAGATTTACTCGCCTAAAATGCGTCCGACGCAGAGAAACTCGGTCCCAATCCAAAGGAGGGTACCGGTCCTCACAAGTTGATGGAGAGGGGTTGTGGTAGTTTGGAGAAGATGGAGGTGCAAGTCTAGTTCACCATGTCAAATCGGAATTTTGCAAACGTTGTTGCGGGGGACGAATCTATAGTCCGTCGGAAAGAGGTCGACGAGGAGGTGAAGGTGGTATGCTTGGTGGAGGCTACGGTGGTGCAGGTGGTGGTGAAGATGGTGGTGAAGTTTTTTGGTGAAGATGGGTTCTTTGAGGTTTTCTTGGTGAAAGAGGTTGAAGTTGGTGGTATGGGGATGTTGTGGTTGTTGGAAAAGGAGTAGGAGATGGAGAAGAAAGAAGTGGTGGGGTTGGTGGTGAAAATGGAGGTGGAGTAGGTGGAGTATATGGTGGTCCAAGGGAGGAGGAGGAGACTCTCTCTCTTGCTCTCTGTTGGCTGCAAAATGAAGAAGAGGAATGAAAGAGAGAGAAGGAGGGGTATTTATATAAAGGGAAGTAATGATTGCAAGTTTGACTTGGAAAGCCAAATAAAGAAAATTGCGTTTCAAGGAAAAGGGATGGGCTGCGTTTGAAGCAAAAGGTTGGCTGCGTTTAGGCTAAAATGAGTCAAACGCGGAAATCAAAGCTGCGTCCAGAGAAGATGCCAAGCTGCGTTTTTAACAAGGAGACAAAAGTCATGATGACTTGATGGGATTTGATTAGCAGCGCATTAAATGCGGCACGGGGAGGCGTGGAGAGGATCTTTGCATTTAATGCAAGATCCCAGGCGAGACTCGCGTTTGAGGGAGGAAAGAGAAAATGGGAAAAAGGAGAGAAGTGGAATATTCGGGTAGTTTCTCGGTATCTGGGAAAACACTGAAAAACCCCGGAAAAACCCCGGAAAAGTCCAAAATTAAAGTAGTCCGGAAAGCTTCCCAAAAATTCTCAAAATTAGCAAATATTATAAAAAGATTTGTGGTGAAATCGGTTTTCAGAAATTCAATTCCATTTTCAAAATAAAAATCCTGGAATCTCCTATGAACGGTGTCTGCACTGGTTGAGCTGAATTTTTGATAAAATCTGAAAAATCCCAGAAAATGCCTGAAGGAAGAAAATATAATTTTAAGATAGAATGTGAAAGCGGAATCCAGAAATTTGATTCCAATTGCAAATTAAAATTCCCGGAAACAACCGGTGATACTGGCCGACACCGGTTTTGAAGATTTATAACTTAATTCCGAAAAATTCTAGAAAATCATGAAAAATCTAGGGTATTAAAAGATAATATTTGAAACTAAAATTAGTCAAATCGGAATACCAAACAGATCAAATTATGCAGTACTGCTATATGAGTAAATATTCAAATAATAAAAATAAATAAATAAAAAAATAAAAAGAATACGCTCCAAAAATCAAGATACGTAACTGTGTACGTATACGGAGGAAGGGGTGTTACAATCTATCCACCTTTCAAAAAATTTCGTCCTCGAAATTTCAGGAAGGGGAAGATGACGGTAGGGAAGAATAGGAAGAAAGAGTTTTACCAACTAAATTGTAAATAGTTGAGGATAACGTTCACGAATAACGTCCTCTCGTTCCCATGTGGCTTCTCCTGGCACATGCCTATTTCAAGAAACCAATACTAATGGTATTGCCTTATTCTTCAATGTTTTGATACTCTTGTCCAGGATGGCCATCGGTTGCTCTTTATAAGACAGATCTGACTGTAGTTCCAGCTCGGAGTGATCTAGAATGTGACTCTCATCCTTGACATACCTCCTCAACTGTGATGCATGGAATACATTGTGTACTCCTTCCAAAGATGGCGGTAATGCCAATCGGTAAGATACGTCTCCCACACGATCCAAAATTTCGAATGGGCCGATGTATCTCGGACTAAGTTTTCCACGAGTACCGAACCAGATTACCCCTTTTGTGGGTGATATCTTTAAAAATACATGATCACCTGCTCTAAATTCCAACGGTCTCCTATTTGTGTCTGCCCAACTCTTCTGTCGGCTCTGTGCTGCCCGGAGGTGATCTTGATAACTCGGACCTTGTCTGTTGTCTGAACTAGAATGTCTGGTCCCATAATTCTTCTTTCGCCGACTTCGTCCCAACATATCGGTGATTTGCATTTTCTGCCATACAATGCCTCATATGGTGCCATTTTGATACTAGCCTGATAGCTGTTATTATAAGAAAATTCTACCAAATGAACATAGTCTTCCCATGATCCTTTAAATTCTATCATGCAGGCTCGTAACATGTCTTCGAGGATTTGAATAGTCCGCTCCGATTGTCCGTCTGTCTGGGGGTGATAGGAAGTACTGAATTTCAAACGAGTTCCTAAATTTTCTTGGAGACTTTCCCAGAAATGTGATCGGAATCTTGTATCTCTATCCGATACAATACTAACCGGAACTCCATGCAGACGAACTATCTCCTTCATATATTTTTCTGCAAGAACTTCTGTTGACTGACCTACTCTGAATGGTAGGAAGTGAGCTGATTTTGTGAGACGGTCAACGATCACCCATACTGCATTGTTACCCTTAGGACTGCGGGGTAGTGCTGTGACAAAATCCATGGTGATATGTTCCCACTTCCATTCGGGTATTGGTAAGGGCTGAAGAAGTCCAGCTGTTCTCTGGTGTTCTATCTTTATCTGCTGGCAAACTAAGCACTTGGCCACGTACTGAGCTATCTCCCTCTTCATAGCATTCCACCAAAACTGCTGTTTCAAGTCTTCATACATCTTATTTCCTCCTGGGTGTATGGAATAAGCCGAACTATGTACTTCTGCCAAAATCTTCTGTCAGACTTCTCCTTGGGGAACACAAATTCTATTATCAAAATATAAGGCATTATCCGAATGAATACGGAGGTCAGTTCTCAATCCAGCTTCTATCTGAGCTCTGAATTTCTGTAATCTGGGGTCTTCTTTTTGAGCTTCTTTAATCTCATCCATCAGGTTGATTGAATCTGAAAGGTCATCAACTGTCCTGTCTTATCAGTTCCTTGTACTATCATTAAGTCCAATCTCATGATATCCTGAATTAACTCCTTCTGTTGCGTAAGTTGTACTAGCATTTTATATTCTGGCTTTCTGCTCAACGCATCTGGTACTGTATTGACTCTACCTGGATGATACTGTAAGTCTATATCATAATCTGCCATTAACTCAAGCCACCGTCTCTGTCTCATGTTTAATTCCTTCTGTGTGAAAATATACTTAAGACTCTTGTGATCCGTGTAGATTAACACCTTATCTCCCAGAAGATAATGTCTCCAGATCTTTAATGCGAATATTACAGCTGCCAGCTCTAAGTCATGAGTTGGGTAATTTCTCTCGTGTGGTTTCAGTTGCCTGGATGCATACGCTATGACATGATTATGCTGCATTAGTACACACCCTAGGCCTTTCCCGGATGCATCACTGTATATAACCATCCATCCTCTTCCTGAGGGAGTCCTCAAAACTGGAGCTGTAATGAGTCTTTCCTTTAATTGCTTAAATGCTGCAGTACATTCCTCGGTCCAAATATATTTTTCTCCTTTCCAGGTGAGCTTCGTTAACGGGGCTGCAATCTTAGAAAAATCTTGGACAAAGCGCCTGTAATATCCGGCCAATCCAATAAAACTCTTAATTTCTGTTACTGTCCTTGGAATTGGCCAGTTCTTTACTGCCTGAATTTTACTGGGGTCTACTGAAATTCCTTCTTTTGAAATTATGTGTCCAAGGAAGGCCACACTATTTAACCAGAATTCACACTTGCTTTGCTTAGCATGAAGTTGTTCCTGTTGGAGAGTCTGTAACACTATTCTCAAGTGATCTGTATGTTCTCTGTCGTTCTTCGAGTAGATCAAGATATCATCTATGAAAACAACTACAAACTGATCCAAATATGATGAGAACACTCTGTTCATTAAATCCATGAAAATTGCAAGGGCATTGGTGACTCCGAAGGGCATAACTAGAAACTCATAATGGCCATAACGAGTCCTGAATGCTGTCTTTGGAACGTCTTCTTTCTTTACCTTTAGCTGATGATAACCTGATTGCAAATCCAATTTTGAAAAGACCCGAGCTCCATGAAGCTGATCAAACAGATCATCAATTCTTGGTAAGGGGTACTTATTCTTGATGGTAACTTTGTTTAACTCTCTGTAGTCTATACACAACCGCTTACCACCGTCTTTCTTGTTGGCCAATAGCACTAGAGCTCTCCATGGTGAAGCACTTGGTCTAATCAATCCTTTGTCAGAGTATTCCTGTAGCTGTTTCTTTAAAATCTCCAACTCTGTGGGTGCCATTCTATATGGAGCTTTGGATATCGGAACTGTACCTGGGAGGGTATCAATGGAGAACTCAATTACCCTATCGGGTGGAAGCCCTGAGATTTCCTTAAATACTTCTGGAAACTCATTCCAAACTGGTACTCTCTTTTTCTGGATCTCACCAGCAGTCATCTGTGCTTTTTCCTTGACAGGTTTGTGCTCTCCTTCAAATTGGAACTCAGGCTGAAGTGGTATCTTGAAAATGACTTTCTTGTTTCGACAATCAATGACTGCATGGTATTTACTGAGCCAAGTCATGCCTAAGATTACGTCGTACCCTTTAGTATCTAGTACGAGCATATCCACTATTAATGTTCTGCCACACAGTCCCACCGGACAGTCTACACAAACTCTATTAGAGATGACTACTCCGTTACCGGTACTAATCTCCCACTGGTGGTCTAAACATTCAACAGGTATAGAGTTCAAAGCAATGAAACTATCTGATATGTAACAATGAGAAGCGCCAGAATCAAAGAGGGCTAAGACAGGTTTAGAGTGCACCATAATCTTACCTATTACCACTTCTCCAGAAGTTTGGGCCTCTTCCGCTGTCAAGTTGTAGGCTCGTCCTCTTCCACGACCTGCTGCATTTCTAACTCCCCTCTGGACTGGGCGGATAGCTTGTAGTGGGGGAGGGGGAAGAGCCCTCCTAACCATTGGTCCTTGGTTCCTCTATCCATCTGGCCCTGGAAGTGCTGGTAATGCTGGGTTGACCATTCCCATTCTTTTGTGGGGACAGACTTCTATTGAATGATCACGGGAACCACATACCAGGCATAACCCATTTGCCCTACGACAATTTTGTCGAGAGTGACCTGGTTTCTGGCAATAGCTACAAAAAGAAAACGGTTGGGTTACTGGGAAGGGGGCTAGTCGAAACGGTCGCCTCATGGCTGGGACTCTTGCTGTTCTAAATGGACCTCCTCTCCCTGTATAGGGAAATGGCCTCTTCAGGGTCTGATTCCTTATCATGTTAGATTTCCCTTTCTCCAGTCCTCGCTCCACCTCTCGAGCTATGGTAAGGACTTGGGAATAGGTTTTCAGCTGTTGGGGCATTAAGAGGATTTGAATGTCCATTCGCAAACCCTGTTGGAACCTACTCGCCCGCTTTTCTTCATCAGCCACCATATATGGAGCGAAGCGGCTCAGCCTCAAGAACTCAGCGGCATACTCATCTACAGACCGGTTCCATTGTTGAAGTCGGATGAACTGTTCCTCCATCTCTTTCTGAGCTGTGGCGGGGAAAAACCTATTATAGAAGCTTTGGGAAAACTGGTCCCAAGTGACAGGTTTCTCTAGTCTTGCTTCTTCAGCTAGCCACCAGGTCCTGGCTACATCCTTTAGTTGAATCTTAGCGACCTCTACCTGATTTTCTTTTGGGACCCGGGCTGCGTTCAACAAATCTGTGGTGTCGATCAGCCACTGTTCAGCATCTAGTGGTTTCTCTCCTCCTGTGAATATCGCCGGTTGTAACCGCCTAAAGTCTGATACGTTCCCCGGCCTTGGTTCCTTAGGAGTTACTAACTTTTGCCGAAGAAGTTCCGTCTGCTATTGCTGATTCTCCATCATAGTCTGGATAACCCTCAGAATCTCAACATTCTCTCCCGTGGGGCCGTTTGATGTTTGCCCGGAGTTGCTACGACCCGTCCTTCTATCCATACTTATGTTGGTAAAAAGTGACTGGAAACTGGAAAGATGGAAGGATTTTAGGACACAAGGAAAGGAATCAAGAAGGACAAGATAACTTGTACATTGTAGTTGGCAATGGCAAATTCCATTAATTTGCTGCTTGATTGTACTATAGGTGTGAGAGCCTAGGCTCTGATACCAACCTGTAACGCCCCGATCCCACGGGTACGGGGACGTTACTGCAACGTACATACGCAGGTCGGAAATACCCTCACGTATATACGTTAAGCATCAGTACAAGCAAGAATCAGAGTACGACAAGCGTAGTGCCCATTCATATGCCAACACAAGAAATACAATTATACAAGGTTATCACAAGTTGTGACATACTCTTACATATCACATGCATCATATATCACAGCCAAGAACAAAAGTACGATTTACAATATAATTACAATATGCTCACGAGTTGAAAGGGGATCCCGCGAGCTCAAAAGGAAGGTCAGGTACAACAGAAACCGAGACTAGTCAACCTGCTCGGCAAGGAAAACTTGATCTTCCACAGAAGGCTCCACCTTGATCCAAGGTTCGGAACCTGAACATACAAATTCAAGGGAGTCAGGACCTCCCAAACAAGTGATCATGTTACAGCCAAGTGGCATAAGAATAAGAATATGAGAGTTGGTACAATATCAAGAATAATCATCCAACAAGTAAAAGAAGCGTAGCATGTCATAAACGAAAGGGCATTGTATATGCTTAAGCTACGGCCTCATGAGACCAGTACTTCGAGGGGATAATCCAAACAAGGAAACCCTCATCTATATACCTTCATCTCATGTCACCGTAATCCAAGCGCATACAACAACCACAGTTAACGTCTTTTATTATAATTATTATTGCTCGTCTTACCCTGATATCTAGCTATGTGATCTAGCGTCCCAGCACACATAGATCCATATCCAAGTAAAGCAAGGTTGTTATTGGAAACCAGCGGGGGTATCAACGAACTATGTTTACAGTGGGTCCCGTGCATACCCGGGACCACGGCCCAGGATTGTTCCGTTGCTTGGTAACGGAACCCGCCGCAAGGCAAACAGGAGGGACTTATGTATGCCCTTTTCATGATGGTACCAGGAAAGAGGGAGCCAGCACTCCCCTCGGTCGCCTGGAGGCCCACAGGTCAGACCGGAAATTTAGTTGCACAACATACCTAATACCACTGTAAACACGAACACATATTGATAGCCGCATATTTCCCCCGACCCGATGCAAGTTGTCTTATTTTATGATTTATTAAACGATTATCAGATTCCGGGAATGAGCAAGAACAAGTCAGGAACGTCATGAATATAGGTATATCAGGAGTACTGGTTCGTACTATCAAGATATCAGGTCATCATTCCCGTTATCGTGATAATTATGAAGGTCAAGTGTATCATGCCTTATGTTAATAGATAGCATGATAAGAGGTGATATTCATCAAGTGACAAGTCTTGCAAATAGCAATATATAATAAATGACCCAAAGATAATGTTCATAATCAAAGAAGTAATTAACCATAACAATTAATCAAGATTAGTCGACTAGGAAGAGAAATTAGTCGACTTAGAAAGGAGTTAGTCGACTATAGTAAAGGGTCAAATCGACTTAAGAAGGCTGCGTTTGGTTGGGTCGCGTGTCAAGAAAGTGGTGCGTTTCAAGAAAGTGGTGCGTTTCAGGAAAGTGGTGCGTTTTTCAGGAAAGTGGTGCGTTTCAAGAAAGTGGTGCGTTTCAGGAAAGTGGTGCGTTTTTCAGGAAAGTGGTGCGTTTTTCAGGAAAGTGGTGCGTTTCAAGAAAGTGGTGCGTTTCAGGAAAGTGGTGCGTTTTTCAGGAAAGTGGTGCGTTTCAAGAAAGTGGTGCGTTTCAGGAAAGTGGTGCGTTTTTCAGGAAAGTGGTGCGTTTCAAGAAAGTGGTGCGTTTCAGGAAAGTGGTGCGTTTTTCAACAAATATGAAATAATATCCAAGTCTTGGCGAGTAGATTTACTCGCCTAAAATGCGTCCGACGCAGAGAAACTCGGTCCCAATCCAAAGGAGGGTACCGGTCCTCACAAGTTGATGGAGAGGGGTTGTGGTAGTTTGGAGAAGATGGAGGTGCAAGTCTAGTTCACCATGTCAAATCGGGATTTTGCAAACGTTGTTGCGGGGGACGAATCTATAGTCCGTCGGAAAAAGGTCGACGAGGAGGTGAAGGTGGTATGCTTGGTGGAGGCTACGGTGGTGCAGGTGGTGGTGGAGATGGTGGTGAAGTTTTTGGTGAAGATGGGTTCTTTGAGGTTTTCTTGGTGAAAGAGGTGAAGTTGGTGGTATGGGGATGTTGTGGTTGTTGGAAAAGGAGTAGGAGATGGAGAAGAAAGAAGTGGTGGGGTTGGTGGTGAAAATGGAGGTGGAGTAGGTGGAGTATATGGTGGTCCAAGGGAGGAGGAGGAGACTCTCTCTCTTGCTCTCTGTTGGCTGCAAAATGAAGAAGAGGAAGAGGAATGAAAGAGAGAGAAGGAGGGGTATTTATATAAAGGGAAGTAATGATTGCAAGTTTGACTTGGAAAGCCAAATAAAGAAAATTGCGTTTCAAGGAAAGGGGATGGGCTGCGTTTGAAGCAAAAGGTTGGCTACGTTTAGGCTAAAATGAGTCAAACGCGGAAATCAAAGCTGCGTCCAGAGAAGATGCCAAGCTGCGTTTTTAACAAGGAGACAAAAGTCATGATGACTTGATGGGATTTGATTAGCAGCGCATTAAATGCGGCACGGGGAGGCGTGGAGAGGATCTTTGCATTTAATGCAAGATCCCAGGTGAGACTCGCGTTTGAGGGAGGAAAGAGAAAATGGGAAAAAGGAGAGAAGTGGAATATTCGGGTAGTTTCTCGGTATCTGGGAAAACACTGAAAAACCCCGGAAAAACCCCGGAAAAGTCCAAAATTAAAGTAGTCCGGAAAGCTTCCCAAAAATTCTCAAAATTAGCAAATATTATAAAAAGATTTGTGGTGAAATCGGTTTCAAAAATTCAATTCCATTTTCAAATTAAAAATCCTGGAATCTCCTATGAACGGTGTCTGCACTGGTTGAGCTGAATTTTTGATAAAATCTGAAAAATCCCAGAAAATGCCTGAAGGAAGAAAATATAATTTTAAGATAGAATGTGAAAGCGGAATCCAGAAATTTGATTCCAATTGCAAATTAAAATTCCCGGAAATAACCGGTGATACTTGCCGACACCGGTTTTGAAGATTTACAACTTAATTCCGAAAAATTCTAGAAAATCATGAAAAATCTAGGGTATTAAAAGATAATATTTGAAACTAAAATTAGTCAAATCGGAATACCAAACAGATCAAATTATGCAGTACTGCTATATGAGTAAATATTCAAATAATAAAAATAAATAAAAAAAATAAAAAGAATACGCTCCAAAAATCAAGATACGTAACTGTGTACGTATACGGAGGAAGGGGTGTTACAACAAGGGATTTGTTTCGAGGTTCGAGCACCTTTGCTCTACATCCCCGCCTTCGACACACGAAGGATTTCCACTATACTCGATCCCAATGGATCACTCCTCGGTGCCGCAACACCTACACGCTCTCGAACTCCCTAGTCCGTACACACGCAAGCCCCACAAGCTCGCCGAGGCCGTACCTCAAACCAAGAGTTCACACACGAACTCTAAACCACCGCGAACACACTTGTCCACTTCCTCAAAGAACAAAGAAAAGATCTCTTGGTGATCTAAACACTTTGATCACCAATAAACATTCTCACAATAACACTCTTATAGAATGAATAATCAATGGATAGCTCAAGTGTTGTGTGAGAAAACAAGGAAAGAAATGGTGGAGGAAAAACTCAAAGAATCACTTTTAACACTCTTGATAAAAACTCCCCTTTTGATTGGAAGTATTAGCTCTCAATTTAGTGGAGAAAACTCTTTTAATGAAGTGGGAAAAACAGGCACAAAGTCCACTAAGAATCTTGGAGAAAAATAATACCCAAACCCCCAAATTTATAGGGCTAGAAAAACTAGCCATTGGGGGTCTGTCAGAACTGCCGGTCGACCGGTCGGTCGACCGCCAACGGTCAGAAATCCGACCGTTGGGGCTTCGGTCGACCGGCCCGGTCGACCGAGCCTCTGGAACAGAGAACAGTTTCTCTGTCGGTCGACCGATCCGATCGACCGGGGTTTTCCAGAGAGCAGAAGCTCTCTGGAGGTCTACCAGCCCTCCAGTGCACAAAGGCGTGCACGTCTGTGCACGTCGGTCGACCGATCCGGTCGACCGACTTCAAGCGCGGTCGACCGTCTGGTCGACCGGTTGAAGCCTGAAAACTAAATACAGGGATTAAAAAGTTGATCGTTTTGATTGAAATAAAATCCCATAAAATACTGAAAAAATCTACAAAAATAGTTTTACCAATATACTATGATAAACAAACATGCTTGCACAAAATCAAGGCATGTTACAAATGATTTGGACTATTTTGTAATTTGGAAATATTGGCTCAAAACTAAAACTGAATTTTCCAAAGTTGATTTTTCCAAAAATTTGTTTTTTCAAAACTTTACCAAATACAAAACAAGATATTCTAAACACTATTAGAGCATATGGTGCATGGATATGATCAACTACACAAACATGGTGAAATATCTATGTTTTTGACTTTAAGCATTAAACATGGTTTTGGTTAAAACATGTATATAAGAAATACCAAAAAACAAAACGGTATTTTGTCACATGAAAGATCTTTTTCTAAATTGAAAATTCTTTTATGAAAACATACTTATCAAGAGTGTGTGTGCATATAGATACTTGAGCAATCCACCAACTATTCTATCCTTTACATTTTAACTAAAACAAAATTTTATAAAACAAACCTAGACACAAGTCTTCATCTTCTTGAAGTCTTCTCATCTTCTTGACTTGGTCCAAACACGATCCAAAAGCTCTTTGGATCACACCGTGCTAGCTCCAAAACTTGACTTTAAATCCTTTGTTGAAGCTATGCACCTACTAAGATCTTAATCATAAATCTGTCACTAATTAAACACAAGATCATTAGTACTATAACTACATGAGTTAATCATCATCAAAACTAAAGTGATGGGCCTTTGGGCCAACAATCTCCCCTTTTTGATGATGAAAAAACTCATGAAGTTATATATGCATAGATTAAAGTAAACCTGCACAAAATTTGATTGAGGCTAAACCTGCACAAAAAATACGAATTTCATAACTTAGAATAAAAAGGTGCAAGTGCTCAATTCTTCCGCGATAGCAAGTGGCTATGCGGGTCGTGATCCACAAGGAGGATTTTGCGATAGAAGCGTTTACGTTCTTTATTGAAATCGTTATGAAAACAAAACGAAATTTCTTCTTTATTTTTAAAGTTATAAAAAGGAAAAAGAATTATGTTAAAGTTAAGAAGAAAGTGGTAGAATAGAAAGTGGAGAAAAATCAGAAAGTGATTATGTACAAATGATTATTTACAAGGAAGTGAAAATGAGTGATTTGGAAGAGGTATTGTTGGTGATTTAATTTACAGAAATAAAAGAAAAGAAACAAAAATAATTGCTTACCTTCTTTTCACCAAAAGCTTACCTTGAGTCTTCAGCGACGATATTACCTTGAAGTGGAGGCATTCAGCGCATAGCCCATAAGATTTGAGTATTGGTCTCTTCCACATTACATCATCAAGACAACTTAAAGAATGAAATGATACAGAGAGACTCCATTCCATCGTCATGAGCTATCGGTGGCACTCGCAAAGGCAAGGCTCTTTCGATGCTTTTAGACTCACTTGGAAGACAATTGTACTAAAAAGAAAAGTAAAATAGAAAAGAAGAAGAAGAAGACTAAAAAGAAGTACATACATAGAAAGAACATCGATTCGATTTCATAACAATCAAAGAAAAGAAATAAGTCTTACACTGGTGTCACTCCAGCTCAAGCTTCATTCTTGTTCTTCGATGAAAGTCTGATCTCCTCTGATTTACATAAGTTAAAACTAAAATTACATGAAAAAGAAAAATAAAAACCTAAACTAGAAATGGAAGAATAGTCTAAAATCCTATCTCTGCATGGTCGTTCATTTTCAGCACAAAGAATGGCCTTTTATAGGCCAAAATACCAGTATGCAGGATCCCGGGGAGATCGGGGGAGCAAACGCTCCCCCTAACTCCCCAACCTTGCCGCGGATCCGTGGCTTTTGCCGCGTTTCCGCGGCCAGGTGGCCACACCCTGTTGGTGGGTCATCTTGGGATTATCTTCTGACTTTATCCTTTGTTGGTTTCTTCGTTTGAGTCCCGGATTCTGACGAAATGGCCTTAGATTCTTGGCTTTAACCGATCGATTCTGAGAGGATTCTTCTCAACCGGTTTTCAACCTCTTGATTTTGCCCTGATTTACTGAGTGCGAATTAATTCTGATTTACCTCAGAATTTTGGTGGGCTTTTGTAACGCCCCGATCCCACGGATACGGGGACGTCACTGCAACGCATATACGTAGGTCAGATGTGCCCCCACGTATATACGCTAAGCATTAAGTACAACAAGTATCAGAGTACAACACAGAGCGTGGTATAATCATATGCCAACTTACAAAAGATAAGCACAAAGTTACATAAGTCATGATAAACAAAATCACTATACAAGTGTCCTTTATCACAACCCAAGTCCAAAATGAAACAGGATACAACCAAAAACACAAAATGCTCACGTGACGGATGGAGATCCCGTGAACCAAAAGGAAGAGTCGGCACGACGAGTCTAGAGCTGGTCAGCCTGCTCGGAGAGATAGGCCCGGTCTTCCGTGGAAGGCTCCACTTCGTCCCAAGCCTCAGAATCTGAATATGCAAATCCAAGGGGTCAAGACATATAATAACAAGTAAAAGATAGCCAAGTGACAAGGGTCCTGAATAGGGATAATGAAATAGTACTAAGTAACAATGCATGACGAGAGGTGCAAACTAAGAGAGATAAAGTCATATGCAATAAATCTACAATTAATGTCTTATTATTATTACTTGTCTTACTGTGATATCTAGCTATGTGACCCAGCGTCCCAGGGCACATAGATCCATATCCTAGTGAAACAAGGTTGTTATTGGAAACAGCGGTTGTATCGACGAACTATGTTTACAGTGGGTCCCGTGCATGCCGGGACCACGGCCCAGTATCGTTCCGTGCTTGAAGACGGAACCTGCCTCTAGGCTACAGGAGGGTCTTATGTATGCCCTTGTCATGACAGGAAACAGGAAAGGGAGGAAGCACTCCCCTCGGTCCCCTGGAGTACCGCAGGTAAGACCGGAAAATATAGTGCACAACCTAATACCACTGTAAACACGAACACATATCGATATTCCGCTTATTTCCCCCTGTCCCCATGTGTAAGTTGGTGCTTTTTTATGTAAAAGTCAAGTACATCATGCTTTGTTTTAAGAGATGGCATGATAAGTGGCGATATTGCTATTTAACATGTCATGAAGCTATAATATACAATAACAAGTCATGAGGGAACATGAGATACATCCATTCCATAATAAGTCATGTAGTGCCAGTATTGAAGCATGAACAAGCAAGAATTTATCCACATGTAACAAGTATAAGAACCAAATTTAGAACAGAAATGAACTATGCCACACAGTCAGAATTTGTCGACTAGGGGTAAGGATTAGTCGACTAATAGGGGTCTCTAGTCGACTAATAGATACTTAAGTCGACTAGGTCCACTGATACAGAGAATTGGGTTTCTGGTCCAGGATGGATTAGTCGACTAGGTTAAGGGAGTAGTCGACTAATAGAGGGATTAGTCGACTAGGTGGATTCAGGAGTCGACTAGTATGGGTTTCCAGAGAGTTTACTAGTCGACTAGTATTTTGGGCAGGTCGACTAATACTGTGTTTTCCAGAAAAACTAAGTTTTAGCTAAGTGTTCTAGTCGACTAGCTCCTAGGGTTAGTCGACTAATAGGGGAAAAATCAGTGCACAGAACAGGATTTCTGAAATCGTGTTTGATGGTCCAAATCATGGTTTTAGGTAACCTAAGTGTGCAATAGGAGTAGATACAAATACTTTTGAGCTAATGCAAGTCTTGGTGAGTGGAACACTCACTTGGAAAGGTTGGATGGGAGTTTAGATGGCCTAAAAATAGGATTTTTATGTCATAATTGTACAAGGATCTTTA
This sequence comes from Agave tequilana, assembly GCA_038442645.1. Classification (NCBI taxonomy): domain Eukaryota; kingdom Viridiplantae; phylum Streptophyta; class Magnoliopsida; order Asparagales; family Asparagaceae; genus Agave; species Agave tequilana. The sequence continues at coordinate 520,838 of JAVJIF010029680.1, read as the reverse complement.
CCCTAAGCATATGGAGTGTAAATTAGGTCTTGGTGAGTAAGAACTCACATGGATGGTCCAATTCTGAAGCTTGATCCAAGGATGGAGGTGTTGGCTTCAATCCCCAAGTTGTTGATGAAGCTAGGGTTGAAGAATTCCCCCTTGGTGTTGCCTTGATGAAGCCTTGGTTGAATCTCTTGTGATCTTGAGGTGGAGGTGAAGCTATTGAGGTGATCTCTTGAAGCTAGGGTTCTTGAGGAGGAAGAAGGAGATCTTGAGAGTTCTTCTCAGTAAGAAGAAATGAGGAAGAAAAGGGCAATGTTGCAAATGATAAGTTTATATAGGTTTGGGATTTTTGTAAAGGGATTGGTATTTTGGTGGAAGGGAAGGGCTTTCTTGCAAAAAGAAGGGGTGAGGTGTCCCCTCTCTTGCCACTTGGCCGGCTGTGGGAGAGAGTGAGAGTGAGTGGGGTTAGGTAGGAGGGTGAGTGGGAAATGAGGTGGAAATGAGGTGGAAAAGTATTTTGCAATTTTTTTGGAAAAACGTCCGAAATTCAAGTATCTCGGATTGGTCTGAAAATTTTACCAAAATCAAGAAAAATATTTGAAGACCAATGGTGAAATTCGTTTGAAGAAATACTGTGTAGATTTTTAATTAAAAATCTCGGAATCAGTTATTTACCGACACCGAAAGGATTTTCATAAATTTATAAAAATCTCAGAAAAAGAGTATAAGTAGGAAATATGATTCTAAGCAATAAAGTCTAAAGGACTTTCTAGAAATTCCTAACAGTTTGGAAGATAGAAATTCGGGAATCGGTCAGCGGTACTGGCCGACACCGGTTTTGAAGAAATCCATTTAATTCCAGAAAATTCCAAAAAATCACATAAAATCTAAAATATTGGAAAATGATATTTGAAATTAAAATCGGTCAAATACGGAAGGTAAATCGGAAAATACGGTCAAAAGACTGAATACGTGACTAAGTACGTATTCCGGGAGAGGGGTATTACAATCTACCCACCTTACAAAAATTTCGTCCTCGAAATTTCATAAGGTGAAAGATAACAGGAAGAGCAATAGATAAATACGGATACAAGGAAGGATAACTGGAAGGAAGGGTAGAAGGAAAAAGTCATACCAAATCAGGATGTGAAAAGATGAGGATAACGCTCCCGGATAACGTCCTCACGCTCCCAAGTGGTCTCTCCTGGCGCATGCCTGCTCCAAGACACCAATACCAATGGAATAGCTCTGTTCTTCAGCGTCTTGACACTCCTGTCCAGAATGGCCAACGGCTGCTCTTGGTATGATAAATCCGGTTGTAGCTCCAGCTCGGAATGATCCAGAACATGGCTGTCATCCCTGACATACTTCCTCAACTGAGACACGTGGAAGACATTATGCACTCCGTCCAAGGACGGCGGCAACGCCAACCTATAAGATACATCTCCCACACGATCCAGAATCTCGAATGGGCCGATATACCTCGGACTAAGCTTCCCACGTGCACCGAACCGGATAACTCCCTTGGAAGGTGATATCTTCAGGAACACATGATCTCCGGTCTGGAACTCCAATGGCCTCCTCCGAGTGTCTGCCCAACTCTTCTGCCTACTCTGAGCAGCCCTGAGATGATCTCTGATAACCCTGACCTTCTCTGTCGTCTGTATCAGGATCTCTGGTCCCAAAAGACTCCTCTCACCGACTTCATCCCAACAAATCGGTGATCGGCACCTTCTACCATACAATGCCTCAAAGGGTGCCATCTTAATACTTGCCTGGTAGCTGTTGTTATATGAGAACTCAGCCAAGTGAAGATGGTCCTCCCAAGATCCCCCAAAGTCAATCATGCAGGCCCTCAACATATCTTCAAGGATCTGGATAGTCCTCTCAGATTGTCCGTCTGTCTGAGGATGATAAGAAGTACTGAATTTCAGACGAGTTCCCAGACTCTCTTGGAGACTCTCCCAGAAATGAGATCTGAATCTGGTGTCTCTATCTGACACAATACTGACTGGAACTCCATGCAGACGAACTACCTCCTTCATATACTTATCTGCCAGAACCTCTGTTGACTGACCCACCCGGAATGGTATGAAGTGAGCCGACTTGGTGAGGCGATCAACTATAACCCACACCGCATTGTTACCCCTGGGACTCCGAGGTAATGCCGTCACAAAATCCATGGTAATGTGCTCCCACTTCCATTCGGGTATCGGCAAAGGTTGAAGAAGTCCAGCTGGTCTCTGATGCTCGATCTTTATCTGCTGGCAGACCAAACACTTGGCAACAAACTGGGCTATCTCTCTCTCTTCATGGCATTCCACCAAAAGTGCTTCTTCAGGTCCTGGTACATCTTGTTTCCTCCTGGATGTATAGAATAAGCTGAACTGTGTGCTTCCTCTAAAATCTTCTGTCTGACTTCTCCCTGGGGAACACAAAGTCTATCTCCAAAACACAATGCACCATCTGGACGAATGCAAATATCCGACCTCAATCCAGCTTCTACCTGAGCTCTGAATGTCTGCAATCTAGGATCCTCCTTCTGAGCCTCCTTGATCTCCTCTATCAATGATGACTGGATCTGCAAAGCCATGAACTGCCCGGCCTTATCACCTCCTTGCACCAACATCAAATCCAATCTGATGAAATCTCGAATCAATTCCTCCTGCTGAGTGAGGTGGACTAGCACTCTGTTCTCTGGCATCCTGCTCAGTGCATCTGGAATGGTATTGACTTTGCCTGGATGATACTGCAAGTCAATATCGTAGTCCGCCATAAGCTCCAACCACCTCCTCTGCCTCATATTCAACTCCTTCTGTGAGAAAATATACTTGAGGCTCTTGTGATCTGTATATATCAACACTTTGTCTCCCAGAAGGTAGTGTCTCCAGATCTTCAAAGCAAATACCACAGCCGCCAACTCCAAGTCATGAGTTGGGTAATTCCTCTCATGAGGCTTCAATTGCCTAGATGCATATGCTATAACATGATCATGTTGCATAAGCACACACCCCAGGCCTTACCTGATGCATCACAGAAAATGACCATCCCTCCTCTTCCTGAAGGGGCCCTCAAGATTGGAGCTGATATAAGCCTCTGCTTCAACTGCTCAAAAGCTGCATCACATTCTTCTGTCCATATGTATCTCTCCCCCTTTCTGGTGAGCCTGGTCAACGGAGCTGCAAGTCTAGAGAAATCCTGGACAAAGCGCCTGTAATACCCGGCTAATCCAAGAAAGCTCTTGATCTCAGTCACCGTCTTCGGGACTGGCCAATCCTTCACTGCCTGGACCTTACTAGGATCAACCGAAATTCCTTCCGCTGAAACTATATGTCCAAGGAAAGCTATGCTGTCCAACCAGAATTCACACTTGCTCCTCTTGGCATGAAGCTGCTCCTGCTGAAGGGTCTGCAACACAATTCTCAAGTGCTCTGCATGCTCCTTATAACTCTTTGAATAGATCAGAATGTCATCTATGAAAACAACAACGAACTGATCCAAGTAGGGCGAGAACACTCGGTTCATCAAGTCCATGAAAACTGCAGGGGCATTTGTGACTCCGAAAGGCATAACTAGAAACTCATAGTGGCCATATCGGGTCCTGAATGCCGTCTTCGGAACATCCTCCTTCTTCACCCTCAGCTGATGGTAACCCGACTGCAAATCTAATTTAGAAAATACACGGGCTCCATGAAGCTGATCAAACAAATCATCAATCCTGGGCAAGGGGTACTTGTTCTTGATGGTGACCTTGTTCAATTCCCTATAATCAATACAAAGTCTCTTACCACCATCCTTCTTACTCGCCAGAAGTACTGGGGCTCCCCATGGTGAAGTGCTCGGCCGAATCAATCCCTTGTCCGAATACTCCTGCAGTTGCTTCTTCAAGATCTCCAACTCCGTCGGTGCCATCCTGTACGGAGCCTTAGATATAGGAGCTGTCCCTGGAATTGTATCAATGGAGAACTCCACTATCCTCTCCGGTGGAAGTCCTGAAATCTCAGCAAAGACTTCTGGAAATTCATCCCACACTGGCACTCCCTTCAGAACCTCCGAAGTGGTCATCTGAATCTTCTTCTTAGCAGGCTTCACCTCTCCACTAAACTGGAACTCCGGTTGCTGTGGGATCCTGAAATTGATCTTCCTTCCTCTACAGTCAATCACAGCATAGTACTGACTGAGCCAGGCCATGCCTAAGATTACGTCGTACCCTTTGGTGTCTAGTACGAGTATATCTATGGCCAAGATCTTCCCACAAAGTTCCACTGGACAGTCAGCACAAACTCTAGAAGATACCACTACCCCATTCCCCGTACTAATCTCCCACTTGTGGTCTAAAGCCTTAACAGGTATAGAATGTAAAGCCACAAAATGATCGGAGATATAACAGTGGGATGCACCCGAATCGAAGAGAGCGAGAACAGGTATGGAATGAACTCTGATGTTACCTGTAATCACCTCCTCCGAAGCTTCGGCCTCCTCTGCCGTCAGGTTGTAGGCCTGACCTCTGCCACGCCCTGCTGCTGTCCGGGCTCCTCTCTGCACTGGGCGAGCAACACGCGGTGGAGGAAGGGGAAGAGCTCTCCTCATCACTGGTCCCTGGTGCCTCTGCCCAACTGGCCCTGGTAGCACCCTCTGTCCATCCTGCCCCTGAGGTGCCGGCAAGGTCTGAGTAGCATACCCCACTCTCCTGTGTGGACAGGTCTCCACGGCATGGTCTCGTGCTCCACACACCAAACACCATCCGTTCGCCCTCCGGCAATTCTGCTGAGAGTGTCCTGGCTTCTGGCAGAAATTGCAGATAAGACCTGGTCGAGCCACCTGGTAAGGAACTGCCCGGAATGGTTGCCTGGCCTGGACCTTCGCTGCTCTGGATGGTCCTCCTCTACCCACCGGTACAAACGGCCTCTTCATGGCCTGGTCCTTCCTCTGATCTCCTTGCTTCCTCTCAAACCTACGCTCCACCTCTCGAGCGCTGGTGAGAACTTCTGCATAGGTCTTCAGATGATGGGGCATCAGGAACATCTGAATGTCCATTTGCAGACCTTGCTGGAACCGGCTTGCCCTCTTCTCCTCATCTGACACCATATACGGGGCGAAGCGACTCAGCCTGAGAAATTCTGCAGCATACTCATCCACAGATCTATCCCCCTGTTGAAGCCTGATGAACTGCTCCTCCATGTCCTTCTGAGCAGTGGCGGGAAAGAAACGACTGTAGAAGCTCTTGGAGAAGGTATCCCAAGAGATAGGTTTCTCCAAGCGAGCCTCCTCTGCAAGCCACCAAGTCCTGGCTATGTCCTTCAACTGGATCTTCGCAACCTCCACTTGGTTCTCCTTGGGCACCCTGGCGGCGTTCAGCAGATCGGTGGTGTCTGTCAACCACTGTTCAGCCTCCAATGGCCTCTCGACTCCCGTGAATACGGCCGGCTGTAGCCGTCGGAAGTCTGAGATGTTCCCCGGCTTCTGCTCCTTCGGGGCTGCCAACTCCTGCCTGAGGAGCTCAGTCTGCTGATGCTGATCCTCCATCTGCTGTTGCTGGTTTCCCAGCATAGTCTGGATGATCCTCAGGATATCAGCACCCTCTCCTCCTGCGGGTCCTCCTACAGGTCCATTCGGTACTTGCCCGACATTACCGCGACCCGAACGTCTCTCCATACCGAAAGGGATAAGGTCTGGAATTGGAAGCAAGGAAAGGAGTTTAGGATACGAAGGAATTGGTCGACGAAGGAGGCAAGAAGGACTATATAACTTTGTACATTGTAGTTGGCATTAACAAATCACTAGGATTTGCCACTTGATTGTACTTTTAGGTTTGAGAGCCTAGGCTCTGATACCAACCTGTAACGCCCCGATCCCACGGATACGGGAACGTCACTGCAACGCATATACGTAGGTCAGATGGTGCCCCCACGTATATACGCTAAGCATTAAGTACAACAAGTATCAGAGTACAACACAGAGCGTGGTATAATCATATGCCAACTTACAAAAGATAAGCACAAAGTTACATAAGTCATGATAAACAAAATCACTATACAAGTGTCCTTTATCACAACCCAAGTCCAAAATGAAACAGGATACAACCAAAAACACAAAATGCTCACGTGACGGATGGAGATCCCGTGAACCAAAAGGAAGAGTCGGCACGACGAGTCTAGAGCTGGTCAGCCTGCTCGGAGAGATAGGCCCGGTCTTCCGTGGAAGGCTCCACTTCGTCCCAAGCCTCAGAATCTGAATATGCAAATCCAAGGGGTCAAGACATATAATAACAAGTAAAAGATAGCCAAGTGACAAGGGTCCTGAATAGGGATAATGAAATAGTACTAAGTAACAATGCATGACGAGAGGTGCAAACTAAGAGAGATAAAGTCATATGCAATAAATCTACAATTAATGTCTTATTATTATTACTTGTCTTACTGTGATATCTAGCTATGTGACCCAGCGTCCCAGGGCACATAGATCCATATCCTAGTGAAACAAGGTTGTTATTGGAAACAGCGGTTGTATCGACGAACTATGTTTACAGTGGGTCCCGTGCATGCCCGGGACCACGGCCCAGTATTGTTCCGTTGCTTGAAGACGGAACCTGCCGCTAGGCTACAGGAGGGTCTTATGTATGCCCTTGTCATGACAGGAAACAGGAAAGGGAGGAAGCACTCCCCTCGGTCCCCTGGAGTACCGCAGGTAAGACCGGAAAATATAGTGCACAACCTAATACCACTGTAAACACGAACACATATCGATATTCCGCTTATTTCCCCCTGTCCCCATGTGTAAGTTGGTGCTTTTTTATGTAAAAGTCAAGTACATCATGCTTTGTTTTAAGAGATGGCATGATAAGTGGCGATATTGCTATTTAACATGTCATGAAGCTATAATATACAATAACAAGTCATGAGGGAACATGAGATACATCCATTCCATAATAAGTCATGTAGTGCCAGTATTGAAGCATGAACAAGCAAGAATTTATCCACATGTAACAAGTATAAGAACCAAATTTAGAACAGAAATGAACTATGCCACACAGTCAGAATTTGTCGACTAGGGGTAAGGATTAGTCGACTAATAGGGGTCTCTAGTCGACTAATAGATACTTAAGTCGACTAGGTCCACTGATACAGAGAATTGGGTTTCTGGTCCAGGATGGATTAGTCGACTAGGTTAAGGGAGTAGTCGACTAATAGAGGGATTAGTCGACTAGGTGGATTCAGGAGTCGACTAGTATGGGTTTCCAGAGAGTTTACTAGTCGACTAGTATTTTGGGCAGGTCGACTAATACTGTGTTTTCCAGAAAAACTAAGTTTTAGCTAAGTGTTCTAGTCGACTAGCTCCTAGGGTTAGTCGACTAATAGGGGAAAAATCAGTGCACAGAACAGGATTTCTGAAATCGTGTTTGATGGTCCAAATCATGGTTTTAGGTAACCTAAGTGTGCAATAGGAGTAGATACAAATACTTTTGAGCTAATGCAAATCTTGGTGAGTGGAACACTCACTTGGAAAGGTTGGATGGGAGTTTAGATGGCCTAAAAATAGGATTTTTATGTCATAATTGTACAAGGATCTCTACCCTAAGCATATGGAGTGTAAATTAGGTCTTGGTGAGTAAGAACTCACATGGATGGTCCAATTCTGAAGCTTGATCCAAGGATGGAGGTGTTGGCTTCAATCCCCAAGTTGTTGATGAAGCTAGGGTTGAAGAATTCCCCCCTTGGTGTTGCCTTGATGAGGCCTTGGTTGAATCTCTTGTGATCTTGAGGTGGAGGTGAAGCTATTGAGGTGATCTCTTGAAGCTAGGGTTCTTGAGGAGGAAGAAGGAGATCTTGAGAGTTCTTCTCAGTAAGAAGAAATGAGGAAGAAAAGGGCAATGTTGCAAATGATAAGTTTATATAGGTTTGGGATTTTTGTAAAGGGATTGGTATTTTGGTGGAGGGAAGGGCTTTCTTGCAAAAAGAAGGGGTGAGGTGTCCCCTCTCTTGCCACTTGGCCGGCTGTGGGAGAGAGTGAGAGTGAGTGGGGTTAGGTAGGAGGGTGAGTGGGAAATGAGGTGGAAATGAGGTGGAAAAGTATTTTGCAATTTTTTTGGAAAAACGTCCGAAATTCAAGTATCTCGGATTGGTCTGAAAATTTTACCAAAAATCAAGAAAAATATTTGAAGACCAATGGTGAAATTCGTTTGAAGAAATACTGTGTAGATTTTAATTAAAAATCTCGGAATCAGTTATTTACCGACACCGAAAGGATTTTCATAAATTTATAAAAATCTCAGAAAAAGAGTATAAGTAGGAAATATGATTCTAAGCAATAAAGTCTAAAGGACTTTCTAGAAATTCCTAACAGTTTGGAAGATAGAAATTCGGGAATCGGTCAGCGGTACTGGCCGACACCGGTTTTGAAGAAATCCATTTTAATTCCAGAAAATTCCAGAAAATCACATAAAATCTAAAATATTGGAAAATGATATTTGAAATTAAAATCGGTCAAATACGGAAGGTAAATCGGAAAATACGGTCAAAAGACTGAATACGTGACTAAGTACGTATTCCGGGAGAGGGGTATTACAGCTTTTGGGCTCATTTCTCTTCATCTCCTTAAGGATTGGGCCTGCAAATAAATTAAGCAATTAATTAGGACAATGCAGGCTTTTATTCTAAAATAAGTATGGAAATATGATATTAAATATGCAACATTAGTGACCAATCACACCCCCATACCTATCTTTTGCTCGTCCTCGAGCAAAACAACTAAACTATACTAAGGATTATTAGACCACTTTCGCAGGTCGCGCGATTGCACTGAGCATGTGCAACAAGCTGTTAAACCTCTAGGTTTCCCCTAGAGGATGAGTTTTGTCTCGTGAGGGTTTTTAGCGGATTGCACCCACAAAATCCATAAATAAAGGGAAATAAAGAGTTAGTATTTTCGAAAAGCATTTTGAAAGGAAAGAATATTTGAAATATAATTGTAAGATCTAAGCAATCTATAAGTTATAGGAAATTAAATTTTTCATTCCTAAACTTAGTCTCTATTCAAAAATTTGTTATCAAGTAGAGTAAGAGGTCAAATTGTACTTCTCATCTAGTATATTACTTTACCCTAAGTCATATGCACTTGTGACTGTGAAAATTTTGACTAAGAGTTCATTAACTCTAACTCTTATGCCTTATTTATTTATATATATATATTTTTTGGTGGTATTATTTCTTAGTGTAGGCTTTCTAATCTTCCCATGTAACGAGCCTTTAATCGATGACTCCCAAACCAAACGGTCTTAGGGCACTGGGTGAGAAGACACCCCTAGGACTTAAGGACTCGAGCAAAAAAGGCCACGAAACTAAGGATTTTATTATATGAACCTCTTTTAGGCGTGAATACTTATGCTTTATTAGGCACAAATACCCAGCTTAATCAGAGGATTTTTGTATTTTCTTTTCAAACTTATCTAATCATCTTTCGCATAAATACTAAGGTTTGCTTAGGCCAAAGCACCTAGCTAATCAATAATTAGACTTGTTTATATTTTTTTTCTTTTTTTTATAAGGCATAAGAATCTTTGTTTTTGAACCCTAAGTGTGTAAGTGTATGAAGTGTGCATATTTCATCAAGGTAAAGATCAAGACTAAATTACTTTGACAAATTATCTTCCTAACCCTAAAAAACAAACAAATAATCTTATTTTGATCAAGTATAAGAAATCCTAATTTGGATTTTCCTATTCCTTAAAATTAACTTAATTTCTTACAAAAATATGTCAAAGTATTGTTTCTATTTTCAAAAAGTTTTTAAAAGTAAAGAAAATGTTAATTTTTTTTAATAAAAAGAAAAACCTAAGTTATGTTAGACCCTCCCCCATACCTATCTCATGCATTGTCCTCAATGTATGAATTAATGCATAGATGCGTGAAAAAGAAGAAAGGGAAGGAAAATGTTACCTTAAGGTGGTGGTTCCGGTGGTGGTCTGATTGGTCCACGAAATGCGGCCCAATCAACTTTTCTTTGGGTTCGGAGGAACCCACCAGAAATTACTCTAATATAACCCACTAAAAAGATGTGTCCATAAAGGATTTTTATTAAGTATTTGACCCCATCTAATTTTCAAATTCCATAATTGATTTCGGAGTCAAATTTGTCAACCACCTCGTCCCAGAAAGGAGTATGAAATGATAGAATGATTCACTTGGACTCAGGAAGTACAGGAACTAATACCGACTCAGGAAGGTGACTTAAGTCAAGTAAAGGTTTAAGAGTCGAAATTGGTTCAGGAATTGGGTCCAAGTCAAGAAGTTAAAACTCAAGTCCACATGTATTTTCTAACAATGGAATGTGACTTAATATACGTGATTCAAGTTCAGGAATGATAGGTGGGGGAATCAAAACTGACTCTAAAATTTACTCAAGTATGGTAACAAAACAGGAGTTAGTATTGATTCGAAAATTTGAACTGGATCACAGACTTGAAAATCTAGGTCACACTTCTCATTGAGTTCAATATCAAAAATTGAGAACTTGCCAATTTGTCAATAGGATTTTCAAAATTGTATAATTGGTCAAGTTCAATATGATCCTCAAAGATGGGGGATTCAATTTCATGATGAATAGGCACAGGATCCAACGTTGACTCGGGGAAAAGATCGAAATCAGGTGAAGATACCGGAGTCATAATTGAATCAGGAAGTAGAATTGAATCACTAAGTTGGGGTTCAGGATCATATTCATTTTCAAGTTCTATTTCAGGAAAAGGATAACTTGCTAAACTGTCAATATCTTTTTTAAAATTTGGAATTTGGGCAAGTTCAAATGGTTGTTCTGAAATGGAATCTTGATTTTCAAAACTACATGACTCTTCGGCTCTAACAGAATGGCTAGTGACATCAGAACTGGTCAAACGGTGAGAACGTAGAGATTTGACCATCATATCTATGTCATGATTTCGAGCATTTTGAGCATGAGTCATGGCTTCAAGCATCTTTTCATAATTGATAGGTTCATTGTTTTGATGAAAAGATGAAGAATTGTCTTGAAAGTGGTAGTGAAATTGTGAGTCCATCAGATTTTGGGATTTGTGTTTGGACTCACGCATACTCATTTCCAAAATTGATGGTTTCCTATTTTGGACGGGTGGAACTGAGTATGAATCTTGAAAATATTGTGGACTAGGTGGAGAAGGAGGACAATTTGGTTGAAAATCTGACTCGGGGTAGGTGAATCCCCACTGACTATGTGAAGAGTTGAAATCGTTATGGAAATTAAGTATTAGTCATTGGGGATATGGGTTATATTGATTCGGATAAGACCAATCCGGCACACTAGGTTGGTCAAAGTTATGATATACCGGTTGATAATATTTGAAAATGAAGTCGGTGTGTAATATGAATTATTATTTAAGTTGAAAAAATTATTATTATAAACCATATCACACAATAGAATGCAAACAAAAAGAAAGAAAAAACAAACAAAGAAGCAAACAAATAAAAGGAAAAAATTCTAACTAGGTTAGGGTAGACCTATGACCTAGACGACTCCTAACTGATTAGACTGTCCACGGGAGGTTTAATGCAGACTTTGACCACAAGCTAATCAGCCAGGTCAGGGCAAGGTTGGTGGGAGGTTTTCCATCAAAGACGTTCCTTAATTAAATAACAACCAACATTCGGCTTTCGGCCCTCAATCCTTTTCTTAGACACTGATTTTGCAGGAGTCAGATTCCAACATTTTCCCCCCTTAGGATAATCTTCTAATTGAGTCCGAGATGTCCCTAGGGCCAACGTCTACTCAATTTTAGTTAGGCTTGGGTTAGTGAGTGCTTGGAATGTGATTTTTTGGCTAAGGAAGGGTGATTAAATCCCCACCTTATCTTGTTATGGGTTAGTGCCCTTAAGATAATTTTGTGCAAGTGTACAAGATATGTAAGATTCACTTAAAGCGATATAAATCAACCAAGAAGTGAGTCCTATGCGAAATGCAATGCATACGTACCTTGCTCCAGCACTCTTCAACAGTAAAAATAAAGGAATTGAAAAGACACGTGCCTAAAATACAAACGTCTAATCAATTTTTAACTTTTGCAACAAACGTTTTACTATTGATTATTAGCAGGCTTATGTGATGACATATAAGAAAAGCTAAAGTTGCAGAAAACTAGAATATGCAAAGCAAGCTACCCTGCAAAAACCTGTTAGTAGTCCACTCCTTTTTGCCGCGGTTCCGCGGCTTTGGACGCGAAAACGCGGCAAAGCAGAGGGCACTTGGTCTCTGCTTTCTAGATCAGAGGCCCAAGGCCACTTATATGTTACTGCAACTTTACTTTCCTATTTTTCTTGCCCTTAACCTGCAACAGAGAAGAAAATTCGTTTAGTTTTAATAAATTTAAAAAAAAAAAGATTTCAATAAAAACGTTACCCTCCCCGGCAACAGCGCCAAAATACGAAATTTCAGAACTTAGAATAAAAAGGTGCAAGTGCTTAATTCTTCTGCGATAGCAAGTGGCTATGCGGGTCGTGATCCACAAGGAGGGTTTTGCGATAGAAGCGTTTACGTTCTTTATTGAAATCGTTATGAAAACAAAACGAAATTTCTTCTTTGTTTTTAAAGTTATAAAAAGAAAAAAGAATTATGTTAAAGTTAAGAAGAAAGTGGTAGAATAGAAAGTGGAGAAAAATTAGAAAGCGATTATGTACAAATGATTATTTATAAGGAAGTGAAAAGGAGTGATTTGGAAGAGGTATTGTTGGTGATTTAATTTACAGAAATAAAAGAAAAGAAACAAAAACAATTGCTTACCTTCTTTTCACCAAAAGCTTACCTTGAGTCTTCAGCGACGATGTAACCTTGAAGTGGAGGCATTCAGCCCATAGCCCATAAGATTTGAGTATTGGTCTCTTCCATATTACATCATCAAGACAACTTCAAGAATGAAATGATACAGAGAGACTCCATTCCATCGTCATGAGCTATCGGTGGTACTCGCAAAGGCAAGGCTCTTTCGATGCTTTTAGACTCACTTGGAAGACAATTGTACTAAAAAGAAAAGTAAAATAGAAAAGAAGAAGAAGAAGACTAAAAAGAAGTACATACACAGAAAGAACATCGATTCGATTTCATAACAATCAAAGAAAAGAAATAAGTCTTACACCGGTGTCACTCCAGCTCAAGCTTCATTCTTGTTCTTCGATGAAAGTCTGATCTCCTCTGATTTACATAAGTTAAAACTAAAATTACATGAAAAAGAAAAACAAAAACCTAAACTAGAAATGGAAGAATAGTCTAAAAACCTATCTCTGCATGGTCGTTCATTTTCAGCACAAAGAATGGCCTTTTATAGGCCAAAATACCAGTATGCATGATCCCGGGGAGATCGGGGGAGCAAACGCTCCCCCTAACTCCCCAACCTTGCCGCGGATCCGCGGCTTTTGCCGCGTTTCCGCGGCCAGGGTGTGGCCAGATGGCCACACCCTGTTGGTGGGTCATCTTGGGATTATCTTCTGACTTTATCCTTTGTTGGTTTCTTCGTTTGAGTCCCGGATTCTGACGAAATGGCCTTGGATTCTTGGCTTTAACCGATCGATTCTGAGAGGATTCTTCTCAACCGGTTTTCAACCTCTTGATTTTGCCCTGATTTACTGAGTGCGAATTAATTCTGATTTAACTCAGAATTTTGGTGGGCTTTTGGGCTCATTTCTCTTCATCTCCTTAAGGATTTGGCCTGCAAATAAATTAAGCAATTAATTAGGACAATGCAGACTTTTATTCTAAAATAAGTATGGAAATATGATATTAAATATGTAACATTAGCAACCAATCAGCATGGATTAAAGTAAAGCTTCACAGAAGCTCCTCCTTAACTCATGCATAACAAATAATCAAATAGATATGCAATGAAGCACATAAACATGTATGCAAATGTAAGGAGATAAAACATGCTAACAAGTATAAAACAAAACAAATACTTTTTCTCCTATTTGCAAAACAAAACATATATGCATAAACATAAATACTACTCACTCTTTATGAATAAATGAAGGAAACATACTCCCTCTTTATGAATAAAGGAAGGAAACCATGCATATATATTAAACAAATTACAAATACTTCTCCCCCTTTTTGTCAATCATCAATAAAGGGGTTAAAGTAAAAACAAACAAGTTCTTCTCCCCCTTTTTGTCCGAAACCAAGAATCAATAAAGGGGTAAACATAAACCAATCAATAAATGGTATATGCGATATACATTCATGAAGAGGAAGATGTGAAGCTTCCCGACATATATACATTACATGAAAGAGGGATGACAAGCCCTAATTCATATAACGCATAATATGCCATGTATAAGAGGAGATGTGAAGCTCCCCCTACACATGTGTACCAACTAAAGAAGAGTTGTCAAGCTCCTCAATACAAGATACACTCATCATGAATCTATATGTAGAAGAGATGTTAAGCTCTCCTTGCATATAGGAAATACACATAAATTTTTTTAAATTTTCTTAGTCAAACAAAATTTTGGAATTTTTTGAGATATCAAATAAACATAATATTTTTTTTAAATTTTGATACCAATTCTAAAACATAATGAACAATTTTCTTATAAGCTTATGCATAATGTTACCAATTGAAAAACAAGATTTGAATTAATCTCGGCATAAGCAAACTTTGTGCTTTAAATATGTAAATCAATTTTAAACTCAAGCACAAATAACACATATATATGTATGAAAGAGAATACCAATAGAATTTGATATTATTTGAATTTGAAAGCATACATACATATAAACAAAATATGAGTATATACAAAAATAGAATCATATTGATACCAATTGAAATGATCCAATGATACTAATTGAAACAATAATAAGATTAAGTGTATATCTCATGTTAAAATTGAAGAATAAATAACTAATTTAAATTAATTTTTAAAAAATTAGTTAAAGATCCTTCAAAACATGAAACCAAATCATATGTTTTTCATGAATCATACTAAATACATAAAGGTTGACACTCAAAATTTATAAATCTCATAAAAGATGTACATGAAACAAGGTCATGACAAACAAATAAAATGTGAGTGTTCAAAGATCATGTAAATAGTAGTTTCATGAAAATAATCAATGAAGCTCAAATTAAACATGAATCTTATTTTTAACAAACAAATCATGAAAATTCATTTTTCATATAAAACAAACTTCAAGGTATATGTATGGTTTATTCAATCCTAACAATATACATATATATCCCAAACATAAAAGAGTCTATTAATAATATTTGCATAAAGGCAAGAGACTAACAGGTATACATGTATATTTATTAGATTTGAATAAGAATTGCATATACATGAAGTAAAACATGAAATAGGCAAAACAAGTATAAATGAGAGAATCATCAAAACTAGACTATACATGTGCATATAGTGGGTACAAATGAGCATGAAGTGCAAACATATATGAACCAATTTGTTCTCACTATTTGTACATGTATAAATACAAGTTTTGATAAAAACTACATTTAAACTAGTATTTACCACATGAAGCACAAAAACATGAACATGCTAAAATGATCATCATGAAAAGTAAAACATGTAAATAAACTAAGAGTTTAGAAATAGTTACCAACTAAGGAACTATGTTCCAAAACTCCAAACATGGTGGTTGTCCCACCAAACCTCCTTGATAGTGATGCATCCAAAAGTATGTCCATCATGTCCACATGCATCCACCATCAAGGCACCATCCCTCTCACGTTTTGTGAGAGCCCTCACCTACATCAAAAACACACGGTGGGAGTTTTTGTACCCATTTTCTTTTGGGTCCTTGGGGGTTAGTCTTGTAAGGAACCCAAAAATTTTTCTTAGAAAAATTTACATGATGCAACTTATCAAAATAAAATTTTGCTAGATGGCCTTTGCAGCCACAATGTGTACACTTGTACACCTTAGGATGCTTATGTGTTTGAGTGTGGTCATGACGTGCAACATAAGTATAGGCATGATGTGGATGTGCATGAATATGTGGAGTTTGTTTCTTAGAAAACAAAGACTCCAATCAAGTGTAATTAAATGCACATGTGCTCAAAGTTTAGCTTAAACTATTAATTTTCTTTTTTAAAAATTCCATCTCATTAGTGGTGGCATGTAAAGCATGATGAGATTGGCAATCATTTTTCTTATTCTTTTTAGAAATATTTTCTTTTTCTTTTTCAATCATTTTTCTTTTTAAAGAAGTGTTTTCTTGAAAAGCAACTTCCTTTTGTTTTTCCACCAAGATAATTTTATTTTTCAAACTAGTGTTTCCTTCACAAAGATCATTTAATTTAGAAAGCAAGGAAACATTCTCATTTTTTAAAAACTCATTTTCTTTTTCAATGCATGCAACCTTATTTTCTAATGAATCTTTTTCATTAAGCATGCAATCAAATTTCTTTTTCAAATTTTTATTATCTTTCTTAAGCATGTCATATTTTTCAAGTAATTGTTGGCAAAAACATGTAAGCTCATCATATGACATATCATTATCTTCATCTACCTCGAATTTGGTAGTTACCTCAAGGGGTTATCCCCTTGGACCATATAGCACACGTTGGAGGTATCGCTTCTGTAACGCCCCGATTCTGCAGATACGGGGACGTCACTGCAACGTATATACGTAGGTCAGGAAAGGCCCCCCACGTATATACGCTAAGCAAAAGTACAACAAGAAAGGATCAGAGTGCAACGCAAAGCATGGTATACACACATATATGCCAACATAAAGGTACAACGCAAAGTCATCGCAGTATATGATAAACATTACATTATACATGTATCAGTTATCACAACTCAGTCCAAAAGTAAAAGATACAGTAAAATACAAAAGGGCTCACGAGTAGGATGGAGATCCCGTGAGTCAAAAGAAATCAGGCACAAGGAGCTGAAGCTAGGATGCCCGCTCGCAAGAAGAGCTCGAGCTACGGTGGACAACTCCACTCCGATCTAGCTACAGAACCTGAATGTGCAAATCCAAAAGGGTCAAGACATATAACAATAAATGAACTATCGCCAAGTGGCTAAGAGACATGAGTAGGGGTCAGAACACAAGTGTAGAATTTAAGGACGGTATAACATAATAATCATGAAACGGGAAATCCAATGTAATACTAACTACGAGCAAAAGTGATTGTATATGCTTAAGTTACGGTCCTATGAGACTGATACGTCGAAGGAATAATCCAAACAAGGAAACCCTCATAAATATACCCTTGTCTCATACCACCGCAATCCCAAGCATATAGAATCAGAATTGCAAATCATGCGATAATCAAAGACGGGAATACTTAACAGGTACAACAATAAATCCAAAACGGAACAAGTATAGCCAAGACCGGAATCATCACTGGAATCACGGAAATCATAATAAGTATCCCAACTAGGAACATAACCGGAAACATGCCTGAATATCAAGAATCATAACAATATCCATAACAGTGTCAATTATTATTATTATTACTCGCCTAACTCATATATCTAGGTATGTGTCTCGGTATCGATCCCAACTCACATACATCCATATATAAGCTATTCGAGGTTCGTTATCGGAAGTAGATGGAGAACTGATACTGCTTCTTATAGTGCTTCACATGTACACATACACCGGGGACCAGTTTAGTGGTCCAACGGTTCCCACCACCTGGGACCGGCTAACAGGCTCGATAATAGTTCACACACACCGGGGACCAATTTGGTGGTCCAACGGTTCCCACCACCTGGGACCGGCTTGGAGGCTCAATGTCCCCCATATACTTCCATCACTATAAGCAAGGTATCATTCCGGCATCCATCACTTCCACCCATACCCCATACAAGTTGTAGCTTATTAAAGATTATCAGTTTACGGGAATAAATGGACATGACAGTAATAACCCTACAGACTCAAGAGGTGGCCCCCATGGATTCAAGAGGTGGCCCCCACCGTGTGGTGTGGCACTTTGTTCCATGTGGCACTTTGTTCTGAGGGAGTGGATTCTAGAGGTGGCCCCCACCATTGGA
This sequence comes from Agave tequilana, assembly GCA_038442645.1. Taxonomy (NCBI): domain Eukaryota; kingdom Viridiplantae; phylum Streptophyta; class Magnoliopsida; order Asparagales; family Asparagaceae; genus Agave; species Agave tequilana. Next base: position 502,839 of record JAVJIF010029680.1, on the reverse strand, counting down.
CGGTGTGGCACTTAGTTCCATAAAACAAGGCAGGGTTCCCGTAAATAAGATAATCATATAGTCATATGTATCATGCTTGGTTTAAGGGATAACATGACAAGGTGGTGATGTATAGCAAGCAATAAAACATAACAATGAATAGATAGTTGGCCGGGTCAACCGGGACATAACAATAGGGTCTAATAAGGTTGTGGCATGACGGTGGGTCAAGTGAGTACATGTTAGGTGTCATGTGATATACATGTGTTAAAAGGAAATATATAACTGACAAGGCTATAATAAGGTAAGATTTCAGGAATAAAACAAGTAATTGCAATGGTCATACATAGGCATGATAAGGTGAGGTAACCATGGTGATATACTACGAGTAATAGGTTATTTAACATGTCATGGAATGAATATACGCAATAGCAAGTCATGAGGTAATAGGAGATACATCCATCCAGTTATAAGTCCTGTAGTGCTAGTATTGAAGCATGAACAAGTAGGAAATAATACGCATGTAACAAGTATAGGTACTAAATTTAGAACAGAAATTAACTATGACACACAGTCAGAATTAGTCGACTAGGGGTAAGGGATAGTCGACTAATAGGGAGCACTAGTCGACTAACAGATATTTCAGTCGACTAGGTCAGTGATACAGAAAATTGGAGTTTTCTGGTCCAGGAAGGATTAGTCGACTAGGTCAAGGGATTAGTCGACTAATAGAGGGATTAGTCGACTAGGTGAATTCAGGAGTCGACTAATAGTGGTTCCAGAGAGTTGATTAGTCGACTAATATTTGGGGTAAGTCGACTAATACTGTGTTTTCCGGAAAAACTAAGTTTCAGCTAAGTGTTCTAGTCGACTAAGTCTTAGGGTAAGTCGACTAATATTGGGGAAAAACAGTGTACAGGACAGAAATCCTGGAAGTGTGTTTGATGTCTAAATTCATGGTTTTGGGTGACCTTTGTGTACGAGAAGTGTAGTTACAAGTGCTCAAGGACTAACACAAGTCTTGGTGAGTAATATGCTTACATGAGAAGGTTAGATTTGGGTATGATGACCTAAAAATAGGATTTTTAGTGTGTAAGTATACAAGGATCTCTACCCTAATCATATGGAGTGTTAACTAGGTCTTGGTGAGTAAGGTACTCACTTGGATGGGTTCAATTAGGGGCTTGATCCAAGAAGAAGATGATGGCCTTAATCCTTGAGTGGTTGTTGAAGCATGAGATGGAGATGTTGAACTTGGAGTTGCCTTGGAGGTTGGAGGTTGAAGATGGAGTCCTTGTGAAGCCCTAGATGAGTTCTTGAAGCCCTTGGGGTGGATCCTTGAAGCTAGGGTTTGTGGAGGAGATGGGGGAATTTTGGAGAGGGTTCTCTTGATGAAGTGAAGGAGAAAAGGAGAATTTTGCAAATGGATGGAACTTATAGGATGGGGATTTTGTAAAGGAGATGGCAATTGTGAAGAAAGGAGGGGGTTTGGTGTAAAAGGGAAAGCATGAGGTGTCACCCTCTATGCCACTTGGCTGGCCATGGGGAGGAGAGAGAGTTAGTGGGGTTAGGTGAGAATGTGGGTGGGAAATGAGGTGGCAATCTAGGTGGAAATAAGGAATTTGTAAATATTGAAAAAATGCCCGAAATTCAAGTATCTCGGAATGATCTGAAAATTTTACCAAAAATCAAGAATAATATAAAAAGACCAATAGTGAAATCCGTTCGAAGAAATACTGTATAGTTTTAGAGTTAAAAATCCCGGAATCAGTGATTTACCGACTCCGAAAGAATTTTCATAAAATCATAAAATTCTCATAAAAAGAATATAAGTAGGAAATGTAATTCTAAAAGATAAAGTCTAAAGGACCATCATGAAATTCCAAACGGTTTGAGAATTAAAAATCCAGGAATCGGTCAGCGGCACTGGCCGACACCGGTTGAAGAAATTCAATTTAATCACAGAAAATTCCAGAAAATCATAGAAAATCCAAAATATTGGAAAACGATGTTTAAAACTGAAATCGGTCGAATCGGATAACCAGAATGTCAAAAACAAGTAAAACTCTGAGATCGAGTCCCCGGCTCAGACTAAGGCTGAATCCGAGTCCACGAATCCAAATCCAAAACAGAACAATCGTACAAGGAATTCATAATACAGAATAAATACAGGAAAACAAATCGAAAAAAATACGCTCAAAATCTGAATACGCAACTAAGTACGTATTCCGGGAACGGGGTATTACAATCTACCCACCTTACAAAAAATTGCGTCCTCGCAATTTCGTTAAGGGGTAAATTGAACACAAAGGGAACGAAGGCACGAATAAGGCATCATAAAACAAAACAGGGAATAGGTTAAACACAGGAAGGACCAGAATGAACAATGATAAAATGACAAGGGAATGTATGCAGAATGATAACCAACTCAAATACAAGAAAGGGGGGTAGTGGTTACCAAGAAATCCTAAGGCCCCTGATCTGGATGCTGATCCTCCCACTCTGCTGCAACACCTGAAGTCTCTGCCGCCATGGCATGAACTTGGCCTCCGCCCTGATCTGCTCTAGCTCTCATCCCTCTCTTCTGATGATCATACCGTTGGGGTGGAAACGGAGCTCTCCGGTCAACGGGCTCGGGGTACCTCCTCAGTGGCTGCGCTGGAAGTGCTGGGGCTGGATGAGCTGGTCTGACTGGTGCCACCTGTCCAACCTTCCTGCGTGGGCAATCCCTCAGCATGTGTCTCCCTGATCCACACTCTAAACATAATCCTTTGGCCACTCGACACTCCCTCTTATAATGTCCGGGCCTGTGGCAATAATTGCATACAATCTGAGAAAGAGGTGTCTGGAATGGCCTCTTAATCATTGGACCTTGGGTTGCCCTATCTGCATCCTCCTCGTTCATCAACTCAAGAGGCCTCTTCTTGGCCTGGCTCTTCATCTGATTCTCCTTCTTCTTCTCAAACCCACGCTCCACTTCTCGAGCGGTGGTGAGAACCTCTGCATATGTCTTCAGGTGATGGGCATTAGGAACATCTGAATATCCATCTGAAGACCCTGTTGAAATCTGCTTGCCCGCTTCTCTTCATCCGTTACCATATAAGGGGCAAAGCGGCTCAATCTGAGAAACTCCGCGGCATACTCATCCACGGTCTTACTCCCTTGCTGTAGCCTGATGAATTGCTCTTCCATGTCCTGCTGAGCTGTGACAGGGAAGAACCTACTGTAGAAACTCTTGGAGAAGGTGTCCCAAGTGACAGGCTTCTCCAGTCTGGCCTCCTCCGCTAGCCACCAAGTCCTGGCTATATCCTTTAACGGGATCTTGGCGACTTCCACTTGGTTCTCCTTCGGAACTCTGGCTGCATTTAATAAATCTGAAGTGTCTGTCAGCCATTGCTCAGCATCCAAAGGTTTCTCTCCACCCGTGAATGTAGCTGGCTGTAGCCTCCTGAAGTCCGATATGTTCCCCGGCCTCTGACCCTTAGGTGCTGCTATCTCTTGCCGGAGAAGCTCGGTCTGCTGCTGCTGATTTTCCATCTGTTGTTGCTGGTTTTCCATCATGGTCTGGATAACCCTCAACATATCCCCACTCTCTCCCGCTGCTCCACCCGACGCTGATCCCGAGTTGCTGCGACCCGATCTCCTCTCCATCGATACTAGGTATGGATAGACTGGAAGGAGCTGGAAAATGGAATGGAAGGACTTCAGGATATGAAGGAAGAAATCAAGGAGGACTAGATGTAGAATCAAGAAGGACTAGATGACTTTGTACATTGATGTTGGCATCCGCAAATTCCTAGAATTTGCTACTTGTTGTACTATGGAGGTAAGAGCCTAAGCTCTGATACCAACCTGTAACGCCCCGATTCTGCAGATACGGGGACGTCACTGCAACGTATATACGTAGGTCAGGAAAGGCCCCCCACGTATATACGCTAAGCAAAAGTACAACAAGAAAGGATCAGAGTGCAACGCAAAGCATGGTATACACACATATATGCCAACATAAAGGTACAACGCAAAGTCATCGCAGTATATGATAAACATTACATTATACATGTATCAGTTATCACAACTCAGTCCAAAAGTAAAAGATACAGTAAAATACAAAGGGCTCACGAGTAGGATGGAGATCCCGTGAGTCAAAAGAAATCAGGCACAAGGAGCTGAAGCTAGGATGCCCGCTCGCAAGAAGAGCTCGAGCTACGGTGGACAACTCCACTCCGATCTAGCTACAGAACCTGAATGTGCAAATCCAAAAGGGTCAAGACATATAACAATAAATGAACTATCGCCAAGTGGCTAAGAGACATGAGTAGGGGTCAGAACACAAGTGTAGAATTTAAGGACGGTATAACATAATAATCATGAAACGGGAAATCCAATGTAATACTAACTACGAGCAAAAGTGATTGTATATGCTTAAGTTACGGTCCTATGAGACTGATACGTCGAAGGAATAATCCAAACAAGGAAACCCTCATAAATATACCCTTGTCTCATACCACCGCAATCCCAAGCATATAGAATCAGAATTGCAAATCATGCGATAATCAAAGACGGGAATACTTAACAGGTACAACAATAAATCCAAAACGGAACAAGTATAGCCAAGACCGGAATCATCACTGGAATCACGGAAATCATAATAAGTATCCAACTAGGAACATAACCGGAAACATGCCTGAATATCAAGAATCATAACAATATCCATAACAGTGTCAATTATTATTATTATTACTCGCCTAACTCATATATCTAGGTATGTGTCTCGGTATCGATCCCAACTCACATACATCCATATATAAGCTATTCGAGGTTCGTTATCGGAAGTAGATGGAGAACTGATACTGCTTCTTATAGTGCTTCACATGTACACATACACCGGGGACCAGTTTAGTGGTCCAACGGTTCCCACCACCTGGGACCGGCTAACAGGCTCGATAATAGTTCACACACACCGGGGACCAATTTGGTGGTCCAACGGTTCCCACCACCTGGGACCGGCTTGGAGGCTCAATGTCCCCCATATACTTCCATCACTATAAGCAAGGTATCATTCCGGCATCCATCACTTCCACCCATACCCCATACAAGTTGTAGCTTATTAAAGATTATCAGTTTACGGGAATAAATGGACATGACAGTAATAACCCTACAGACTCAAGAGGTGGCCCCCATGGATTCAAGAGGTGGCCCCCACCGTGTGGTGTGGCACTTTGTTCCATGTGGCACTTTGTTCTGAGGGAGTGGATTCTAGAGGTGGCCCCCACCATTGGACGGTGTGGCACTTAGTTCCATAAAACAAGGCAGGGTTCCCGTAAATAAGATAATCATATAGTCATATGTATCATGCTTGGTTTAAGGGATAGCATGACAAGGTGGTGATGTATAGCAAGCAATAAAACATAACAATGAATAGATAGTTGGCCGGGTCAACCGGGACATAACAATAGGGTCTAACAAGGTTGTGGCATGACGGTGGGTCAAGTGAGTACATGTTAGGTGTCATGTGATATACATGTGTTAAAAGGAAATATATAACTGACAAGGCTATAATAAGGTAAGATTTCAGGAATAAAACAAGTAATTGCAATGGTCATACATAGGCATGATAAGGTGAGGTAACCATGGTGATATACTACGAGTAATAGGTTATTTAACATGTCATGGAATGAATATACGCAATAGCAAGTCATGAGGTAATAGGAGATACATCCATCCAGTTATAAGTCCTGTAGTGCTAGTATTGAAGCATGAACAAGTAGGAAATAATACGCATGTAACAAGTATAGGTACTAAATTTAGAACAGAAATTAACTATGACACACAGTCAGAATTAGTCGACTAGGGGTAAGGGATAGTCGACTAATAGGGAGCACTAGTCGACTAACAGATATTTCAGTCGACTAGGTCAGTGATACAGAAAGTTGGAGTTTTCTGGTCCAGGAAGGATTAGTCGACTAGGTCAAGGGATTAGTCGACTAATAGAGGGATTAGTCGACTAGGTGAATTCAGGAGTCGACTAATAGTGGTTCCAGAGAGTTGATTAGTCGACTAATATTTGGGGTAAGTCGACTAATACTGTGTTTTCCGGAAAAACTAAGTTTCAGCTAAGTGTTCTAGTCGACTAAGTCTTAGGGTAAGTCGACTAATATGGGGAAAAACAGTGTACAGGACAGAAATCCTGGAAGTGTGTTTGATGTCTAAATTCATGGTTTTGGGTGACCTTTGTGTACGAGAAGTGTAGTTACAAGTGCTCAAGGACTAACACAAGTCTTGGTGAGTAATATGCTTACATGAGAAGGTTAGATTTGGGTATGATGACCTAAAAATAGGATTTTTAGTGTGTAAGTATACAAGGATCTCTACCCTAATCATATGGAGTGTTAACTAGGTCTTGGTGAGTAAGGTACTCACTTGGATGGGTTCAATTAGGGGCTTGATCCAAGAAGAAGATGATGGCCTTAATCCTTGAGTGGTTGTTGAAGCATGAGATGGAGATGTTGAACTTGGAGTTGCCTTGGAGGTTGGAGGTTGAAGATGGAGTCCTTGTGAAGCCCTAGATGAGTTCTTGAAGCCCTTGGGGTGGATCCTTGAAGCTAGGGTTTGTGGAGGAGATGGGGGAATTTTGGAGAGGGTTCTCTTGATGAAGTGAAGGAGAAAAGGAGAATTTTGCAAATGGATGGAACTTATAGGATGGGGATTTTGTAAAGGAGATGGCAATTGTGAAGAAAGGAGGGGGTTTGGTGTAAAAGGGAAAGCATGAGGTGTCACCCTCTATGCCACTTGGCTGGCCATGGGGAGGAGAGAGAGTTAGTGGGTTAGGTGAGAATGTGGGTGGGAAATGAGGTGGCAATCTAGGTGGAAATAAGGAATTTGTAAATATTGAAAAAATGCCCGAAATTCAAGTATCTCGGAATGATCTGAAAATTTTACCAAAAATCAAGAATAATATAAAAAGACCAATAGTGAAATCCGTTCGAAGAAATACTGTATAGTTTTAGAGTTAAAAATCCCGGAATCAGTGATTTACCGACTCCGAAAGAATTTTCATAAAATCATAAAATTCTCATAAAAAGAATATAAGTAGGAAATGTAATTCTAAAAGATAAAGTCTAAAGGACCATCATGAAATTCCAAACGGTTTGAGAATTAAAAATCCAGGAATCGGTCAGCGGCACTGGCCGACACCGGTTGAAGAAATTCAATTTAATCACAGAAAATTCCAGAAAATCATAGAAAATCCAAAATATTGGAAAACGATGTTTAAAACTGAAATCGGTCGAATCGGATAACCAGAATGTCAAAAACAAGTAAAACTCTGAGATCGAGTCCCCGGCTCAGACTAAGGCTGAATCCGAGTCCACGAATCCAATCCAAAACAGAACAATCGTACAAGGAATTCATAATACAGAATAAATACAGGAAAACAAATCGAAAAAATACGCTCAAAATCTGAATACGCAACTAAGTACGTATTCCGGGAACGGGGTATTACAGCTTCCAACGTCCGAATCGCTCCCGGCATAGTATAGATCCTTTTCGCCAAGGGAGGTGATGATGTTCCATGCTACAAAAGCTGAATCAATATTAGAAACACTAGATAAATATTCATCATTTAGGGTTGACATTAAAGCATTTAGGGCTTTTGCATTAGCCTCACTATTCTTACCATTTAAACAATATGAATCATTAGTGATGGCAAGATAAACATGAAATCCTAGGGCCTTGAGGTACAAAGACATCTTAACCTTCCAAATGTGGATGTTAAGAATGTCAAAAGTGGGTGGTGACATGAAGTCCATGGTGTGTGTACAAAATATGTGATTAGCCTAAAAATGAGGATCTTTAACTCTAGGTTGTAAGACCCAAATTAAGAGCACTTAGCTCTGATACTAATTGAAATCACCTAGAGGGGGGGTGAATAGGTGATGACTAATCTAATGGTCACTTAATGACAAATAATGCGGAATTAAAAACTATTATGACCTAAACAAATTATTACATTAAAAACCACGTATAACACAAGAGTGTAGCCGAATTTTCCGTGAAGGGCTCTGGACTAACTCCTCTAGATTCCCCTAGATAAGGGTTGAGGTGCCGCGTTGGCTCTCTTGGTTGAATACAAGTGTTAGCAAACAATCCCAAGCATATACAATTAAGCATACAAGTATATCATGCATATAAAGATAAATACAATAAAGGAATGCAAGATATAAACAAAAGATAGAGAGAGAGAGTGAGCAATTGCAAACACAAGGGATTTGTTTCGAGGTTCGAGCACCCTTGCTTTACATCCCCGCCTTCGACACACGAAGGATTTCCACAATACTCGATCCCAATGGATCACTCCTCGATGCCACAACACCTACAAGCTCTCAGACTCCCTAGTCCGTACACACGCAAGCCCCACAAGTTCACCGAGACCGCACCTCAAACCAAGAGTTCACACACGAACTCTAAACCACCGCGAACACACTTGTCCACCTCCTCAAAGAACAAAGAAAAGATCTCTTGGTGATTTAAACACTTTAATCACCAATAAACACTCTCACAATAACACTCCTATAGAATGAATAATAAATGGATATCTCAAGTGTTGCGTGAGAAAACAAGGAAAGAAATGGTGGAGGAAAAACTCAAAGAATCACTTTTAATACTCTTAATAAAAACTCCCCTTTTGGTTGGAAGTATTAGCTCTCAATTTAGTGGAGAAAACTCTTTTAATGAAGTGGGAAAAACTGGCTTAAAGTCCACTAAAAATCTTGGAGAAAAACAATACCCAAACCCCCAAATTTATAGGGCTAGAAAAACTAGCCGTTGGGGTCTGTCAGAACTACCGGTCGACCGGTCGGTCGACCGCCAACCGTCAGAAATCCGACCGTTGGGGCTTCGGTCGACCGGCCCGGTCGACCGAGCCTCTGGAACAGAGAGCAGTTTCTCTGTCGGTCGACCGATCCGGTCGACCGGGGTTTTCCAGAGAGCAGAAGCTCTCTGGCGGTCGAGCGGGTCGGTCGACCGGCCCTCCAGTGCACAAAGGCGTGCACGTCTGTGCACGTCGGTCGACCGGTCCGGTCGACCGGCTGAAGCCTGGAAACTAAATACAGGCATTAAAAAGTTGGTCATTTTCATTAAAATAAAATCCCATAAAATACTGAAAAATCTACAAAAATAGTTTTACCAATATACTATGATAAACAAACATGCTTGCACAAAATCAAGGCATGTTACAAATGACTTGGAATATTTTGTAATTTGGAAATATTGCCTCAAAACTAAAACTGAATTTTCCAAAGTTGATTTTTCCAAAAACTTGTTTTTTTCAAAACTTTACCAAATACAAAAACAAGATATTCTAAACACTATTAGAGCATATGGTGCATGGATATGATCCACTACACAAACATGGTGAAATATCTATGTTTTTGACTTTAAGCATTAAACATGGTTTTGGTTAAAACATGTATATAAGAAATACCAAAAACCAAAATAGTATTTTGTCACATGAAAGATCTTTTTCTAAATTGAAAATTCTTTTATGAAAACATATCTATCAAGAGTGTGTGTGCATATAGATACTTGAGCAATCCACCAACTATTCTATCCTTTACATTTTAACTAAAACAAAATCTTATAAAACAAACCTAGACACAAGTCTTCATCTTCTTGAAGTCTTCACTTGAAGTCTTCTCATCTTCTTGACTTGGTCCAAACACGATCCAAAAGCTCTTTGGATCACACCGTGCTAGCTCCAAAACTTGACTTTAAATCCTTTGTTGAAGTTATGCACCTACTAAGATCTTGATCATAAATCTGTCACAAATTAAACACAAGATCATTAGTACTATAATTACATGAGTTAATCATCATCAAAACTAGAGTGATGGGCCTTTGGGCCAACAGTTTTCTGTCCAAACTCTGTTGAAAAATTCTGTTTTTCAGAAAACTAGTTTTCACTTTCATTTCTTTATACAATTCCAATTTCATTGTGCAGAATTCTGAGAGTCCACCTATAAGAAACCTGGTTCGCGATTACATACAAGTTTCAAGACTTATAGGATATATTGTAATCATTTAAAGAGAAGAGTTGTACAAGAGTATCTTCTTGGTGTAAAGAAGAGGTGTACAAGAGTTGCTGTCTTCTTGGTGTAGAAAAGAGTTGTACGGATTTGGCAAAGGTTATTTTGTCAAGTGATGTATAAGGAGTTGATTTTGGGCGTATAAAATTAGGATAAGAAAAATCTCAAGTGGGTTACTTAGGGACTGGACATAGGTCACGAGGATAAAATCTCTCCTGTTTACGTTTGCATATTTTCTTAGATTTATTTTTTTTTCAAGTATTTTATTTAACGCTATTCATCTTTATTTTAGTGTTTCTGTTGACATTATTTTTAGATCCTACATATGGTTGAAGGAACCCACCATTGACCTCTTTCTCATTAAAATTTTTGCAACCCCTAAATTGAATAGGATCATGTAAGATCCTATCATGAAAATTATCTCAGTTATATAACTATTCTTGGAAAATCATCTCAGAGTCATAATTTCCTACACTTTGGTCCAACAATGAAATGGAATGAAAGGAACGAGAATCAATGCCGACTGAGGGAGTTGATTTAAATCAAGTTTATGTTCAAGAGTCATATTCAATTCAAGAGTTGAGTCCAAATCAAGGAGTTAAAATTCACATTCATTTCTCATTAACAAAATGTGACTTTCCAAAATCGGTGATTCATGTTCAAGATTTATAGGTACGGGGGAATGTGGTCCAAATCGAGTAAAGATACCAGAGTCAACATATATTCAATATTTGAAATTGAATCATAAAATTGAAGATCAGATTCACATTCATGTACAAGTTCAATCTCATTGAAGTGATAACTTGCCAATTTGTCAAAGGTTGAGTATTGGTCAACTTTAAGATTGTTCGATGAAATTGATTCTTGGTTTTCAGAATGACATGACTCTTGGGCCAGATCAATACGGTTAGAGATATCAGAATTAGTCAAATATTGATAAGGAAGAGTTTTCTCATTCCTATAAGTGTTGACTAATTGACTCATTTGTGCTCCTAATCTATCGATAGACTAGGTAACAAAATTTTGAGTCTGAATCATATCTTATATACTCTTTTCAGTTGGTTCTTCTTGAAAAGGTGAGCATAAAAGTTGGTTTTAAAAATTTTGTTGAAATTGTGAGTCCATCAGATTTTAAAATTGTCAATCTGACTCATGTAAGGCTTCTATACTCTTTTTTAACTCGGATTTTTTTCAATCGGTTGTTCTAGAAAAGGAGTATATAAAGTAAAATTGGTGAAGGATAATAAGGTGTTTGAAATTTTGACTCGAGGGAGGTGCCCTCACTGACTCAATAAAGTGTGGAGATGATTGTTCCAATCTCATTCATAATAATGGGGTTGGGGAGTATGTTGAATCAGATAAAACCAATATGACATTTTTATTGGTTAAAGTGAGTTAATAACAGGTTGGTGATATTCGAGTCAAAAGACGTCGTGGTGAAATATGGATTCATATTAGCATGGTGATTGCACACATTTATTGTATTATTCTTTATTATATTTTCATATTTATCATATAATAAATCTGCTAAATTTCTTATCTTAAATGTCTATTTTGCAGAAGATAATCATGGGGAGAAAGAGGATAAAATCAAATAAATTTAGATTTAACTAGATCTATTTGGTTAGAGGAGGGTGATCTCAAATCCAGTTGGTTAAATTCAGTTTTTGGTAAATCAAGTGGTTAAAATTAAAAATCAACTGAGAATAACGTCAAATACAGAGTCCTTATCCAAAGAAATAAATGGATAGAGAGAAGAATAACGGATGAGATGAAGCAATTTTGATTTGGATTTTGACTGGATATATTTTAGTATTTGAATCATAACTTTCGCTACCGAAACTCAGATCTGATGATTTAAGATGATCCAGAAAGAAGACTTAAAGGGCTACAACTCTTAAGTTGATAACTAATTCTAATTCTGTCATTTGTTAAGTTATATTCAGTAATCAATACGCCAACAAGTTGAAAATCAGAACTGAATATCCATATCAAATCAAGTTTAGAGATAAGGGGAGGATTCAAATTCAGAAATAGTCAGCTCTCCTTATCTTTATATTCATTTTCTTATTCATTTCTATCCTATAAATACCCCACACATCAGAGGCAGAAGAGCGACTAAGCAGAGATAGATTTTAGGCCAGTTTTTCATTCTTTTTAGTTTAGGTTTTTATTTTCTTTTAATGTAATTTTTTATTTCTTTGTAAGTATAGGTTAGATTGAGATTCATGTAAATAAGAGAGAGACTTATATTGAGAGTGACACCGATGTAACCTCCTCCTTTCTTTCATTATTTTTATAGGTAATCAAAGGTAACATCTTTATACTTTTTTTGTTTATATGTTCTTCTTCTATTTCTACTTTTTCTCTTTTAGTTTCGATGAATGTCCAAGTAAACCTAGAAGCATCAATATAGCTATGTTTGTATGAGTGCAACTGATATTTCATGATAATGTTCTCCTCCTCAAGATTCTGTATCATTTCATTCTTGTTCGTCTTGATGATGTAATGCGAATGGGGACTGAGCTTGATCTTATGGGTTATACGTTGATCGCCTCCTAAGCAAGATAAAATATGTAAGGGTTCCAGGTAAGTCATCAAACAGAGGAGGTAAGTATTTCTCATAGGTTTTCTTTCTTTTCTTTTAACTTTTAGTTTAGATCACCAACATTATAATTTCCCAACTCTTTATTCACTCTTTTAAACTTCTTTATATAAATTATTTTTTATTTTCTCCACCTTCTCAATCTACCACTTTCTTCTTAACTTAACTTTAACCTATTTTTCTTTTCTTTTAAAGAACTAAAAGAAGATGTTTAACCATTGATTGTAACTTAAAAGAGAACTTGCTAATAAAGCTTCAATCGCTAGTCCCTCCTTGTGGATCACGACTCGCATAACCACTTACTATTGTGGTAGTATTGAGTACTTACACTCTTTATTCTAAGTTCTGAAATTCTGTATTTTTGTGTGCAGGTAAAAACTCAATCACATGAAAAAATTATGGTGATGATCTATTTCATATAAAAAAAAGAAAAACAAATAAATAAAAAAAGAAAGAGAAAAGCAAGCCTATGTTAGGGTAAATTTAGACCTAGACGACTCCTAACTTGTTGACTGTCAAGGAATGGTATACTACAGCAAATTGATCACAGGTTAATTTGTCAGGTAGGGGCAAAACGCAGTGAGAGGTATCCATGCAGAGCAACGGGCTTAATTACGTCAAACCATTGATTTTCGAGGATCTTACCTCTTAATCTCCAATCTTAGATACTAATGTGACCAGATAAAAACTCTTACAACTTCCTCCCGAGGTCAATCTCCTATTGAGTCCGAGACGTCCCCAGGGCCAACGTCTACTCAATTTAAGTTAGAAATGAGTTAGTGAGTGAGGATATAGTTTTTGGGTTAAAAAAGGATAATGACTACCCACCTTATCTTGTTTATCGGTTACCTCCTTAGTCATTTTAGTGCAACGTGTGCCAGTATATAGCAAAAAGTACACTCCAAGCAATATAAATCACTCAAAAGTGTTTCCTATGCTATATGTGATGCAGACGTACCTTGGCTCTAACACTCTTCAACAATAATGAAAATGTAACAAAATAAGATAAATGCCCTAGAATGCAAAGTCTAAACCAAAAGGATTCAACCTATTTTTAGATGGAGAGGAGGAGCCAACCATTTCCATTTCAAAATTCTCAATCTCTGAAAATTAGTTCACATCTCGATATTTTCAGCCAACCTAAATGGTATAATATCAACCTATGCTCCCCCACGATCTCTGTCATCATGGCATCAGGATCCGAAGGGATGCTAGTTACAAATTTCAATGAGCCGAGTTGATCGGCAAGCCAGTTGTCTGCGGCAGCGTGATCTCCAAATCAATTCAGAAGAATCTACATTAATGATCCAAATCTTCACTTGCCCATGAGTATCAAGACGAGCTTGAGGCACCAAAGAATCTCTCACCAACTCTGCTCTCCTGGGTCCTCTTCGGCATGCTCCGACAAGTGGAAGAGCGGGGGGTATCTGTAGTGGTCAAAATTTGACCCCTCGTATGATGATGCAAATGTGCTAGCAATCGGAAGCCTCCATATTCCAAAGCCCGCTCTTCTCTCCCCCAAGGACGATTCTATCCCGGTAGCTCCGATTCTCTCGGTCATCCTGGCCGGAGACTTCAGTTTCGCACAAGATAATTACGACTATAAATCATTCCTGATTTCTGCCTTCAGTTATGCAGCCTGATCTTCCTCCACGTTCATAATGTGAAACGTCCTCCAGCTTGGGCAGTTATGGACAGTGGCGAAATTTTCTGTATGCAGTCCCAACAATCAAGCGCCAATTATCGCGTCTGTTACAACAAATCAACACGTGCAGATCATGCGGTTATGAGGATCACGCCCATACTATTCGCGCTTATGCACGCAGATCAGATCAAGTATAAATAGACCTTCTCTTCCAACGAGAGGAAAGATTTTTTTTTGATTATTTTGCTTCCAGCTAAGCCCAACACTGAGACTGGCATACAATTATTTTAATTCCTGTAAGCTGCGAATTATAGTGGATTTTTCTCTTCCTATTTGTAATTTTTTCCGATTTGAGTTTTCATGTAAAAATCTTGTGTCTCTCTTTTTATGTGTTGTCCATTATTTTTACCTACACACTCCCCATTTCTCTACTCTCTCTCGTGGTGTGAATCGACCGTCCGATCGCACGTGGCGAAAAATTCCACCCCAACACTATACTTCAATTTTTATTTAAAATGAATCACAACTATCTATACATAAGTATATGAAATTTATCAATTAATGCATTAATCTGTTGATTTTCGTTGGTGAAAAGAATTTCAAACTCAAGCATAACTCAATAAAATTAGTGAAATTTGAAACTCAAGCCAGAGAAAATATTTCTACTCCCAATAAATGACTGATCGCACTCATACTCGGAATCAAGTTCATAGAACCTGGACACGTCCCGGACACCGCAGAGCGAGCTTAATCGGCCAACGGCCCTGCTGTCAGTTCAATGGCCAACCTTCATCATCCATCTCTCTCTCTCTCTCTCTCCCAGAAGAAACCCAACAGCTGCCAAACCAATTCGGCTCGTGCTGATAACGGTTCACCTGCTCGTGCAAGCCCGTCGGGATCACGCGAGACAGGATCAAATGCGAGTGTTTGGTATATGCTGACACGTGGTTGACTGACTTGGAAACGCAGACGGCATATCCCATTCCCAGTTTCTACGTCCTGAAACCGATAACATTTCTTTCTCTTATAAAGAAACAAAAGAAGATAAAAATGGAACATGACGAGGAGGAGGAGATGTTCTCTCATGGAAAATTGGATGTACCTTTTCTATAGGATTTTCTTTTATTAAACCTCAATTATGTTGGAATTGAAGAATATATATATGAATCTTCGATTTGAATTATGGCGAGATCCGTTGATCGAATCAACTGGATGATGGTTGGAGTGTGTTCTCCTTCTATTTGTGATGAACGTGGTATATTCACATGTTCAATTCCGACTTCAAATGAATGAGATATTCAAGTCCGAAGATTGCCTAATTCAAAGCCAAATGGGACTAAAGGTAGCTAAAAGCATTTAGTCCCACATTGGCCGTGGGATGGAAGCTTGTGTTGTATAAATAGAGAAAATTGAGAACAAAGGGTGTGCCCTTTGGGTACTTGGAGTTTTCGCGCGCGAAAAGAAGGGAACTATGCACGTACGTACGTACGTGCGCACGCGCGCCGCCGTTGGCGGCGCCGGAGCCGGGTCAGGCCCGGGGCTGGGTCTGGGTCTGAGTTCGGGATCCCCTACCTGGCCTGATTCTTTTTGAATCAGGTCTCAAGGTATGATCCGAACCAGACCGGACCCGATCCGCCAACAATTGCGAACCAGTTGGACTGCCAACAGTTGCGAACCAGTTGGCCGACCAAAGGTTGCAATGGTTGGGTCGAAAGGTTGCAACCTTTCGTTTGGGTTCGAACCTGTTGGGCCCTCCTACAAGGCTATATAAAGGACTCCATATTCTCAATTGAAACACACCAACAACTACAACACCAATAAAAATCTTCTCTTCTCTCTCTCTGAATTCTGAACTGCAAATTAAGTTTTGCGTTCTGAATTGGAAAGTGGAGTTCTGAAGTGACTTCCAAACGGGAAGTGGGAAATCCGTAACTCGGTTTCCGAAGCGACTTCCAACGGAGATTCTACAAAATTCGTTCTGAAAGAAGGATTAGAAAATTCAACAGATTCTTTTATAAGAATTGTTGTCTGAATCTAAGACTTCTGAAGAAGAATATTCTTCAACCTTCCATCGTCCTCAACAGTGGGTGCTCCTCCAGAGAGTAAAGGCAAATATTCAGTTGAAATTTGTCCTTGTACCGCTGCTTCAACGATCCTGTGAAGGTACTGGTTGACTACGGTTCGACCGTACGGTGATTTGGTAGTGCTATCCAAATACCGTGAAAGAGTGTTGTATCTTGGGAGACCAGCGTCCATTATCCCGTTAGCACCGGTGCGGGGGACGTAATTGTCTTAAGGAGATTCGCTCTAAGCGTACCTCACTCTAAATACTGTATAAGTGGATTAAGTCCTTTATACAGGGGATATACTTTACAGTATATCGAGACTGACTTGGATTCAGTCTAATTGGTGCTTTAACCAAGGAAGGAAATTGAAAGGTGGTTCTTAAATTAAGGAACGTTCTATTGAACGGAAAACCCCCACCTGATATTTGCCGACCTGGTCAATTAGATTGTTGATATCTCAGTGATCTTGATTAGTTGTCAGATTGATTCTTATTAAGCAGAATACCAACAATCTTAAGACAATTATTATTGAAGTTTCATACTTCTGTTCTGCTTGAACTTGCAGAAGATGTCTGAGACTAATCAAGATAGTTCTAGCAAGGCACCAAACATGCTGTTACAAGCTTTGATGCCGACTCCACTTCCTAACCCGAAGCCGGAGAAGCCAGGAAAATTTGATGGCATAGAATTCAAGAGGTGGCAACAGAAGATGCTCTTCTACTTGACCACTCTTCATCTGGACAGATTCCTGCAAGAAGATCCACCAGAGCCTGCAACTGATGCATGGACTCAATGTGACTTCCTTTGCCGAAATTATGTTTTAAATGGACTGCATGACTCTTTTTACAATGTCTACAGTCCTATAATAACGGCAAAGAAGTTATGGGCTACTCTTGACAAGAAGTACAAGACTGAAGATGCTGGTACCAAGAAGTTCGTCGTTGGACGATTTCTGGAGTACAAAATGGTGGATAGCAAGACTGTAATAAGTCAGGTGCAAGAGTTCTAACTTATCTTGCACGAGATAGAAGCCGAAGGTATGATCCTACCTGAAACTTTTCAGGTTGCTACTATCGTGGAGAAACTCCCACCTGTGTGGAGAGATTTCAAGAACTACCTTAAGCACAAGCGAAAGGAGTTAAAGTTGGAAGATCTCATTGTGAGACTTCGTATCGAGGAGGACAACAGAAAGTTCGAGAAAAGGAGCAGTAAGAACTCCTACGAAGCAAAAGCTAATGTGATCGAGGACTCAAAGGGGAAAGCGTCTACTTCCAAAGGCTTAAAGCGGAAGAAGACTTTCCAGGGTTACAAGGGCAAGGTCCAAGAAGGCAAGAACATGCATTTCAAGGGAACCTGCTACATCTGCAACAAAGAATGGCATAAGGCGAATGAATGTCGCAGCCTTCTCAAAAAGAACAAGAAAAGCCATCCACAAGCAAACTTGACCGACCATGAATCACCAAGCCTTTCAGCTGTGGTATCAGAAGTAAATCTGACAACCAACAATAAGGATTGGTGAGTATACACGGGAGCTACTCGACACATCTGCTCAGAGAAATTGTTATTCTCAGAATATCAAATACTAGAGCAAGATGAGCAACTATTCATGGGGAATTCAGCCGTCTCAAAGGTTGAAGGAAAGGGTAAGGTCATCTTGAAGTGGACATCGGGGAAAGAGCTTACTCTTAACGATGTGCTTCATGTTCCAGACATCCGCAAGAATTTGATCTCCGGATCAATACTTAGTAAGAAAAGATTTAGAATGGTTTTTGAATCTGATAAATTTGTACTTACTAAGGGAGGGATGTATGTGGGAAAGGGTTATCTTGTTGATGGACTTTTTAAAGCCAATGTTGCAGTGGTAGATAAAAAGTCTATGTATTTGTACCCGAAGCTTATAAATAAAGAAAATTCTTCTGTTTATTTGCTTGAGTCTCCTATTCTGTGGCATGCTAGATTAGGGCATGTAAATTACAAGTCTTTAAAGAACTTGTCTAATCTGGGATATATTCCTAAACTCAACTTGGAAGAAATTCGCAAGTGTGAGGTTTGTGTTGAGGCCAAGTTGGCTAAAAATTCATTTCACTCAATAGATTGAAATACAGAACCTTTAGGGTTAATTCATAGCGATCTATGTGACTTGAAGTTTATGCCAACTAGAGGCGGTAAAAAGTATTTCATTACTTTTATTGATGACTGTACAAGATACTGTTATGTGTATCTTTTAAACAATAAGGATGAGGCAATAAATATGTTTACAACATATAAAGCTGAAGTTGAGAATCAACTCAACAAGAAAATCAAGATTCTAAAATCCGATAGAGGCAGAGAATATGAATCAAATGATTTTAGTGAGTTATGTGCTAGTTTTGGTATAATCCATCAAAATACAACACCATACACTCCTCAGCAGAATGGAATTGCTGAACGAAAGAACAGAACTTTGAAGGAGATGGTTAATTCCATGCTCGTAAGTTCTGGAGCTCCGCAGAACTTGTGGGGGGAAGCTCTATTAACTGCAAATCATATTCTAAATAGAGTACCCCACAAGAAACTTGGTCTTATACCATTCGAGTTATGGCATGGAAGGACACCTTCCTACCATTACCTCAAAATGTGGGGGTGCCTTGCAAAGGTGTTGGCACCATTACCCAAAAAGACTAAGTTGGGAGCAAAAACTATGGACTGCATATTCATAGGTTATGCCTTGAATAACAGTGCCTACAGATTTCTGGTTCATAAATCAGAAAATACCAGATATTCATGTAAACATGATTATCGAATCTCGAGATGCTGTGTTCTTTGAAGACATCTTTCCGTACAAACGGGAAGCAGATAAGACTTCTGGGAAAAGAACACACGAGATGGCATTCAGGGACAAAATCCCCGAGGAACGAAATGTTAATGCGGAAATTGAACCAAGAAGAAGTCAGAGATCTAGAATCTCAAAATCTTTTGGTCCAGATTTTATAGCATACGCTATTGAGAGCGAGCCTCAAACATTTAAAGAGGCTATGTCAATCCCAGAAGCACAAATGTGGAAAGAAGCTATAAATAGCGAAATAGAATCCATACTAAGTAATCATACTTGGGAATTGGTAAACTTGCCTCCTGGAAGTAAACCAATTGGGTGTAAGTGGATTTTCAAACGAAAATTAAAACCCGATGGATCTATCGATAAGTACAAGGCTAGATTAGTAGCCAAGGGTTATCGGCAAAAAGAAGGACTTGACTACTTCGATACTTATTCACCAGTAACAAGAATAACGTCCATTCGGATGTTGATTGCGATTGCAGTATTGCACAACTTAGATATCCATCAAATGGATGTCAAGACTGCACTCTTAAATGGTGAATTAAGTGAAGAGATATATATGGAGCAACCTGAAGGATTTATAGTCAAGAACCAAGAACACAAGGTGTGTAAATTGGTAAAATCCTTATATGGTTTAAAGCAGGCTCCTAAACAATGGCATGAGAAATTTGATAGTGTCATGATCAAAGATGGATTCACTATCAATGAATGCGATAAGTGTGTTTACACGAAAACAGTTGGAGATGCATGTATCATTGTTTGTCTTTATGTAGACGACATGTTGATACTTGGGACTAATATTGAGATTATTAAGTCCACTAAAAGAATGTTATCCAACAGTTTTGATATGAAGGATCTGGGGGTTGCTGATGTAATTTTAGGAATTAAAATTACTAGAACACCAGATGGAATCAGTCTATCTCAATCTCACTACGTGGATAAGATGATAGAAAGATTCAAGGATCATGGGATAAAGGAGAATACAAATCCTTTTCTCCCACACGTCCACCTTCATAAGAATACAGGAACTGGAATACGCCAGTTGGAGTATTCTCAGATTATCGGAAGTCTAATGTATTTAATGAATTGCACTAGACCCGATATTGCTTATGCAGTAAGCAAGTTAAGTAGATACACTAGTAATCCTAGTGATCTACATTGGACCGCTCTACTACGAGTATTGGGTTACGTATCACATACCAAGGAATATGCCTTGAGATATGGACAGTATCCTCCTGTACTTGAAGGATACAGTGATGCTAATTGGATTGCAGATTCTGAGGAATCAAAATCAACTAGCGGATACGTATTTACTCTAGCAGGAGCAGCGGTATCATGGAAATCTTCTAAGCAAACATGTATTGCCCGTTCCACTATGGAATCGGAATTCATAGCCTTAGATAAGGCTGGAGAAGAAGCAGAATGGCTTCGACAATTCTTAGAAGATATACCATTGTGGCAAAAGTCAGTGCCCGCTATATGTATACACTGCGATAATCAAGCAGCTATATCTAGGGCACAAAATGTTATATACAACGGTAAGTCTAGACATATTCGTCGTAGACATAATACCGTGAAGCAGTTGCTCTCAAATGGAATTATCTCTATTGACTTTGTATCGTCAAAGGATAATTTAGCGGATCCGCTTACTAAAGGTTTAAGTGGAGAGCGTATAAACTGCGCATCGAGGGGAATGGGTCTAAAAGCCTAACCTTACCGAGTCAGCTTAATGGAAACCTCACTTAGCGACTGGAGATCCCACGGACTAAGTTCAAGAGGAAAAACTAGTTATGATTGACTCAGCAAGTAAGCACTTGAGAGTTTGACTCCAATCCATTCCTAAGGTGCACATAAGTGCTTTTCTACAAGTGGATTAAGGATAAGCTTAACGCTTTTAATGATGCCTATATCTTGTTACTAAACAAGTGGAGTAGAGTAGACTACTCTTAATAGGTCCATCACCTATGTGAGTATAGAGTTGGGTCGGCTCTTTGGGAATCTCTATGGAGGCTGTTATTCCCTAAAGATACTCTCTGAAACCAAGAATGTCCAGGGCCAAAACGGACACAACCGAGAACCAAAGTTGATTTGGAAAGTTACTGTGTGAAGCTTGTTGACTTGGCTTACACTAACGGCTAACAGTTCAAGACCTAGTTCACTGATTAGCCAGTAAGTCCGATAAAGCTTTCACTATGGAAGGTTCAAGACCTAGTTCACCTATCCTTATGCAGTTTCTTTTCTCAAGTACCTTTCACAATAGAGTCAGTCTCTTTGTGTGTCATTTCCTTGAATCTCCATTCATTGTGGGGGATTGTTGGAATTGAAGAATATATATATGAATCTTCGATTTGAATTATGGCGAGATCCGTTGATCAAATCAACTGGATGATGGTTGGAGTGTGTTCTCCTTCCATTTGTGATGAACGTGGTATATTCACATGTTCAATTCCGACTTCGAATGAATGAGATATTCAAGTCCAAAGATTGCCTAATTCAAAGCCAAATGGGACTAAAGGTAGCTAAAAGCATTTAGTCCCACATTGGCCGTGGGATGGAAGCTTGTGTTGTATAAATAGAGAAAATTGAGAATAAAGGGTGTGCCCTTTGGGTACTTGGAGTTTTCGCGCGCGAAAAGGAGGGAACTATGCACGTACGTACGTACGTGCGCGCGCGCGCCGCCGCTGGCGGCGGCCGGCCGGAGCCGGAGCCGAAGCCGGAGCCGGGTACGGCTCGGGCTGCGTCTGAGTCTGAGTCTGAGTCTGAGTTCGGGATCCCTACCTGGCCTGGTTCTTTTTGAATCAGGTCTCAAGGTATGATCTGAACCAGACCGGACCCGATCCGCCAACAGTTGCGAACCAGTTGGACTGCCAACAGTCGCGAACCAATTGGACTGCCAAAGGTTGCGAACCAGTTGGCCGACCAAAGGTTGCAATGGTTGGGTCGAAAGGTTGCAACCTTTCGTTTGGGTTCGAACCTGTTGGGCCCTCCTACAAGGCTATATAGAGGACTCCATATTCTCAATTGAAACACACCAACAACTACAACACCAATAAAAATCTTCTCTTCTCTCTCTCTGAATTCTGAACTGCAAATTAAGTTTTGCGTTCTGAATTGGAAAGTGGAGTTCTGAAGTGACTTCCAAACGGGAAGTGGGAAATCCGTAACTCGGTTTCCGAAGCGACTTCCAACGGAGATTCTACAAAATTCGTTCTGAAAGAAGGATTAGAAGATTCAACAGATTCTTTTATAAAAATTGTTGTCTGAATCTAAGACTTCTGAAGAAGAATATTCTTCAACCTTCCATCGTCCTCAACAGTGGGTGCTCCTCCAGAGAGTAAAGGCAAATATTCAGTTGAAATTTGTCCTTGTACCGCTGCTTCAACGATCCTGTGAAGGTACTGGTTGACTACGGTTCGACCGTACGGTGATTTGGTAGTGCTATCCAAATACCGTGAAAGAGTATTGTATCTTGGGAGACCAGCGTCCATTATCCCGTTAGCACCGGTGCGGGGGACGTAATTGTCTTAAGGAGATTCGCTCTAAGCGTACCTCACTCTAAATACTGTATAAGTGGATTAAGTCCTTTATACAGGGGATATACTTTACAGTATATCAAGACTGACTTGAATTCAGTCTAATTGATGCTTTAACCAAGGAAGGAAATTGAAAGGTGGTTCTTAAATTAAGGAACGTTCTATTGAACGGAAAACCTCCCACCTGATATTTGCCGACCTGGCCAATTAGATTGTTGATATCTCAGTGATCTTGATTAGTTGTCAGATTGATTCTTGTTAAGCAGAATACCAACAAATTATTGTTATTCTTTTTTCATTTTATCCATTATTTCTCTCATGTATACCTATAAACATGACTCCATGATGAAACTGGATGTTGACACCACCACCTTTTGCCTCTCTATGAACCCCCCAACGAATCCCAGGCCACAACACCACTCATCATGCTTTCGAGCAGCATCAGTTTGAGTTGAGATCTCCATCTCCATGGCGGTGTTCATAAAGGCGAAGAGGGTATCGGATCCTCTCGACGACAGAGTCAAGGCTCGCCTCCTCAGCAGCGCCGGCCCCGCCACCAGCAGCGGCAGCGAGCACGATGGCGACCCATCCTCTTGCCTCTGTCGCCTCGTCCACGGTTTCCTCGACCTCGACGAACCAAAGCTACCGGCAGCAGCATCCAGCAACTGCAAAGAAATCATCAGATCCGACGACGATGAAGAATGCGGCAGCGACAGGGATCTCTCCTATGCCCGCCGCGTGGCAGAAACGGTCAGAGATCTGCTCTGTTCTTCTTCTGCTCGGCCAGACCTCCGCTCCGCCGTGACGGAGGCCGCGGCGGGGCTGTCAAGATCAAGCGGATCCGGGTACAGGCGAGAAGTGATGGCGAAGCTAAGGGAGAGAGGCTACAACGCCAGCCTCTGCAAGGCGAGCTGGCCCAGCCGCGGCACGCTGACAGCTGGCAGCTACGAGTACATCGACATCCTGTTCGATGAAAAATGTACCTTGTGGATTTGGATTTCGCGGAGCAGTTCGAGATCGCGAGGGCGACATCGGAATACGAGAAGCTGGTGGCTTCTCTGCCCGCGGTGGTGACGGCGAGCGCGGAGGAGGTGAAGCAGGCGGTGAGAGAGATGGCAGAAGCGGCGAAGAGGTCCCTTAAGATTATTATAAATAAGAATTCACAAAAGTAAAAATTGGTGATCTCTTTTTCTCTTTCTGTGTTTTCTTTTCTTACTCCTACATTCTCTCTGTAACATGTTATTAGCACGAACGCTCTAAGAAGAGATGAGATCATCGACAAGGAGATACTACTACAGAAAGGGATTTCACGTTGGTTCATAGCCGCCGTTAAAAAAAATAGCAACGTCTATCCGGCCGACGTGGAAAGTCTTCAACTTTTCACGTCAGTTTTAAAGTGACGTCATAAAAAGATTTTAACGTTGGTTCATTCTATTAGACGAAAGACCAAGTCGGAGATTTCTTACATCACATCCAAAATCGGGAAATTTAGAATCAATCATATTCCATTGCAGAGAATCAACAGGATGATGAAGCATATTATCAGAAATTCTCTCGTTTGAATGCCACATCAAACTCTTCACATGTTCTGAGTTCCTAAACATGCGCTTAAATCTAGGTGCTTAAATCTAGGTATTACCGGAAAATACTATAGTACCTTTGCTGGAATTTTATTCTTATTTTTCTTGTACCAAACCACTTCACAAACCGAACATTTCTTCAAACCTTCATAATCTTTTCTGTACAAAATACAATCATTAAGGTAAGCATGTATCCTCTCAAAATTTATACCCATAGAGTACAAGATCTTCTTGGTATCATATGTACGATTCAGAAGTTCATTAGTCTTAGGAAGCATATCTTTTAAGAGACTGAGTAAGGCCGTAAAACTCTTATCGCTCCACCCATTTTCTACTTTCAAATTGTACAATCTCAACACTGTAGATAGTTTAGTAAATTTAGAACAATCAATATATAAAGGTTCTTTTGCATCATCTTTCAAGGTCTGGATTAAGTGTGGGCGATTCATAAAGTGATCTTCTACATCATGGATCATGTCTTCTAATTTATCGCCTTCACTACAATCGACTTCTTCTCTTTTATCACATCTTATCAGCGGAATTAATCGGTCTATCTCTTGTACTCTCTGTTGGCCCAAAGGTTACAATCACCCGTTTTAGTGTGTTTTGATGATTACAAAACATATATAGTTATTTGTACTAATCATGTTTGTTGTATTTAGTGTGTTTCAGGGTTCTAATGTTTCATGGAGTGTCCTTCCCTAAAGGAAGGTTGTTTTGGGTCAAGTCATTTCATTTCGGGTTCAAGATACAAGACTTTCAAGATCACATATGAAGGAGCCCACTTGAAGACTTTGAAGTCACCTAGAATACACACACACTTTTCCAAAATACGGTTTGAGTTTATGGTAAATTGGCTCTAGAACACACACACACTTTTCCAAAATACGGTTTTTAGTTTTGGGATTTATTTTAAGTTCATGCTTTGGTCTCTATACATGATTCAAATTTTTATAAATTTTATATCTTGTTTATATCATGTATATCTATCTCTTCAGCAAGATACTTAGCCATATTTCCTACAAAAATTATTTTCAAAATTTTCCCAAGTTCAAAAATTTCCTTCTGTTTTCTGTTTCAGGCCTGGCGGTCGACCGGGCCGGTCGACCGGACCTATTCCAGGCCAGGACGGTCGACCGACCGGTCGACCAGGTCCTGTGTCCAGGACGTACACGCTTGTGCACGTCTGTCGGTCGACTGACCGAAAACAGTTTGCTCTCTGTTTTTTGTCGGTCGGCCGACCGGTCGACCGCCCATACAAAACTGTGTTTTGCCTTTGAGAACGGTCGACCGCCCGGTCGACCCGAACCCAACGGCTAGTTGCCAGCTGCGCTGTTGGTCGACCGGCCGGTCGACCGACAGCCTGCTGCTGTCAGCCAATGGCTCTTTCCTCTTTGGTGAAAATCTGAATTCTGATTTTCACCCTATTTTGTGGCAGAGTTTTTCTGACCTTTTGGGGATTATTTTCTGATCAAATAAATTTAATTTAAATGTGTTTTAATCCCTTCCTCTCCCTATAAATAGAGAGGATTGGTCTCTTGCAAAAACACCAAGAAATATACCTAGTTTTCAAGTTTTCAAAAGAAAGAAAAAGTTTCAAAGCTCTCAATTCTCTTGTGTTTTCTTGGCTAGTGTTTTTCAGTTGTGTTTACAAGCAATTTACACTTACAACTGAGTTTGTTTTTCTCACTACACTTCTAGAGCCAAAATTCTCTCCTCATTCTATAAGGAAGTTGTAAAGAGAAGTTTGTGATCTCTTTGGTGATCACGTGACTACTTATTCTTTTTCTTGTTCTTGTTGAGATACCTCTTCGGTAGATGATTGTATTGATAGAGTTCGGTGCTCCGGTCTTCGGTAGACCTTGTAAAGTTCCTCGGTGGATAGTGGAAACCCTTCACGGCGGTGAAGGTGGGGAGTAGAGCGGTGGCTCGAACCTCGAAACAAATACTTTGTGTTTGCGATTGATTTTTTTTTCTTTGCTCTCCACTACTCTTATATTCTTGCTCTCTATTCTTGTTTGAGATATTGCTATTCTTTTGTGCTTTGTGATATATCTTGTGTGCACTTCATTATTGTTTCAAATTCATTTCTTGCTTCATTGTCGATCATTACTCATACAACAAGATTGCAATACACACCTCTAACTCTTATCTAGAGGAATCACGAGGAAGAAGTTCAGAGCCCTTCACTGGGTATTCGGCTCTTAGTCTTTTTTTGAGTGATCGTTGCATCATTCATTCATAGTTATTTTAAAAAGATTGTTAGATTAGAATTTACACCTATTCACCTCCCCTCTAGGTGTTTTCAATTGGTATCAGAGCTTTGGTCTCTAGGCTCTTGGCTTAACAACCTTAGAGAGATCCTCTATTTGCTAATCATTTCATTCATTTTTCATACACTTTCACTTAGTAAAAATGGCCGAAGGAATCAAGACCCCTCCAAAGTTTGATGGCCTTAACTTTCCCATATGAAAAGTTAAGATGACCGTATTTTTCCAATCTCTAGGAAGTCGGGTTGCAAAGGCGGTGACCAAACCATATAGTGCACCCACCGGTGATGAGTCCACTTGGTCCAAAATTGAGACCAAAGAATTTGATGCTAATGCTAGGGCTCACTATGCATTACTCCAAGCACTTAATGATGATGATATTTCTAGAGCAATACATTGTAAATCCGCATATGAAATTTGGTCACATTTTCTTGTTACACATGAGGGGACTTCACAAGTGAAGAGGGCTAAAATAGACCTTCTTCGTGAAATCACCTAGAGGGGGGTGAATAGGTGATGGCTATAAGTAAATGGCACAAATGCGGAATTTAAAAATTCAACCAACACAATTAGCTCAAATAAAATACTTGCAATACAAGAAGCAATTAATAGTGCAAGAATTAAAGAGTTTAGAGTTTAGAGAGATTTGAGCAAACGCAAACACGCAGATATGTTTCCGAGGTTCGAGCCACGCTCTACGTCCCCGCCTTCACACTTGAAGGATTTCCACTATTGAAGATCCCACTGGATCACCAATACAAGGACACACTTGTCCTGTCTCTCGTGATGCCGCAACACCACCCGGAGCACACTAGCTCGCTTGAGGCCGATGCCTCTACAACTTCACTCAATAAGAAATTGATCACACTTGATCAAAAATTCGCTCACTTGCACAATCCTAGAACCAATATGTAGATGAAGAATTATGGGATTGTGTAGTGCAAAAGCTAGAGAGAAGTAGAGGTAAAGACTTCAAATGGGTGTCTAGAAATTTAGGGCTTTTGGAGAGAAAATCTTTTGTAAATGAAAGCCTTTTGAAAACTTGTAAATCTTTTGAAAAACTCTTGTAAAAGTGTTCTTAATAGTTGTCAAAAAGTTGTTCTATCATATTGAAGTGACCTCCTATTTATAGGGGTCAAAAACAGCTTCAGAGATCCGTTGGGATCAAATCCCAAAAGAAAAACTGTCAGAAAATATAGCTGTTGGAGTCTGTCAGAGAATCTGATAACTGTCGGTCGACCGGGTCGGTCGACCGCCAACGATCAGAAATATGACCGTTGGGGGACATCGGTCGACCGCCCGGTCGACCCAACTTAACCGAGAGCACTGCAGAGTGCTCGGTCGACTGGAGCGGTCGGCCGACGTGCACATGCACAGTTTGTGCACGTCGGTCGACTGGTCGGTCGACCGGTTACTGTCAGTTCTGAAAAATCAGAACTTCCAGAAACCAGAAAACTGGGTTTTGAAATTTTGGTCAGGGTTTAAAGTTTTGGATCTTGTAAAAACTAGAGTATGAGCATATGTCACTTACTCTAACAAGTTAAAACATTTTGATAGAAATCTTTTATGATAAATACTTGTTTATTCCAAATATTGTTTTTCAAAAACTTAATCTAAATTCCAAAAACAAGTTAACTCTAAATCTAGGTTGGAAATAGAATTTGAAAATCATTTTGAAGTCATGAACCAAACTAAAAGTGTGTGTAAGTGTAAATGCCATAACTCTAGTTCTATCATCTAGGTTTTGACAAAATATCTAAAATTAAGATCAAAATACAAATCTTGGAGTTTTACATAGTCTTGATCTTGATTTGGTTTTCTCTTCAATGTCTTGTTCCCGAAGCATCCTATTGTGCTTGGCTTGGGAATGCACATTTTTGGCGGCGTCCAAACTTGTGAGTCTTGATTGTGGAGCCGTCAAATCAACCTTTTGATCCTGAAATTCTTTTAAACAAAAACTTGTTAAATACATAACTAGATATGGTTTGTTATCATCAAAATATCCATCAAGATATAGGGCTAATGGCCTTTGGGCCAACAATCTCCCCCTTTTTGATGATGACAAAACATATTTAGTTATCACAAATATTTTGGGTAGAGTCTTCAAATGAAGCTCCCCCTCAACACATGCATATACTAAAATCATGCTCAGGCATAGATAGGTATAGCAAATGATAAATGGTAAACACCAAAATGATAATACACATGTTCATGCCAACAAATACTCATGTCATAGATAAGGAGAAAAACATGTGTTCATACATGACATAAGAAAAGATACATAAAAAGAAAAGAAACATGTCCACAAAGCATAATAAAAATACATGTAGAAATACATGTCCAAGACAAAACACAAAATATGTCTCTCAACAATCTCAACAAATAACTCTCCCCCTTTTTGACATCATCAAAAGGGGAGGTCACTCTGCATCACCAGCATCACCGTCATCGCCGTCATCCTCCTCATCGTCATCGTCCTCAGATGAGCTCTCTGCAGCAGTACCCTCAGCCATCGTCGTATCACCAGCAGCAGTATCCTCAGCCATCTTCTCATCACCATCATCGTCTTCCTCTGAAGAAGAAGATGAAGAAGAAGAAGAGACTGCCTCCTCCGGATCAGCGCCAATAACCTTTGGCCGTGGTGGTGGAGGAGAAGAACGGGCTCTGGCTGGAAATGGAGGGCCTGAGGAAGGGAGTGGACGAGCAATGGAAGTGGGGTCAGGACTAATCATATTGAACTTCGTAAATAGTGCCTCAAATTGTGAATCCACATATCTCATGGAATCAGCAAAATAAGACATGTCATTACGAATTCCATGGATTTGTGAGTCCATCACCGCACGAAAATCTGCCTCTCGCTGAAAAAGTGCGTCCATCTCAGTACGGAAATCTGCCTCGCGCTAGAATCGTGCGTCCATCTCTGCACGAAGCGCTGCATCTCGCTGCTCAATCCAGGCCTGGTGTGCCTCGAACTGAGAGCGGACCTCAGAGGAGATAAGAGCCTGAAGGTCTGGAGGTAAAACAGGGGCAGAAGCAGATGAAGTCCCTGGGGCCGAAGAAGACCCTGGAGCAGGAGGAGGAACAGGAGGTTGCTCAGGAGCGTGTCGACGCAACTGGGCTTCCATCCTCTTCAAGAGAGAGCCGTCTATATCTATTTGAGGATCATCGGGACTCTCAGCAGAAAGATCAAAATTTAGAGCTTTGAGAAGATGGGTAATCAGCATGCCATAGGGCAAGCTCCTCCCGGACATACGGATCTGGTCAGATTCCATATGGGAAGCTATGAGTCGGGGAAAATTTATCTTAATGCCTCGTAGAAGGCAAAAGATGATCAAAGGAACAGGACCCCTAGCATGGCTGTACTCACCAGATTTAGGGACAAGGTTGTAGAAAATGATTTTAGCAAGGACCTGAGATGTGAGGGTGTACCTACTCACAACTTCGTTCCTAACCAAACCGGGGTTATTATCCCCGTGAATCAATGTGGATGCGGTGAGCGCAGACTCACCCTCCGGAAACTCAAAGTCATGAAGATCAAAAGTATAGACATCAGCTCCACCAGTGGAGAGATGTAGAATATCAGCAAATTGACTGATGTCCAGGTCAATGTTTCTACCTAGGACTCTAGAAAAGATACGGCTTCCATCAAAAGAAAAATTTGCATAGAAATAGGGCACAAGAGATGTATAGACTTGTTCTCTAATGGTCAAGAACTCGTCTAAAGAGTTGTTATGCAAGATGCGGGGGATGTCCAAGTGTTCAAAATCTGGTAAAACGACACATCTCCCTGAATTGATGTTTTTCTTGGAAAGATTGATAAAACGATTTTCAGCAACCTCATTAATAAAAGGACGTTTGAGTTTAGGGACATATGAAGAGGGTTGAGCAACAAATTTACCCTTTTCAGACCTAGTCCTTTTAGACATTTTGAGGAAAAATATGATTTTTAGGTCAAAAAGTTAAGGGCTTGATCTAGAGAGCTTAGAAACCTAAAATCTTGACAATAGGAAGTAGATCTTAAAGCTAGATGTAAAGAACAGAAGTAAAAATCGGATTTTTACCTGAAAGTTGAAGAACGAAACCCTAGATCAGAAAAACCTGAAATACTTTGAATCCAGCAGAGTTAATCCATATGGATTTGTTTGGTCCTACTCAAACCAAAAGTCTAAGTGGGAATCGTTTTGCATATGTTTTAGTTGATGATTTTTCACGTTTTACTTGGGTTTTCTTCTTAGAGCACAAAAATTAAGCCTTTTCACATTTTCAAGCCTTTAAGAAAAGAGTTGAAAAGGAAAAAGAGTCTTCAATTTTAAGAATAAGAAGTGATAGAGGTGGTGAATTCATTAACCTACCCTTTACCACTTTTTGTGAAGAACATGGAATTAAGCATGAACTATCTTGTCCTAGAACTCCACAACAAAATGGAGTAGTGGAATGGAAAAATCAAACATTACAAGAGATGGTTAGGACAATGATTTGTGAATATGGTCTCCCACATTATTTGTGGGCCGAGGCCGTTAATACATCATGCTATATATCAAATCGTGTTTTCTTATGCAAAAATACTTCAAAAACTTCTTTTGAGATCTATTTTTCTAGAAAGCCTAATGTCTCATACTTTAAAGTCTTTGGATGTAAATGTTTTGTTTTAAACACAAAAGACAATTTGGGAAAATTTGATGCTAGGTCTTATAAAGCAATTTTTGTAGGTTACTCAAATACTATTAAAGCTTATAGAATCTTCAATAAGTCATCTTTAATTATTGAAGAGTCTATACATGTAAAATTTGAGGAATCTAATGTGTTTGTTAAGAATGGTGTAGAAATAGATTCTTTGGATGAAGACATGGAGAAAGTCAGCTTGAAGGACTCACCTACTATTGAAGGCATGCCAAAGGATGATGAAGGAAGTGAAACTAAAGCTCAAGAGGCTCAAGGAAATGAAATTCAAAGAATTGAAGTGGAGCCTACTCAACAACTTCCAAAAGATTGGAGATACAATCCTCATCATCCCAAGGATCTCGTTATAGGTGAATTATCTCAAGGGGTAACCACTCGCTCTAAACTTCATGATTTTTGTGGACACTATGCTTTCATTTCACATTTTGAACCCAAGAACGTCCTCGAAGCCGAGGCCGACTCATATTGGTTGCTAGCCATGCAAGAGGAGCTCAATCAATTTGAGCGCAACCAAGTTTGGCACCTTGTTCCTAGGCCCCACAATAGACCAACAATTGGTACTAAGTGGATCTATAAGAACAAGTTGGATGAGTCGGGTAACGTGGTTAGAAATAAAGCTAGGTTTGTTGCCCAAGGTTACACTCAAATCGAGGGAATCGATTTTAAAGAAACCTTTGCACCCGTAGCACGGCTTGAAGCCATACGGATGACACTAGCATTTGCTTCATATAAAGATTTTAAACTTTTTCAAATGGATGTTAAAAGTGCTTTCTTGAATGGATTTATTGAAGAGGAGGTGTATGTTGAACAACCCCCCGGGTTTGTTAATCCTACACATTCGAATTTTATTTTTAAACTTGACAAGGCTCTTTATGGTTTAAAACAAGCCCCTAGGGCTTGGTATGAAAGGCTTTCTTCATTTCTAATTTCAAATGGTTTTAAGAAAGAAAAAAATAGATACTACTTTATTTACAAAACATGTTGAAAATGATATTCTTATTGTTCAAATTTATGTGGATGATATCATATTTGGTTCTACTAATGAATCTCTTTGCCAAGCTTTTGAATCATGCATGAAGGATGAATTCGAAATGTCAATGATGGGTGAGCTCAACTATTTCCTTGGTCTCCAAATCAAGCAAAAGAAGGATGGGATCTTCATCAATCAAGCCAAGTACACCAAGGAACTTATCAAGAGGTTCGGGCTTGAAGGAGCTAAAGTGAGCAAAACTCCCATGGTAAAAACCACAAATCTTGATAAGGATGAACAAGGTAAAAGTGTAGACATTAAGCTTTATCGTAGCATGATTGGTTGCTTGTTGTATTTAACGGCTAGTAGGCCGGATATTATGTTTTCGGTTTGTCTTTGTGCTCGTTTTCAATCGTGTCCTAAAAAGTCCCATTTAATTGCGGTTAAACGCATAATTAGATACCTTAAGGGCACCATTGAAATGGGTTTGTGGTATCTGAAAACCGGCCAATTTTTAATGATGAGTTTTTCGGATGCCGACTATGCGGGTTGTAGGATAGATAGGAAGAGTACAAGTGGAACATGTCAATTTCTTGGTAATTGTCTTGTTTCTTGGTCTTCCAAAAAGCAAAATTCGGTAGCCCTTTCAATCGCCGAGGCGGAGTATGTTGCGGCCGAAGCTTGTTGTGCACAAGTTCTTTGGATGAAACATACTCTCCTTGACTATGATTTGTATTTTGATCATATTAAAATATTTTGTGATAATACTAGTACTATTCATATGACTAAAAATGTAAATCAACATAGTAAAACTAAGCACATTGACATTCGGTATCACTTTCTTAGAGATCATTTTGAGAAAGGTGATATTGATATTGATTATGTTTCTACCGATTTTCACCGATATTTTTACAAAACCTCTAGACTATGCTAGATTGTCCTTTATTTGTGGTGAGTTGAATGTTTGTATTATGGATTCTTAAAAATTAAATTTGCTTTGTTTCGTTTATCCTTTTTGATGTATGACAAAAAGGGGGAGAAAAAGTTAGTTTGTTTTGGTTAGTTTGTTTTGGTGCTATGCATCTTAAGTTTTTACTTGTGTTTTGTATAGATTTTATGCTTTATGTATATAGCCTTTCATAGTCATTTCTTTTATACATAGCATAATTTGAGGGGGAGCTTCCAAGCTCCTTTCCCATATTTTTGAAATAACTTATATGTTTTGTCATCATAAAAAAGGGGAAGATTGTTGGCCCAAAGGTTACAATCACCCGTTTTAGTGTGTTTTGATGATTACAAAACATATATAGTTATTTGTACTAATCATGTTTGTTGTTTTTAGTGTGTTTCAGGGTTCTAATGTTTCATGGAGTGTCCTTCCCTTAAGGAAGGTTGTTTTGGCTCAAGTCATTTCATTTCGGGTTCAAGATACAAGACTTTTAAGATCACATATGAAGGAACCCACTTGAAGACTTTGAAGTCACCTAGAACCTTTGTAAGATTTAGTTTGTTAAAGTTTGAGTTTGTGGTAAATTGGCTCTAGAACACACACACACACTTTTCCAAAATACGGTTTTTAGTTTTGGGATTTATTTTAAGTTCATGCTTTGGTCACTATACATGATTCAAATTTTTAAAATTTTATATCTTGTTTATATCATGTATATCTATCTCTTCAGCATGATACTTAGCCATATTTCCTACAAAAATTATTTTCAAAATTTTCCCAAGTTTAAAATTTTCCTTCTGTTTTCTGTTTCAGGCCTGGCGGTCGACCGGGCCGGTCGACCGGGCCTATTCCAGGCCAGGACGGTCGACCGACCGGTCGACCGGGTCCTGTGTCCAGGACGTGCACGCTTGTGCACGTTTGTCGGTCGACCGACCGAAAACAGTTTGCTCTCTGTTTTTTTTTCGGTCGCCCAATCGGTCGACTGCCCATACAAAATTGTGTTTTGCCTTTGAGAACGGTCGACTGCCCGGTCGACCCGAACCCAACGGCTAGTTGCCAGCTGCGCTGCCGATCGACCGGCCGGTCGATCGACAACCTGCTGCTGTCAGCCAACGGTCTTTCCTCTTTGGTGAAAATCTGAATTCTGATTTTCACCCTATTTTGTGGCAGAGTTTTTCTGACCTTTTGGGATTATTTTCTGATCAAATAAACTTAATTTAAATGTGTTTTAATCCCTTCCTCTCCCTATAAATAGAGAGGATTGGTCTCTTGCAAAAACACCAAGAAATATACCTAGTTTTCAAGTTTTCAAAAGAAAAAAAGTTTCAAAGCTCTCAATTCTCTTGTGTTTTCTTGGTTAGTATTTTTCAGTTGTGTTTATAAGCAATTTACATTTACAACTGAGTTTGTTTTTCTCACTACACTTTTAGAGCCAAAATTCCCTCCTCATTCTATAAGGAAGTTGTAAAGAGAAGTTTGTAAGAAGTTTGTTATCTCTTTGGTGATCACTTGGCTACTTGTTCCTTTTCTTGTTCTTGTTGAGATACCTCTTCGGTAGAGGATTGTATTGGTGGAGTTCGGTACTCCGGTCTTCGGTAGACCTTATAAAGTTCCTCGGTGGATAGTGGAAACCCTTCACGGCGGTGAAGGCGGGGAGTAGAGCGGTGGCTCGAACCTCGAAACAAATACTTTGTGTTTACGATTCATTTTTTTCTTTGCTCTCCACTACTCTTATATTCTTGCTCTCTATTCTTGTTTGAGATATTGCTATTCTTTTGTGCTTTGTGATATATCTTGTGTGCACTTCATTATTGCTTCAAATTCATTTCTTGCTTCATTGTCGATCATTACTCATACAACAAGATTGCAATACGCACCTCTAATTCTTATCTAGAGGAATCACGAGGAAGGAGTTCAGAGCCCTTCACCGGGTATTCGGCTCTAAGTCTTATTTTGAGTGATCGTTGCATCATTCATTCATAGTTGTTTTAAAAAGATTGTTAGATTAACATTTACACCTATTCACCCCCCCTCTAGGTGTTTTCACTCTCACCATGCCATATCCATCTTGTATAACTTTTATCAATCCCATTAATGAATAAATGATCTTTTAATACTTCAACCGTAACATTCTCAAGGCAACCACATCTTATGCACGGACACTTAATATGATTAGGATTGTTGGCACACTCAACAACAAACTTAATAAACTCCTCTATACCATTCCAATATTCGGTACTTAACCTATTAGCATCCATCCATTTTCAATTCATGTTTAACTAGTTTAGACATCAAAAATAAAATATTGAATTAATAACACATAAAAAATAATATATTGAATTAACAACACCATATATCATGTAAACAATAAATTTATTTTATCACCACTACGACACCACCACACACACATAGCATGACACACCATCATACCACCACCATCACACGCGCGCGCACACACACACATCAAGCATAACACACCCCACCACACCACCACCACACACGCATATCAAGCACACACCACCACCCACACCCACATCCATGCACACCCCACCACCACCACCACCACACCCCCCAAGCATATCATAGACTCCAACACCCCGCCCAAAAAAAAAATCCTAACACACATGCACACACATCAAGTATGCCATGCCACCACCATGATTGAGATTTTACTTGCACACAAGAATACAAAATTTCAGAACATAGAATAAAGAGTGCAAGTGCTCAACACTACCGCAATAGCAAGTGGCTATGTGGGTCGTGATCCACAAGAAGGGACTAACAATGGAAGCTTTTTAAGTAAGTTCTCTTTTATGCTACAATTAATGGTTAAAATTCTTCTTTTAGTTCTTAAAAAGAAAAGAAAAAAATGGAGTCAAAGTCAAGTTAGGAAGAAAGTGGTAGAATGAGAAGGTGGAGAAAATAGAAGTGATATGTATAAAGAAATTGAAAAAGAGTGAACGAGATTTGAAAGATTGTGGTGTTGGTAATTTACACTAAAAGTTAAAAGAAAGAAATTAAAAATAATTACTTACCTCATTTGACCAAAATCTTACCTTGAATCTTTGGCGACGATGTTGCCTTGAAGTGGAGGCAATCAGCGCATAGCCCGAAAAAGTTGATTTTCATTTCTTCCATATTACATCATTAAGGCAAAACAAGTATGAAATGATACAGACTGAGACTAAAATCCATCATCTTGAGCTATCGGTGGCACTCGAAAAGACAAGACTCTTTTGATGCTATAAGACTCACTTGGATAACAATTGGTACAAGAAAGAAGTAGAAAAGAAGAAGAAGAATACAAAAATAAAGTACATAAAAAAGGTAACTATAGATTCGATTTTATAACAATAAGAGAAAAGAAGAACAACTTTCACCGGTGTCACTATCAGTACAAGCTTCATTCTCATTCTCTTATGAAACTTTGATCTCCTCTGAGTCACATAAATGAAAACAAAAAATTATATAAAAAGAAAAACAAAAACCTATGTTAAAAAGAATGAAAAAGTGGACTAAATTCTATCTCTGCGTCATCATCCTCTATACGCTCTGAAAAATTCAGTATTTATAGGCAAAACCCAACAGGGAGAGGCGTACGAAGATAGGGGGAGCAAACTCTCCCCCAACTGCTGCAACAAAGCGAAAACGCGACTATGGCCGCGTTTTCGCGGCCTGGGTGTGGCCAGGTGGCCATATTAAAATGGTGAGGGTCCCTGATTTCGAGAGATTATTTTATCCGATTCTGGATTTCTCGTTTCAGCTCCTGGATTTGACGAAATGACCTTTGATCGTTGGTTTTAACCCATTGATTTGAAGAGATATATTTTTAATTGATTTTCAACCGATTTGAACTGACTGATCTACCCTGATTTACTGACTTCGAATTAATTCTGATTTAAATCAGAATTTGATGGGCTTTTGATTTCTCTTCCCTCTCCTTTAGTAATGAGCCTCAAATAAATTAAACAATAATTAGGAAAAAGCAGAGTTTATTTTATAATAAGTATGAGAATATGATAATGAATGTGTAATATTAGCGACCGATCACATCCCCATGCATATCTTTTGCTCGTCCTCGAGCAAAATAACAAAACTAGACCAAAAATTATTAGACAACTTTCGCAGGTCACGCGATTGTACTGAGCTTGTGCAACAAGTCGTTAAACCTCTAGGTTACTCCTAGAGGACGAGTTTTATCTCGTGAGAGTTTTTAGTGGATTGCACCCACAAAATCCATAAAGAAAGA
Source organism: Agave tequilana (assembly GCA_038442645.1). Taxonomy (NCBI): domain Eukaryota; kingdom Viridiplantae; phylum Streptophyta; class Magnoliopsida; order Asparagales; family Asparagaceae; genus Agave; species Agave tequilana. The sequence continues at coordinate 465,416 of JAVJIF010029680.1, read as the reverse complement.
GAAAAAAGAGTTGTATTTTTGAAAAACATTTTGAAAGAGAAAAATATTTGAAATATTATTGTCAGATTTAAGTAATCTATAAGTTATAGAAAAACTGAATTTTTCATTCTTAAACTTAGTCTCTATTCAAAAATTTGTTATCAATCAAAGTAAGGGTCAAATTGTACTTCTCATCTAGTTTATTACTTTACCCTAAGTCATATGCACCTTTGTGACTGTGAAAATTTTGACTAAGGGTTTTTTAACTCTAACTCTTATGCCTTATTTATTTATTTATTTATTTTTGGTAGTATTATTCCTTAGTTCATTAGGCTTTCTAATCTGCCCATGTAACGAACCTTTAATTGGTGACTCCCAAATCAAACGGTCTTAGGACACCGGGTGAGAAAACACCCCAAGGACTTAAGGACTCGAGAAAACAAGGGAACAAAACTAAGGACTTTATTATATGAACCACTTTTAGGCGTGAATACTTATACTTTATGAGGCACAAACACCCAGCTTAATCAGAGGATTTTATATATATATATATATATATATATATATATATATATATATATATATATATATATATATATATTAATTTTCAAACTCTAATCATCTTTTGTATAAATACCAAGGCTTGCTTAGGCCAAAGTGTTGGAACTTACTTTTGATGATACATTTGTGAAGCCATATCATTTGGAATTCTATCACAAGTCTATTCAAGAGTTCTTCATGATCAAGACTTCCCAAGGAGAGTTAATAATGATGTGTATTGTAATTGTTGATAGCATGTTAAAAGCCTTGAAACACACACATCATAGTCTGTTAGTCGACTTATAGCCTTGTCTAGTCGACTTATACTTGGTATAGTCGACTTGTAAATTTCCCTAGTCGACTAGATTTTTGTCCTGAAAGCATACCAACTCTCTGTTTGCATTATGAGTCGACTTAACAGTCTTTCTAGTCGACTAATATATTTCTGATTGACTTGGTTCAATTTTCAGAAACTTATCTTTTGATTTTACCATGACCTAGCCAACTTGGTCTTTTCTATAGTCGACTAACCTTGAGAAATTTGCCTACCCTAGTCGACTAACCCCATATCTCAAGTCGACTAATGGTAGTTTCTGACTGTTCGACAGTTTCTGTTTTCTGGTATTTCCTTCAAATGTTATCAACGTTTAAACATTCAAATTTGTCCTAATAACTACCCTAACTAACAATAGAGTTCAGCTATAAATAGGGTTGTCCTAATAACTACCCTAACTAACAATAGAGTTCAGCGACAATAGTTTTCTGACAAAAAAAAAAACTCTGAAAAATTCTGGTTCTCTGAAAACTGTTCCCACTTTCTGTTTCTTCACCAAATTCCTACTCCAAAGTGAAGATTTCTGAAAGTCAACCTATAATAGCCCTTGTCCACGATCACATACTGAATCAAGGCTTATAGAAAAGTTTGTAATCACTCAAAGGAATCATTGTACAAGAGCGTCGTCTTGGTGTAGAAGAGAAGTTGTACAAGGTGTTGTGGTCTTCTTGGTTGTAAGAAGAGTTGTATACATTTGGCAAAGGGGATTTGTCAAGTGGGATACAAGGTGTTGATTTTGGGTGTACAAAGTCAACAAATAAAGGAAAATCTCAAGCGGGTGGGTTGGGGACTGGATGTAGGTCACAAGGACCGAAGCAGAATAAATCTCTCGTGTTTGCATTTGCTTAACTTTTTTGAGATTTAATTTCCTTTTATTGCAAGTTCTTTATTTATTTAACTCTAATCATGCTTTGTTTAGTATATGTGTTGACATTGTATTTTAGATCCACAATTGGCATCATCTCGGGACCAACAATTGGTATCAGAGCAAGGTCCAACAATTGGTATCAGAGCCCTGCATATCCAGTCAACAATCTACAAGGATGGCAACGGAGTTCCCTTCGTCACAATTCAAAGAAGGACATTCTACACAACGTCCACCGCTATTTGACGGATTCAACTACAACTATTGGAAGTGTAGAATGAAGATCTACTTGCAATCGCTCAACTACGAACTTTGGAACATTGTAGAAGCACCGTACATCAAGCCAACAACCAACTACAACGCTTGGAGTAATGATCAAAAGAAGAATGCGAACCTTGACGTCAAAGCGATGAATACTTTATTCTGTGCCTTAACCAAAGTAAAATTCAACCGTATGTCAACAACCACTTCTGCAAATCAAATATGACACACTCTTCAGGTAACACATGAAGGTACAAATAAGGTTAAGGAATCTAAAATTTCTGTTCTTATCCACAGGTTTGAACTATTCAAAATGAAGGAGAATGAAACCATCTCAGAAATGGTTACAAGATTCACCGACATTACCAATTCCTTAGCATCCTTTGGAACGGAATACACCCAAGTAGGAAAAGTTCGCAAGATCCTTCGTGCACTCACATCAGATTGGGAGAAGAAGACAACCGCAATCGAAGAAGCGAATGATCTCTCAACAATGTCGTTAGAAAACCTTATTGATAATCTAATGGCATATGAAGTGCAACTCGAAGACGGAAAGAAGGATGAACAACAATCTCTCTCAAAGAAGAAAGAACTTGCCTTCCATGCATCCTCAACCATGGACAATTCAGATGACGATGAAGAGGGGATGTTAATGCTTTCAAGAAAATTCAGAAGATTCTTAAAGCAAGGTAAGTTTAGATGTTTTAATTGTAATAAAATAGGTCATATGAAGAAGGATTGCCTATTGCTCAAAATCAAAAGTAAATTTAAGAGCAAAAAGTTCAGAAAGAAGAAAGACTACCAAGCATCATGGGAGAACAGTGATTCCTCTTCCTCTGACGAAGAAGAACCACTGAACATGTCAACATCTGTTACATGGCGCTAGAAGAAGATGAGGTACAATATACTGAACTTTTAGATGCATTCCATGAATTATTCAATGATCTAAAGAATGAAAAAATGAAGAATAAAGTTTTATCAAAGGAAAATGAAAACTTTTCAAAGAAAATTCATGTTATGTCTCTCAAGTTTCTTCTATAAATTCTCAAAAAGATGATTTTGAAAAAGTGATATCATCATTGAAAAAGGATAATGAGAATTTTATAAAAGAAAACATTTTGCTTAAAATGAAAACTATGTCTTTAAATAAAAGAATTTCTGTGTTAGATAAAGACATGTTAGTTTTCAAAATAAAATATGAAGAGATTTTGAAAAATGTGACTAAGTTTAATCAAGAAAAAAAAAGTTGAATGATTTGTTATCATATCAAAAGATGTCACATAATCATTATAGTATTGGATTTTTTGAAAAATCTTCATATGTTAGTAATCCATATAATTCTTTTGTGAAAAGAAAGTCTGATATTGTTTCAAAAAGTATTAAGAATAAGTTCATAAGGATTCCTAAAAACTTAAGCATTGTTGAAAAAAATACTTATATTGCATCATACATACATGATATATGTAATTCATGCAATTATGTGTATACTAACAGATGAAAACCAAATTCAAATTGGGTTTGATCTCCTAAAGGTTAATGCTTTACTTTTATGATTGGTACCATCTAATGTTTATCTTTCAGGTACCACATAAGAAGTTTGATAAGGACATTACTTCAAATATTTATCATATATATGAAAATCACCTAGAGGGGGGGGGGTGAATAGGTGATAACGCTAATCAATGCACAATTTAAAAACTATGATGCAACAATCTCCCAAAACAAGACTAAGAGCCGAATGCCCCGTAAAGGGTTCTGAACTCCTTCCTCCTGATTCCTCTTGAAACGAGTTAGAGGTGCGCAATGCAACCTTGTTGTATGGGACTATGATTGACAAGATGAATGAAAACAAATGAATATTGCAATGAAGAGTAAGAGCAAGTAATAAGTGCAATGAAAGTAGAACAAGAGCAAGTGAAAGTAAACCAAACGCAAACACCAAGAATTGTTATCGAGGTTCGAGCACCCAGCTCTACTTCCCCGCCTTCCCCAGAAGGATTACGAACTACTTTCACTATCACAAAGATATCACAAATACACCGGAGTACCCAACTCCACAATCTCAAATACAAGCTATCTCTTAGTAGTCAAAAGACCACAAACTTTCTCTTACAAAATTCTCTTCCCTTACAAGGTCCTTAGAGAACAATGAGTATGATTTGAAGTTCTTGTGTGCAAAAGAGAAAAAAACTCAGAGAATTCTTGAAAATACTTCAGAAAATGAGAGAGAATTTTAGCACAAAAACTAAGAAACCAAGCTCTTTTGAATGCCTTAAACTTTTGAAAATTTTCTTGTAATAATTAGTAAATGAACCTCTCCCCAAACACCCCTATTTATAGGAGAGGGCTAGGGTTTAAGAATAAACCTTACTTACTAAAAATTAGGAAGTATTAAGACAAGAGAATCTCTTTTAAACATAATTAAAATAGAAAAGACAAAATAAAACAGATTTAAAATAATAGCCGTTTACTGTACAACGGCTATCCCGGTCGACCAGTCGGTCGACCGCCTTTTCAAAAAAAGAGCCGTTACAGGCTAACGGTCGACTGCCCGGTCGACCTAAAAATACAGAGAGCAAAGCATCTGCCAGTCAGGCAACTATCGGTCGACCGCTCGGTCGACCGTGAAACGTGCACACGAATACGTGCATCTGCCAGAACCTCGGTCGACTTGGGCGGTCGATCGGCTAGACCTGACATAGGTACGGTCGACTGCGCGGTCGACCGGATCAGGTCAAAAGTCCAAATACAAACAGAATTTGAGGAGATAAAGATTTTTATCAAAAATATTTTAAATAGGGATAAGTATAAAACATAAAGATGGATTTGTAGGCAGAGGATTTTGTATTAAAATATTTTTGTATATTTTATAGGAAATAAACTTAGAAAGAAGATGTGCGCAAAAACGTGTGTGATGGAGCTTCAAACCTATTCACTATTCTTTAACAAAACTATAAACAAAGAAACAAATCTATTGAAGTCTACTTAAGCAATCTTGAAGTCTTGAGCCGTGCTATGCCTTGCTAGAGCCTTCTCTTCTATGTTCCTTCCTTGATGTGCAATATGCCTTCTTTGCTCCATGAACCTAGAAGTTTTTGCAATAGCTAAGCAATGGCCTCCAAATGTGGTACTAACCTGAAACTTATCTTGAACAAACTTATTAGTACCAAATAGCTCTTATTTGGTTTGTTATCATCAAAACTCAATAAATGGAGAGTGTAACCTTTTGGGCCAACAATCTCCCCCTTTTTGATGATGACAAAACAAATAGGCTATAAACAAGAATATAGGGGAGGAGAAAGCTCCCCCTCAAATTATGCTATCATAAGAACAATGTAAGCAAAAACCATAGGATTAAAAACCATGAAATAGAATTCTTAAACCATGAAATAGAATTCTTGCAAAAACACTTAAAAACACTTAATCTTAAAAACATGAATTCATAGAAACACATTAAAACCAACAACATGTTATAACCTCATATGGAACCAAAACCATATGAACTCATAATACTATCATAAAAATTCATTCTCCCCCTTTTTGTCATACATCAAAAAGGGTTAAGAAAACATTTTTATTCAATAACACAAACATTAAGTTCACCACAAATGAAAGAAAATCTAGAAAAATCAAGTGGTTTTGTAAAAATTTACCCTATCTAATTTCCAAATTTTACAAATAATTTCAGAGTCAATTTTATCAACACCCTTGTCCCAAATTGGAGTGTTAAAAGATGGAATGATTAATTTGGAATTAGAAAGTATGGGAACCAATACCGACTCAGGAAAGTGACTTAAGTCAAGTAAAGGTTCAGGAGTCGAGATTGGTTCAGGAAGTGAGTCTAAATCAAGAAGTTGAAACTCTAGTCCACATTCATTTCCCAACAACGGAATGTGACTTAATATTAATGATTCAAGTTCAAGAATGACAGATGTGGGAATCAAAACTGACTCTAAAATATTACTCAAGTTGGGTAACAAAACAAGAGTCAATATTGATTTAGAAATTTGAACTGGATCACAAATTTGAGAATCTAGGTCACATTTCTCATTGAGTTCAATTTCAGGAAAAGGAGAACTTGCCAATTTGTCAATGAGACTATCAAAAGTATGAAATTGGTCAAGTTCAATATGATGATCATAAAAGATCGGCGATTCAATTTCATGATGAATTGGCACAGGATCCAATGTTGACTCGAAAAAAGATTAAAATCAGGTGAAGATACCGGAGTCATTATTGAATCAGAAAGTAGAATTTAATCACCAAGTTGAGGTTTATGATCATATTCATTCTCAAGTTCAATTTCAGGAAAGGGATAACTTGCCAAAATGTCAATGTGATTTTCAAAATTCAGAGTTTGGGCAAGTTCAAATTGGTGTTCTTAAATGGAATCTTATTTTCCAAAATAACATGATTCTTCGGCTATAACAGAATGGTTTGCGACATCAGAAATGGTCAAACGGTGAGAATGGAGTGTTTGGACCATCATATTTATGTCATGATTACGAGCGATTTGAGCCTGAGTCATGGCTTCAAGCATCTTTTTATAGTTGATTGGTTCATCATTTTGTTGCGATTGGACTTGAAAAGATGAAGTCTTGTTTTGGAATTTGTGGTGAAATTTTGAGTTTGTCAGATTTTGTGATTGTTGCTTGGACTCACGCTTACTCATTTCCAAGATTAATGATTTTCTATTTTGAACTGTTAGAACTGAGTATGAATCTTGAAAATATTATGAACAAGGTGGATAAGGAGGATAAGTTGGTTGAAAATTGGACTCGGGAGAGGTGAATCCCCATTGACTCTGTGAAGATTTAAAATTATTTTAAAAATTATGGTCATAAGATTGGGGGCATGGGTTATATTAATTCGAATAAGACCAATCTGACACACTAGGTTGGTTAAAATTATGATATGTTGGGTTAGTAATATCCGAAAAAGAGGTCGGGGTGTAATATAGATTACCATTAAAATTGAAAAATTATTGTTATAAGCCATATCACACAGAAAACGTCAAACACAAGCAAAGAAAAACAAATAAATAAGAAAACAAATAAAAAGAAAAAAATATCTAACCTAAGTTAGGGTAAACCTTAGACCTAGACGACTCCTAACTGGTTAGACTGTCCATGGGGTATATTGCTGAATCTGACCACAAGTTAATCGACCAGGTAAAGCAAGATTGGTGGGAGGTATCAGCTCAAAAGCGACAGGCCTAATTAAAACAAACCACCAGCCTTCAAGGTTTTGCCCCTCAATCCCTAACATTAATTACCAATTTGGCAAGAGTCAGATTCAAATCAACTTTCCCCTTAGGTCCGTCTCCTATTTGAGTCCCAGATATCCCTAGGGCCAACGTCTACTCAGTTTTACTTAGGCTTGGGTTAGTGAGTGAGGAGATTATTTGTAGGCTAAGCGAGGGTAATGACTTTCCCACCTTATCTTGTTTGGAGGACAAGCCCTTAAATCAATTTAGTGCAGTGTACAAGTATATAGAAAAAAGTAATATCAAATAATATTTCATACAAGAATGAACCTTATACTAAATGCTATGCACACATACCTTGGTTTCAGCACTCTTCAATAGTAAATAGAAAATGTAATGAAATAGACACGTGCCTAAATGCAAAGTCTAAATCATTTTTAGCATTTACAATCAACTTTTTACTATTATGTTAGAAATGTATATACAGTGAGTCAAATAAGAAAATAAATGCTACAGAGATTAAACTATGCAATTCAGTCAACTTGCAGAAAATACAGGTTAGTAGTTCACTCAGATTGCCACAGGAATGTAGCAAATCTGAGGGCTTTTGGGCTCTGCTTTCTTCAGCAGAGTCCAGGGCCACTTATATGTCCACTGCAGCAAAAATTCCTTATTTGTTAAATCTGTACACCAACAACAAAGAAGAAAGTTAACAAAAAATATGAACTAAAAAGATAATTACTTACCGTCCTTTCCCGGACAACTGCGCCAAAATTTGATTGAGATTTTACCTGCACACAAGAATACAGAATTTCAGAACATAGAATAAAAAGTGCAAGTACTCAATACTACGACAATAGCAAGTGGCTATGCGGGTCGTGATCCACAAGGAGGGACTAGCGATGGAAGCTTTTTAAACAAGTTTGAAAAACACCTAGAGGTGGGGGGGGGGGTGAATAGGTGTAATTGCTAATCTAACAATCTTTTTAAAACTAAGATGGATGATGATGCAACGATCTCTCAAAATAAGACTAAGAGCCGTATACCCCGTGAAGGGTTCTGAACTCCTTCCTCCTGATTCCCCTTGAATGGGTTAGAGGTGCGCAATGCAACCTTGTTGTATGAGAATTGATCGAATAAAGAATGAATAATATGCAATGATGAAGTGCACACAAGATATATCACAAGTATCACAAACTAGAAGCAATAACACAAGGAAAGATAAACTATAACACAAGTAAGATATAATGAGCAATTGAAATGAAAGACAAGAACACAAAGCAATCGCAAACACAAGATATTTGTTTTGAGATTCGAGCCACTGCTCTAATCCCCGCCTTCACCTCCGTGAAGGGTTTCTACTATCCACCGAGGACGCTTACAACGGTCTACCAAAGACCCGAGCACCGAGCTCCACCACTTACAATAACTCTACCAAAGAGTTGTCTCCATAAGAACAAGATGAACACAAGTAACCAAAATGATCACAACAAGATCACTAAACTTCTTACAAACTCTCACTCTCCTACAACTTCCGTATAGATTGAGTAGGGAAATTTGGCTCTAAGAAGTGTAGTGAGAAAAACTCAGTTGTAGAATGATATTTGCTAACAAACACAACTGAAAACAAGCTCAAGAAAGTATGAAAAATTGGAGAACTTAAAAACTTTTCTTCTCTTTTAAAAACTTTGAAAACTTGAGGATTTTTCTTAGTATATTGCAAGAGCCTATTTTCTCTATTTATAGGGAGAGGAATAGGTTAAAAACAATTTATTTTAAGCTTATTTGATCTGAAAAAGATCTCCAAAAAATCAGAAAAAGTCTGCCAAAACAGATTATAAAAACAGATTTCAGATTTGCACCAAAGAGGAAAGAGCCGTTGGCACTTTGCAGGACTGACGGTTGTAATACCCCGTTCCCAGAATACGTACTTAGTTGTGTATTCAGATTTTTCGATTGTATTTTTCGAATTGTTTCCTGTATTTATTCTGTACTATGAATTCCTTATATGATTGTTTTATCTTGGATTTGGATTCGTGGACTCGGAGTCAGCCCTAGTCTGAACCGAAGGCCCGATCCTAAAGTATTACTCGATTTGGTCTTTCCGGTATTCTGATTTGACCGATTTCAGTTTCAAATATTATTTTCCAATATATTAGATTTTCTATGATTTTCTAGATTTTTCCTGGATTTAAATGAATTTCTTCAAAACCGGTGTCGGCCAGTTCCGTTGACCGATTCCTGGATTTTTAATTCTCAAACAGTTTGGAATTTCATGATGGTCCTTTAGGCATTATTCCTTAGAATCATATTTTCTACTTGCATTCTTTTTCTGAGGATTTTATGATTTTATGAAAATTCCATTCGGAGTCGGTAGGTAACTGATTCCGGGATTTTTAGTTTTAAAACTATAAAGTATTTCTTAAAACAGATTTCACTATGATTCTTAGTATAATATTCTTGATTTTTGATAATTATTTCGGGTCGTTCCGAGATACTTGAATTTCGGACGATTCCGGTATTTTCCCGAAAGATTTCCGCGTCCGCAACTGAATCCCGAGAATCCGCCACTTTCATTATTTTCATTTTCCTTTCCAAGAGAAATATCTTCTCTTTTCCAATTTCTTTTCCTTTTCCATTTTCCTTTCTTTCCTTTAGCTTCCTCCACAAGCTTCTCCCAACTTCCACACACTTCCACCAACCTCCACCTCATCTAACTCCACCTCACCATCTCCATGGCAAGCTTTGATTGGCCAAGGAGAACACCTCACCCCTCACTTTGGCAAGCCACCATTGGCCAAGAGAAACACCTCACCTCCCCACTTTACAAAAACCCCCCTCTCTTTTGTTTAATTGCACCTCCTTCACAAATCCAAAAACCTATAAATACTTTTCCTTTTCATTTCTAATCCTTTTTCATTTCATTCTTCACTTCATCAAATCCTTCACCACTTCCATCTCCTCTCCATCTCCACCACCACAACCACCACCACAACTACTCCAACCTCTTTCCTTCATCATCTTCCTCTTTCATCTCCATGGAAACCATCACCACAACTTCATCAACTCCACCAAAATCTCCACTCTCTTCTCCATCATCAACCACTCTTTTTGGTGAGTAATTTTCATCACCAAGACTTAGTCAATTTCTAGTATACTTATGTCTTCATATTATGTACACTTGTGCCTTCAAAATCATACTTTTTGATCATCAAACACCACCATCAAAATCTGTTATGTTTGCTGTTTCCAGACGATTAGTCGACTTGACCTATAGATTAGTCGACTAGAAACCCTTAGTTAAAACTTACCGTTTTCTGGAAACACAGTTTTAGTCGACTAGACCAAATTACCAGTCGACTAGAGACCCTTAGTCGACTACACTCTTGACCCTAGTCGACTAACCTTTCCTGAACCAGAAACCTAACTCTCGGCTCCAGTCGACTTAAGCCCAACTATTAGTCGACTTAGAATCACTGTTAGTCGACTACTCATTTCATCCAGTCGACTAACTTTTCCTGAATCAGAATCCTAACTCCCTGTATCACAGATTTAGTCGACTTAAGTATCTGTTAGTCGACTTGAGTCCTCTATTAGTCGACTACCCCTTCCACCCTAGTCGACTAACTTTCCCTGAAATAGAACCCCAACTCTCTGTTGCACAGTTTTAGTCGACTATACCAGACTGTTAGTCGACTAACTCCCTTATTAGTCGACTAACCATTCCACCTAGTCGACTAACTTAGGCTGTTTGTCTTAGTTGATTTCTTTCTTGAACATGAACCTTATCCTCTAGACTTATATCATCTATTGGTGTTATTTGACTTGTCACTTGATAAACATCCTCTACCCTTCTCTCTTTCTCTCTCCTCTTCACTCTACATATTTATATTATATTTTGCGGCGCATCCCGAGTTCCGTGGATTTCGGACCTTTCGGCGTTTCTGGTGATTCAGGCGAGTGTTCTCACTCGCTACCCTCTTGTTTTCCTATTTCATTGGTTACTCTAGTCTTCATGTATTTTATTTCATGTTCTATATCTTTTATTGTTTTATGCTATGCGTGGCCGACCCTTCGTGGTCGTTGGACTTTGGGTTACTTTTATGTTACCACTTGTTATTACTTGAGACCTGTTAGTTACATGCTTCTATTTAACATATGTATATCACTTGCCAATTGATGTGTTATCATCTACTACCTGGCATGCCACTATTTGGCAAGACCCTTTTATTATGTTATGACTTGACCTGACTATTATCAATCCTTTGATATGCTTGTTACTTGCTTAATATCATCATCCTGTCATGCTATCACTTGACACCCAGCATGATATACTTGACTTGTGATTATCACCTTTACGGGAACCTAACCTTATTATCCTGTATCATGATCAGTGACTTGTATTCCTGCTTTATATGCAGTGACCTGACTATATAGTACTTATGTACTCCTGAATTCCTGATCATGTCCATTTCCTGTTTTTCTCGTAAAGTGATAATTAAACTAATGAATCCTAAAAAGGACCAACTTGTATTGGGTCAGGGGAAACATGCAGATATCAATATGTGTTCGTGTTTACAGTGGCTTTTAGGAATGTTGTGCAACTCATGTTCCGGTCTGACCTGTGGGCCTCCAGGGGACCGAGGGGAGAGCTGGCTCCCTCATTACTGGTACCATCATGATAAGGGCATACATAAGTCCCTCCTGTTTAGCCTAACGGCTGGCTTCCGTTTCCATGCAACGAAACAATCCTGGACCGTGGTCCCGGGCATGTACGGGACCCACTGGAAACATAGTTCGTTGATACCCCCGCTAGTTTCCAATAACAACCTTGTTTTACTCGGATATGGATCTATGTGCGTTGGGACGCTAGTTCACATAGTTAGATATCAGGGTAAGACGAGTAATAATAAAGTGTCATAATAACCGGCTCTTTAAGTTGTAAGTAGAGGTATGTGGAATGGGACGCATACTAAAGCCTGCAACTTAAATAGCTATGAATCTGTGATGTGCCTTACTGTATTTACTTTTCCCGGACTTTATATCGAATTTCATGTTTTATGAGTATTATGTTATGACCACCTTGTAGCTAGGGTTGTATGTGTTTATATTACGATGATATGAGATAAAGGTATATAGATGAGGGTTTCCTTGTTTGGATTATTCCTTCGATGTACTAGTCGCATAGCACCGTGATCTGAAACCATATAATCAGATTTGCTCGTCCTTGGTTTTATTCGGATTTCCTGTTTTATGATTATTATGCCATATCTGTTCATACCTGCTCTAACCTATCTGCTTCCTGAGTACTTCCTACTTGATATCATTTGTTATATGCATACTTGTGCTCACGCTGCTTCGCCACTTGGTTTTGCTTTACCACTCGCCTGGGGAGTACCATTTGACTCCCCTGGATTCTCACGTCCAGGTCATGGAGCTAGGAGCGTGTGGATTCTCCCAGTCGCTGTTCAGAGTAGCGTAGCGGTAGCGTGGATTCCCAGCAGATCATCCAGAGCTCCATCCTTCCAGGCCCCCTTGTGAGTCTCTCGAGTTTCCTTTCAGTAAACTCGTGAGTACCTTTATACTGTTCATACTTGTATATTTTCTTGTATTCCCGCATTTGCGCATATCAGTGATGTAATATTATTGTAATATTGGATCACTTCTGGTGATAATTCTGTAATTGTATTCATGTGTTGGAATGTATAATGCACCATTTGCTTCCGTACTCTGATTCTTGTCTGTACTGATGCTTAGCGTATATACGGGAAGGTACTTCGGACTTACGTATATACGTTGCAGTGACGTCCCCGTATCCTTGGAATCGGGGCGTTACAAGTTGGTATCAGAGCTTAGGCTCTGAACATCTTCAGTACGTCCAGAAGGCAAATCAATGGTAAAGCGATTTGCAACTGGAATACTTGAGTCTTGGTTATACATTCCAACTACAAGTGCAGAGTTATCTATTTCTTGACCATCTTTCCTTTGATTCCTAATCCTTCCTATCCTTTCCCTGTTTTGGTTTTATGAAACCTTTATATCAACTTAAGATATGATTAGACTAGAGAGGTAGTGGCTGGTTCTGCATGACGTTATTATGTGATCTCTTCGGCCGATTCTATGAAGCTTGGTATTCTCCAGATCGATCTTGATCTGGCTATCTTTCAGAAGACAACAATCGGGATTCTTAATTATCGGTCTTCTTTATTCTTATGCTCAGGATTATCAGGGTCTCCTTTATCTTCAGTATGCTGGCTTATTCTCAGAAGATTATCAGGTATGCAGATTTATACAGCCGGAAGTGCGGAGGATGATTATTGTTCTGTCGACTTGAGAGCCCTACCTATAGTGCTTCATATCTTAATTGGTATAGATTCCACCTTTGTCCCCTTTGTATTCATTCTACCCCTTAACGAAATTGCGAGGACGCAATTTTTTGTAAGGTGGGCGGATTGTAATACCCCGTTCCCGGAATACGTACTTAGTTGCGTATTCAGATTTTTCGATTGTATTTTTCGAATTGTTTCCTGTATTTATTCTGTACTATGAATTCCTTATATGATTGTTTTATCTTGGATTTGGATTCGTGGACTCGGAGTCAGCCCTAGTCTGAACCGAAGGCGCGATCCTAAAGTATTACTCGATTTGGTCTTTCCGGTATTCTGATTTGACCGATTTCAGTTTCAAATATTATTTTCCAATATATTAGATTTTCTATGATTTTCTAGATTTTTCCTGGATTTAAATGAATTTCTTCAAAACCGGTATCGGCCAGTTCCGTTGACCGATTCCTAGATTTTTAATTCTCAAACAGTTTGGAATTTCATGATGGTCCTTTAGGCATTATTCCTTAGAATCATATTTTCTACCTACATTCTTTTTCTGAGGATTTTATGATTTTATGAAAATTCCATTCGGAGTCGGTAGGTAACTGATTCCGGGATTTTTAGTTTTAAAACTATAAAGTATTTCTTAAAACGGATTTCACTATGATTCTTAGTATAATATTCTTGATTTTTGATAATTATTTCGGGTCGTTCCGAGATACTTGAATTTCGGACGATTCCGGTATTTTCCCGAAAGATTTCCGCGTCCGCAACTGAATCCCGGGAATCCGCCACTTTCATTATTTTCATTTTCCTTTCCAAGAGAAATATCTTCTCTTTTCCAATTTCTTTTCCTTTTCCATTTTCCTTTCTTTCCTTTAGCTTCCTCCACAAGCTTCTCCCAACTTCCACACACTTCCACCAACCTCCACCTCATCTAACTCCACCTCACCATCTCCATGGCAAGCTTTGATTGGCCAAGGAGAACACCTCACCCCTCACTTTGGCAAGCCACCATTGGCCAAGAGAAACACCTCACCTCCCCACTTTACAAAAACCCCCCTCTCTTTTGTTTAATTGCACCTCCTTCACAAATCCAAAAACCTATAAATACTTTTCCTTTTCATTTCTAATCCTTTTTCATTTCATTCTTCACTTCATCAAATCCTTCACCACTTCCATCTCCTCTCCATCTCCACCACCACAACCACCACCACAACTACTCCAACCTCTTTCCTTCATCATCTTCCTCTTTCATCTCCATGGAAACCATCACCACAACTTCATCAACTCCACCAAAATCTCCACTCTCTTCTCCATCATCAACCACTCTTTTTGGTGAGTAATTTTCATCACCAAGACTTAGTCAATTTCTAGTATACTTATGTCTTCATATTATGTACACTTGTGCCTTCAAAATCATACTTTTTGATCATCAAACACCACCATCAAAATCTGTTCTGTTTGCTGTTTCCAGACGATTAGTCGACTTGACCTATAGATTAGTCGACTAGAAACCCTTAGTTAAAACTTACCTTTTTCTGGAAACACAGTTTTAGTCGACTAGACCAAATTACCAGTCGACTAGAGACCCTTAGTCGACTACACTCTTGACCCTAGTCGACTAACCTTTCCTGAACCAGAAACCCAACTCTCGGCTCCAGTCGACTTAAGCCCAACTATTAGTCGACTTAGAATCACTGTTAGTCGACTACTCATTTCATCCAGTCGACTAACTTTTCCTGAATCAGAATCCCAACTCCCTGTATCACAGATTTAGTCGACTTAAGTATCTGTTAGTCGACTTGAGTCCTCTATTAGTCGACTACCCCTTCCACCCTAGTCGACTAACTTTCCCTGAAACAGAACCCCAACTCTCTGTTGCACAGTTTTAGTCGACTATACCAGACTGTTAGTCGACTAACTCCCTTATTAGTCGACTAACCATTCCACCTAGTCGACTAACTTAGGCTGTTTGTCTTAGTTGATTTCTTTCTTGAACATGAACCTTATCCTCTAGACTTATATCATCTATTGGTGTTATTTGACTTGTCACTTGATAAACATCCTCTACCCTTCTCTCTTTCTCTCTCCTCTTCACTCTACATATTTATATTATATTTTGCGGCGCATCCCGAGTTCCGTGGATTTCGGACCTTTCGGCGTTTCTGGTGATTCAGGCGAGTGTTCTCACTCGCTACCCTCTTGTTTTCCTATTTCATTGGTTACTCTAGTCTTCATGTATTTTATTTCATGTTCTATATCTTTTATTGTTTTATGCTATGCGTGGCCGACCCTTCGTGGTCGTTGGACTTTGGGTTACTTTTATGTTACCACTTGTTATTACTTGAGACCTGTTAGTTACATGCTTCTATTTAACATATGTATATCACTTGCCAATTGATGTGTTATCATCTACTACCTGGCATGCCACTATTTGGCAAGACCCTTTTATTATGTTATGACTTGACCTGACTATTATCAATCCTTTGATATGCTTGTTACTTGCTTAATATCATCATCCTGTCATGCTATCACTTGACACCCAGCATGATATACTTGACTTGTGATTATCACCTTTACGGGAACCTAACCTTATTATCCTGTATCATGATCAGTGACTTGTATTCCTGCTTTATATGCAGTGACCTGACTATATAGTACTTATGTACTCCTGAATTCCTGATCATGTCCATTTCCTGTTTTTCCCGTAAAGTGATAATTAAACTAATGAATCCTAAAAAGGACCAACTTGTATTGGGTCAGGGGAAACATGCGGATATCAATATGTGTTCGTGTTTACAGTGGCTTTTAGGAATGTTGTGCAACTCATGTTCCGGTCTGACCTGTGGGCCTCCAGGGGACCGAGGGGAGAGCTGGCTCCCTCATTACTGGTACCATCATGATAAGGGCATACATAAGTCCCTCCTGTTTAGCCTAACGGCTGGCTTCCGTTTCCATGCAACGGAACAATCCTGGACCGTGGTCCCGGGCATGTACGGGACCCACTGTAAACATAGTTCGTTGATACCCCCGCTAGTTTCCAATAACAACCTTGTTTTACTCGGATATGGATCTATGTGCGTTGGGACGCTAGTTCACATAGCTAGATATCAGGGTAAGACGAGTAATAATAAAGTGTCATAATAACCGGCTCTTTAAGTTTTAAGTAGAGGTATGTGGAATGGGACGCATACTAAAGCCTGCAACTTAAATAGCTATGAATCTGTGATGTGCCTTACTGTATTTACTTTTCCCGGACTTTATATCGGATTTCATGTTTTATGAGTATTATGTTATGACCACCTTGTAGCTAGGGTTGTATGTGTTTATATTACAATGATATGAGATAAAGGTATATAGATGAGGGTTTCCTTGTTTGGATTATTCCTTCGATGTACTAGTTTCATAGCACCGTGATCTGAAACCATATAATCAGATTTGCTCGTCCTTGGTTTTATTCGGATTTCCTGTTTTATGATTATTATGCCATATCTGTTCATACCTGCTCTAACCTATCTGCCTCCTGAGTACTTCCTACTTGATATCATTTGTTATATGCATACTTGTGCTCACGCTGCTTCGCCACTTGGTTTTGCTTTACCACTCGCCTGGGGAGTACCATTTGACTCCCCTAGATTCTCACGTCCAGGTCATGGAGCTAGGAGCGTGTGGATTCTCCCAGTCGCTGTTCAGAGTAGCGTAGCGGTAGCGTGGATTCCCAGCAGATCATCCAGAGCTCCATCCTTCCAGGCCCCCTTGTGAGTCTCTCGAGTTTCCTTTCAGTAAACTCGTGAGTACCTTTATACTGTTCATACTTGTATATTTCCTTGTATTCCCGCATTTGCGCATATCAGTGATGTAATATTATTGTAATATTGGATCACTTCTGGTGATAATTCTGTAATTGTATTCATGTGTTGGAATGTATAATGCACCATTTGCTTCCGTACTCTGATTCTTGTCTGTACTGATGCTTAGCGTATATACGGGAGGTACTTCGGACTTACGTATATACGTTGCAGTGACGTCCCCGTATCCTTGGAATCGGGGCGTTACAACGGTCGACCGGTCCGGTCGGCCGTCTGCCCTGCTGGCAAAGAGCCGTTGGACTCGGGTCGACCGCTGGGTCGACCGTCCTCTAAAAAGAAACACAGTTTTCTGAAGGCGGTCGACCGAGCGGTCCACCCAGAAAATCCGAGAGCAAACCTGCTTACAGTCGGTCGACCCAGCGGTCGGCCGACAGACATGCACAAACGTTCACGTCCTGACACAAGCTCCGGTCGACCGGGCCGGTCGGCCGGTCTTGCCTGAAACAGAAAAACAGTAAAGGACAGAACTTGGAATTTTTTTTTTGTAAAATCATTTTGGAATAAGGATAACTAAGTATTATGCTAGAGGTAGTATACATACATGATTTAAACATGATATTCATTTTGTAAGAGGTTGGAGTCATGTATATATATACTAAGGCATAAAACTTAGAAACAAAAGTGTGTGTGTGTATCCTAGAGCCAATTTTCAAAACTCAACCTTTAACAATCTATTTCTTACATTGGTTCTAAGGACTACAAGTGCTTCAAGTGGGCTTCTCCATATGATCTTGCAAGCTTGATCCTTGAGCCTGAATTTAGGTGACTTGAGTCAAAACACCTTCCTTTATGGAAGAAACCTTCTAGTTTAAATAGAACCCTGAAACACACTCAAACAACAAATATTATTAGTACAAATAACTAATATGTTTTGTGATCATCAAAACACACTAAAAATGGGTGATTGTAACCTTGGGCCAACAATCTCCCCTTTTTTGATGATCACAAAACATATAAGTTATTTAAACAAAGATGGAAGAAGAGCTTGGAAAGCTCCCCCTCAAATAATGCTATGTATAAAGAATGATTATGAAAAGCTAAAGCATTGAAAACACATAGTTTTGTCAAAGACTCAAATAAACAATAAACAACAAACAAACTTATCTTTTTAAACAACAACCTTAATCTTTTTCTCCCCCTTTTTGTCATACATCAAAAAGGGTTAAACAAAACAAACAAAGTATTAAAAAATGTATCTTTAAGAATCCATAATGCAAACGTTCAACTCACCACAAATAAACAAAAATCTAGCATAATCTAATGGTTTAGTAAAAATATCGGCAAGTTGAAAATCAGTAGAAACATAGTCTATATCAATATCACCTTTCTCATAATGATCTCTAAGAAAGTGATACCTAATGTCAATGTGTTTGGTTTTACTATGTTTATTTGCATTCTTTGTCATGTGAATTGTACTAGTGTTATTACAAAATATTTTAACATGATCAAAGTGTAAATCATAGTCGAGGAGAGTATGTTTCATCCAAAGAACTTATGCACAACAAGCTCCGGCTGCAACATACTCCGCCTCGGCGGTTGATAGGGCTGCCGAATTTTGCTTTTTGGAAGATCAAGATACAAGACAATTACCTAAGAATTGACATGTTCCACTTGTGCTCTTCCTATCTACCCTACAACCCGCATAGTCGGCATCCGAAAAACTCGTCATTGAAAATTGACCGGTTTTTGGATACCACAAACCCATTTCAATAGTGCCCTTAAGGTATCTAATTATGCGTTTAACCACAATTATGTGAGACTCTTTAGGACAAGATTGAAAATGTGCACAAAGGCAAACAGAAAACATAATATCCGGCCTACTAGCCGTTAAATAAAGCAAGCTACCTATCATGCTACGATATAATTTAATGTCTACACTTTTACCTTGTTCATCTTTATCAAGCTTCGTGGTGGTTGCCATGGGAGTTTTGCTCACTTTAGCTCCTTCAAGCCCGAACCTCTTGATGAGTTCCTTTATGTACTTGGCTTGATTGATGAAGATCCCATCCTTCCTTTGCTTGATTTGGATTCCAAGGAAATAGTTGAGTTCCCCCATCATAGACATTTCGAATTCGTCCTTCATGCATGATTCAAAAGCTTGGCAAAGAGATTCATTAGTAGAACTAAAAATAATATCATCTACATAAATTTGTACAATAAGTATATCTTTCTCTACATGTTTTGTAAACAATGTTGTGTCAATTTTACCTTTCTTAAAATCATTTGAAATTAAAAATGAAGAAAGTCTTTCATACCAAGCCCTAGGGGCTTGTTTTAAACCATAAAGACCTTTATCTAATTTAAACACAAAATCCGGATGTGTAGGATCAACAAACCCAGGGGGTTGTTCAACATACACATCCTCTTCAATAAAATCATTTAGAAAAGCACTTTTAACATCCATTTGAAATAATTTGAAATCTTTATTTGAGGCAAAAGCTAGTGTCATACGTATGGCTTCAAGCCGTGCTACGGGTGCAAAGGTTTCTTCAAAATCGATTCCTTCGATTTGAGTGTAACCTTGGGCAACTAACCTAGCTTTGTTTCTAACTACGTTACCCGATTCATCCAACTTGTTCTTAAAGATCCACTTAGTACCAATTGTTGGTCTATCGTGGGGCCTAGGAACAAGGTGCCAAACTTGATTGTGCTCAAATTAATTGAGCTCCTCTTGCATGGCAAGCAACCAATATGAATCGGCCTCGGCTTCGAGGACGTTCTTGGGTTTAACATGTGAAATAAATGCATAATGACCACAAAAATCATGAAGTTTAGAGCGAGTGGTTACCCCTTTTGATACTTCACCTATGACGAGGTCCTTGGGATGAAGATGATTGTATCTCCAATCCTTTGGAAGTTGTTGAGTAGGCTCCACTTCATTTGTTTGATTTTCATTTCCTTAAGCCTCTTCCACTTTAGCTTCACTTCCTTCATCATCCTTTGGCTTGTCTCCCATAGTAGGTGTATCCTCCAAGGTCACTTTCTTCAAGCCTTCATCCAATGCATCTATCTCTACAACATTCTTAACAAACAAGTTAGATTCTTCAAACTTAACATGTATAGATTCCTCAATAGTCAAAAATGATCTATTGAAGATTCTATAGGCTTTACTAGTGTTAGAATAACCCACAAAAATAGCCTCATAAGATCTAGCATCAAATTTTCCTCAGTTATCTTTTGTATTGAAAACAAAACATTTACATCCAAAAACCTTGAAATAAGAAACATTTGGTTTTCTAGAAAAGTACATTTCAAAAGAAGTTTTTGAAGTATTTTTACACAAGAAAACACGATTTGAAATATAGCATGATGTATTAACGGCCTCGGCCCATAAAAAATGTGGTAGACCGTATTCACTAAGCATTGTCCTAGCCATCTCTTGTAAAGTTCTATTTTTCCGTTCAACCACTCCATTTTGTTGTGGAGTTCTAGGACAAGAAAGTTCATGCTTTATTCCATGTTCTTCATAAAAAGTGGTAAAGGGTAGGTTAATGAATTCACCTCCTCTGTCACTTCTTATTCTTACAATTGAAGTATCTTTTTCCTTTTTAACTCTTTTCTTAAAGGCTTGAAAATGTGAAAAGTCTTGGTTTTTATGTTCAAGAAAGAAAACCCAAGTAAAAAGTGAAAAATCATCAACCAAAACTGTAACACCCCGCTCCCGGAATACGTACTTAGTTGCATATTCAGATTTTTTGATCATATTTTTCGATTTACTTCCTGTATTTGTTTTGTATTATGAATTATTTATATGATCGTTTTGTCTTGGATCCAGATTCATGGACTCAGAGTCTACCCTTCTTTGATCCAGGGACCCGATCCTAGTGTATTACTCAATTTGGTCTTTTCGGTAATCAGATTTGACCGATTTTAGTTTCAAACATCATTTTCCAATATTTTATATTTTCTATGATTTTCTGGAATTTTCCTGAATTAAATGGAAAATCTTCAAAACCGGTGTCGACTAGCAACGCTGACCGACTTCTGGATTTTTAATTTACAAATGGAGTCAAATTTTGAGAAATCGCTTTCACATATTTTCTTAGAATAATATTTACTATCTTAATTCATTTTTGGGCATTTTCAGAATTTATCGAATTTCTGCCAGAATTGGTGCCGACCGATATTGGCGGCAGATTCCAGGATTTTAAATTTAAAAACTATAAAGAATTTCTTAAAATGAATTTCACCATGATTCTTAGAATAATATTCTTGATTTTTGAGAATTTTTGCGGGTCGTTCCGAGATACTTGATTTCGGGACGATTTCGGTATTTTTCCGAAAGTTTTCCGCATCCGCAACCGAATCCCGAGAATCCGCCACTATAATTATTTTCACTTTTTGTTCCAAGAAAATATCTTTCTTTTTCCATTTTCTTTTCCTTTTTCCTTTTTCTTTTCTTCCTTTTCCTTCCACCAACTTCCACCAAATTCTCCATTCTTCCATTATCTTCTCCAACATTCCACCAAAAATATCTTCTCCACCAAAAATATCCTCTCCAAAAATATCCAACCTCTCCCATCACCATGGCCGGCCAAGAGTGGCCAAGAGAGACACCTCACCCTCTCCATTTTACAAAAACCCCCTCTCTTTTACATTTTTACATCACCTTCACAATTCCAAATCCTATATATACCTTTCCTTCTCCTTTCCATTTCATTTTTCTCTCTTCACCAAAACTCTAACCACCACCAACTCCTCCTTCATCTCCACCACAACAACAACCACTACAAATTCTCCAACTCCTTACCTTCATCTTCTTCCTCCTCCATCTCCATGTAAACCACCACAAACTCCAAAACTCCACCAAAGCTTCCACCTTCTCCTTTACCTTCTCCAAAAATACCACCACCATCAAAACCCTCCACCAACCACCACCCCATCACCATATCAAGGGCCGGCCACTCCTTTGGATTGGGGCTGAGCTCCTTTTCGTCGGTAATATCTCCGGTGATTATTCCGGTAATAGTTCACGATTATTTCGGTAATCATTCCGGTGACAATTGCAACTCTCCGGTGATTATTCCGTTAATCGTTCACGATTATTCCGGTAATCATTCCGGTGACAATTGCAACTCTCAGATGATTATTCCGGTAATCGTTTATGATTATTCCGGTAATCATTTCGGGCAACGTCTCCGATGGTTATTCCGGTAATCGTTTACGATTATTCCGGGACAAACACTAACATCACCACCACCAAAGAAATCACCTTCCCTCCTCTCTGTTTGTTTCCTGATGCGGATCTCAATCCCGCGTCTAGGCAATTCCTTAAAGCAATTCGCGCATTCCTATATCGATACGACACAGAGTCTATGCCCGCGTCTGTATTCTTTTTGTGTTAACGCGACGCAGAACCCACGTCCGCGTCCGCGTTTCCCTCGCGTCCGCACTTGAACGCAGACCTCGCGTTTTGTGGCATCTATGCGACGCGAATCCCGCGTCTACTATCCCGCGTCTGCTATTCCCGCGTCTGTGATTCCCGTGTCTGTTATTCTCGCGACGCTAACTTCCGCGTCTGCGAACCCCCGCGTCTCACTTTCAAAACCGCGTCCCCCTGTACATATTCTCCCTCTTTCTCTCTCCTCTTCACTTTCTCTCCCTAAATATTTATATCATATTTTATGACGCGTGCGCGAGTTCCGTGGATTTCAGACTTTCGGCATTTCCAGTGATTTAGGCGAGTGTCCTCGCTCTCGCTTCCATTTGGGTTTCCCCGCTTTGTCGGGTTGACATGTATTTTATTCCATGTTTATATGTACTTGCTGCCTTATACCATGTATGGCCAACCCTTCGTAGTCGATTGGACTCTGAGTTTCTGCCCACTCCTGGGATGGATAGTAGCCACCGAGAGTGCACTTAAACCCCGAGCGTACTCGGACCCTCAGCCTCCGGTCACTCACTATCTCGGAAGGGAGGTGATTGGGACCGTCAGGTTTCTCAGCTCCGTCTGGTGAGCATACTTAGCGCTCAGCGCTTTATTCACTAAATTCGTCTAGGCAGTTTGTTACTAGATTTTCTACTCGTATTCTAAAACGAGTTATCCCGGTAACCTCGCCAAGCGCATTAGTGTCTAAACCAAGTCCGCTGCCTGTGCCTCCAGCTTGTTCAGCTCCGCCTGGTTATCATGATCAGCGTTCAGCGCTTTACCACTAGATACGTCTAGGTGAGCTGCTACCAGATTTCCTACTCGCACTTTAAGCCGAGTTGTCCCGGTAACCTCGCCAGACGCTCTAGTGTTAAATACTGTTTGCGGTCTGTGCCTCCAGCTTGCTCAGCTCCGCTTGGTTATGCTCAGCTACTACTTTATCACATGCCATGTATTTACCTGATATGTTAACACTTGACATGCCATTACTTCATACCTGTCAGTTACATGCTACTATTTAACTCCTGTTTGTATCATCTGGCAACTGTTGTGTTCTCATCTAACACCAGACATGCTACTACTTGGCAAGGCCCCTTGTTATGACATAACTTGCCACCGGACTAATATCAATCTCTTGACATGATTGGTCACCTGCCCAATATCATCCTCCTGTCATGCTATCATTTGACACCCGACATGATATACTTGACCTTGTGATTATCACATTTACGGGAATCCTGTCTTGTTATCCTGTACTATGTACAGTGACCTGTTATCCTGTATTATATATACAGTGACCTGTATTCCTGATATCCTGACTTGTTCCTGCTCATTCTCGTAATCTGATAATCATCTAATAAACTGTAAAATGAGACAACTTGCATCGGGTAGGGGGAAACTTGCGGCTATCAATATGTGTTCGTGTTTACAGTGGTATTAGGCATGTTGTGCAACTAAAACTTCCGGTCTGACCTGTGGGCCTCCAGGGGACCGAGGGGAGTGCTGGCTCCCTCCTTCCTGGTACCATCATGATAAGGGCATCCATAAGACCCTCCTGTAAGCCTTGCGGCTGGTTCCGTCACCAAGCAACGAAACATCCTGGGCCGTGGTCCCGGGTATGTACGGGACCCACTGTAAACATAGTTCGTTGATACCCCCGCTGGTTTCCAATAACAATCTTGCTTTACCCGGATATGGATATATGTGTGCTGGGACGCTAGTTCACATATCTAGATATCAGGGTAAGATGAGTAATAATAAGTGTCAAGATAATAACCTGCTCTTTAAGTTGTAAGTAGAGGTATGTGGAATGGGACGCATACTGAAGCCTGCAACTTAAATGGCTATGAATCTGTGATATGCTTTACCATATTTGCTTGTACTGGATTTTACTTCAGATTTCTGGTTTTATGATTATTATCGTATTAGCTGTTCATACCCTGCTTTATCCCTTGTATCCTATTCCACCGGTCTTCTGTTCTTATCTTATCATACCCTGAGTACTTCCTGTTTGACATCTACTTGCTTACATGCTCCTGCTCACGACACAGTTTTCAATGCATGATTATGATTCGGCTTTATCGATACACTTGTACTTATCCTTGCACGCCAACTGGTTTATGCTTTACCACTCGCCTGGGGAGTTTCATCTGACTCCCCTGGATCCTCATGTCCAGGTCATGGAGCTTGGAGCGTGTGGATTCTCCCTGTTGCTGATCAGAGTGGCGCAGCGGTAGCATGGATCTCCAGCAGACCGTCCAGAGCCACATCCTTCCAGGCCCCCTTGTTCGGCTCTAGAGTTTTCCTGTTATGACTCTGAGCCTCCATTTATACTGTTCATACTTGTACATTTCCTTGTAATCCCACAATTGCGCATATCAGTGATGTAATATTCATGTAATATTGGATCACCTCTGGTGATAACTTTGTAATTGTACTCATGTGTTGGAATGTATAATGCACCACTTGCTTCCATACTCTGATTCTTTCCTGTACTGATGCTTAGCGTATATACGTGAGGGTATTACTGACCTGCGTATATACGTTGCAGTAACGTTTTCGTACCCGCAGGATCGGGGCGTTACAGGATGGTATCAGAGCCTAGGTCAGCCTAGCTTAGGTTCTACATCCTCAGTACGTCCAGATGGCAAATTAATGGTAAAGAAATTTGCAACTAGAATGCATGAGTCCTGGTTATACACTCCAACTACAAGTACAGAGTTATCTATTCTATCTTGATCATCCTTCCTTTGATTCCTAATTTCTTCCATCTTTCCCCTGTTTTGGTTTTTTGAAGCCTTTATATCAACTTAAGATATGAATAGACTAGAAAGATAGTGGCTGGTTCTAAATGAAGCTATTATATGATCTCTTCAGCTGACTCTATGATGCTCGGGTATTCTCAGGATTGATCCTTATTGGGTTATCTTTCAGAAGTCAGTACTCGGGATTCTCTACGGACATTCTACATTCTCTGCTATATCTTTCAGAGTGATTGATGCCTGGTATTCGGAATTCTTAATTATCGGTCTTCTTTATTATGCTCAGTATTATCAGGGTTTTCTTTATCTTCGGTATTCTGGCTCATTATTGGAACGACATTAAGTATGCAGTATAACTGGAATTCTATTGCAAAGTTATGTTATCAGTCAGTATTATTCGGCATTGTTCGAAGATTTATACAGCCGGAAGTGCAGAGGATGTCTATATTCTGATTATTGCTCAGTCGACTTGAGAGCCCTACCTATAGTGCTTCATATCTCAATTGGTATAATTTCCACCCATGTCCTCTTTGTGTTCATTTTACCCCTTATCGAAATTGCGAGGACACAATTTTTTGTAAGGTGGATGGAATGTAACACCCCGCTCCCGGAATACGTACTTAGTTGCGTATTCAAATTTTTCGATCATATTTTTTGATTTACTTCCTGTATTTGTTTTGTATTATAAATTATTTATATGATCGTTTTGTCTTGGATCCAGATTCATGGACTCAGAGTCTGCCCTTCTCTGATCCAGGGACCCGATCCTAGTGTATTACTCAATTTGGTCTTTTCGGTAATCAGATTTGACAGATTTCAGTTTCAAACATCATTTTCCAATATTTTATATTTTCTATGATTTTCTGGAATTTTCCTGAATTAAATGGAAAATCTTCAAAACCGGTGTCGACCAGCAACGCTGACCGACTTCTGGATTTTTAATTTACAAATGGAGTCAAATTTTGAGAAATCGCTTTCACATATTTTCTTAGAATAATATTTACTATCTTAATTCATTTTTGGGCATTTTCAGAATTTATCGGATTTCTGCCAGAATTGGTGCCGACCGATATTGGCGGCAGATTCCAAGATTTTTAATTTAAAAACTATAAAGAATTTCTTAAAACGAATTTTACCATGATTCTTAGAATAATATTCTTGATTTTCGAGAATTTTTGCGAGTCGTTCCGAGATACTTGATTTCGGGACGATTTCGGTATTTTTCCGAAAGTTTTCCGCATCCGCAACCGAATCCCGGGAATCCGCCACTATAATTATTTTCACTTTTTCTTCCAAGAAAATATCTTTCTTTTTCCATTTTCTTTTCCTTTTTCCTTTTTCTTTTCTTCCTTTTCCTTCCACCAACTTCCACCAAATTCTCCATTCTTCCATTATCTTCTCCAACATTCCACCAAAAATATCTTCTCCACCAAAAATATCCTCTCCAAAAATATCCAACCTCTCCCATCACCATGGCCGGCCAAGAGTGGCCAAGAGAGACACCTCACCCTCTCCATTTTACAAAAACCCCCTCTCTTTTACATTTTTACATCACCTTCACAATTCCAAATCCTATATATACCTTTCCTTCTCCTTTCCATTTCATTTTTCTCTCTTCACCAAAACTCTAACCACCACCAACTCCTCCTTCATCTCCACCACAATAACAACCACTACAAATTCTCCAACTCCTTACCTTCATCTTCTTCCTCCTCCATCTCCATGTAAACCACGACAAACTCCAAAACTCCACCAAAGCTTCCACCTTCTCCTTTACCTTCTCCAAAAATACCACCACCATCAAAACCCTCCACCAACCACCACCCCATCACCATATCAAGGGCCGGCCACTCCTTTGGATTGGGGCCGAGCTCCTTTTCGTCGGTAATATCTCCGGTGATTATTCCGGTAATCGTTCACGATTATTTCGGTAATCATTCCGGTGACAATTGCAACTCTCCGGTGATTATTCCGGTAATCGTTCACGATTATTCCGGTAATCATTCCGGTGACAATTGCAACTCTCAGATGATTATTCCGGTAATCGTTTATGATTATTCCGGTAATCATTTCGGGCAACGTCTCCGATGGTTATTCCGGTAATCGTTTACGATTATTCCGGGACAAACACTAACATCACCACCACCAAAGAAATCACCTTCCCTCCTCTCTGTTTGTTTCCTGATGCGGATCTCAATCCCGCGTCTAGGCAATTCCTTAAAGCAATTCGCGCATTCCTATATCGATACGACGCAGAGTCTATGCCCGCGTCTGTATTCTTCTTGTGTTAACGCGACGCAGAACCCACGTCCGCGTCCGCGTTTCCCTCGCGTCCGCACTTGAACGCAGACCTCGCGTTTTGTGGCATCTATGCGACGCGAATCCCGCGTCTGCTATCCCGCGTCTGCTATTCCCGCGTCTGTGATTCCCGTGTCTGTTATTCTCGCGACGCTAACTTCCGCGTCTGCGAACCCCCGCGTCTCACTTTCAAAACCGCGTCCCCCTGTACATATTCTCCCTCTTTCTCTCTCCTCTTCACTTTCTCTCCCTAAATATTTATATCATATTTTATGACGCGTGCGCGAGTTCCGTGGATTTCAGACTTTCGGCATTTCCAGTGATTTAGGCGAGTGTCCTCGCTCTCGCTTCCATTTGGGTTTCCCCGCTTTGTCGGGTTGACATGTATTTTATTCCATGTTTATATGTACTTCTGCCTTATACCATGTATGGCCAACCCTTCGTAGTCGATTGGACTCTGGGTTTCTGCCCACTCCTGGGATGGATAGTAGCCGCCGAGAGTGCACTTAAACCCTGAGCGTACTCGGACCCTCAGCCTCCGGTCACTCACTATCTCGGAAGGGAGGTGATTGGGACCGTCAGGTTTCTCAGCTCCGTCTGGTGAGCATACTTAGCGCTCAGCGCTTTATTCACTAAATTCGTCTAGGCAGTTTGTTACTGGATTTTCTACTCGTATTCTAAAACGAGTTATCCCGGTAACCTCGCCAAGCGCATTAGTGTCTAAACCAAGTCCGCTGCCTGTGCCTCCAGCTTGTTCAGCTCCGCCTGGTTATCATGATCAGCGTTCAGCGCTTTACCACTAGATACGTCTAGGTGAGCTGCTACTAGATTTCCTACTCGCACTTTAAGCCGAGTTGTCCCGGTAACCTCGCCAGACGCTCCAGTGTTAAATACTGTTTGCGGTCTGTGCCTCCAGCTTGCTCAGCTCTGCTTGGTTATGCTCAGCTACTACTTTATCACATGCCATGTATTTACCTGATATGTTAACACTTGACATGCCATTACTTCATACCTGTAGTTACATGCTACTATTTAACTCCTGTTTGTATCATCTGGCAACTGTTGTGTTCTTATCTAACACCAGACATGCTACTACTTGGCAAGGCCCCTTGTTATGACATAACTTGCCACCGGACTAATATCAATCTCTTGACATGATTGGTCACCTGCCCAATATCATCCTCCTGTCATGCTATCATTTGACACCCGGCATGATATACTTGACCTTGTGATTATCACATTTACGGGAATCCTGTCTTGTTATCATGTACTATGTACAGTGACCTGTTATCCTGTATTATATATACAGTGACCTGTATTCCTGATATCCTGACTTGTTCCTGCTCATTCCCGTAATCTGATTATCATCTAATAAACCGTAAAATGAGACAACTTGCATCGGGTCGGGGGAAACTTGCGGCTATCAATATGTGTTCGTGTTTACAGTGGTATTAGGCATGTTGTGCAACTAAAACTTCCGGTCTGACCTGTGGGCCTCCAGGGGACCGAGGGGAGTGCTGGCTCCCTCCTTCCTAGTACCATCATGATAAGGGCATCCATAAGACCCTCCTGTAAGCCTTGCGGCTGGTTCCGTCACCAAGCAACGGAACATCCTGGGCCGTGGTCCCGGGTATGTACGGGACCTACTGTAAACATAGTTTGTTGATACCCCCGCTGGTTTCCAATAACAATCTTGCTTTACCCGGATATGGATATATGTGTGCTGGGACGCTAGTTCACATATCTAGATATCAGGGTAAGACGAGTAATAATAAGTGTCAAGATAATAACCTGCTCTTTAAGTTGTAAGTAGAGGTATGTGGAATGGGACGCATACTGAAGCCTGCAACTTAAATGGCTATGAATCTGTGATATGCTTTACCATATTTGCTTGTACTGGATTTTACTTCAGATTTCCGGTTTTATGATTATTATCGTATTAGCTATTCATACCCTGCTTTATCCCTTGTATCCTATTCCACCGGTCTTCTGTTCTTATCTTATCATACCCTGAGTACTTCCTGTTTGACATCTACTTGCTTACATGCTCATGCTCACGACACAGTTTTCAATGCATGATTATGATTCGGCATTATCGATACACTTGTACTTATCCTTGCACGCCAACTGGTTTATGCTTTACCACTCGCCTGGGGAGTTTCATCTGACTCCCCTGGATCCTCATGTCTAGGTCATGGAGCTTGGAGCGTGTGGATTCTTCCTGTTGCTGATCAGAGTGGCGCAGCGGTAGCATGGATCTCCAGCAGACCGTCCAGAGCCACATCCTTCCAGGCCCCCTTGTTCGGCTCTAGAGTTTTCCTGTTATGACTCTGAGCCTCCATTTATACTGTTCATACTTGTACATTTCCTTGTAATCCCGCAATTGCGCATATCAGTGATGTAATATTCATGTAATATTGGATCACCTCTGGTGATAACTTTGTAATTGTACTCATGTGTTGGAATGTATAATGCACCACTTACTTCCGTACTCTGATTCTTGCCTGTACTGATGCTTAGCGTATATACGTGAGGGTATTTCTGACCTGCGTATATACGTTGCAGTAACGTCTCCGTACCCGCAGGATCGGGGCGTTACAAAAATAAATGCAAACCTATTCCCACTTAGACTTTTGGTTTGTGTTGGACCAAATAAATCCATATGGATCAACTCCAAAGGACGTGATGTCATGATATCCTTAATTGACTTGAAAGAAGACTTAGTTTGTTTCCCAAATTGATATGCGTCACAAACTCGGTCTTTTTCAAAATTCAAACAAGGAATACCTTTCACCATTTCCTTTGTGTTTAACCTAGATATATGGTCAAATGAAATGTGGCCTAATCTTCTATGCCACAACTAAGAGTCATCATCGAGGGCTTTTAAACAAGTTATATTACAAGTCATATTAGTCATATCAATCATATAAACATTATTTTCACGAAAGCCGGAAAACACACAAGTATTAGAAATTCTATCAATTACTTTACAAACTACATTATCAAAAACTATATCAAAACCTTTATCACAAAGTTGACTAACACTCAAGAGGTTATGCTTGAGGCCGTCAACTAAAACTACATTCTCAATTAAAGGGGATGTGCCAAGTTTTACATTACCGATACCGATGATTTTACCCTTGACGTCATCTCCGAAGGTGACGGTGCCACCTTCATGGTATCTTGATAGTGTTGCAAAGTTGTTGATGTCCCAAGTCATGTGCCTTGAGCAACCACTATCAAGATACCACAATCCTCTACGTCGTTGGGCTTTGGAAGGTACCTACATCATTTAACAAATTCGTTAATTTTGGTACCCAAATTTTCTTGGGTCCTTGAAAGTTAGTGTTTCGAACCCAAACATTATGACGAGATGCATTTAATCTATCATAGCAAAAATTGGCTAAGTGCCCTTTATGCCCACAATGTGAGCATGAGAACACTTTACCATACATGAATGCATGATGTGTGTGAGAAGTGTGAGCATGTTTTTGGGGTTTGCCACGATATAAAGTTTGTGTGGTATGAACATGAGTATGAGCATGGTAAGCATTTTTCTTAGGGGCTTGTTTCTTAGGAAACATAGCCTCAATCTTCTTTTTATCAAACTCACAATTTTCAAAACAATTCCTAATGAGTCTATTCTTTCTTTAAGTATGGTAATCTCATTAGAATCAACTAGTGGGGACTTGCCTTTACAAGAAATCTTGTACTTATCAAAATCATTTTTAGTTGTAGCTAAAGTAGAGAGCAAGTCATCCTTTTCTTTAGAAAGAGTAAATACTTGAAGATTAAGAGATTCATTTTCCTTTTTCATTTTTAAATACTTTTTCTTTAGAAAATCATAGTTATGAGATAATTCTACAAAAGCTTCTCCTAGTTCATCCATGGAAAGTTCTTCATCAAAAGAAGTGGAAGGGGTTACCTTGCTTGTGCTTTCATTGGCCATGAAGCACATGTTGGCGGTGTCGATTTCCTCCTCGGATTCGCTCTCGGAATCCCATGTTGCCTTCATTGCTTTCTTCTTGAAGGGCTTCTTGGATGTGGAGGGCTTTACTTTGTCCGGACACTCCGCAACAATGTGTCCCGGTCTTTGGCAATTGAAGCAAATAATTTTCTTTCTTCTTTGCCTCCTTGCCACCTCCTTCTTCCTTGAAATTTAGCCTTGTTGTACATCTGTAGGATCTATAATCAAAGCAACACAAACACTAGAGGGGGGTGAATAGTGTTTATAAAAAATTAAACAAACTACTTGCAGGAAATAAAGTAATCACAAGATAAACACAGAAAATACAAACGTAAACACACGAGAGTTATCCTGGTTCGGTCCTTGTGACCTACATCCAGTCCCCAAGCAAAATGCTTGAGATTTTCCTTTCTTGACTTGTGTACACCCACAACCAATGCCTTGTACACCACTTGACAAACGCCCTTTGCCAAATGTGCACAACTCCTCTTTACACCAAAGAGAACACACGCCTTGTACAACTTTCTTCTACTCCCAAGAAGACGCCTTGTACAAAATCTTCTTTGAATGAATACAATTATTTTCCTATAGCCTTGATACTGAATGTGTATGTGGACAAGGTACAGTATAGGAAAGATGAACTTCAGAGCACTTCACTAATGGAATGACTTTTGGTGAAGAATAGAAGTTAGAAATCAGTTTTCAGGTTTTCTGAAATTTTTTCTTTGGAAAACTGATGGAAAGACTTGTTGTTTGGCCTTTGGAATAACTTCCCTATTTATAGCTGAAGACTAGGGTTAGTTAGGGTAGTTATAGGACCAATTCAGATAATTTAAACGTTGGAAAACGTTGCCAAAAGAATCAGATAAGAGAAACTGTCCAACAATCAGAAACTGCCTATAGTCGACTAGGATTCTGAGTTAGTCGACTAGACTAGGCAAAACTTCAACTATTAGTCGACTAGGTTTAGCAAGTAGTCGACTAGGTATATGTCTGTTGGCAGAATAGGTTTCTGGATAACTGAATATAGTCGACTAAAAAGTATTGTTGGTCGACTATAAAATGTGTTAGTCGACTTGGGAAATGGTGTAGTCGACTAAGTTTCATTTCAGACAGAAACAGAGAGTTGGAAAAATTTTGTATGTGATATTAGTCGACTTGGAAAATGGGGTAGTCGACTAGGGTATCTGTTAGTCGACTAGGTATGAAAGTCAAGTCGACTAATAGTTATGTCAGGGTCCAAATAGAGAGTTAGGAAATTTGGTTTGGAATGGTCTAGTCGACTAGGGTTTTTGGCAAGTCGACTATAGTATGGGTAGTCGACTATATCAAAGGGTCAAGTCGACTTGGAAAGGATTTTTTTTGTGTAAGTGATCAAGGCTTTTCACATATGTTCTAAAGTAACACAAAAACATCCAAAACACCCATAAACTTCAATTGGCTTCAACTGAGGTAGAGCAATCATCATGAGGTAGAAATGCTTGTCCATCATCAAAATCTTGCAACTTGATAGGCTTCAACTTGGTAGGCTTCAACATTCTCCCCCTTTTTGATGATGACAACTTATGTTTATGATAGCTCCCCCTGCAACAAAAACTCCCCTGCAGTAACTAGGTTAAAACAAATATATATGCCCCTGCAGAAAGTGTTAAGTTGCACCTGCATGGTCATATGTCAATATCCATAACATATATGTCAATGTTGTTTGACTATGTCACAAAGTTGCAATACATGCAGAATTTTCAGAATATGTATGTAACATGAACACACAGATACACATAGTACATAACACAAAGTTACATAACACATAACACATAGCACATAACACAAAGTTACATAACACATAACACAAAGTTCTCCCCCTTTGTCATTAACAAAAAGCAGAAAACATACATTGTTCCAAATAAAAACTGACATAGTCGTTAAAAAACAGAAAATACATAAGAGTTGCAAAAGAAAAAACATAAAGAAACACCAACGCCATAGTCTTCAAAGCTCGGATCCGGGAGGAGGAGGTGGCGGGAAATGTATCTTGAGAAGACTCAGAATCGCTGTTTGAGTAGATGCAAAGGAATCCATCTGAATTTGCATGTGCTCAAACCGATTCATCAACAAAGATTGATTTGCAAGGACTTGAGACTGAGAGTCTTGCAGAACTTGTTGTTGGGTTTGAATAGATGCAATCTCAGCAGAAAGGGAATTGTAGAATGCATCAGCATATGGAGGTGGTTGAGTTGGAGGTGGGTCATTGAAAGGAGGTTGTGAAGAGGAAGATGGTCCTTGAGGGGGACTAGGTGGAGGTGAAGAGGGTTGTTGTGGTTCAGGAGGAGGAATATCAGTTAACTTCATTCGATGTATGGCGGCACGATCAAACAATTCAAAGATCTTAATGACACTAGTTTCGGAGGCAAGATCAACATGAAATTTCCGAAAAATAGGTGTCAAAAAGGCTCCAAAAGGAAGGAAGGATGAATGATACTTGACCATAGCATCAAAGATAATCTTGGCCCAATTAACCTCTAGTCCAGCCATAATAGCATAGATACAAGCTGATAATTCTCTGGAATAGTAATTATAACTACCAGATTTGGGACAAAACTGTAAGAGAGGATACGACCTATGAGACGTGGAATAGGTTTCAGTTTGGTGTTGGTCATAGGCAATCCTTGGCCAGGTAGAAAGATATTGCTCAAGACTTCCTCATCATCCAAAGTGATGTCATCAAGTAAGAGGCCGTGAAAGGGAATTGACAGGATACGGCCAATTGATTTTGGAGATAGTTTTAAGTTGATACCCTTAACCAAGGAGTAAATATGGACATCGTCCTCATTATCTTCAAAGGATAAGTTGGTATAAAACAGATAAATTAGGAATGGATAATATGCTTGCTTAAAGTCAGTAGAAAACATATTAAACAGTCCACAATTTCTCAAATAGGACATGATATCATAGTGGGAAAAATCTTCATACTTGACAAATCTTCCTGGAATGATGTCTAAAGAGGACAATCTAATATAATCTGCCTCTAGAGCTGGATTTTTAAGAAATTTCTTAAAGTCAACTTGGGAAGATGATGATGAGGGAGTAAACTTAGTTTTCTTGGATTTTGACATGTTGAAAACTAAAATTGAAGCAAGATAACAGTAGATAAGAAAGGAAAGTACTGATAGATAAAAGATTATACCAAGATTTGGAAGGAAAGTGAAGAAATTGGAAGAGGATCACTGGTGAAGGCTGCTGCAGAAATTTCTCCTTTGCTGCTGCTGGTCGACTAGGTCTCGGCTGGGAAAGAGAAATGAGGAAAACCTAGGGTTTTGTATGAGGGAAAGAAATGAATCAAAGGTTAGGATCAATCCTGGAAGTAGATCAGTGGTTAGGATTAAAAGAGAGAGTTATTGGATCCTTGACTTAAAAGAGCGGGTCGGGTTTCAAAGTGGAAAAACCGAAATCAAAAAACAAATTTTCACAGTTTTAGTCGACTTACAGGGTAATATTAGTCGACTAATAATTGGACTAGTCGACTAGTCATTTACTATAGTCGACTAATTTTTGAAAAATCAGAAAGTGAAGTCTCTGTTGGTTATAGGAGTCGACTGGGTGTAAATGCAGGTCGACTAAGTCTTATATAAGTCGACTAATAAAAATAGTAAGTCGACTAACTTATGTAAAAATTGCCTTTGAAAAAATCTAAAAAAAATGTTTAAAAATCTGAAAAATTGCAAATACCCAAATCTCTTCGAAATTTTATAAAAGTATCTTCTTTCAGAGGTTTTGTGAATATATCAGCAATTTGATTATCAGTTGATATAAAAGATAAAGAAATGTCACCTTTTAAAGCATGATCACGTAAAAAATGATGTCTAATATCAATATGTTTGGTACGTGAATGATGAACAGGATTTTTAGATAAATTAATAGCACTGGTATTATCACACATAATAGGTGAGTTTGTGATAGTCATGCCATAATCAAGTAAGGTTTGTTTCATCCATATAATCTGTGCACATGCAACACTAGCAGCAATATATTCTGCCTCGGTTGTTGATAATGACACAGAATTTTGCTTTTTACTGAACCATGATACTAGTGAATGTCCCAAAAAGTGACAAGTACTACTAGTACTCTTCCGATCAGATTTACATCCAGCAAAATCAGCATCACTATACGATAATAAATCAAATGTGCATGATTTTGGATAAAATAAACCATAATTGATTGTGTTATTTAAGTATCGAAAAATCCTTTTCACTGCTTTAATATGTGATTCCTTAGGATTTGACTGATATCTAGCACATAAGCATACACTGAACATAATATCAGGTCTACTTGAAGTAATATAAAGTAAAGAGCCAATCATACCTCGATAGAGTTTCTGATCGACATTCTTACCATTTTCATCTTTGTCCAAAAAAGTAGTCGTACTCATGGGAGTATTCTTGTGACCAGAATTTTCCATTCCAAAGCGTTTTAGAAGTTCCTTTGCATATTTGCACTGGGAAATGAAGATTCCATCCTTCATTTGCTTTATTTGCAGACCGAGGAAGTAAGTAAGTTCGCCCATATGGCTCATCTCAAATTCACTCTGCATGGTCTTAGAAAATTCTTGACAAAGGTTATCGTTAGTAGAACCAAATAAGATATCATCAACATATATCTGAATGATTAAGATATCTTTATTAACATGTTTAATAAAAAGAGTTGTATCTGCTCTTCCCATTTTAAAATCAGAATTTAAAAGAAAACTTTTTAATCTATCATACCAAGCACAGGGTGCTTGCTTTAAACCATATAAAGCTTTCTTAAGTTTAAAAACATGATTTGGAAATTTTTCATGTTCAAAACCTGGAGGTTGTTCAACATAAACAGTTTCCTTAATAATTCCATTTAAAAAGGCACTTTTAACATCCATTTGATATAGTTTGAAATTCATAAAACATGAGAAAGCAAGTAATATACGAATAGATTCAAGTCTAGCTACTGGTGCATAAGTTTCATCAAAATCAATACCTTCTTCTTGATTTTATCCTTGTGCTACTAACCTTGCTTTGTTCTTAATGACTTCACCTGATTCATCGAGTTTGTTCTTAAAGACCTATCTTGTACCGATGACTGGATGATCAGTAGGACGTTGTACAAGATCCCAAACATCATTTCTTACAAATTGGTTCAACTCTTCTTGCATGGCAATTTTTCAAAAATCATCCGCACATGCTTCTTTGATATTCTTCGGTTCAATGAGTGAAATGAAGGCAATTTGTGTCATGTAGTTCAACTTGGATCTCGTCTGAACGCCTTGATTTATATCTCCAATCACCAAATCTCGTGGATGATTCCTTACTTCAACATATGCTTTTGGTAACTCGGTAGGAATTTCATCATCCTTAGAAATGTTAGTATCAATAGAAGATATAACAATATTATCATTAGGAGAATCTATGATATGATCATCATCATGTGGAGAAGTATTAGAAATAGGTTTAGACAAGGATTCATCAAATTTAACATGTAATGATTCTTCAATAGTAAATGTTCTTATTAAATATTCTATATGCTTTACTATGAGTAGAGTATCCAACAAAAATACCTTCATTGGATCTAGCATCAAATTTATCTAAAGCATCTTTTGTATTTAAGATAAAGCATTTACATCCAAAAATCTTAAAGTAAGAAACTTTTGGAATCCTATTATGAAACAATTCATAAGATGTTTTATTTAAAAAAGGTCGAATAAGCACACGATTTAAAACATAACAAGCAGTAGCAGTAGCTTCAGCCCAAAAATATTTTGGTAAGTTACTGTCCATAAGCATAGTTCTAGCACATTCTTGCAAAGTCCTATTCTTTCTCTCTACAACACCATTTTGAGGAGATGCTCTAGGAAATGCAAAATTATGTGTAATACCATACTTATTACAGAAATTTGAAAAAGATTCATTCTCAAATTCTCCTCCATGATCACTTCGAATAGTGACTATGTTTAGAGACTTTTGATTTTGAATTCTTTTACAAAAATTTACAATTTCATCAAAAGTATCATTTTTATTTTTAAGAAAAATTACCCATGAAAAACGTGAATAATCATCAATAATGACAAAAACATATCTACTCTTGTTTAATGAAGAAACACGAGTAGGACCAAATAAATCCAAATGCAATAATTCTAAAGGTCTATTTGTAGAAACTAAATCTTTTGATTTAAAAGATGATTTAACTTGTTTTCCTAATTGACAAGAATCACAAAAATAATCCTTTTTAAAATCTATTTTTGGAAGACCTTTAACTAAATCAAATTTAGAAATCTTAGAAATAGTTTTCATATTCAAATGACCAAATCTTTTATGCCATAAAAATTAATCATTATTAGAAGCAAGTAGACATAAATTATCATTAGATGACATGCATGTTATTGATAACTCATAAATGTTATTGTTTCGAAAACCTTTAAATAAAATATCTTTCATATTAGTATCATAAATAAGACAAGCATCTTTTTCAAAAACAATTTTATAACCCTTATCACATAATTGACTAATACTTAATAGATTGTGTTTTAAACCTCTTACCAAAAGAACATTTTCAATAAGGGGTTTTGAAATATTACCAACTATGCCGGTACCAATAACTTTTCCTTTGTTATTGTCTCCAAATATCACTGTACCTCCCTTTTTGATTTGAACGGAAGATAGTAGTTGCATATGTCCGGTCATGTGTTTGGAACACCCACTATCAAGTATCCACTTTTCTTTATAAGGTACCTATAAGATAAAAACAATATATATGGTACCCATCATGATAGGGTCCGAAAAAGGTTAGCCTTTAGGAACCCAAATCCAATTGGAATTTGGTTTCCACTTGTTAGTATAAACATAATTCTTAGAATTACACACATCATGTATATAAGATGCAATATAAACATTTTTATCAACATTATTTAGATTCTTAGAAACCCATATATATTTGCATCTAATTCTTTTTGAAATATTATTTCTTTTTACAAAAGAATTGTATGGATTATTATGAAGATGTGTAGATTTTACAAAATTGGTTTTTGAAAATCCAATACCAACATGAGTAGGTTTATACATATTATCTTTTGAAAAACCAAGACCAAATGATTGTTAGACATTTTTGAGAAGATAATAACATATTTAAATTCTCTTTTCCTTTATTAAATTTAGTTACATTTTTCAAAAGATCTTCATATTTAACTTTGAAACTAATCATGTCTTTATCTAAAACAGTAATTCTAGAATTTAAAGAAATAGTTTCCTTTTTAAGTAAAGAATTCTCTTTTAAGAAAATTTCATTATCTCTTTTTAAAGATGCAATAACTTTTTCAAAATCTTCTTTTTGAGAACTTAAAAGAGATATTTGAGAAACAAAACTTGCATTATCATTAATGAGTTTTTCATTTTCCTTTATTAAAACTTTATTTCTAATCTTTTCATTTTTAAAATTATTATAAAGTTCATTAAAGGCTTCTAATAAATCATCATAATCTTGTACCTCATCTTCTTGGGCCATGAAGCAAATATTGGCGGTTTCAGTTGCTTCTTCTTCGTCAGAGGAAGATGAGTCGCTATCATC
Source organism: Agave tequilana (assembly GCA_038442645.1). Classification (NCBI taxonomy): domain Eukaryota; kingdom Viridiplantae; phylum Streptophyta; class Magnoliopsida; order Asparagales; family Asparagaceae; genus Agave; species Agave tequilana. The sequence continues at coordinate 426,051 of JAVJIF010029680.1, read as the reverse complement.
CCATGTTGCTTGGAAGGCTTTCTTCTTCTTGTTGAACTTGTTGAACTTGTTGAAAGTCTTGAAGTGTTCTTTTGATTTCATCAATGGGCAATCCTTCTTCATGTTGCCTGGTTTGTTACACTTAAAACAAGTAGGAATATCGTTAGTATCTTTATTCTTTTTAAACTTACCTTGTTTTAAGAACCTTTTGAACTTTCTTGAAAGCATGGCCATTTCTTCTTCATCTTCATCCGAATTGTCCATATCTGAAGTTGTATGGAAGGCAAGTACTTTCTTCTTGGATTGATGTTGTTGTTCGTCCTTCTTTCTTTCTTCTATCTGAACTTCATATGCCATTAGATTACCGATTAGGTTTTCAAATGTCATAGTTGAGAGATCATTCACCTCTTCAATTGCGGTTGTCTTCTTCTCCCATTCCGGTGTGAGTGCACGAAGGATCTTACGGACTCTTTCAACTTGGGTGTAGTCCTTTCCAAGGGATGCAAGAGTATTGGTAATGTCGGTGAATCTTGTAACCATTTCGGATATGGTTTCATTCTCCTTCATTTTGAACAACTCAAATCTGTGGACAAGAACAGATATTTTAGATTCCTTAACTTTATTCGTACCTTCGTGTGTTACCTGAAGAGTATGCCAAATTTGATGTGCAGAAGTGGATGTTGACACACGGTTGAACTCTTCTTTGGTTAAGGCACAAAATAGAGCATTCATCGCCTTGGCATCAAGATTTGCATTCTTCTTTTGATCTTCATTCCAAGCGTCGTAGTTGGTTGTAGGCTTGGTGTACTCTGCTTCTACGATGTTCCAAAGGTCGTAGTTCAGCGATTGCAAGTAGATCTTCATTCTACACTTCCAATAATTGTAGTTGGTTCCGTCAAATAGCGGTGGACGTTGTGTAGAATGCCCTTCTTTGAATTGGGATGATTGGAACTCCGTTGCCATCCTTGTATGGTTGTTGCCTTAAACCTGCTCTGATACCAAATGTAGGATCTATAATCAAAGCAACACAAACAATAGGGGGGGGTGAATAGTGTTTATAAAAAATTAAACAAACTACTTGCAGGAAATAAAGTAATCACAAGATAAACACAGAAAATACAAACGCAAACACACAAGAGTTATCCTGGTTCGGTCCTTGTGACCTACATCCAGTCCCCAAGCAAAATGCTTAAGATTTTCCTTTCTTGACTTGTGTACACCCACAACCAATGTCTTGTACACCACTTGACAAACGCCCTTTGCCAAATGTGCACAACTCCTCTTTACACCAAAGAGAACACACGCCTTGTACAACTTTCTTCTACTCCCAAGAAGACGCCTTGTACAAAATCTTCTTTGAATGAATACAATTATTTTCCTATAGCCTTGATACTGAATGTGTATGTGGACAAGGTACAGTATAGGAAAGATGAACTTCAGAGCACTTCACTAATGGAATGACTTTTGGTGAAGAACAGAAGTTAGAAATCAGTTTTCAGGAATTCTGGAAATTTTTCTTTGGAAAATTGATGGAAAGACTTGTTGTTTGGCCTTTGGAATAACTTCCCTATTTATAGCTAAAGACTAGGGTTAGTTAGGGTAGTTATAGGACCAATTCAGATAATTTAAACGTTGGAAAACGTTGCCAAAAGAATCAGATAAGAGAAACTGTCCAACAGTCAGAAACTGCCTATAGTCGACTAGGATTCTGAGTTAGTCGACTAGACTAGGCAAAACTTCAACTATTAGTCGACTAGGTTTAGCAAGTAGTCGACTAGGTATATGTCTGTTGGCAGAATAGGTTTCTGGATAACTGAATATAGTCGACTAAAAAGTATTGTTGGTCGACTATAAAATGTGTTAGTCGACTTGGGAAATGGTGTAGTCGACTAAGTTTCATTTCAGACAGAAACAGAGAGTTGGGAAAATTTTGTATATGATATTAGTCGACTTGGAAAATGGGGTAGTCGACTAGGGTATCTGTTAGTCGACTAGGTATGAAAGTCAAGTCGACTAATAGTTATGTCAGGGTCCAAACAGAGAGTTAGGAAATTTGGTTTGGAATGGTCTAGTCGACTAGGGTTTTTGGCAAGTCGACTATAGTATGGGTAGTCGACTATATCAAAGGGTCAAGTCGACTTGGAAAGGATTTTTTTTGTGTAAGTGATCAAGGCTTTTCACCTATGTTCTAAAGTAACACAAAAACATCCAAAACACCCATAAACTTCAATTGGTTTCAACTGAGGTAGAGCAATCATCATGAGGTAGAAATGCTTGTCCATCATCAAAATCTTGCAACTTGATAGGCTTCAACTTGGTAGCCTTCAACAACATCCTCCGGACGTTCTTCACAAGAAGTGAGAGCTCTTCGTCATCTTCTTCATCATCGTCATCGTCGGAGTGAGTGGATTGACTTTTGAAGGCTATAGTCTTCTTCTTGGAAGGAGCCATATTCTCCCTTGCTTTTCTTTCCATCTCATGGGTTTTGAGGTTCCCAATGAGACCTATGAGCTCCATCTCCTCCTTGTCATTAAGTTCCTTCAAGGTAGTTGCCTTTACTTCCAATGAAGGAGGAAGAGCCCGGATGATCTTTCTTACTCTTTGATCATTATCAATGACATCACCTAGAGAAGAAAGTCCATTAGTGATCTTTGTATATTTTGTAACCATATCATCTATGGTTTCATTTTCTTGCATGCTAAAGTTTTCATATTGGGACCGAAGAAGATCTATCTTGTCCCTCTTCACTTGTGAGGTCCCCTCATGTGTAACTAGAAAGTGTGTCCAAATCTCAAATGCGGATTTGCAATGGATGACTCTAGCAATGTCATCATCATTGAGGGCTTGAAGTAGTGCATAGTGAGCCCTAGCATTGGCATCAAACTCCTTAGTCTCAATTTCAGACCAAGTAGATTCATCACCGGGGGGTGAAAGTACACCTAGAGGGGGGTGAATAGGTGTAAATGCTAATCTAGAAACTAAATGCAAACTAATGCAAACTAATGCGGAAGCTAATGCAAATGTTGCACAAACTTGATACAATACAACAAGTGTAGCCGAATTCCCCTTTCGAGGCTCTGGACTAACTCCTCTTGATTCCCCTTGAAATGGGTTGAGGTGCTATGTGAAGCTCTTGTTGGATGAGTACAAATTAGGCCCACACACATAAGCAATCCAAGCAATATGAAATATGTGCACACACAATCAAGCCAAGCATATAAGAATGAATTGCAATATAAAAGATGCAAGGCAACACAAGCAATGTATAAGATATGTATGCAATGAGAGAATGATGCTTGCACAAAGTAAAGAGAGTAAGAGTTGAGAGATATTGGATCAATCGCAAAGACCAAGATATGTTTCGAGGTTCGAGCCCCTAGCTCTACATCCCCGCCTTCACCATCGTGAAGGATTTCCCAATCCACTATAGGAGTACCAAACTCCTCTCTCAACCTTACAAAGCCACCGAGGCTATACAACCACAATCCACCTCTACCGAAGAGGGATACGGCCCGTAGCCAACTACAACAAACACCTCTACCTAAGAGGCTCACAAACCAATCACCCGATCACCTCTACCGAAGAGGGATACAACAAGAATAAGGGTGTACAACTTAGAGGTTTACAACAACAACCTCAAACACTCTCTTTTCTCTTTTTCCACAAAAACAAGATCCTAATAGTTTAGGATAGTATGATAGCTCAAGTGTGGAAACTAAGTGTTTTTGGAAACAAGCAACAAAGAAAAACTACTTGGGAAATCTTTTGTATATGATAGAAATAAAGGATCAAATCAAAATCCCAAAACCTAGTTTTCTTTGATTTTCCAAAAAACCCAAAACAATAAAGATTAGAAGTTAAAAGCCCAAAAACTTCTTTTTAAAACTCTTTTAAACTCTTCAGAAAACCAGAATTTTTCTCTTCAAAACCTTGGCCAAAATCCCAAAGAGATTGAGTTTATATAGGCCAAACAGAAAACTAGCCGTTAGAGCTGAGCTGGCAGCTCTGACAGGCGTCGGTCGACCGGCCCGGTCGACCGCCAACGGTCAGAAATATGACCGTTGGGCACAAGCGGTCGACTGGCCCGGTCGACCGAAAAAACCAGTGAGCAAAACTCTCACTTCGGTCGACCGGCCCGGTCGACCGGCTACATGTGTCGCCAGCGTGCACGTTTGTGCACATCGGTCGACCTACCCGGTCGACCGTACTGGCCTGGCAGGCACAGTGCAGAACTGCACAGATACGGGATTTGAAAATAGGTCTTTTTACTCAATAAAAATCCCATAAATTCACAGTAAATCTAAAAAATAGTTTTAATCACAATTCTTTCTAAAACTTGTTTTATCATTTTACTTTGATAACCAAACTTGTGATAAAAATTTCAAGACATATATCAATCATATCAATTCATTTTTGTGTCTTGCCAATTTTATCATAAACAAAACTTGTATTTTAACAAACTAGATTTTTCCAAAACATGAATAGGATAGTCAAAATAAGTTTGTCTATAAGTTAAGCATGTATGTATAAATAGAAAACATCTACTATACATATAAATCATGAAAACTTGTTTTGATCAAACTATTCATGAAAACCAAATATCAAAACATAAAACGTGTGTGTTTGTGCACTTGAGCATATCAACTATACTAAGCTTTACAAATGGATCTAAAACTCACAATCTAAACTAGGATACCTAAGTCTTCTCTTGAGGAACTCCATCTTCAAGTAGACTTGCTCCCAAACGCGATCCACCGAGTGCAAAGGGTATGATCTTTAAGCTTTGGCACCGGAATCACCATGATAAGCTTCCAAACACATTGTTGAAGCTAATCACCAAAACTAATATCCTGCTAATGATCTGAAACTTAGAAACACAAGAATATTAGTAAACATAACTACATGAGTTGATCATCATCAAAACTAGAGTGGAAGGCCTTTGGGCCAACAGGGGGTGCACTAAAGGGTTTGGTCACGACCTTTACAACTCGACTACCTAGAGATTGCAAGAAAATGGTCATCTTAACCTTCCATATGGGAAAGTTAAGTCCATCAAACTTAGGGGGTGTCTTGATACCATCGGCCATTTTTACTAAGTGAGAATGAATGAAATGATTAGCAAAATTAGGATCTCTCTAAGGTTGTTAAGCCAAGACCTAGAGTCCAAGCTCTAATACCAATTGAAAAACACCTAGAGGGGGGGGTGGGGGGTGAATAGGTGTAATTGCTAATCTAACAATCTTTTTAAAACTAAGATGGATGATGATGCAACGATCTATCAAAACAAGACTAAGAGCCGTATACCCCGTGAAGGGTTCTGAACTCCTTCCTCCTGATTCCCCTTGAATGGGTTAGAGGTGCGCAATGCAACCTTACTGTATGAGAATTGATCGAACAAAGAATGAATAATATGCAATGATGAAGTGCACACAAGATATATCACAAGTATCACAAACTAGAAGCAATAACACAATGAAAGATAAACTATAACACAAGTAAGATATAATGAGCAATTGAAATGAAAGACAAGAACGCAAAGTAATCGCAAACACAAGATATTTGTTTCGAGTTTCGAGCCACTGCTCTAATCCCCGCCTTCACCTCCGTGAAGGGTTTCCACTATCCACCGAGGACGCTTACAACGGTCTACCAAAGACCCGAGTACTGAGATCCACCACTTACAATAACTCTACCAAAGAGTTGTCTCCACAAGAACAAGATGAACACAAGTAACCAAAATGATCACAACAAGATCACTAAACTTCTTACAAACTCTCACTCTCTTACAACTTCCTTATAGATTGAGTAGGGAATTTTGGCTCTAAGAAGTGTAGTGAGAAAAACTCAATTGTAGAATGATATTTGCTAACAAACACAACTGAAAACAAGCTCAAGAAAGTATGAAAAATTGGAGAGCTTAAAAACTTTTCTTCTCTTTTAAAAATTTTGAAAACTTGAGGATTTTTCTTAGTATATTGCAAGAGCCTATTTTTCTCTATTTATAGGAAGAGGAATAGGTTAAAAACAATTTATTTTAAGCTTATTTGATCTGAAAAAGATCTCCAAAAACTCAGAAAAAGTCTGCCAAAACAGATTATAAAAACAGATTTCAGATTTACACCAAAGAGGAAAGAGCCGTTGGCACTTTGCAGGCCTGACGGTCGACCGGTCCGGTCGGCCGTCCGCCCTGCTGGCAAAGAGCCGTTGGACTCGGGTCGACCGCTGGGTCGACCGTCCTCTAAAAAGAAACACAGTTTTCTAAAGGCGGTCGACCGGGCGGTCGACCTAGAAAACCCAAGAGCAAACCTGCTTACAGTCGGTCGACCCAGCGGTCGGCCAACAGACATGCACAAGCGTGCACATCCTGACACAAGCTCCGGTCGACCGGGCCGGTTGGCCGGTCTTGCCTGAAACAGAAAAACAGTAAAGGACAGAACTTGGAATTTTTTTTTTTGTAAAATCATTTTGGAATAAGGATAACTAAATATTATGCTAGAGGTAGTATACATATATGATTTAAACATGATATTCATTTTGTAAGAGGTTGGAGTCATGTATATATATACTAAGGCATAAAACTTAGAAACAAAAGTGTGTGTGTATCCTAGAGCCAATTTTTAAAACTCAACCTTTAACAATCTATTTCTTACATTGGTTCTAAGGACTACAAGTGCTTCAAGTGGGCTTCTCCATATGATCTTGCAAGCTTGATTCTTGAGCCCGAATTGAGGTGACTTGAGTCAAAACACCTTCCTTTAGGGAAGAAACCTTCTAGTTTAAATAGAACCCTGAAACACACTCAGACAACAAATATTATTAGTACAAATAACTAATATGTTTTGTGATCATCAAAACACACTAAAAACGGGTGATTGTAACCTTGGGCCAACAAAGTTCTCTTTGATGCTACAATTAATGGTTAAAATTCTTCTTTTAGTTCTTAAAAAAAGAGAAAAATGGAGTTAAAGTCAAGTTAGGAAGAAAGTGGTAGAATGAGAAGGTGAAGAAAATAGAAGTGATATGTACAAAGAAATTAAAAAGATAATGAGATTTGAAAGATTGTAGTGTTGGTAATTTACACTAAAAGTTAAAAGAAAGAAATTAAAAATAATTACTTACCTCCTTTGACCAAAAACGTACCTTGAATCTTTGGCGACGATGTTACCTTGAAGTGGAGGCAATCAGTGCATATCCCATAAGAGTTGATTCTCGTCTCTTTCACATTACATCATCAAGACAAAACAAGCATGAATGATATAGACTGAGACTAAAATCCATCATCATGAGCTTTCGGTGGCACTCGTAAAGGCAAGGCTCTTTCGATACTATAAGACTCACTTGGATAGTAATTGGTACAAAACAGAGAGAAGTAGAGAAGAAGAAGAACACAAAAACAAAGTACATAAAAAAGGTAACTATAGATTCAATTTTATAAGAGAAAAGAAGAACAACTTACACCGGTCTCACTCTCAGTACAAGCTTCATTCTCATTCTCCTATGAAACTCTGATCTCCTTTGAATTATATAAATGAAAACTGAAAATTACATAAAAAAACAAAAACAAAAACCTACACTAAAAAGAATGAAAAAGTGAACTAAATTCTATCTCTGCATAATCGTCCCCTGTACAGTCTGAAAAATTCAGTATTTATAGGCAAAACCCAACGGGGAGGGGTATACGAAGATAGGGGGAGCAAACGCTCCACCAACTATGGCAACAAAAACACGAAAACGTGTATATGGCCGTGTTTTCGCGGCCTGGGTGTGGCCAGGTGGCCACACCCAAATGGTGGGGGTCCCTGATTTTGAGAGATTATTTTATCCGGTTCTAGATTTCTCGTTTCAGCTCCTGAATTTGACGAAACGGCATTTGATTGTTGGTTTTAACCAATTGATTTGAAGAGATATGTTTTTAACTAATTTTCAACCGATCTGATTAGCCTTGATTTACTGATTTCGAATTAATTCTGATTTAAATCAGAATTTGATGTGCTTTTGGGCTCGTTTCTCTTCCCTCTCCTTTAGTAATGGGTCTGCAAATAAATTAAACAATAATTAAAAAGAGGCAGAGTTTATTCTATAATAAGTATGAGAATATGATAATGAATGTTAAATATTAGCGACCGATCGCACCACACCACCACCACCACCTCCTCACACACGTGTACGCGCACATCAATCATGACACACCCCACCATACACACACACACATGCATATCAAGCACATACACCACCACCACATACACATACCCCGCCGCCACCACCACCACCACCACCACCAATACAACCACACACAAACACCCTGCCGACACCACCACTACCACATACTATCCCTAGCTTTGCCCATAAACCTCTGATTAGTCTCAAATATTACATAATTTTATCACATCTGCACATTTATTTTATATAAAATACTGCTAATAATGGTTACTTGTGTGATCCTAGGTCCATGATGTATAATGAAGAAGAAGACCCTAAATCATCATTTAATAGGTGATTAAAGGCCGACAAAGCAGCAATTGACCTTAGGAGGTGATTCTGTTAGACCAAGGTGCTCAAATCTAAAATCCAGAAGGTACAAGTGACAGGGTACCGAAGCGACAGTGCACAGCAGGCGGCGCTGTGCGCGCTGCTCTGTGTGCGTTGCTCTGGTGCAGTACACATTTTTGTGGCTGTACTGGCGCGACCGCGCCAATGTTTTGGGCCAGGGTTTGTCCCCTGGTGCCTATAAATACCCCCTTTGCGGTCCTTCAGAGGAGGGATCCAGAGAGTTAGGGTAGTTTTCTTCTTCATGTTATAGTTTAGGATAGTTTAGCTTAGTTGTTCTTCTTCTTCCTCTTTGTATGTTTCATTTCTTGTAGATCTTGTAATAGGAGAGAGAGTGGTACATGGTTGGAAAGTAAGAGTGCTTGTAATAGAAGGTGAAAAGTTATGAAATTTCTCTCTTTACCTCTCTTTGTTTTCTTCTCTCTAACTCCTTTCACATGTTTAGCTAATTTCTCTCATGGCAACTAACTACTAACCACTAACTTGCTAACTTCTTACTTGATAATCCACATGAATCTAATAGCCTCCACTTGGCCTTGCTCTTGTAAGAGCCATTGATGGCTCATGATGATGGATTCTAACACTCTAATATCCTAGCTCTCTAACAAGCTAACATTACTTTATTACATGCTTATTCTTTTTTAGTTTTGATGGTTTAAGTGTAACTTGCACTTGTTTGTTGAGTTTGGATGTAAAAGTTATCGTATGGGTCATGCTTTGAAACGCTCTTGAACGAGGACTAGTGATAGACAAAGATACATGTGAGGCAACTATCACTAAGAGGTTTGCATGGTTAGTGGAGCAATTAGTAGTTAGTAGCCATGAGTTTTCTTTATCTTCTGTCTTTGTTTTAGATATATCTTAAAAACCACAAATATCTTATCTTCTATATTCCAACTTCTTCGTGTTTCACCGTTCTCTTCTCTTTTCATTTTTTAATTTTCTTTTATTTTAATTCTTTAAAACATTAAAGAAACTTTAACACACACGTGAACATACCGGTAAAGCTTCTATCGCTTTCCGTCCCTGTGAATTCGATCCGTTTAGCGTCTATGCTATAACGAAAATATCGAGGAAGCCAAAACACGCACTTTTAACTCTTGATTTCAAAACGATACTTTTTGTGCACGGTTTTCCCCCGATCAAATTTTGGCTCTGTTGCCGGGGATGGGAACGGTTTGATTTCACATTTTTGATAACTTTTCTTCTTTATTTTTGGCGTGCAGATCAAATTCTTTAGCATTGCAGAATCCACACTTGCTTTTATATGGTTGGGTAAATTCTTGTATATTTTTATATTTTGTTGCTAATTTCTATCACCTGTGCACTATAATAACTTTAAGAACTAAAATACAGTAATTGGATGCTTTAAAATTGTTTAGATATTTGCACCTAGGCACGTGTCAATTTTAATTCCAATATATTATATTTTATTCTTGTGTTGTTGTGATCTTGACGGAGGTGTACATATTGCATAGCATATAGTTAGGACAAACATGTGGGTGATTTACTCTCTTCGTATGTTCATTCTTATCTATATTGCATACTTGCACAAATTGAGCTTACGGGCAAAACACAATACAACATAAGGTGGGTAAGTCATTACCCTTCCTTAGCTCAAAAATCACCTCCCCACTCACACAACCCAAGCCTAAATAAAATTTGCTAGATGTTGGCCCCCTAGGGACATCTCGGACTCATTTAAGAGATTGACCTAAGGGAAAGTTGTTAGAAGTTAACTCTTAATAAATAGGTGTTTAAGGTTGGGGATTGAGAGACGAAACCTCAAAGAAGAGTGGTTTAGCATAATTAGGCCCGTTGCTCGGGTACGGATACCTCTCACAAATCTTGCCCCTACCTGGTGTTGGCCCAGTGGCCTTCCACTCTAGTTTTGATGATGATTAACTCATGTAGTTATGTTTACTAATAATCATGTGATGTTTAGTTTCAGATCATTAACCAAGATATTAGTTGGTGATTAGCTTCAACAAAGGAATTTTGAAGCTTTCACATGGTGATTCCAGAGCCCGAGCATCAAGACCACATATTGCACTCATTGGAGTGAAGCTCGGTGGATCACGTGTTGGATTGAGTCACCTTGAAGATGGAGTTCGTCAAGAAGACCTCGGTACCATAGTTTAGTTTTTGTTTAAATCCATTTGTAATGATTAGATAGTGTGATATGCTCAAGTTCACAATACACACACGTTTCATGTTTTGGATTCAGTTTTTCGGTTTTTGGTTTAACCGACATTGGTTTTCATGAATAGATAGTATCAATATAAGTTTACATGTTTTTATGTATATTAGAAGTGTTCTATATACATGCATGCTTAACTTCCTAGACAAACTTAGTTTGATATGCCTATCATGAGGTTTGGTGTTTTGTATTTTTAACAAAACATATTTTTGGAATTAAAAGACAAAAACAATGATATATATGTTTCATGTATATTGGACTTATGTCTATTTGTATCATGCTTTATAATGTTTAAGTATCATGTTTTTATATTTGGATTAGTGTTGGACAAAGTTTATTTGAAAAATCCAAGTTTGGAAAAATACAGGTTTTGGTTTTCGGTAATTTTTCCATAACACAAAAATGGTTCAAAATGTATGATAATTGTGTTAAAATTTTTATCACATGTTTGTATAACATATATTATGTTAGAAACTATTTTTGTGGATTTTTAGAAGTTTTATGGGATTTTTTAGAAATTTTGAAAACCCAGTTTTCTGACCCAGATTGCCTTCTGCCAGGCTCTGGCGGTCGACCGGACCCAGAGTCAGTCGACCGGTCGGTCGATCGACGTGCACAGCCTTGTGCATGTTGGCCAGGCATAAGGTACGGTCGACCGGTCGGTCGACCGGCCAGAGAGCACTTGCTCTCTGGATTTGGGCGGTCGACCGGGCGGTCCACCGGCTTCTTCCGACGGTCAAAAATTTGACCGTTGGCGGTCGACCGGCCGGTCGATCGCCAGCCGCCATGACTAACAAACAGTCCCAACGGCTAGTTTTTTATTGTTCCTTATATAAACCCCATTTCTTTGGGATTTTGGCCAAGTTTTTAAGCAAGAAAAATCAGAGCTTCTCCAGGGTTTATTTTCAAGTTTTTAAAAAGTATTTTTGGGCTTTACACTTCAAATTTGGTTTTGTGTTTTAGGGTTTGGTAAAATCAAAGAAAATAGAAATTTGAGAGATTTGTATTGTTCTTCAATTCTATCATCTTCAAAGTGTTTTCCCAAGTGTTTTTCTTTGAGTTTTTATTTTCCAAACTCTTGGTTTTCCACACTTGAGCTATATCTACTATCCTATCTATTTAGGATTATTTATTTGTGGGAAAAGGATTTGGTTTGTGGTTGAGATATACCACCTTGTTGTAAACCCCTTCATTTGTAGATATCCCTCTTTGGTAGAGGTTGATTTGGGTTGTTGGTTGCTCCCTCTTTGGTAGAAGTTGAGGTTGTGGTTTACTCCCTCTTGGTGAGGTGGAGTTGGATTGGTTTTGTATCCCTCTTCGATAGAGGTGGATTGTTGTTGTATTGGTGAATTTGTGGAGTTCGGTACTTCGGTCTTCGGTAGACCATTTGTATTGCCTCGGTGGAGGTTGTATTGGTTGAGAGAGGAGTTCGGTACTCCTAGTGGATTGGAAATCCTTCTCGGTGAAGGCGGGGATGTAGAGCTCGATGCTCGAACCTCGAAACACATCTTCTTATTTACGTTTGTTCAATTGACTCTCAACTCTCTCTCCTTTATTTGTGTATTGCATCTATTCATATTGCCACATCTTATATGCTTGTGTTGTGCCTTGCATCAATTCATATTGCTCATCATATATTATATGCTTGGTTTGTTTGTGTGTGCCTCACTTGTGCCTAACCACGAGAGCTTCATATAGCACCTCAACTCTTATTCAGAGGAATCAAGAGGAGTTAGTCTAGAGCTCTTCACGGAGAATTCAGCTACACTCGTTGGTTGCACTAAGTGTAGTTGCAAATTAGTTTTAATTTCTGTATTTAGTTCATTAGATTAGCAGTACACCTATTCACCCCCCTCTAGGTGTACTTACAGTTGGTATCAGAGCCTACGCTCCTGATATTTGGTTTAACCACCTAGGAGTGAGATCTTGATTTGCTAATCTATCATTTACATTTGCACGTATATTTGTTTGCACACACTCATGGATTGCTTGTCACTTCCCATGTTCGATATCTCCAACATTGACATGTGGAAATTTAGGATGTTCATGTATTTAAAAACCCTAGGCTTGCATGTGTTCCTTGCCGCTACCAAGAAATGCTATCTTGATAACCGCAATCATATAGGGGCCAATACACTTGCCCTAGAGGCTATTAGAAGCACGCTTAACAAAGATTATCTTATGCTTATTTCTAATTTTGATTCTGCCTTTTCAGTGTGGAACAAGTTGACTTCCTCTGAGCTTCAAATGCCCAACATCGTTGAGGATGAATCTTGTGGAGAATCCGAGTCACAATACTTCATGGTCCAAGGGAATGACTCCCTTGAGGTATACTCGGAAACTCAATTAGATAGTGATGATGCTAGTTCTTCATGTGATGATCATGTTGATGCCAATGCCTTGAATGAAGAACTATCCATTGTTTGTGAAAAATTATTAGATAAATACAACCTCTTGAAAAAGAAAAGTTTAGAACTTAACAATGAAAATAAAGATTTGCTTTCTAAACTAGACTTGATTTTGCAAGAGAAAGAGGAGATTTCAAATGAGAGGGATTCATTGAAGTCTCAACTAGACCTTGCATTAAAGGAAAATGAATTTTTGAAAAATAAAAATGATTGTGAAATAATTTTAAAGAAAAATGAAAACTTGTCTTTGAAACTTGATTTTGTTGTAAAAGAGAATAATTCTTTAAAAATGAAAATTGCTTCTATTTCTAAGGATTTAGAAGATTGTTTAAAGAAAAATACTTCTTTGCAAAATGATATTGATACACATGTTTGCCATGCTAGGATAGTTTCACCTAGTTCACCTATTGCATGCTCCACTTTTTCTTTAATTAAAAATGATATATCTATGCTAAAGAAGAATATGGATTGTTTGGGCTCCACTTTGAGCCAATGTGTTGTGAGTCATACACGTTTGGAATCTTTGTTTCGAAAGAAACAAGTTCCATCTATGCATGCACACCCTCCACGGCATACACATGCTACTCACGGTCACCACCATCACACATTGTATGCTCATGTGTACACTTGTACACATTGTGGACGTAAGGGCCACCTTGCTAAATTTTGCTATGATCGTATACATGATGATAATTTAGCAACTAAATTTGTTTGGGTTAGAAAAGGTACTAACCCCCATGGACCCAAAAGAATATGGGTACCAAAGACCACCCCTATTGTATTTGATATAGGTGTGGGCTCTCGCATGACGTGAGAGTTATGATGCCTTGAGGTGGATGCGTTCCGAGCTTAAAGAGAACTTTTTGGATGTATCACTTTCATGGGAAGTCTGGTGGGAAGACCACCTTGGTTTGGAGAATCAGAGAGGTGCCTTCATCGATTTTGGTATCGATCTCTAACTCCCATTTTATTATTTACATGCTTTTCATGTCTTTGTTTTATAGCATGTCTTATTTTATGGTTCATTATGCTTATGCCATGTTTATTAGATTAGTGATATACATGTTTAGTTATTTGAGACACCCATGTTTTATATGGATCTATATTTAGTGTTCTCACCTTGTTTTAAACTAATATGTATGTCCTAAATCTAATGCATGCATATACATAATGAACATATGGATGTTTATGATTTTTGTTTTGATGCTTCATGTTTTTAGATGTTTATAGATTATTATGATAATGCCATGATTATTAGATCATTGACATGCATATATAGCATTTGAGATCACCCATGTTTATATGGACCCATATGTTGTGTTCTCACCGTTGTTTAGCTATTATGCATATCATAGTTCTAATATCATGTGGATTTACATAATGATTGTTTTATGTTTATCATATTGATTTGTATCTCATTTTATGCTTTAAGTCTTGAATATATGTTTAAATGTTAGTTTTTATTAAGATTAGGATTTATACTTGTACATATAGTGGGCCACAAATAGATCATAACATGTTTGTGCTTGAATGCTTATTTGTACCCATTAGATGTACTAGTATAGTCTAGTTTTGATGATTCATGCATTTTAAACTTGTATTCCCCATTTTTGAACATGTTTTATGATTATGTGTTTCATATAACACTTGTACACTCACTTCATTTAAATGTTTCTCATGATTGTGTTTTCATGAGTATGATATGAGCTTTATGGATATTGAGTGTTTTAATGACCATGTGATTTACATGTTTTTTCATGAAATATAATTTTGTTTTATTCCTTGCTTGAAGGATTTCGTACTAGTTTACAAGTTTTTCCATTTAACTAGTTGCGGGATTCTTCGTTATGGTAGAGTTTTCAAACAAACTATACTTTTCAAACTTATTTTTGAAAACCCCTACCTTCCAAGGGCGGTTGGTTGGGAGACCATGCCTTGTATGCTTTTATTGAAAATCATTTTAAACTTGAGCATGAAATGGTGGTAGGTGATATGAGGTATACACTTGATATTATTGTTGTTTCATTTGGTATCATTGGATTTTTTTCAATTGGTATCAATTTTGACATTTTTGTATACTCATATATTGTTTTTGTCTATGTATGCTTCCTATTGGTATCATCTATTTTGATTGATACTTATTTTTCATACACTTATATATGTTTTATTTGTGCTTACTATATTCCTATATCTTTAAGCACAAATTTTGGTTATGCAAAAGCTTGATTTTTTTTAATAATTATCGTGTTTCAATTGATTAGTTTTCAATTGCTATCTTAAAAAAGCTTATGCATCATTTTATTTGGTATTTCATAAAGGGGAGAAAATGAGTATTTTATCTTTCAATTGTATTTTGTTTACCGTTGATTTCTACTCCCACACTTTATGTTGAAAATTGATTTTATTTTGGTATCATATGTTCTATATGATAAATACTTACATTTGGTATCAAGATGTTTATTTGAATACTTTCAATTAGTATCAAGATTTTATTTATTTTCTCACAATTGGTATCAATGTCTTATTTACTTTCAATTGGTATATGTTCACTTTCAATTGGTATCAAAATGTACTACTTTGAAACATTTTTAATTGGTATCATAATTGATTGCACCCCGTATTGATAACATTTTTTTAGACAAAAAGGGGGAGAACATTTTTTATTGATTTTGACCCCTTTATTGATTCTTTGTTTCGAACAAAAAGGGGGAGAAGAAATTTTTTTTACTTTAACCCCTTTGTTGATGATTGACAAAAAGGGGGAGAGGTATTTGGTATATATGCACGCTTTAAGGATTTATGTGATTTATGTTTATGCATATATGTTTTGTTTTGCAAATAGGAGAAAAAGAATTTGATGTGTTTCATGTTTATCTCCATGTATTTGCATACATGTTTATGAGCTTCCATTGCATATTTATTTTGTTTATTGGTATGCATGAGTTAAGGGGAAGCTTCTTTGAAGCTTAACTTTAATCCATGCATATATAACTCCATGAGTTTTGTCATCATCAAAAAGGGGGAGATTGTTGGCCCAGTGGCCTTCCACTCTAGTTTTGATGATGATTAACTCATGTAGTTATGTTTACTAATAATCTTGTGATGTTTAGTTTCAGATTATTAACCAAGATATTAGTTGGTGATTAGCTACAACAAAGGAATTTTGAAGCTTTCACATGGTGATTCCAGAGCCCGAGCATCAAGATCACATATTGCACTCATTGGAGTCAAGCTCGGTGGATCACGTATTGGATCGAGTTGCCTTGAAGACGGAGTTCATCAAGAAGACCTCGGTACCATAGTTTAGTTTTTGTTTAGATCCATTTGTAAAGATTAGATAGTGTGTTATGCTCAAGTTCACAATACACACACGTTTCATGTTTTGGATTCAGTTTTTCAGTTTTTGGTTTAACCGATATTGATTTTCATGAATAGATAGTATCAATACAAGTTTACATGTTTTTATGTATATTAGAAGTGTTCTATATACATGCATGCTTAACTTCCTAGACAAACTTAGTTTGATATGCCTATTCATGAGGTTTGGTGTTTTGTGTTTTTAACAAAACATATTTTTGGAATTAAAAGACAAACACAATGATATATATGTGTTTCATGTATATTGGACTTATGTCCATTTGCATCATGCTTTATAATGTTTAAGTATCATGTTTTTGTATTTGGATTAGTGTTGGACAAAGTTTATTTGAAAAATCTAAGTTTGAAAAAATACAGGTTTTGGTTTTTGGTAATTTTTCCATAACACAAAAATGGTTCAAAATGTTTGATAATTGTGTTGAAATTTTTATCACATGTTTGTATAACATATATTATGTTAGAAACTATTTTTGTGGATTTTTAGAAGTTTTATGGGATTTTTTAGAATATTTAAAAACCCAGTTTTCTGACCCAGATTGCCTTCTGTCAGGCTCTGGCGGTCGACCGGGCCGGTCGACCGACGTGCACAGCCTTGTGCATGTTGGCCAGGCACAAGGCACGGTCGACCGGTCGGTCGATCGGCCAGAGAGCACTTGCTCTCTGGATTTGGGCGGTCGACCGGGCGGCCGACCGGCTTCTTCCAACGGTCAAAAATTTGACCGTTGGCGGTCGACCGCCAGCCGCCAGGACTGACAAACAGTCCCAACGGCTAGTTTTTGATTGGGCCTTATATAAACCCCATTTATTTGGGATTTTGCCAAGTTTTTAAGCAAGTAAAATCAGAGCTTCTCCGGGGTTTATTTCCAAGTTTTTCAAAAGTATTTTTGGGCTTTACACTTCAAATTTGGCTTTGCGTTTTAGGGTTTGAAAAACTCAAAGAAAATAGAAATTTGGGAGATTTGTATTGTTCTTCAATTCTATCATCTTCAAAGTGTTTTCCCAAGTGTTTTTCTTTGAGTTTTTATTTTTCAAACTCTTGGTTTTTCACACTTGAGCTATATCTACTATCCTATCTATTTAGGATCATTTATTTGTGGGAAAAAGATTTGGTTTGTGGTTGAGATATACCACCTTGTTGTAAACCCCTTCATTTGTGGATATCCCTCTTTGGTTGAGGTTGATTTGGGTTGTTGGTTGCTCCCTCTTTGGTAGAGGTTGAGGTTGTGGTTTACTCCCTCTTGGTGAGGTGGAGTTGGATTGGTTTTGTATCCCTCTTCAGTAGAGGTGGATTGTGGTTGTATTGGTTAATTTGTGGAGTTCGGTACTCCGGTCTACAGTAGACCATTTGTATTGCCTCGGTGGAGGTTGTATTGGTTGAGAGAGGAGTTCGGTACTCCTAGTGGATTGGAAATCCTTCTCGGTGAAGGCGGGGATGTAGAGCTCGGTGCTCGAACCTCGAAACACATCTTCTTATTTACGTTTGTTCAATTGACTCTCAACTCTCTCTCTCTCTTTTATTTGTGTATTGCATCTATTCATATTGCCACATCTTATATGCTTGTGTTGTGCCTTGCATCAATTCATATTGCTCATCATATATTATATGCTTGGTTTGTTTGTGTGTGCCTCACTTGTGCCTAACCACGAGAGCTTCATATAGCACCTCAACTCTTATTCAGAGGAATCAAGAAGAGTTAGTCCAGAGCTCTTCACAGGGAATTCGGCTACACTCGTTGGTTGCACTAAGTGTAGTTGCAAATTAGTTTTAATTTCCGCATTTAGTTCATTAGATTAGCAGTACACCTATTCACCCCCCTCTAGGTGTACTTACACCTGGCCGATTAACTCGTGGTCAGATTCTGATAATATACCTTCCATGGACAGTCTAAGCAGTTAGGAGTCGTTTAGGTCTAAGTCAACCCTAGCATAGGCTTGTTTTCTTTCTTTTTTTTCTTTCTTTGTTTATTTGTTTGTATGTTTTTCCTTTTTTGTAAATTGTGATATGGATTTCAACAATAATAATTTTTTCAATTCAAATATGAATCCATATTTCACCCCGACCTCATTTACCTCGGATAACTCCGACCCGGCTATGTACAACATGAACCAACCATATAGGTCGAATTAGAATTATTCGACTCAATATGACCCATATCCCTAATCTTATGACCATAATTTTTAAAATAATTTCAATTCTTCACAGAGTTAATGGGGATTCACCTCCCCCGAGTCAAATTTTCTACCACCTTGTCCACTTTTTTCACAATATTCATTCCCCGATTTTGATTCATATACTCCTTTTCCTGTTCTACGAACTGAAGAAAAATCTAATTTGGAATGGAGTATGAAAGCCATGTTTGAGTCCCAACAGCAAATTCAAAATTTTCTCAATTCACAATCCTTCCATCAAACTCCATATACTCCTTTTCTAGAACATCCAATTGAAGAAGAATCTGAGCTAGAAAAGCATTTGGAAGTCTAGTGCAATGATTTCAAAATATGTTAGACTCATCATCTTAATCAAAATTTCAAGAGTCCTACTCATCTTTTTCAGTCTCACCTATTCAAAATGAACAACCATAAATACTGGACTTAAGTATGGAACCCTTACGTGAGTCCGAGCAGCAATCACAACATCTGATGAACTCACAATTTCACCACAATTTTCAAAATCAACTTTCATACTCACCTTTTGAGGAAGAACCAATTGTAAAAAGTATGGAAGACATTATTCAGACTCAAAGTTCTGTTACCCAGCCTATCAGTAGGTTAGACTTAATAATAAGCAATTTGATCAAGAGAGCGAGGAAAGTCTTTCTTGTCAACCTTTGACCAATCCTTATATCCCTAAATTTACCGATTTGACCCAAGAATCATGCTATTTTAGAAACTAAGATTCAATTTCAGCAAACCCATTGGAACTTGATCAAACTCCAAGTTATGAAAGTCACCTTGACATTCTGGCAAGTTATCCCTTCTCTAAAATTGAAATTGAATATGAATGTGATCTCGAACCTCATGTTAGTGATTCCATTTAACTTTTTGATTCAATAATGACTCCGGTATTTTTACTAGATTTTTTTCTCTATTCCAGAGTCGACATTGAATCCTGTATCAGTACACCATGAAATTGAATCACCAATATCTTATGATCACACTTCATTAATGGAAAAAGTGTGTGAACATCAATTCTTTGATTTGGATCCCATTTTTGAACCAATTTTGACTCCCCTTTTTGAATCTCAACTTGATCTAAGTCAATTCCTGAGTCGATATTGATTTTTATTCCTGTTCCATTTGAGTCCAAATCAATCATCTCCCAAAATCACACTTCATTGTTGGACAAGGATGATGAAGAAAATGGTTTAGTAATTATTTTTGAAAATTAGAAATTGGATTGGGGTAATTTTTTCAATAAGATCAACAGTTCTCCAATATTTTACTGGGTTATATTAGAGAAGTCACTGGTAGGTTTCTGCAAGATCTACGATTCCTGAATTGGGCCGCATTTTGTGGACCAATCAGATCACCACCAGAGCCACCACCATGAGGTAATTTTTCTTCCCTTCCCATTTGTTTCATGTATATACACATTCATGATGCATTGAGGACAATGCATGAGATAAGTGTGGGGGAGGGTTTACTAACGTAAGTTGTTTTAAATTTTTTTTCTTTTACACTTCTTCTTAGGAAAATTTTAAAATCTTCTTTTGTATAGAAACTCTTTTCTTTTCTTTTTACTAAACTTTTTGAAATAAGAGAAATAATTTTGATTTATTTTTAAGAAAATTAAGATCATCTTAGGAATTAGGAAGAACTAAAATTATGAATTTTTAAACCAAGTCAAAATAATAGATCTTGTTTAAATTTTAGGATAAGAAAGTAAGATTGAAAAGATAATTTGATCTTGAATTTTTTGCCTTAGATTTATGCACTTCACACATACACAATTTTTTGGGACTAAAACATAGACTGAAAATGCCATAACAATGCCATAAAAAGTATTTAAAAAATGATGATAAAATCACCTATTGAAGTTAGGTAATTATGCCACATGAAGCATGATTATTCATACCTAAAATGGTGGACAAAAATAAAATAATCTCCTTTAATTTTATGGCCTTGTTTACTCGAGTCCTTAAGTCCAAGGGATGGTTCTCATTTAGTGTCCTAAAACTATCTGGTTTGGGAGTCATCAGCTAAAGGCTCATTACCCTGGTAAGCTAGAAAGCCTAAGAAAACTAAGAAAAGAATTTTTTTTTGATATAAATAAATGGCATGAAAGTTAGAGTCGATATCCCAAAAATTTTCACCATTCACAAAGTGTATATTTTCTAAGAATTTTATGAAAGATCAAAGAATCAATTCAATTTTAAATTCTTACAGTTAATTTATAACAAAATTTTGCATTTCGACTTAGTTTAAGAAAAAATAATTTCTGCTTAACTTATGACCTTGGATCACTTAAATTTTCGCAAAAATATTTTAACACTTTTCTCTATTTCAAAATGCGTTTTCAAAATACTAACATTTGATTTCTTTCTTTATAAATTTTATTGGTGTAATCCACTAAAAAACCTCAGGAGACAAAACTTCTCCTCTAGGGAAAGCTTAGAGGTTTAACGGCTTGTTGTACATGCTCAGTGTAATCGCGTCACCTGCGAAAGTTGTGTAATATTTTTCTTAGTTTTTTATTTTTCTTGGGACGAGCAAAAGATAAGTGTAAGGGTGTGATTAGTCTCTAATATTGTATAATTTTTATCACATCTGCATATTTATTTTATATAAAATACTGCTAATAATGGTTTGCTTGTGTGATCCTAGGTCCATAGTGTGCTATGAAAAAGAAAATCCTAAATCACCATTTAATGGGTAATTAAAGGCCTACAAAGTAGCCATTGACCTTAGGAGGTGATTCTGCAGACCAAGGTGCTCAAATTTGAAATCCAGAAGGTACAAACGACAGGGGACCGAGGCGACAGCGCACAGCAGGCGGCTCTGCGTGCACCGCTCTGGCACAACCACGAAAATATGGCTCTGTGTTTTCGCGGCTGTACTGGCGCGGCCACCCCAGTGTTTTCGGCTAGGGTTTGTTCCCCGGGCCCCCTTTCTCCTTGTGCCTATAAATACCTCCTTTGGGGTCCTTCAGAGGAGAGATCCAGAGAGTTAGGGTAGTTTTCTTCTTCATTTTGTAGTTTAGGGTAGTTTAGGTTAATTGTTATTCTCTTCCTCTTTGTATTTTTCATTTTTGTAGTCCTTGTAATAGGAGAGAGTGATACATGGTTAGAAAGTAAGAGTGCTTGTAATAGAAGGCGACAAGTTATGAAAGGTACTTTCTATACCTCTTTTTATTTTCTTCTCTTTAACTCCTTTTACATGTTCAGCTAATCTTCTCTCATGACAACTAACTACTAACTAGCTAACTTCTTACTTGATAATTCATATAAATCTAATATCCTCTATTTTGCCTTGCTCTTACAAGAGCCATTGATTGCTCATGATGATAGATTTTAATAGTCTAACATCCTAACTCTCTAACAAGCTAACATTACTTTATTCCATGCTTACTCTTATTTAGTTTTGATGGTTTAAGTGTAGCTTGCACTTATTTGTTGAGTTTAGATGTGAAAGTTATTGTATGAGTCATGCTTTGAAACGCTCTTGAACCGAGGACTAGTGATGGGAAAGGATACATGTGAGACAACTATCACTATGAGGTTAGCATGGTTAGTGGAGTCATTAGTAGTTAGTAGCCATGAATTTTCTTTATCTTTTATCTTTGTTTTAGATATATCTCCAAAACCACAAATATCTTATCTTCTATGTTTTCACTTCTTCGTGTTTCACCGTACTCTTCTCTTTTCATTTTTTTTCTTTTGGTTCTTTAAAATATTAAAGAAACTTTAACACACACGTGAACATATCGGTAAAGCTTCTATCGCTTCCCATCCCTGTGGCTTCGACCCGTTTAGCTTCTATGTTATAACGGAGGGGATAGGAAAGCTGACAGAGGAAAGGGGGGAGAGAGAGAATCGAGAGAGATGAGATAAGCGAGAGAGACGTACGGGATCAATGGAGGCTAGGGTTAAAAATTGATTTTATGTCAGGCGTGGTTTTCGAAAAGGTTTTGCACATCGGTCTTCAACAAACCGATATTAAAAGTAATTTACATGTCAGTTCTTAAAGGAATCGACGTCTAATATTATAACTTTAAATGTCGGTCCTTCAAAGAACTGAAGTCTAAAGTCCAAATAAAAAAATTTGATTTTTAACTGTAATTTTCCAGGTCGGTTTAAAAAGAAACCAACATGAAATATTAAGATTTGATGTCAGTTAGTTATAAACCGACGTGGAATAGTGTAAAAAATATCCCACATAATAGTAGAATCGTTTGATTTTTAAAATTGCTACCATATCTCCTTTTAATGTTGGTCCTGGCTTCAACCAATGTGAAAAGGCCACGTGAAGTCCCTTTTCTGTACTAGTGAGAAAAGCCGTGTCGGTATAATCGATGTGAATTTTTTATTTTAGCATAATTCTATTTTTGTTTGGACATCTTCTTGTCCGATCGATCTGAATTTTTTACAGTATATGCATAAGTTCATATAAAATATCATATCCAAAATTCATATCGATCCAACGGACGAATTTTAAATTACTCTAGAAATACTATTACTTTTTATATTTTCATTTTGCATCTAAATCTCATTTTTCTAATTCATAGTATAGAAAGTTTGAAACTTTAATCTTGTATAACTTGATTTATTAAGATTGAGAACATATAAAGAACCTTACAGATGTGTGATTTTTATGTTGTTACATTATTGTTCATGTGATTCATGCTTGAGTTTTTTTTTATGATGTTCTACACAAATTTTTATGTTTAAAAGAAAATTGCTTGTTATGAAAACTTGTGAAGCATGTTAGTCAAATTATTTTGGTTAAATAGATATGATATTGAATGAGATTAATGCTATCAATGCTTCTTAATTATCAATTTTTAAATTAAAATCATGTACAATCGTACGCCATATGATTAAAATATATGTATGATTATTTTCTTTCGCCATATATATGCATTGTTATATTGCGTTTGAAAATCTAGTACAATGAACTAGAAGTTCATATTAATCTCGACCTGGAGTTCTGAGTATGCCAATATAGAACTCGTAATTTCTCTGAAACACATAAATCATGACATAACCAGATATTTACATGATTAATTTGATAATAATATCATGTCATAAAAACTTGAAGTTCTTATTTAGATGCTTGTGAATGTCCTTTATCTAAAACACTAACAGACACAACTTGTTCCATTCTTATAAAGAATGCCGATCCTCAATAAGTTGAACTTCACTACTTTGTGTTCGCCCAAAGGCTATTTATCATTTGTTTTGATGATAATAAAACACATGTGGTTATTGTTGGCCCAGAGGCCTTCCACTATAGTTTTGATGATGATTAACTCATGTAGTTATGTTTACTAATAATCTTGTGATGTTTAGTTTCAGATACTTAACCAAGATATTAGTAGTTGATTAGCTTCAACAAGGTGTTTTGGAGCTTTTCATGGTGATTCAAGAGCCCGAGCGTCAAAGTTCATACCCTAGCACTCATTGGAGTCAAGCTCGGTGGATCACGTTTGGATCGAGTCGACTTGGAGACGGAGCTCTACAAGAAGACTTCGGTACATAGTTTAGTTTTTGTTTTAAATCCATTTGTAAAGACTAGATAGTGTGATATGCTCAAGTTTACAACACACACACTTGTTTAAAGTTTTATGTTTTGGTTTTCGGTTTTTGGTTTAACCGATCTTGGTCTTTATGAATAGATAGAATCAACAAGTTTACATGGTTTAATATATATTAGATTTGTTCTACATACATGTATGATTCATATCTTAGACAAAATTATTTTGATATGCCTATTCATGTGTTTAGAGTTTTGTGTTTTAACGAAACATATTTTTGGATTTACTGTCAAAACATTGATTTATATCTTTATATGTATATTGGATTATATCCATATGCTACACGCCTCAAAGATGTTTCAATATCATGTTTTTGTATTTGGGTGAGTTTTGGAAAAAATCGGATTTCCATTTGAAAAATTTAAGTTTTAGAAAATAAAATTTTTGGTTTTTGGCAAAATTTCTAAGTCACAAAAAGAGTTCAAAATGTTTGTAACTTAGTTTGATTTTTACTCAAACAAGTTTGTACTTCAAAGAGAATATAATAACTTATTTTTGTGGATTTTTAGAGATTTTATGGGATTTATTTGACAATTAAAAACTAAGTTTTCAAATCCCTTAACTAGCCCTGCCAGGCTCTGGCGGTCGACCGGGCCGGTCACCAGACCCAGAGTCGGTCGACCGGACCGGTCGACCGACATGCACAAGGATGTGCACGCTGACCAGCCACTTGGGCCGGTCGACTGATTGCAAGTACCCCACTCTCGGGTGGGGGCGGTCGACCGGACGGTCAACCGTGAGGCTTGGCACGGTCGACCGAGCGGTCGATCGGCCAGAGTGCAAGTGCTCTCTGGAATGGCACGGTCGACCGGCAGGCTCAACAGTCACTTTTTTCACCGTTGGACGGTCGGTCGGCCGGTCGACCGGAAGGTCAAATTTGACCTTTCTGCTGCCAACGGGCAGATTCCAAGTGGGGGCTATTTATACCCCATTTGAAGTGAGTTTTGAAAAAGATTTTCAGGAGCAAAATTTCACCTATTCTCTAGTGTTTTAAAAGTAAGTTTTCAAAAGAGTTTATTGGTTTTAAAGATCATTCTTTATTTATTTTCAAGAGTTGGAAAAATCAAAGAAAAATATAGATTTAGGATATTTGCTTAAGTTGTTTTCCCAAGTATGTTTCCTTGTGATTTATTTTCCAAAATCTTGATTTTCCACACTTGAGCTATATCTTCTATCCTATCTATTGGGATCTTTTGTTTTGTGGGAAAAAAGTTTGTGGTTGAGATAGACCACCAAGTTGTAACCCTCCTTATTTGTGATATCCTTCTTGTGTGGAGGTTGATTTTGGAGTGGTGGTTGGCTCGCTCTAGTGAGAGGTGGAGAGTGTTGGTATCCCTCTTAGTGAAGAGGTGGATTGTGTTGTTTGTGGCTTTGTGCCTATCCCTCATTTGTGAGGTTGATTTTGTTGGCTTTGTGCCTAGCCTCTAGTGAGAGGTTGTGTTTGTAATTGAGAGTGGAATTGTGTACTCCATATTGTAATTGCCTCAAATCCTCAGTGGAGGTTCCCTGTGTGGGAGTTCTGTGTGGACATAGTTAGTGGAAATCCTTCTGTGTGAAGGCGGAGACATAGAACTCTGTGCTCGAACCTCGAAACATATTCGTGTGTTTGCGTTTGATCCATTGACTCTAACTCTCTCTCTCTTTTGTATTGTGCCTTGCATCATTTCATATTGCTCATTCATATATTATATGCTTGGCTTGTTTATGTGTGCCTCACTTGTGTTTAACCACGAGAGCTTCATATAGCACCTCAACTCTTATTTAGAGGAATCAAGAGGTGTTAGTCCAGGGCCATTCACCAGGAATTTGGCTACACTTATTGGTTACACTAAGTGTGTTGCAATTTAGTTTTTAATTTTCGCATTTAGTTCATTAGATTAGTCGTACACCTTTTCACCCCCTCTAGGTGTACTTTCAATTGGTATCAGAGCCTACGCTCCTGATATTAGGTTTAACCACCTAGGAGTGTGATCTTGGTTTTGCTAATCTACATTTGGATTTGCACACTTATATTATTTACACACACTCATGGATTGCTTGTCACCTCCTATGTTTGATGTTTCCAACATTGACATGTGAAAATTTAGGATGTCCATGTATCTAAAAACCCTAGGCTTGCATATTTTCCTTGCAGCTATAAAGAAATCCTATCTTGGTAATAGCAAGCATATAAAGGCCAATGCACAAGCCCTTGAGGCACTTAGAAGCACGCTTAATAAAGAATTTTTGTGCTTAGTTTCTAACTGTGATTTCGCCTTTGCAGTGTGGAACACGTTGACCTCCTCCAAGCTTCAATTGCCAATCCAAACGGAAGATAAATCTAGTGGAGAATCCAAGCAACAATGCTACATGGTCTAAGGGAATGACTCCCTTGTGGTATATTCAGAATCTCAATTAGATAATGATGATGCTAGTTCTTCTAGTAATGAATATATTGATGCCAATGCATTGAATAAAGAACTATCCATTGTTTGTAAAAAATTGTTAGATAAATATAATCTTTTGAAAAAAAAGACTTTTGGATTAAATAAAGAAAATAAAGATTTGATTTCAAAGCTTGATTTGATTTTGCAAGAAAAAGTTGAGATTTCTAATGAAAGGGATTCATTGAAATCTAAACTTGAACTTTCCCTAAAGGAAAACAAGATTTTGAAAAAAAAAATGATTGCAATGTACTTTTAAGAAAAATGAGTCTTTAATTTCAAAACTTGATTATGTTTTAAAAGAGAATGATTCCTTGAAAATAAAAATTGCTTCTATTTCAAAGGAATTGGAAATTGTTTCAAATAAAAATATTTCTTTGAAAAATGATATAGATTCACATGTTTGCCATGCTAGTGTAGCTTCACCTAACTTACTTATTGCATGCTCCACTTTATCTTTCAGTATTGAAAATGATATAAATTTGTTAAAGAAGAATATGAATTGTTTGGGCTCCACTTTGAGCCATTGTGCCATCAACCATACACGGTTGGAATCTATGTTTCGAAAGAAACAAGTTCCTCTTATGCATGCACACAAATCACGACATACACATGCTTCATACGTTCACGTACACAATACTATGTATGCTTATGTGTACACATGTACACATTGTGAACGTAAGGGCCACCTTGCTAAGTTTTGTTATGATCGTATACATGATTCAAATTTAGCAACTAAGTTTGTTTGGGTTAGGAAAGGAGCTAACCACTATGGACCCAAAAGAGTGTGTGTACCAAAGACCACCCCTATTGTATTTGATGTAGGTGTGGGCTCTCACATGACGTGAGAGTGATGGTGCCTTGAGGTGGATGCGTTCCGAGCTTTATGATGACAATTTGGATGCATCACTTTCAGGGGAGGTTTGGTGGGAGGACCACCTTGTTTTGGAGAATGGAGATGTGCCTTTCCGGTTTTGGTAACAATCTCTAACTCCCTTTATGTTTGCATGCTTTTAGATCATTCATTTATAGCATGTCATGTTTTAATGCTCATTATGTCATATGTCATGTTTATTAGTCCTATGACATACATGATTAGTATTTAAGACACCCATGTTTAATATGGACCCATATTTTGTGTTCTCTCTATGTAGTAGCTATCATGTAAATCATAAATCTAATGCATATGCATTTGCCATAATGATCATATGAGTTGTTTGTTTTGATTTCTATACTTCATGTTTTGATTACATGTTTAGATGTTAGTTTTCATTAAAACTTAGGTATATACTTGTACAACTAGTGAGCCACAAATAGATTATTACATGTTTGTGTTTGAACGCTCATTTGTACTCATTAGATGTACTAGTATAGCCTAGTTTTGATGATTCATACATTTGACTTGTATTCCCATATTGTATATATTTTTCATGTTTATATGTTTAGCTTCATGTATATGTCAATTTTGTCTAAACTATTGTCTATACATATATATCCTTTGAGCCACTTGCCTTCATGCATAAACTTTTGTAGACTCGTTATGTTTGGATATGTATGTATGAAAATCACCTAGAAGGGGGGGGGGGTGAAAAGGTGATAATGCTAATCAATGCACAATTAAAAATATGATGCAACAATTGTCCAAAACAAGACTAGAAGCCGGATGCCCCGTGAAGGGTTCTGAACTCCTTCCACGTGATTCCTCTTGAAATGAGTTGGAGGTGCGCAATGCAACCTTGTTGTATGGGACTTTGATTGACAAGATGAATGAAAACAAGTGAATATTGCAATGAAAATAAAGAGCAAGTAATGAGAGCAATGAAAGTAAAGCAAGAAGCAAGAGCAAGTAAACCAAACGCAAACACCGAGAATTTTTTCGAGGCTCGAACACCCAGCTCTACGTCCCCGCCTTCCCCAGAAGGATTTCTAACCACTATAACTTCACAAAGATGTTACAAAAACATCGGAGTACCCAACTCCACAATCTCAAGTACAAGTTCTCTCTTGGTGATCAAAAGACCACAAACTCTCTTTTGAAAAGTTCTCTTCCCTTACAAAAATCCTTGTAGAACAATGAGAGGATTGAAGCTCTTGTGTGTAAGTGAAAAGAAAAAGAAATCAGAGAGTTTTTAGAAAACACTTTAGAAAATGAGAGAAATATTCAGCACAAAAACCAAGAAACAAATCTCTTTTGAATGCCTTAAACTTTTGAAACTTTTGCAAATTTTTCTTGTAATGAACCTCTCCCTAAACACCCCTATTTATAGTAGAGGGCTAGGGTTTAAAGATAAAACTCAGTTAAGGCTAATTAGGAAGTATTAAGATCAGTAAATATCTCTTAAACAAAATTTAAAGAGAAAAAGACAAAAATAAAACAGCTCAGAAAAATAGCCGTTACTGTTCAAACGGCTCTCTCGGTCGACCGGTCGGTCGACCGAATTTCAAAAATAAGAGCCGTTACCGGCTCTCGGTCGACCGCCCGGTCGACCGAAAAAAAATAGAGAGCAAAGGTTCTTAGTCAGGCATGGTCCGGTCGACCGCTCGGTCGACCGTGAAACGTGCACACGGATACGCACTTGCTGCCAGAACCTCGGTCGACTGGGACGGTCGACCGGCTTGACCTGACACAGGGTCGGTCGACCGGTCGGTCGACCGGCTCAGGTCAAAAGGCAAAACTGAAACAGAATTTTGAAAAGAATTTAATTTTTAACAAAATATATTTGAATAGAGATATATATAAAACATAAAAATGAGTTTGTAGGCTTAAGATAGTATACATAAATATTTTGTACGTATTATAGGGAATATTTTTGGAAATAAGATGTGTGCAAAAACGTGTGTGATAGAGCTTCAAACCTATTCACTATTCTTTAACAAAACTATAAAATTAGAAACAAATCTAATGAAATATCTTGAGCAATCTTGAAGTCTTGAGCCACCTTGCTAGAGCCTTCTCTTCTATGTTCCTTCCTTAATGTGCAACAAGCCTTCTTTGCTCCATGAACCTAGAAGTTCTTGCAATAGCTAAGCAATGGCCTCCAAATATGATACTAACCTGAAACTTATCTTGAACAAACTAATTAGTACCAAATAGCTCTTATTAGTTTTGTTATCATCAAAACTCTAAACAAATGGAGAGTGTAACCTTTTGGGCCAACAATCTCCCCCTTTTTGATGATGACAAAACAAATAGGCTATGAGCAAAGGTATAGGGGAGGAGAAAGCTCCCCCTCAAATTATGCTATATTAAACAAGGAAAAACAATGCAATTTGTAAGTAAAAATCATGAAACTAAAAACCATAAACACAATGGGATATAAAACACATGCAAAACACTTAAACTCAAATACAAGAATTCATGAAAACACATAAAAAACAAAACATATATAAACTCATATGAAATCAAAACCATATGAACTCATATTTCCATATATTTTCATACATAAACTCATTCTCCCCTTTTTGTCATACATCAAAAAGGGTTAAGAAAACATTTTTATTCAATAACACAAACATTAAGTTCATCACAAATAAAAGAAAATCTAGCAAAATCAAGTGGTTTAGTGAAAATATCGGCAAGTTGCAAATCCGTAGAAACATAATCAATATCTATATCTCTTTTCTCAAAATGATCTCTAAGAAAGTGATATCTAATCTCAATGTGCTTGGTCTTACTATGTTGATTTGCATTCTTAGTCATATGTATAGTACTAGTATTATCACAAAATATTTTTATATGGTTATAATGCAAATTATAATCAAGGAGAGTATGTTTCATCCAAAGACTTGTGCACAACAAGCCCCCACAGTAACATACTCTACCTCGGCGGTTGAGAGAGATACGGAATTTTATTTCCTAGAGAACCATGAAACAAGACAATTACCAAGAAATTGACATGTCCCACTAGTACTCTTTCTATCTACTCTACAACCCACATAGTCGGCATCCGAATAACTCGTCATTGAGAAATCTCTGGTTTTCGGATACCATAGACCCATTCCAATTGTGCCCTTAATATAACGAAAAATGCGTTTTACCGCAATAAGATGGGACTCTTTGGGACACGATTGAAATCTAGCACAAAGACACACACTAAACATTATGTCCGACGTACTTGCCGTCAAATACAAAAGACTACCTATCATGCTTCTATACAATTTAATATCAATATTTTTACCTTGGTCATCCTTATCAAGCTTGGTTATAGTTGCCATGGGAGTGTTGCAAGCTTTTGAGTCTTCAAGTCCAAACTTCTTTACGAGTTCCTTTGCGTACTTGGCTTGACATATGAAATTCCCATCTTGCAATTGCTTAATTTGGAGTCCAAGAAAGAAATTTAACTCACCCATGGAAGACATTTCAAATTCACATTGCATAACCTTTTCAAGCTCCTTGCATAAAAACTCATTAGTAGAACCAAAAATTATATCATCAACATAAATTTGCACAATTAAAATGTCATTATCAACATGCTTAGTAAAAAGAGTTGTGTCTACTTTGCCTTTAACAAAATCATTTGAAATGAGAAAACTAGAAAGCCTTTCATACCAAGCTCTTGGAGCTTGTTTCAATCCATACAAACCTTTATCAAGTTTAAAAACAAAATTAGGATGAACATGATCAACAAAACCGGGAGGTTGTTCTACATAAACTTCTTCATTTATAAAACCATTTAAAAATGCACTTTTCACATCCATTTGAAAAAGTTTAAAATTTTTAAAAGATGCAAAAGCTAGTGTCATCCGTATGGCTTCAAGCCATGCGACGGGTGCAAAGGTCTCCTCAAAGTCAATTCCTTCAACTTGAGTGTAACCTTGGGCCACTAACCTAGCTTTATTCCTAATGACATTTCCGGACTCATCCATCTTGTTTCTAAAGATCCACTTAGTACAAATTATTGGTCTATCGTGGGGCCTAGGAACAAGGTACCAAACTTGGTTGCACTCAAATTGATTGAGTTCCTCTTGCATGGCAAGCAACCAATATGAGTCCGCCTCGGCTTCGAGGATGCTTTTGGGTTCAAAATGAGAAATGAAAGCAAAGTTACCACATAAGTCATGGAGCTTGGAGCGAGTTGTTACCCCTCTAGAGACATCACCTAAGATGAGTTCCTTGGGGTGATTTGTAGCGTATCTCCAATCTTTAGGAAGCGGTTGAGAGCTTTCCTCTTTATCCTCTTGAACATCACCAAATTGTTCTTGCTTTTCTTCTTGAGCGGGTGAGTCCTTGAAGGATAGTCTCTCCATGTCTTCACCTAATGGGTCAATCTCTATAACATTCTCAACAACCACATTAGATTCTTCAAATTTAACATGCATTGATTCTTCAATGGTAAGTGAAGATCTATTAAATACTCTATAAGCTTTGCTAGTAGAAGAGTATCCAACAAAGATAGCTTCATAAGCCTTAGCATCAAATTTACCCAAGTTATCTTTAGTATTCAAAACAAAACACTTGCATCCAAAAACTTTAAAATATACAATATTTGGTTTTCTAGAATGATACATTTCAAAAGATGTTTTGGAAGAATTCTTACACAAATAAATACGATTTGAAATATAGCATGCGGTGTTTACGGCCTCGGCCCATAAATATTGAGGGAGGTCATATTCACTTATCATGGTCCTAGCCATCTCTTGAAGTGTTCTATTTTTCCTTTCTACAACTCTATTTTGTTGTGGAGTTCTAGGACATGACATTTCATGCTTGATTCCCTTTTCATCACAATAAGTCATGAAGAGTTGGTTAACAAACTCACCACCTCTATCACTCCTTCTTTTCAAAATCGAAAAACCTTTTTCTTTTTCAACCCTTTTTCGAAAAACTTTGAAATGAGAAAAAGTTTGATCTTTGTGTTCCAAAAAGAAAACCCAAGTGAAACGGGAGAAATCATCAAGTAAAACAAATGCATATCTACTACCATTTAAATTCTTAGTTTTAGTTGGTCCAAAAAGATCCATATGAATTAATTCTAAAGGCTTAGTTGACATGATATCCTTGATTGGTTTGAAGGAAGACTTGGTTTGTTTCCCAAGTTGGCACGCACCACAAATGCGGTCTTTTTCAAACTTCAAGCAAGGTATACCCTTCACCAATTCCTTAGAATTAATCCTAGAAAGATGGTCAAAAGATGCATGTCCTAATCTTCTATGCCAAAGCCAAGAATTTTCATCAAAAGCATTCAAGCATTTAGTAGAACAATCTAAATTAAGCATGTCAATGATATAAACATTATTGTTACGAAAACCGGTGAGAATACAATCATTGGTTTTAACATCAAAAATCTTGCAAGAAGAATCATCAAAAATAACTTTAAGTCCACGGTCACAAAGTTGACTAATACTAAGCAAGTTATGTTTTAAACCATCAACAAGAACAACATTTACTATAATAGGAGATGCACCAATTTGAATGTTACCTATACCGTTGATAATGCCCTTGGAGTCATCCCCGAAGGTGACGGTGCCACCTTCCATGTACCTTGATAGGGTTGTAAAGTTATTGATGTCCCATGTCATGTGTCTTGAACAACCACTATCAAGGTACCACCGCTCCTTACGTCTTGGAGCTTTGGTGTGTACCTACATCAAATAATTTAGGACTTATTTTGGTACCCACATTTTCTTGGGTCCTAAAGAGTTAGTGCCATGAACCCAAACAAGATTATTTGATCTATTTACTTGGTCATAACAAAACTTAGCCAAATGTCCATTTTTACCACAATAAGTACATCTATACACTCTACCATATCTAAAAGCATAGTGAGTGTGAGACTTGTGAGCATGTGTGGATTTAGCATGAGAGTTGTGTGAAGTGTGAGCATGAGGAATCTTAACATGAGAATCTTTAGCATGAGAAGTGTGCTTTTTAGAAAATATTTCTTCAAGTTTCTTAGTGTTAAAAGCACAATCCTTCAAAACCTTTTTAAAATCAACAATTCTAGTTTTTAAAGAAGAAATTTCTTTTTCATCAATCTTAGGAAATTTTGCTTTACATGCAACTTTGTAAGCACTAAATTCATTTTGAGTAGAAATGAGATTGGAAGAAATTTCATCTTTTTCTCTAGTAACAATAGCAAGTTGATTTTTAAGAAAAGCAACTTCCTTTTTCAATTTAGAACATTCAATCTTTTTATTATCATAGGTTTCAGAGAGTTCAACAAAAGCATATACAAGAACTTCTTTACTTAATTCATCTTCTTCATCAAGAGGTTGTGGGGTTATCTTTGGTGTGTTTGCCATGAAACACATGCTCGCCGTGTCTACCTCATCTTCGGATTCGCTTTCCGAATCCCATGTGGCTTTGTAGGCTTTCTTTTCGACCGGCTTCTTTGGCTTGAAGGAGGAAGTCATCTTCTTCTTGAAATCTGGGCAATCCGCCATGATGTGTCCGGGCTTTCGGCAATTGTAGCAAATGATTCTTCTCTCCTCTTTTCCTTCAAACTTCCTTCTAAAGTTGAGCTTATTCTTCCGGTACATTCTCTTCACATTTCGCACAAGAAGGGAGAGTTCCTCATCTTCTTCTTCATC
This sequence comes from Agave tequilana, assembly GCA_038442645.1. Taxonomy (NCBI): domain Eukaryota; kingdom Viridiplantae; phylum Streptophyta; class Magnoliopsida; order Asparagales; family Asparagaceae; genus Agave; species Agave tequilana. The sequence goes on along the minus strand of JAVJIF010029680.1, from coordinate 391,833 downwards.
TTCTTCATCGTCATCAAAAGTGGATGAAGACTTGAAAGCAATGGATTTCTTCTTTTGAGGAGCGGCATCTTCTCTTGCCTTCTTTTCCATCTTATGAGTCTTCAAGTTGCCGATGAGACTTATGAGATCCATTTCATCCTTGTCGTTCAATTCTTTCAAGATGGTGGCCTTTATCTCCCATGAAGAAGGAAGAGCCCGAATCACTTTTCGCACCTTTTGGTCATTAGAAATATCATCACCTAAAGAGGAAAGAGCATTGGTGATTTTAGTAAACCTTATAATCATGCAATCAATAGATTCATCATCAATCATTTTAAAAGATTCATATTGGGACCTCAAGAGATCTATCTTAGCTCTCTTGACTTGTGATGTCCCTTTGTGTGTGACCAACAAATGTTGCCAAATCTCATAGGCGGATTGGCAATGTATTACCCGTATAAGGTCATCCTCATTCAAGGCGGTTAGGAGGAAATTTTGGGCCTTGGAGTTAACCTCATATTCTCTGAAGGTAAATTCGGTCCATGTGCTTTCATCACTATCGGGTACAACATAGGGTTTGGTCACGGATTTAGCTATTAAGCTTCCTAAGGATTGTAGGAAAATAATCATCCTAACCTTCCAAATAGGGAAATTAAGTCCATCAAATTTAGGAGGGGTTTTGATGTTATCGACCATGTTTACTAGTGTATGAATGATGGAATGAAAATGTTGATTAGCAAATTTTAAGGATCACTCTAAGGATGTTAAGCCAAACCTAGAGTCCAAGCTCTGATACCAATTGAAAATCACCTAGAGGGGGGGTGAATAGGTGATAATGCTAATCAATGCACAATTAAAAATATGATGCAACAATTGCCCAAAACAAGACTAGAAACCGGATGCCCCGTGGAGGGTTCTGAACTCCTTCCTCGTGATTCCTCTTGAAATGAGTTGGAGGTGCACAATGAAATCTTGTTGTATGGGACTTTGATTGAAAAGATGAATGAAAACAAGTGAATATTGCAATGAAAATAAAGAGCAAGTAATGAGAGCAATGAAAGTAAAGCAAGAAGCAAGAGCAAGTAAACCAAACGCAAACACCGAGAATTTTTCCGAGGTTCGAGCACCCAGCTCTACGTTCCCGCCTTCCCCAGAAGGATTTCTAACCACTATAACTTCACAAAGATGTTACAAATACACCGGAGTACCCAACTCCACAATCTCAAGTACAAGTTCTCTCTTGGTGATCAAAAGACCACAAACTCTCTTTTGAAAAGTTCTCTTCCCTTACAAAAATCCTTGTATAACAATAAGAGGATTGAAACTTTTGTGTGTAAGTGAAAAGAAAAAGAAATCAGAGAGTTTTTGGAAAACACTTCAGAAAATGAGAGAAATATTCAGCACAAAAACCAAGAAACAAAGCTCTTTTGAATGCCTTAAACTTTTGAAACTTTTGCAAATTTTTCTTGTAATGAACCTCTCCCTAAACACCCCTATTTATAGTAGAGGGCTAGGGTCTAAAGATAAAACTCACTTAAGGCTAATTAGGAAGTATTAAGATCAGCAAATATCTCTTAAACACAATTTAAAGAGAAAAAGACAAAAATAAAACAGCTCAGAAAAATAGCTGTTACTGTTCAAACGGCTATCTCGGTCGACCGGTCGGTCGACCGAATTTCAAAAATAAGAGTCGTTGCAGGCTCTCGGTTGATCGCCCGGTCGACCGAAAAAAACAGAGAGCAAAGGTTCTCAGTCAGGCATGGTCCGGTCGACCGCTCGATCGACCGTGAGACGTGCACACGGATACGCACCTGCTGCCAGAACCTTGGTCGACTGGGACGGTCGACCGGCTTAACCTGACACAGGGTCGGTCGACTGGTCGGTCGACCGGCTCAGGTCAAAAGGCAAAACTGAAACAGAATTTTTGAATAGAGATATATATAAAACATAAAAATGAGTTTGTAGGCTGAAGATAGTATACATAAATATTTTGTACGTATTATAGGGAATATTTTTGGAAATAAGATGTGTGCAAAAACGTGTGTGATAGAGATTCAAACCTATTCACTATTCTTTAACAAAACTATAAAACTAGAAAAAAATCTAATGAAATATCTTGAGCAATCTTGAAGTCTTGAGCCATGCAACGCCTTGCTAGAGCCTTCTCTTCTATGTTCCTTCTTTGATGTGCAACAAGCCTTCTTTGCTCCATGAACCTAGAAGTTCTTGCAATAGCTAAGCAATGGCCTCCAAATATGATACTAACCTGAAACTTATCTTGAATAAACTAATTAGTACCAAATAGCTCTTATTTGTTTTGTTATCATCAAAACTCTAAACAAATGGAGAGTGTAACCTTTTGGGCCAACAATGTATTCTTTGGTTTGTACAAGACATACATATGCCTTGAAGATTAAATCATTTTAATGATTTTCATGTTTTAAGAAATTTCTTATTGAGCTAAATTGAGTATTTTCATGATTATGTTTTTCACATAACTTGTACACTCATATTATTTGATGTTTTCTCATGATTTTATTTTCATGAGTACAATTTGTGCTTTATAGATTTCGAGTGTTTGGTGATCATGTGATTTCCATATTTTTCATGGAATTTATTTTTATTTTATTCCTTGTTTGAAGGATTTCGTGTTGGCCCAAGAGGTTACACTCTCCAATTATTTTGTGTTTTGATGATGACAAACCAAATAAGAGCTATTTGGTACTAATGAATTTGTTCTAGATAAGTTTCAGGTTTTGTACCATGTTTGGAGACCATTTACTTAGCTTTTGCAAAAACTTCTAAGTTCCACATAGCAAGGAAGGCATATTGCACATCAAGGAAGGATCATAGAAGAGAAGGCACTTGCAAGGCTTTGGATGGCTCAAAGACTTGAAGAATTGCTCAAGAAATCTTTAATTATTTTTGTTTTAGTTTTTATAGTATGTTAAAGAATAGTGGATAGGTTTGAAGCTCTTTCACACACGTTTTTGCGCACATGCTCATTCCAAAATAATTTCTTATAAATTATACAAAAATATTTTGCATACAAGATTTTGCCTACAAATACATCTTTATATTTAAATACTATTCCCTGTTCAAAAGTATTTTTGTTAAAATCAAAATCCCCTTTGTTTTCTTTTCTAAAATTGATTTTTGACCTGATCCGGTCGACTGGGGCAGTCGACCGAGTCTGTGTCAGGCTGGTCCGGTCGACCGGACCAGTCGACCGCGGTTCTGGCAGATGCACGTATCAGTGTGCATGTCTGCCGGTCGACCGGGCAAGCGACCGATATATGATTTTTGTTTACAGGTTTCTTGGGTCGACCGGGTCGGTCGACCGCTAGCTCATAACAGTCGGATTTTTGAACTACCGGTCGACCGGTCCGGTCGACCGAGGTATCCGTTGAACAGTAACGGACAGATTTTAAATGAGCTGTTTATTTTTGTCTTTTGTATTTAAAAATTGGTTTAATGTTATATTTTGAATTAATTACCTCCTAAACATCAGTAATTATGTTTTATCCCTAAACCCTAGCCCTCTCCTATAAATAGGGGTGTTTGGGGAGAGATTCAATAACAACAATTATTGCTAGAAAATTCAAAAGTTTGAGGCTTTCAAAAAGACTTTGTTTCTTGGTTTTTGTGCTGAAATTCTCTCTTAATTTCTGAAGTGTTTTGTGTACTCTCTGATTTAATTTTCTTTCTTCACTTACAACAAGAGCTTCATTCCTACTCAATATTCTCTAAGGACCTTTGTAAGGGAAGAGATATTTGAAAGAGAGAGTTTGTGGTCTTTTAACTACCAAGGAAATTACTTGTATTGAGATTGTGGAGTTGGGTACTCCATTGTAATTGAGATCTTTGTGATAGTGGAAGTAGTTAGAATCCTTCTGGGGAAGGCGGGGAAGTAGAGCTGGGTGCTCGAACCTCGATAACATATCTTTGTGTTTGCGATTGGTTTACTTTCCCTTGCAATTACTTCTTACTTTTGATTGTCATTGGCATATTCATCATCATTCATCTTGTCGATCATTATCCCATACAACAAGGTTGCATTGCGCACCTCTAACTCATTTTACGAGGAAGCCGGAGGAAGGAGTTTAGAGCCCTTAATAGGGAATTCGGCTCTTAGTCTTGTTTTGGGAGATTGTTGCATTCATCTCATTGTTCATCTTTTTTAAATTGCCCTTTGATTAGCATCATCACCTATTCACCCCCCCCTCTAGGTGATTTTCAATTGGTATCAGAGCTAGGACTCTAGGTTTTGGCTTAACATCCATAGAGAGATCCTTAAAATTTGCTAATCAACATTTTCATTCATCCATTCATACACTAGTAAACATGGCCGACAACATTAAATCCCCACCTAAATTTGATGGCCTAAATTTTCCCATTTGGAAGGTTAGGATGACTATATTTTTGCAATCACTAGGTAGCTTGGTAGCTAAATCCTTGACCAAACCCTACATAGCACCCGATAGTGATGAGAGCACATGGACCGACTTCACTTTTAGAGAATATGAGGCTAACTCCAAAGCCCAAAACTCCCTTTTAACCGCCTTGAATGAGGATGACCTTACACGGGTAATTCATTGCCAATCCGCCTATGAGATTTGGCAACACTTATTGGTCACACATGAAGGGACTTCACAAGTCAAGAGAGCTAAAATAGATCTCTTGAGGTCTCAATATGAATCATTTAAAATGCTTGATGATGAATCTATTGATTGTATGATTACTCGTTTCACTAAAATTACAAATGGTCTTTCTTCCTTAGGTGACGTCATCTCAAACGACCAAAGGTGCGCAAAGTGATACGGGCTCTTCCTCCATCTTGGGAGATAAAGGCCACCACCTTGAAGGAGTTGAACGACAAAGATGAGATGGACATCATTAGTCTCATTGGGAACCTAAAGACCCATGAGATGGAGAAGAAAGCAAGAGAAGAGGCCGCTCCAACAAAGAAGAAGTCCATAGCTTTCAAATCTTCATCCACCCTTGAAGACGATGATGAAGATGAAGAAGAAGATGAGGAGCTCTCCCTCCTTGTGCGCAACATCAAAAGGATGTACCGGAATAACAAGCTCAACTTCCGGAGAAAATTTGAAGGCAAAGAGGAGAGGAGGATTATATGCTACAATTGCCGAAAGCCCGGACACATCATGGCCGATTGTCCGGAGTTCAAGAAGAAGATGACTTCCTCCTTCAAGCCAAAGAAGCAAGAAGAAAAGAAAGCTTACAAGGCCACTTGGGATTCGGAAAGCGAATCCGAAGAAGAAGAAGGGGCGGATACCGCAAACATGTGTTTCATGGCAAACACACCTAAGGTAAACCCTCAATCACTTGATGATGAAGATGATGATTTAAGTAAGGAAGTTCTTGTTCATGCTTTTGTTGAACTTTCCGAAACTTATGATAACAAGAAAATGGAATGCTTTAAATTACAAAAAGAAGTTGCTTTTCTTAAAACTCAACTTGCTTTGGTTTCAAAGGAAAAAGATGATCTCTCTTCCAATCTTATTTCTATTCAAAATGAATTTGATGCTTATAAGATTTCTTGTAAGGGTAAAACCCCTATTGTTGATAATAAAGAAATTTCTTCTTTAAAAACCAAAATGGTTGATTTTGAAAAGGTCTTGAAAGATTGTGCTTTTAACACTAAGAAACTTGAAGAAAAGTTTTCCAAAAAGCACACTTCCCATGCTAAAGTTTTACATGCTAAGATTTCTCATGCTCACACTACACCTAACACTTCTCATGCTCATGTTCACAATGCTCACAAATCACACACTCACTATGCTTTTAAATATGGTAGAGTGTATAGATGCACATATTGTGGTAAAAATGGACATTTAGCAAAGTTTTGTTATGATCAATTAAATAGATCCAATAATCTTGTTTGGGTTAATGAAACTAACTCTTTAGGACCCAAGAAAATGTGGGTACCAAAATCAAGTCCTAAATTATTTGATGTAGGTACACACCAAGGCTCCAAGACGTAGGGAGCGGTGGTACCTTGATAGTGGTTGTTCAAGACACATGACATGGGACATCAATAACTTCACAACCCTATCAAGGTACATGGAAGGTGGCTCCGTCACCTTCGGGGATGATTCAAAAGGCACCATCATTGGTATTGGTAATATTCAAATTGGTTCATCTCCTATTATAGAAAATGTAGTTCTTGTTGATGGTTTAAAACATAATTTGCTTAGTATTAGTCAATTTTGTGATCGTGGTCTTAAAGTTGTTTTTGATGATTCTTCTTGTAAGATTTTTGATATTAAATCTAATGATTGTATTTTAACGGGTTTTTGTGATGATAATGTTTATATCATTGATATGCTTAATGTAGAGTGTTCTACTAAATGCTTAAATGCTTTTGATGAAAATTCTTGGCTTTGGCATAGAAGATTAGGACATGCATCTTTTGAACATATTTCTAGGATTAATTCTAAGGAATTGGTGAAGGGTATACCTTGTTTGAGTTTTGAGAAAGACCGCATTTGTGGTGCGTGCCAACTTGGGAAACAAACCAAGTCTTCCTTCAAACCAATCAAGGATATCATGTCAACAAGACCATTAGAATTAGTTCATATGGATTTATTTGGACCTACTAAAACTAAGAGCTTAAATGGTAGTAGATTTGCATTTGTTTTAGTTGATGATTTTTCCCGTTTCACTTGGGTTTTCTTTTTGCAAAATAAAGATCAAACATTTTCTCATTTTAAGATTTTTCGAAAAAGAGTTGAAAAAGAAAAAGGTTTTCCGATTTTGAGAATAAGGAGTGATAGAGGTGGTGAGTTTGTTAACCAACTCTTCATGACTTATTGTGATGAAAAGGGAATTAAGCATGAAATGTCTTGTCCTAGGACTCCACAACATAATGGAGTTGTAGAAAGGAAAAATAGAACACTTCAAGAGATGGCTAGGACAATGATAAGTGAATATGACCTCCCTCAATATTTATGGGCCGAGGCCGTAAACACCGCATGCTATATATCGAATCGTATTTATTTGTGCAAAAATTCTTCTAAAACTTCTTTTGAAATGTATCATTCTAGAAAACCAAATGTTGCATATTTCAAAGTATTTGGATGCAAGTGTTTTGTTTTAAATACTAAAGAGAATTTGGGTAAATTTGATGCTAAGGCTTATGAAGCTATCTTTGTTGGATACTCTTCTACTAGCAAAGCATATAGAGTTTTTATTAGATCTTCACTTACCATTGAAGAGACCATGCATGTTAAGTTTGAAGAGTCTAATGTGTTTGTTGAGAATGTTGTAGAGATTGAACCATTAGGTGAAAACATGGAGAAGCTATCCTTGAAGGACTCACCCGCTCAAGAAGATAAGCAAGAACCTATAGGTGAAGTTCAAGAGGATAAAGAGGAAAGCTCTCAACCGCTTCCCAAAGCTTGGAGATACGCTACAAATCATCCAAAGGAGCTCATCTTGGGTGACTCGTCTAGAGGAGTCACAACGCGCTCCAAACTCCATGACCTATGTGGTAACTTTGCTTTCATTTCTCATTTTGAACCCAAAGGCATTCTCGAAGCCTAGACGGACCCATATTGGTTGCTTACCATGCAAGAGGAACTCAATCAATTTGAGCACAACCAAGTTTGGCACCTTGTTCCTAAACCCCACGATAGACCAATAATTGGTACTAAGTGGATCTTTAGAAACAAGATGGATGAGTCCGGAAATGTCATTAGGAATAAAGCTAGGTTAGTGGCCCAAGGTTACACTCAAGTTGAGGGAATTGACTTTGAGGAGACCTTTGCACCCGTAGCACGGCTTGAAGCCATACGGATAACACTAGCTTTTGCATCTTTCAAAAATTTCAAACTTTTTCAAATGGATGTAAAAAGTGCATTTTTAAATGGTTTTCTTAATGAAGAAGTTTATGTTGCTCAACCTCCCGGTTTTGTTGATCATGTTCATCCCGATTTCGTTTTTAAACTTGACAAGGCTTTGTATGGTTTGAAACAAGCTCCAAGAGCTTGGTATGAAAGACTTTCTAGTTTTCTAATTTCAAATGATTTTATTAAAGGCAAAGTAGACACTACTCTATTCACTAAGCATGTTGATAATGATATATTAATTGTGCAAATTTATGTTGATGATATAATTTTTGGTTCTACTAATGAAGTTTTATGCAAGGATTTTGAAAAGGTAATGCAACAAGAATTTGAAATGTCCTCAATGGGTGAGTTCAACTTCTTTCTTGGACTCCAAGTCAAGCAATTGCAATATGGGAACTTCATAAGTCAAGCCAAATACGCAAAGGAACTCGTGAAGAGGTTTGGACTTGAAGATTCAAAAGTGTGCAACACTCCCATGGCTACAACAACCAAGCTTGATAAGGATGACCAAGGTAAAAATGTTGATATTAAATTGTTTAGAAGCATGATAGGTAGTCTTTTGTATTTAACGGCGAGTAGGCCGGATATCATGTTTAGTGTGTGTCTTTGTGCTAGATTTCAATCGTGTCCCAAAGAGTCTCATTTAATTGCCGTAAAACGCATTATTCGTTATATTAAGGGAACGATTGGAATGGGTCTATGGTATCCGAAAACCGGAGATTTCTCAATGACGAGTTATTCGGATGCCGACTATGCGGGTTGTAGAGTAGATAGAAAGAGTACTAGTGGGACATGTCAATTTCTTGGTAATTGTCTTGTTTCATGGTCCTCTAGGAAGCAAAATTCCGTAGCTCTATCAACCGCCGAGGTGGAGTATGTTGCCGCGGGGGCTTGTTGTGCACAAGTCCTTTGGATGAAACATACTCTCCTTGATTATGATTTGCATTATAAAAATATTAAAATATTTTGTGATAATACTAGTACTATTCATTAAACCAAAAATGCAAATCAACATAGTAAGACCAAGCACATTGAGATTAGATATCACTTTCTTAGAGATCATTTTGAGAAAGGTGATATAGATATTGATTATGTTTCCACGGATTTTCAACTAGCCGATATTTTCACTAAACCACTTGATTTTGCTAGATTTTCGTTTATTTGTGGAGAACTTAATGTTTGTATTATTGAATAGACATGTTTTTCATAACCCCTTTTTGATGTATGACAAAAAGGGGGAGAATAAGTGTACATGGACAAAAATAAGTTCATTTGGTCTTGGTTTTATGAGTTTTGTTATGAGTTTTGTGTTTTGTGTTTCATTGGTATTGTTTCAATTTGGTTTCTATTGGTATCAAGAACATGTTTTTGTGTTTTTCATATAGCATAATTTGAGGGGGAGTTTTCTCCTCCCCTATATTTTTTGTCTATAGCCTATTTGTTTTGTCATCATCAAAAAGGGGGAGATTGTTGGCCCAAGAGGTTACACTCTCCAATTATTTTGTGTTTTGATGATGACAAACCAAATAAGAGCTATTTGGTACTAATGAATTTGTTCTAGATAAGTTTCAGGTTTTGTACCATGTTTGGAGACCATTTGCTTAGCTTTTGCAAAAACTTCTAAGTTCCACATAGCAAGGAAGGCATATTGCACATCAAGGAAGGATCATAGAAGAGAAGGCACTTGCAAGGCTTTGGATGGCTCAAAGACTTGAAGAATTGCTCAAGAAATCTTTAATTATTTTTGTTTTAGTTTTTATAGTATGTTAAAGAATAGTGGATAGGTTTGAAGCTCTTTCACACACGTTTTTGCGCACATGCTCATTCCAAAATAATTTCTTATAAATTATACAAAAATATTTTGCATACAAGATTTTGCCTACAAATACATCTTTATATTTAAATACTATTCCCTGTTCAAAAGTATTTTTGTTAAAATCAAAATCCCCTTTGTTTTCTTTTCTAAAATTGATTTTTGACCTGATCCGGTCGACTGGGGCAGTCGACCGAGTCTGTGTCAGGCTGGTCCGGTCGACCGGACCAGTCGACCGCGGTTCTGGCAGATGCACGTATCAGTGTGCATGTCTGCCGGTCGACCGGGCGGTCGACCGATATATGATTTTTGTTTACAGGTTTCTTGGGTCGACCGGGTCGGTCGACCGCTAGCTCATAACGGTCGGATTTTTGAACTACCGGTCGACCGGTCCGGTCGACCGAGGTATCCGTTGAACAGTAACGGGCAGATTTTAAATGAGCTGTTTATTTTTGTCTTTTGTATTTAAAAATTGGTTTAATGTTATATTTTGAATTAATTACCTCCTAAACATCAGTAATTATGTTTTATCCCTAAACCCTAGCCCTCTCCTATAAATAGGGGTGTTTGGGGAGAGATTCAATAACAACAATTATTGCTAGAAAATTCAAAAGTTTGAGGCTTTCAAAAAGACTTTGTTTCTTGGTTTTTGTGCTGAAATTCTCTCTTAATTTCTGAAGTGTTTTGTGATACTCTCTGATTTAATTTTCTTTCTTCACTTACAACAAGAGCTTCATTCCTACTCAATATTCTCTAAGGACCTTTGTAAGGGAAGAGATATTTGAAAGAGAGAGTTTGTGGTCTTTTGACTACCAAGGAAATTACTTGTATTGAGATTGTGGAGTTGGGTACTCCATTGTAATTGAGATCTTTGTGATAGTGGAAGTAGCTAGAATCCTTCTGGGGAAGGCGGGGAAGTAAAGCTGGGTGCTCGAACCTCGATAACATATCTTTGTGTCTGCGATTGGTTTACTTTCCCTTGAAATTACTTCTTGCTTTTGATTGTCATTGGCATATTCATCATCATTCATCTTGTCGATCATTATCCCATACAACAAGGTTGCATTGCGCACCTCTAACTCATTTTACGAGGAAGCCGGAGGAAGGAGTTCAGAGCCCTTAATAGGGAATTCGGCTCTTAGTCTTGTTTTGGGAGATTGTTGCATTCATCTCATTGTTCATCTTTTTTAAATTGCCCTTTGATTAGCATCATCACCTATTCACCCCCCCTCTAGGTGATTTTCATTTCGTACTAGTTTTCAAATTTTTCTTAAAACTAGTTCGTATTTTTCATTATGGTAGAGCTTTTCAAACATACTATATTTTCAAACTTATTTTTGAAAACCCTACCCATTTAAGAGCGGTTGGTTGGGCGACCATGCCTTGTATGCTTCTTATTGAAAATCTTTTTAAAACATGTGCATGAAATAGGTGGTAAGTAATATGAGTTATACACTTAATCTTATTGTGTTTTCAATTGGTATCATTGGATCTTTTCAATTGGTATCACTATTGACATTCTTTTTGTATACTCATAAGTTTTTATATATGTATGCTTACACTTCAAATAGTATCAATTTCGATTGGTATTTAATTTTCATACATATATACATGCTTTATTTGTACTTACTATATCTCTATATCTTTGAGCATAAATTTTAGTTATGCTAAGCTTGATTTCTTAAATAATTATTTTATTTCAATTGATTATGTTTCAATTGGTATCATATACAAGCTTATGCATCATTTTGATTGGTATTTCATAAAGGAGGAGAAAATTTATATTTCACCTTTCAATTGCTTTTGGTATTCTACTCCCACACTTTATGTTGAAAAATAATTGGAAAAGGATATTGATTATTTTTGGTATCATATGCTTTTAATGAAAAATTACTTTCAATTGGTACTAATCTTTACAAATTGGTATCAAGATTACCTATAAGGTTATTTTCAATTGGTATATTTCATTGATATCATGATGCACTAAATTGATATATTTTTTCTTATAATTGGTATCAAGAAAGTTTTGTTTTGATTTCACCCCTTATTGATATTTTTTGCTTAAGACAAAAAGGGGGAGAATATTATTTTCTTTGACCCCTTTGTTGATGATTGACAAAAAAGGGGGAGAAAGATTTTGAGTTTATATATGCATATTTGTGTTTTTGCAGACATTGAGTTTTATGTATATGAGAAAAATGATTTTGAGAGATTAAACAAAAAGGGGGAGAAGGTTTTTGAAACATATGTTTGATTTATGCAAGTTTCTCTCTCCTAGTTGATGCATACATTTGTTTTTTATTCATGTGCTTCATTGAATATCTTATTTTTATTACTATGCATGAGTTAAGGGGGAGCTTCTTTGAAGCTTAACTTTAATCCATACATATATAACTCCATAAGTTTTATCATCATAAAAAAAGGGGAGATTGTTGGCCTAGAGGCCTTCCTCACTAGTTTTGATAATGATTAACTTATGAAGTTATGTTTACTAATAATCTTGTGATGTTTAGTTTCATATACTTAACCAAGATATTAGTAAGTGATTAGCTTCAACAAGGTATTTTAGAGCTTTTCATGGTGATTCAAGAGCCCGAGCGTCAAAGTTCATACCCTAGCACTCATTGGAGTCAAGCTCGGTGGATCACGTTTGGATCGAGTCGACTTGGAGACGGAGCTCCACAAGAAGACTTCGGTACATAGTTTAGTTTTTGTTTTAGATCCATTTGTAAAGACTAGATAGTGTAATATGCTCAAGTTCACAACACACACTTGTTTAAAGTTTCATGTTTTGGTTTTCAGTTTTTGGTTTAACCGATCTTGGTCTTCATGAATAGATAGAATCAACAAGTTTACATAGTTTAATGTATATTAGATTTGTTCTATATACATGTATGCTTCATATCTTAGACAAACTTATTTTGATATGCCTATTCATGTGTTTGGAGTTTTGTATTTTAACAAAACATATTTTTGGATTTATTGTCAAAAACATTGATATATATATATATATATATATATATATATATATATATATATATATATATATATATCTTTATATGTATATTGGATTATATACATATACTACATGCCTCAAAATTGTTTCAATATCATGTTTTTGTATTTGAATGAGTTTTAGAAAAAGTGGATTTCCATTTGAAAAATCTAAGTTTTAGAAAATATAGTTTTTGGTTTTCGGCAAAATTTTTAAGTCACAAAAAGAGTTCAAAATGTTTGTAACTTGGTTTGATTTTTACTCAAACAAGTTTGTACTTTAAAGAGAATACAAGAACTTGTTTTTGTGGATTTTTAGAGATTTTATGGGATTTATTTGACAATTAAAAACCAAGTTTTCAAATCCCTTAACCAGCCCTGCCAGGCTCTGGCGGTCGACCGGGCCGGTCGATCGGACCCAGAGTTGGTCGACCGGACCGGTTGACCGACGTACACAAGGATGTGCACGCTGACCAACCACTTGGGCCGGTCGACCTAGCAGTCGACCGACTGCAAGTACCCCACTCTCGGGTAGGGGCGGTCGACCGGACGGTCGACCGTGAGGCTTGGCACGGTCGACCGAGCGGTCGACCGGCCAGAGAGCAAGTGCTCTCTAGAATGGCGCGGTCGACTAGGTAGTCGACCGGCAGGCTCAACGGTCACTTTTTTGACCGTTGACCGGTCGACCGGCCGGTCGACCGAAAGGTCAAATTTGACCTTTCTGCTGCCAACGGGCAGATTCCAAGTGGGGGCAATTTATACCCCATTTGAAGTGACTTTTGAAAAAAAATTTCAAGAGCAAAATTTCATCTATTCTCCAGTGTTTTAAAAGTAAGTTTTCAAAAGAGTTTATTGGTTTTAAAGATCATTTTTTATTTGTTTTCAAGAGTTGGAAAAATCAAAGAAAAATATAGATTTGGGATATTTGCTTTGTTCTTCATTTCTATCAAATACTAAGTTGTTTTCCCAAGTATTTTTCCTTGTGATTTGTTTTCCAACATCTTGATTTTCCACACTTGAGCTATATCTTCTATCCTATCTATTGGGATCTTTTGTTTTGTGGAAAAAGAAGTTATTTGTGGTTGAGATAGACCACCAAGTTGTAACCCTCCTTATTTGTGATATCCCTCTTGTGTAGTGGTTGATTTTAGAGTGGTGGTTGGCTCCCTCTAGTGAGAGGTGGAGAGTGTTGGTATCCCTCTTAGTGAAGAGGTGGATTGCGTTGTTTGTGGCTTTGTGCCTATCCCTCATTTGTGAGGTTGATTTTGTTGGCTTTGTGCCTAGCCTCTAGCGAGAGGTTGTGTTTGTAATTGAGAGTGGAGTTTTGTACTCCATATTATAATTGCCCCAAATCTTTAGTGGAGGTTCCTTGTGTGAGAGTCCTGTGTGGACATAGCTAGTGGAAATCCTTCTGTGTGAAGGCGGGGACGTAGAGCTGTGTGCTCGAACCTCGAAACATATTCGTGTGTTTTCGTTTGATCCATTGACTCTAACTCTCTCTCTCTCTTTTATATTGTGCCTTGCATCATTTCATATTGCTCATTCATATATTATATGCTTGGCTTGTTTGTGTGTGAGTCACTTGTGTTTAACCACGAGAGCTTCATATAGCACCTCAACTCTTATTCAGAGGAATCAAGAGGAGTTAGTCCAGAGCCCTTCACCAGGAATTCGACTACACTCGTTGGTTACACTAAGTGTGTTGCAATTTAGTTTTTAATTTTCGTATTTAGTTCATTAGATTAGTCGTATACCTATTCACCCCCCTCTTGGTGTACTTTCAGTTATAAATACTAACAATTCATCTATATAAGTTTCAAGATTTTCTTTTATTTCATTTGGCTTCTTCATGAAGACTCACACATTTTTGAAGCAGACATCTTTCACTTTGATTTACATGATTTTGACTATCCTTCTGGTGAGACCGCTCTCACCGCCTCTCATCTTCTGCATGACGATGAGAACCCGGGTCTGGTGAGAAATGAGGAGGTAAAGTAGTATACTCTTACCGCTCAAGTCCTAACTAGATCGTGTTCTAATCTCCTTCCAAAATCAGGAGAATATAGTCACACCCGGGTATCTGCTCCTCTTCTCATCTCCTGCCTTCTGAAAGGCATTAGAGTTAATATTCCTAAACTCATTGTCGACTTTATGCTTTCTATACACCTATTAATTCCGAGTAGAAATCTCTCATACTGGATGTTTATTACTCGACTTTTAAAGCATATAAAAGTTGATCTTTCTGACGAGAAGACCATTGCCTCCTCTATGGACATAAATAATACAGTCTTAAAGAGGATGCAAACTGCCACTCGTGTTCATGCACCTGTCCCTCCTATCCAGCCCCAAGTACTATTTGCTTCTGGGTCTACCTCATCTTTAGTAGATCCATACCCTGCTATTATGACTCAGATAAAGGTTTTAGCTCTTAATTTCACCACCTCCACCGAGCAGGTCTTGGCAAATAAATCTGAGCTATGACAACCGTATCAAAATAATATGTCGTATATGTGCTCCTCCATTCGCTATCTCCAAAGATCTGGACGTAGTTTTTCTAGGAATGATTGGCCCATTCTTATTTTAGATGGTTTTACTCAGCCTCTTCCTTCTACGGGTCCTCTATTTAATCCGTAGGTCATTCCTTCTGATGCCTCTGAGATGAATCGTTCAGTGCTAGCTCCACCTGGAGATCCAGATTTTCAGTCAGACACTTCTTCCCTTGGAGATGACAATGCTTGAGCTTCTCTTTTATGATGTTGACAAAAAAAGAGAGAAAAAGTTATGATGGATGTTAGGATTATTTTAAAAACACTTCTTTTGTACTTATTTTCAAATTTATTTTTGAAAACCCTACCCTTCAAAGGGTGGTTGGATGGGTGACCATACCTTGTATGCTCTTAATTGAAATTCTATTTAAACATGTGCATGAAAGGGAGATAGTATGAGTTATACACTTGATCCTCATCATATTTTCAATTGGTATCCCAATTGATATTTTTATGGTTGTATACTCATCTTTGGTTTTCTATATATGTATGCTTCAAAACTTCAAAAAGTATCAATTTCTATTGGTATTTACATTTTCATACATATATACATGATTTGATTGTGCTTGCTATATCTTTACATCTTAAAGCACGAATTTTGTTTCAAATTGGTATTTTATACAAGCTTATGCATCATTTTCATTTGTATCTCATAAAGAGGGAGAAAACTTCATGTTTTAGCTTTCGATCGATTGTATTTTCGATTGGTATCTTACTCCCACTCTTTATGATGAAAAATGATATTATTTGGTATATTATTTTTCAATTGGTTTCCTATACTCTTAATGAAAAATATTTTAATTTGGAATATGCTAAAATTTTAAATATTGGTATAAAAAATCTTAAATTGGCTTTAGTCTAAAATTTGGTAACTTTATTGCAAAATGAATTATTTAACCAAAAAGTTTGGATTTTGGAAAATTGGTTTGTTTTCAAATTGGTATCTAATTTGAAATGAGTTATTTTTACATAAAAATATTTGGCTTTCACTTTCAATTGATATCAAAATTATAAAATATTCTCATTTGGTATCAAAATTACAAGATGTTTACAATTGGTATCAAGATTCTAAATACATATATATTTCGATTGGTATCAAAGACATACAATGTTTCATTTTCATTGGTATCAAAAGTTTACAAGATATTTTCAATTAGTATCTTTTGGTATCTTAAAATTTTTTATTTATTTTCAATTGGTATCATAATTTGGTATCATAAGTTTTGATATGTATTACTTATATACAAGGGGAGCTTAACATCTATATATATATATATATATATATATATATATATATATATATATATATATATATATATATATATATATATATATTCATATTGAGTGTATCTCATATTGAGAAGCTTGACCGCTTTTATCTATGTCTTACACGTGTGTAGGAGGAGCTTCACATCTCCTTTTATACATTATATATTATGCTTTATGTGGTTAGGGTTTAGTCATCTCTTTTCATATAAATGCATGTATGCAGGGGGAGTTAACTTCACGTCTCTCCTCTTCATGAATGTATATAACATATACACCTTTATTGTTTTGATTTATACAAAAAGGAAGAAAAATATTATTTATATTTTTTTAGTATTTATACCCCTTTGTTGATGAATTGACAAAAAGGGGGGAGAAATTTAGAGTTTTTATATATGCATATTTGTTTAATTTGTTATCTTTTATCATTGATATCAAGAGCATCTTTTGTTGGTATCAAGAGCATGCTTATTTCATTGGTATCAATATCATGTTTATGCATATTTATGTTGAGCATTCACGACATATCTTTATTGTTTATTTCTATGCATGGGTTAAGGGGGAGCTTCTATGATGCTCAACTTTAATCCATGCATATATAACTCCATGAGTTTTGTCATCATCAAAAAGGGGGAGATTGTTGGCCCAGAAGTCCTTCACTCTAGTTTTGATGATGATTAACTCATGTAGTTATAGTTACTAATAATCTTATAATATTTAGTTTCAGATATTTGATCAAGATATTAGTAGGTGATTAGCTTCAACAAAGATGTTTTGGAGCTTTCACATGGTGATTCAAGAACTCGCGCGTCAAGATCGCATCTAGCACTCGGTTGGAGTCAAGCTCGTTGGATCGTGTTTGGATCGAGTCGACTTGAAGAAGGAGTTCTACAAGAAGACTTCAGTTTGTTTAGCTTAAGATTGTGTTTAGATCATTGTAAAGATTAGATAGTGTTGACATGCTCAAGTACACATACACACACTTGTTTAAAGTTTCATGTTTGTTTTCGATTTAAACGGTTTCGATTTTTCATATATATGGTTTTCATGAATAGATAGAATCAAAACAAGTTTACATGGTTTAATGTATTTTAGATTTGATCTATATACATCTCTGCTTCATCTATTTAGAAAAACTTATTTTGATAGTCTATTTCATGAGTTTGGAGTTTTGTATTTAAATAAAACTTATTTTTATATTTAATGTCAAAAATATAGATATAAAATCCTTCATGTATATTGGATTCTATCCATATACAATATGCTTCAAAGTTGTTTCAATATCATGTTTCTGTATTTATACAAGTTTATAGAAAAATCGTATTTTCCTTTAGAAGTTTGGTTTCTAGAAAATACCGTTTTTGGTTTAAGGCAAATTTTCAAGAACATAGAAATAGTTCAAATAGTTTATAATGTGTTGAATTTTACTCACACATATTTATATTTCAAAGGTCTAATAAGAATTGATTTTTGTGATTATATAGGATTTTTTAGAAGATAAAAAACCAAGTTTTTAAATCCCTAATTTGCTAGACTTGCTGTCTGTCGGTCGACCGGACAGGTCGACACGTGCACAGAACGTGCACGCAACCCAGGTTAGGAGGCCGGTCGACCGTCAGATAGCTTGTGCTCTTTGAAAATGGCCCCGGTCGACCGGCAGAGAGCTCTGCTATCTGTTTCCAGTGTCCGGTCGACCGATCGGTCTACCGGTGGCTCAACGGTCATAAATATGACCGTTGGCCGGTCGACCGCCCGATCGACCAGAAGGGCAATCGGGGCTTTTCCAGATTGCAACGGGCAGAATTTTGTAGAGGTTATAAATACCCACTTCTTGAGCTGATTTCTCTAAGATTTTAAGATAGAAAAATTTACATCATTCATATTATTCATATCATTTATATGCTTGGATTTGTTTGTGTGCCTCACTTGTGTTCAACCAAGAGAGCTTCATATAGCACCTCAACTCTTATTTTGAGGAATTTAGAGGAGATAGTTCAGAGCCCTTCACCGGGAATTCAGCTACACTCTTTGGTTACACTAAATGTGTTACATTTAGTTTTTGATTTCGCATTATTTGTCATTAGATTAGTCTTACACCTATTCACCCCCCTCTAAGTGTACTTTCAAACTTGTGGTCAGATTCGGTAATATACCCCCCGTGGACAGTCTAACCAGTTAGGAGTCATCTAGGTTTAAGGTTTACCCTAACTTAGGTTAGATTTTTTTCTTTTTCTTTGTTTGTTTTTCTTTGTTTGATTTTGATATTTCTTGTGTGATATGGATTATAACAAGATTTTTTTCTATTTTAATGGTAATCAATGTTACACCCGACCTCTTTTTTGGATATTACCAATTCGACGTATCATAACTTTAACCAACTTAGTGTGCCAGATTGGTCTTATCCGAATCAATATATGCCCCAGTTCTAATACTATGAACAAGACTGAAATAATCATCACTACTCTTCACAGAGTCAATAGGGATACAACTCCCCCGAGTCATACCACCTTACCAACATCCAGCTTCATATACTCATTCTCCTGAACAACCATTAGAAGAATCAATTGACTGGGAAAAGAGAATGGAAGCCTTAGACGAGCTTGAGCGACCGAATTCAAATTTTAGAAGACTCAAAATCCCGTCAAAATTTTCAAATCACAGATACTTACTCTATTTTTCAAGAAGAACATACTGACTTAGAAAAGTATATGGAATCCATGATTCAATTCCAAAGTAGTCCACTCAATATGATAGAAGCAAGACTTAATAGATTGGAAAACATGCGTAGGAATAAGAAAACTCTCCCTACCCAATCTTTGACTATTCCTGACACTTCTAGCCATATTGATGAAAACCAAGAATCATGGTATCTTGAAGACTTTGACCAAGATTTAATTTCACCACAAAACCTTGAACTTGACTAATATGAATCCATTGACGAACTGGCAAGTTTCATTTCAATGTGATTAAACTTGATTATGAATGTGAACCCGATCCCCAACTTTGTGATTCAGTTCCCATCTTCGAATCTATGTTGACTCTGATATTCTTACCCAATTTGAACCAAATTCCTGAGCCAACATTTATTTTCGTACCCATAAAGCTGGAAATTGAATCACCAATTTTAGATAGTCATATTCTATTGATGGGAAAAGAATGTGAATTTTAATTCTTGGATTTGAACTCAACTCTTGCACCAAAACTGACTCTCGAACCAAAAGTTAATTTTTTTTTGAGTTAGTATTGGTTCCTGAACCTATCATTCTTGAGTCCAAGTCAACCATTCCACCAAGTCACATTCTTTTGTTGGACAAAGGTATAGATCATGACGACTCCGTGATGATTTTTCAAGACTTGTCATGTAAAAGGAGTAAATTTCACGATAGGATCTTTCATGATCCTACTCATATTGGGGACAATAAATATGTAACTAGAAAAGAGGTTAATATAGGTGGATTTCATGAACCACCACATTATCTTGATTGGGTAGAAACACTTGAGCCAATCAGACCACCACCGGAACCACCACCCATAAGATAATATTTTCTTTCTCTTTCTTCTTTTTCATGCATCTATACATTAATTCATACATTGAGGACAATGCATGAGATAGGTAGAGGGGAGGGTTCTAACATAACTTAGGTTTTTCTTTTATTATTTAAAAAAATTATTAACATTTTCTTTACTTTTAAAAAACTTTTTGAAAATAGAAACGATATTTTGACATATTCTTTGTAAGAAATTAATTCAATTTTAAGGAATAGGAGAATCATAATTAGGATTTCTTATACTTGGTCAAAATAAGATTATTTGTTTGATTTTTAAGGTTAGGAAGAAAATTTAAAAAAGTAGTTTAGTCTTGATTTTTACCTTGATGATATATACATGCTTTATACACTTACACACTTAGGGTTAAAAAAAAGATTCTTATGCTTTATTAAAAAAAGAAAAAGAAAAAAGAATATATATATATAAATCCTCTGATTAAGCTGGGTATTTGTGCCTTATAAAACGTAAAGTATTCACGCCTAAAAGCGTCTCATATAATAAAATCCTTAGTTTTGTGGCCTTATTTCCTCGAGTTCTTAAGTCCTTGGGGGTGTTTTCTCACCCGGTGCCCTAAGACCATTCGGTTTGAGAGTCACCGATTAAAGGCTCGTTACATGGGCAGATTAGAAAGCCTAATAAAACTAAGGAATAATACCACCAAAAATAAAATAATTAATAAATAAATAAGACATAAGAGTTAGAGTTAAAGAACACTTAGTCAAAATTTTACGGTCACAAAGGTACACATGACTTAGGGTAAAGTAATAGACTATATGAGAAGTACAATTTGGCTCATTACTTTGATTGATAACAAATTTTTGAATAGAGACAAAGTTTAGGAATGAAAAATTCGATTTTCCTATAACTTATAGATTACTTGAACTCTTACAATAATACTTCAAATATTTTTCTCTTTCAAAATGCTTTTCAAAAATACTAACACTTTGTTTCTCTTTTTTTATGAATTTTGTAGGTGTAATCCACTGAAAACCCTCACGAGATAAAACTCTTCCTCTAGGAGGAACCTAGAGGTTTAACGGCTTATTGCACATGCTCAGTGCAATCGTGTAACCTACAAAAGTGGTCCAATAATCTTTGGTTCAGTTTTGTTGTTTTGCTTGAGAACGAGCAAAAGATAGGTGTGGGGGTGTGATCATATACATATTTTACATTCTTTTCATTACACTACTACATTTATCATGTAATAAATCTGCTAATTTCTTATCTTAAATGTCTATTTTGTAGAAGATAATCATGAAGAGAAAGAGAATTAAACTAAATAAATACCAGTTAAAATTAAATTTAACTGGATCTATTTGGTTAGCTGAGAATAATCTCAGATCTAGTTAGAATAAATCAAGGATTGGGACAAATGTTCAGCTAAAGATCAGAACAAATCAAAAAGATAACACCAAATAGAAATCAGTAAAATTCAGATTTCTATAAATCCATTTTCATTAGCTAAAGATCAACTGAGGGTAACATCAAATACAGATTCTAAATTCAAAATCTAAATGGATAAATGGATAGAGAGAAGATCAACGGATGAGATGAAGCAATTTTGACTCAGATTCTACTGGATATATTTTAGTATTTGAATCATAACTTTTGCTACCGAAAATCAAATCTAATAATCCAAGATGATCTAGAAAGATGACTTAAAGGGCTACAACATTTAAGTTGATCACTATTTCTAATTTTGTCATTTGATAAGTTATATTCAGTAATCAACATGCCAATAAGATGCAGATCAGAACTGAATATCCACATGAAATCAAGTTTGGAGATAAGAGGAGGATTCAAATTCAGAAATAGCCAGCTCTCCCTATCTTTTAACTCATTTTCTTATCCATTTCTATGCTATAAATACCCCACACATTAGAGATAGAGAGAGGAGGAAGCAGAGATAGATTCTTAGGCCAGTTTTTCATTCTTTTTAGTGTAAGTTTTTATTTTTCCTTTTATGTAAATTTTACTTTTCTTTATGTAACTGAGAGGAGAGACGAGTTTCATGGAGTAATGAGAGTAAGCTTGTACTGAGGGTGACACTGGTGTAAGTAAGTCTTTTTTTCATTGTTATTTGAATCGAATTAAAGTTTTTTTCATCTTTACTTTTGTTTTCATTTACTTTCTTCTGATGTGTTTGCAATCCAAGTGAATCCTATAGCCTCGAGATTGCTTCGCCATTGCAAGTGCCCTTGATTGCCAATGGTGATGAACAACCATTCTTTGGTTAGTTTGGCTTGCCCTTTTATTCATAGTGTAGATCGGGAATGGGGAAGATCCTACACGCCATACTTGATCGCCTTCAAAGACTAGGTAAGTCGTACCTACGAATCCAAGGTATATGAGCACTGAAGAGGTAAGTAATTTTTAGTTTCTTTCTTTTAATTCTTTAGTTTAGATCACCACAATCTCTTAACTTTTTTATCACTCTTTTTAATTTTTTTGTATAAATTATTTTCTATTTTCTCTGCCTTCTCAATCTACCACTTTATTCTTAACTTAACTGTAACTTATTTTTCTTTTTCTTTTTAAGAACTAAAAGAAGGTCTTTAACCAATCTTTGTAACTAAAAGGAGAACTTACTAAAAAGCTTCCATCGCTTGTCCCTCCTTGTGGATCAGGACCCTCATAGCCACTTGCTATAGCAGTAGAATTGAGCACCTTGCACTACTGTTATAAAGTTCTAAAATTTTGTATTCTTGTGTGCAGGTAAAACCTTAATCAGTCTCTGTTTATGTGTTAGTATATTGATTTGGACACATATATTCCTTGAGTGTGTTAATGCTATGTATCTTTTTATGTTATTCTTTTGTGACTATCCATCAACACCTTGTTTTGGAGGATGGAGGCATAGGATTGTTGGAGGAAATCATTTATGCATATGACTCTTTATATTTATATCTTTATATGCATAAATGCTTTGCATAAGAGTTCGTATTGTCCTTTATTATGCTTTTTGATTCATTGATCTTAACTTGCATATTTATCATATGCATGTGTTTAGGGGAGCTTCACTTGAAGTTTCTTTCAAAATTATTTAAAATAACTCCATGTGTTTTGTCATCATAAAAAATGGAGATATTGTTGGCCCAAAAGCTATTTACCCTTTGTTTTCATGATAATAAAACACACGTGGTTATAGACACTAAGAATTTCATCTACATAAGTTTTAGAATTTTCTTTCAATGCAGTTGGCTTTTTCATGAGGAACTCACACATTTTTGAAATCCTCTAAATGATGATCCAAAAGTCCTAGCACAAACAGATACAAGCATGGGACTTGTCACGAGTATCGAGCTTAAAAGAATCAAGATGCAAAGATAATAGCTTTCATGAGAAGATTTGTATTTTTGTATTTCTGTAAGAATATAGTTTTGTTAAAATCAATAGTAGGGATAGTGCCAGCTATTGAGATTCCCACACACAAAAACTAGTTTTATCTTTTATATTTTAAAAATTATTTTAACTTATTTACGTTTAGTTTTTCAAAGTGGTTTTTAAAAAAAACTATTTTATAAAAGTAGAAAATTACATTTGTAAAATATAGTTCTACATTTGTTTTTGTGTTGGATCACAAAATTATGGACTCAAATTGATCGCAATAACTTCACTTTGTGATGGTTTTATCAAAGAAGTTTTGTTGGAAATAATTGAAAAGTATTTCAAAATCTGTTTCATGTTTTTGGCCTTGTGCCAGTCTACCGACCAGTCGACCAACCGGTCGACTGCTCTACTGAGCTTTTTGCTCTGCCGGTTGACCGACTGGTTGACCTGTGCATACAAGTTATTCAAAATTGACTGTGCACATTGGTCGATCGATCAGTTGATCGATGAGTCTCTACTCTCTGTTTGGTATCACGATCGACCAGAAATCCCAACGGTCAGAAATCTGCTGGGGGTCAACCAGTCGGTCGACTGACAGGCTAATTAAGCCTAGGATTTTCTCCAAACAGCTAGTTTTTATTTTTGTCTTTTGTGGGATAATCCCCAATGATTATATTTAGCTTTCTTCTATGTTTTGGGCTTCTATGAATAGGTGGCCTTGAGAAAACTTAAAAGTACTTTTGGTTAATCATATTGAGTCATTTTTATAGGGATTTAAAAATATTTTCAAGAGAAAATTTCCACAAGTTAGTTTCTTTCTCAATACAAGAATTTCTCAAAAGCTTTATTCTTCATTCCTATATTCTCAAAGCTACACACCACAATTTCAGAGAAAACATTTCTCTCTTTTGGATTATAGGGATTGTTTTGGTGAGCCTCTTTTGGGTGATCCTTGAGTTATCACCTCCTTGTATTTAAGCTTGTAGAGGTTGTGACCTCAAGCGAGCTTGTGGGTTCGTCATTGTAAGGTGTTGCAGCACCGAGTGAGAGGACTTGCGGGTCCGGTTCGTTCTTGTGAGAACGTATAGAGGAGCGATCTTGCAGGATCGAGTTATAGTGGAAATCCTTCATTGCAGTGAAGGCGGGAATATAGAGTGGTGGCTCAAACCTCGAGACAAATCATCCATGTTTGCGATCGCTTTCTCTCACTCTCTCTAACTCTACTCATTCTCTTTAATTGTTTCATGCTCTTTATTGTTCTATTTATAATTGTAATCTTGCTCTTGTGTTGATATTGTTCACTTGTGCTTATTAGTTTTTAGTAACTTTTAATTTCGCATTATTTGCCATAGTTATATAGCCATCACCCATTCACCCCGAGGTGATTTCAATTACTATCAGAGCCTAATCCCTAGTTTTTGGTTTAACCACCTTAGAGAGGTCCTTCATTTGGCTATATTTGTTGCATTCTATATACTTGCTTATTTGCATTCATGGTCTCTCACAATTTTTCTAGCATCAAATCTTCACCCAAATTTGATGGGTTAAACTTCCCTATGGAAGGTCAAGATGACTCTATTTCTTAAGTCTCTAGGAGTTAGAGTAGCCAAGACTATTACCAAAGAGTTTGTTGAGCCTCACGATGATGATGATACATAGTCTGAAGCAGCCGCCAAGAACTATGAGGGCAATGCTAAGGCACAATATACATTGACAAAAGCATTAGATGATGATTATATTCATGTGTTATTAATGAAAGTACACCTAGAGGGGGGTGAATAGATGAATGCTAATCTAGTGGTTAATAATGCGTAACTAAAACTATTACACTAACACATAATGGATAACCAAAGAGTGAAACCGAATTTTCGGTAAAGAGCTCTAGAACTTCTCCTCAAGATTACTCTTTTATAAGAGTTGAGGTGCTTCAATAGCTCTCTCGAATCAATATTGTAATGCCCCGATCCCATGGGTACATAGACGTTACTGTGACGTATATACATAGGTCAAAAATACCCATATATATATATATATATATATATATATATATATATATATATATATATATATATATATATATATATATATATATATATATATATATATATATATATATATGCTAAGCATCAGTATATACAAGAATCAGGGTACGAAAGCACGTAGTACATTATACATTCCAACATATGAGTATAATTATAAAGTTATCACAGGATGTGACACAATACTACAAGAATATTACATCACCGATAGGCATAAATGCGAGAATACAAAGAGATATACAATTATGAATAGTATAAAAGATGCCCACAAGTTACAAAAGGAATACTTGAGAGATGAGTAGGGGCCTGGAAGGATAGGATCATGGACTGGTCTTCCGCTGATCCACTATACTTCCGCTGCGCCATTCTGATCAAAAAGATGTCAATCTTGATCTAAGTTTTGGAATCTGGACATACAGATCCAAAGGAGTCAAAAACTCTCTAACAAGTAGTTTAATGAATGCCAAGTGGCGTGCATAGATAACCACACGTGTATTGACAAACATGAGTCAAAGAGCATGTAACAAAAATCGTGTCGTGAGAACAAGCATACATGAACATGAATGAGGCATCAAATGCTGAAATATACAGAAGTGACAAAACCAGAAGTATGAGCTCAGTAGATAGATTCATGAGATTGATACCTCAAGGGGATAATTCAAACAATGAAGCCTTCATCTATATACCATATTTCAATTGTCTCCATCAATTGAGTACGCACAACCTGAGCTGTCCACAATAACAACTAAAGAGAACATATAAATCATAGGAAGCAGTGATTATACAATAATTAAAGAATCCATATAAAATCAAGAATAAGCAAGTCAGAAGGTTAGATACAGTAATACAGGTGTAATATTAGGCAAGAGACAAGCTGTGAATAATATGGTAACCGCAGGAGATCGGTGGAGTAGTAAACAGGTGGTAAAACCAGGAATATATAATATAATAATAATAAAATTGAAAATCCAAATTAAAACCCGATGAAAGCAAATACGGTAAAACTAGTGATACAACCCAGATTACGATTTCATGAAATAGTACGTCGAAAGAATAATCCAAATAAGGAAACCCTCATCTATATACCGTATAGCTCACGTTGTCGTAATCTGAATGTATACAACCCGAATTGCAAAACAACACAACAGATTATTAATAGCACTTTATTATTATTACTCGTCCGACCCATATATCTAGATATGTGCCCTAGCATCCCAATACACATACATCCATATATGAGTATACCGAGGTTGTTATTGGAAACTGATGATGAAACAATGGTTATGTTTACAGTGAGTCCCGTACATACCTGAAACCACGACCCAGGACGTTCCAATGCTGACTCGAAACTTGCCGCCAGGGAAACAAAAGGTGGGTCTTATATTATTCCCATTCAGGAAGGAGCTAGCGCTCCCCTCGGAACACCTGGAGGGCCTCAGGTAGAATCGAAAGTTTAGGTAGCACTACATATCTAATACCATTGTAAACATATTCACAACTTGGAGTCCATCAGTTTTCCCCTTAATGTGACATATGTTGTTCTTTTTATAGTTTATTATTATGTAATTATCATATTATAGGAATAGCAAGAGCAGGACAGGTTCAAGAGTTACATGAGTAACAAGAGTACATAAGTACTTAAAATACAGGTCACTGTATGTAATACAGAATAGCAGGACATGGTTCTCGAAATATGATAATCACAAGTCATGCGATATATATCTGGTGACAGGTGATAAGTAATATCAAACATGTGTCTAGTGATAGCATGCATAAGTCAGGTGTCAAGTAATAGTATGGTGGATATCACTATCATATATCTCAATATAGAAAAATAGTACCAATATAGGGGATCGTATGAATACAAGAAAACGGTACCGATACATGAGATCAATACGAATACAAGAAAACAATACTGATTCTGGGGATTGGTATGAATGCAAGAAAATGATACCGATACAAGAGATCGGTACAAATATAAGAAAATGGCACCAATATAGGAGATCAGTATGAATACAAGAAAACAAAACAGATACAGGGGATCCGTACGAATACAGAAAAATGACAAAATTTTGGAAAACAATATAAATTATGGTTTCAAATCCTTCACAATCATCAATAAAAGGATAGATAAACTGTCAAGTAGATAAGCGAGTTGATAGGTAGTGAAAAATGCATAATTGTCATCATATATACCATCGCATTTGCACATTTATTCATATTATAATGCACATTTATTAATATTTCTTTATTTAATATGTGCAGGCCTCAAATTATCAATTTAATAAAGAATAAAGCTTAAAGAGCCCAAAAGCCCAGATCCAAGCCCATATTTGAAGCCCAGGTGAAAAAGCGCAAATACAAAGAGTCAAAATGCAAATACAAGGGCTAAAAGTTGCAAATATCAAAGTTTAGGGAAGGATAGACTTCTGTCCAACCCTAAACACCTGCAGGATGAGGATAAAAGGCCAAGATAAAGAGGAATTTCGTGGAGAGAAGATTTGAAGAAATCTGGATTAAGGGTAACTTGATTACCAAGTTATCTCGAAAATCCAGATTAAAAGGCCAGGATCACACTTCTAGAAGCAGAATCCCATATGGACGGACCAGGAGAGGCCACGCGCCAAAGCGCGTGGCCAGAAACCCTAACTTTGCCGCAAATTGGCGGCAAAACTAGGGTTTTTGCGGCATTTTGAGCTTATCCAGAGCCCAGTTTTCGTGGGCAGCTTCATCCGGGACTCCTCGGCCTTCTGCACTATAAATATCTGTGCAGTCGCAACAGGGAGGGGCATGCAGAGACGATTAGGGTTTTCTTTAGCCACTTTTATTCAAAGTTGTAATTTTTATTTTAAGCTATTTGTGGAGAAGAAGGAGACGATTGTGTAACCGAAGATTCATCGAAATAAAAAGGTCACTCTTTTGTTCTCTTTTAATTTCTGCACTTTATTTTATTTCTTTTGTCATCTCTCTTTGTTTTAATCTTTGATCTCTTCTTGTTTTCGTTTTTCTTTATTTTGCAATCTTTCTCATTAAATAAAAAAAAATAATAAATATTGAAAAGATAAAATAATTATGAAGAACTAAACATCTTTAGTGGTTTGCTGAGACTCTTGAAGCAACCCTAGATGCAGTTAAAACTTGATCTGATTAATGAACAATTTTAGAAACCCTAGGTTTGAAGGCAACTAAATCTAGAAGATAAAAAAAAATACTTAAAATTCTTAATCTAGGTTACATGTTAAAAGAACTTTTCATGACTTCAACTTAAGAACTAGGACAGCATAAATTTGAGATTAGTCTTCTATTAGGCTGTACCTAGATGTTAGGATGAACCATAGTTAGGTTTTTGAATAATGTAACTTAGTTAGAATCGTGTATTAATTTTTCTTGCTTGATATAATTGCAATAACCTAGGGTGAATCATATCAATCTTAAGATGAAGATCAAGCTCTTTGACTTGCAATAGGGTTGTGGTAGAAAATCAGCAAACCACATATTTTTATATCATAAATATCAAGATCTAATCTCTCTCTCCTATTTTTGAAGCATACAGAGGAATCGAGTCGAAAAGCTTTCATCGCATCCTTCCCTGAGGATCACGACCCGCTTGAGCCCTTGCTACAGCGGATTCGCATTGAGACTAAGAAAATCTGAACTCTATTTTTATCTCAATCAAATTTTGGCGCCGTTGCCGGGGAAGGAACGGCACGATTTCCTCGTTCTAATCATTCTTTCTTTTCTGTTGCAGGTACAGAGAACAGGAAACAAAAACAGAGTAGCAGAAAGCACATATAGCTATCCAGTGCCTCTGCCCTCGAAGGCAGAGCACTTGGACCTACAACTTTGCCGCAGAAACGCGGCAAAAGCCGCGAATCCGCGGCAATTGTAGTGCACTACTAAGTAATTTTTCTGCAGGTTGCTCTGCAGTGCAAAAGTATAATTTCTGCTGTATTATTACCTCTCTGTGATCACTCTGCAACTGCTAATAATTAACATTAACCTATTTGTTGAAAAAAATAAAAAAATATTTTTAGACTCTTGCATTTTAGGGCACGTGTCTATTTTAATTCTTTAATTCTGTTGAAGAGTGCTGGCGACAAGGTACGTTTGCATAGCATATAGATTAGGAAGCACTCTTGGTTGTTTACCGCTTTCTTGAGTGATTACTTTTCTACCGCTTTACACGTACACTAATCCATTTTAAGGGCATAACCCATAACAAAGATAAGGTGGGGATTTCATCACCCTTCCTTGGCCCACAAATCATTTCAGTCACACTCACAACCCTAACCCTAAGTAAAACTTGACTAGACGTTGGCCCTAAGGTAACTCGGACTCAATAGGAGATTGACCGAAGAAGGAAAGTTGTTCGAAATTAACCCTTGTCAAATCGGTGTCTAGCAAAGGGATTGAGGGCCGAAAGCCCGAAGAACGGTGGTTATTTAATTAAGGAACGTCTCTGACGGAAAACCTCCCACCGGTCTTGCCCTGACTGGCCGATTAGCTCGTGGTTGACGTCGACAATAGACCTCCTAAGGACAGTCTAAAGTTAGGAGTCGTCTAGGTCAAGGATAACCCTAGAATAGGATTTTTGTTTGTTTTTCTTTTTTTTTTTGGTTGATTGGGTGAACTTGGTTGCTAACTGTGCATGCCCACTTGGTCGAGAGACCAACTTACATCCAGGCTGACTAGGACTAGTTCACCACCCGAGCAAAAGCCCGACTCTCTCATGGCTCAACCGCCATCTCTCCAAGATAGGTTCTATCCTATTAGAACATCTATTCCTTCTTGCATCAAGCTGAGTAATGAAGGTGTTGACCCATTTGAGCTTAAGCCACAATATATCAACACCCTTCCCAAGTATCATGGACTTGAATCTGAAGATGCATACTTCTTCATAAGGGAATTTGAGGAAGTATGTTTAATGATGAATATTCCTAAGTTAGGAAAAGATGATATCAAACTTAGGTTTGTCCCCTTTGCTTTGAAGGATTTAGCAAAGAAATGGCTATACAGTCTAGAGGTGGGTTCTATATCTTCTTGGGATAGTTTCGTTAAGGCCTTCTTAAAGAAATTTTATCCCGTTCACAAGACTGCATTGATTAGGAAGAATATCCTACAGTTTAAGCAGACAGCCAATGAGCCCTTTTGGAAATACTTCGAACGTTTCAAGGACCTCCTTGCCCAATGTCCCCATCATGGGATAGAGAAATGGCGACTTTGCCAAGTTCTATATGATGGATTAGAATATCAAACTAAAACGTTGTTAGAATCCATGTGCCAAGGAGGATTTCTGAAAAAGGACGAAACTGATGGATGGCAAATGTATGAGGAATTAGCTGAAAATACCATCCAATGGGAACCTACTCCTGAAAAATCTAGGACTAATGACCCTACTTCTTCAAAAGGAGGTATCCATTCCATTGAGGCCAACATAGCAACCGATGCTAAGTTAGCTGCTGTTATGCGAAGACTAGATGCCCTAGAAACTAAGGAGCCAGTCTCAGTGAACCAAGTCAGCCCAACATCTTCGGCGGGCTGTACTTATTGTCAAGATATGAACCATGTGTTCGAGGAATGTCCTGTCTTTATCGCGCATCAAAGCTTGCCCGAACATATGAGTGCGGCCTTCACAAGGCCCGCCAACAATCCGCCCGCCAACAATCCTTATTCTCCCACCTACAATCCTGGTTGGAGAAACCATCCCAATTTCTCATGGGGCCCAAGCAATAATGATCAAACTAGGCCCAAATTCTCCAACAATTTCCAAAGTCCGCCCTATCAGCAAAGTTTTCCCAATCAAAATCCTCCACCCTCTTTCCAATATTCACAAATGGAAACAAGGCTCTCCAATCTGGAAAGAAAGGTGGACACTATTGTTAAAAGCAATGACACGCTGGCTCAAGTCTTGACTAGGATAGAGATGCAAATGAATCAGCAAGAAAGGCAAAAGGGTACTCTACCTAGTCAACCATTCCCAAACCCTAAGAACTCTAGTCAAGCTCACTTGGCTCAAGAGAATCATATGAGTCATTGCAATGCGATTCATACATTGCGGTCGGGAAAACAAGTTGATAACCAAATATCAACACCATCAAGTTCTAAACAAGCATTCAGCTTGCCTGATCCAACTCCATCTCAACTTGATGCCAACAACACTAAAAAAGACAAGTCAGCCGAAGATAAGCACAAGCCCATAGCACCCTACCCAAATAGGCTTAAAGATAAGCAATGTGCACAAATGGATAAGGTACGTGAGATTTTTAATCAAGTCAAGATCAATATACCTCTTCTTGATGCTATCCAACAAGTCCCTAGTTATGCTAAGTTTATTAAGGACATGTGCACAAAGAAGAGAAAGACTAATGTGCCCAAGAAGGTTTTTCTAGCCACTAACATTAGTGAGCTATTGTCCAACCAAATCCCTGTCAAGTATAAGGACCCTGGTTGCCCGACCATCTCTTGCACAATAGGTCAAACTGCAATTAAGCATGCACTTCTTGATTTGGGAGCAAGTATCAACTTACTCCCCTTCTCAGTCTACCAACAACTTGGGTTGGGCGAGCTTAGTCCGACTAAGGTTACAATCCAATTAGCTGACCGATCCGTAAAAATTCCCAAAGGAGAAATTACCGATGTGCTCATCCGAGTGGGGGAGTTTATCTACCCAGTAGATTTTGTTGTTTTGGAGACCGAACCTGTATCCACTCCTCGGTCTCAAACTCCCGTCATCCTAGGACGTCCGTTCCTTGCAACTGCAAATGCAATCATAAACTGTAGGAATGGATCCATGAGGTTGACCTTTGGAAACATGACTAAAGAGGTCAATGTCTTCAACCTGGAAAACCAATCTCGTAAGATAAAGGACCAAACAGTTGAGGTGAACTTCATTGAGAACATTTGTGAAAAAGAAAGTGAAAATGAGTCTCTATTTTTTGACAAGTTATTTGAGGATAAGTGCGATTTTGGTGATAAGATGACACATGTTGGGGATTATACTTTTAAAGTTCCCTTTAAAAAACGAAGATTTGATCTAAGTATCTTCGAAGAGCCAAGCACTGAAATGTCGCATGAGAATATAGTTCAAGAACCTCAGATTGACTTAACTTTTGAAAGCCTCTTTGAAGAAGAACTGCGATGTTTAGATACATCGATTAAGGAGATGTTGGTTAATTATTCACTTCCAGGGAAAAGTGTTGATTTGAGTTTTGAGGAGATGTACGGAACTGAGCTAGAATTTCTCGACATTCATAGTAAGGAAGTTCCAACTAAAAGGTGTGATGAATCTTTGAATAATGGATGTGGACGTATAATGAGGAAAAGCCTAAAGAAGATGAAACTGGGGAGAAAGAGAGTAAAAACAAAATTGTTGGTGTCCCCATTGTGCCTTATAAAGAGAACCCATTGGAATGATGGGAAGCGAGCTAGAGGTATGAATCCTAAGCAGCTCTAGGTGAGAGTGATACATTTTTTGTATACTATTATTCTTTGCCTCTCTTTACACTTTCTTCATGCATCCATGCATTTCATTCATACATTAGGGACAATGCATGAAATAAGTGTGGGGGAAGGGTATGTAAAATAGATGTATAATATAAAAAAAAAATATTTTCTCTTTATTTATTTTAACTTTTTTTCAAAAAAAAATAAAAAAAAATTAAAAAAATAAAAAACATAAAAAAAATATTTTATAAAAAGGACATAATTTGACTTATTTTGGAAAGAAATCTAAGTTAGTTTTAAGGATTAGGAAAATCATGATTAGGATTTCTAAAAGCTTGGTCAAAATAAATAAATTGTTTAAATTTTAGGTATAGGAGAGAAGTTGAATAATTAATTAGTCTTAATTTTTACCTTAAGGAAATTTGCGTACCTAATGCATATCTAGGATTCTAAGACAAAGACCCTTGTGCCTCATATAAAAAAAAAAATAAAAAAAATAATAAAAAAAATTATCACTAATTAAGCTGGACACATGTGCCTCAAGAAGCATAAGTATTCACGCCTAAAGGTGAGTAAAATAAAAAAAATATAAAATAAAACCTTAGTTTTGTGGCCTAGTTCACTCAAATTTGAGTCCGCGGGGTGTTTTCTCACCTGGTGCCCTAAGACCAACAGGTTTGAGAGTCATCGACTTTAAGTTCGCTACATGGGTGGATTAGAAAGTCCGAGGGAACTAAGGAAAAATTACTTATATGTATTAACACATCTAATAATCAATTAGTTAGGTATTAGGGCCTCAAGAAGCCTTGATACTTACACGAAAGAAAGTTAGACGAGTTACATATCAAATATATATATATATATATATATATATATATATATATATATATATATATATATATATATATATATATATATATATATATATATCTTAATAAAGAGGCACGAGAGTCAAAGTCAAGGAATTCCTAGTATAAATAAGGATGCATATTACTTTTGGTAACGAAAAAGACTATATTAGAAATTCAATTTTAATCCTTACCTAAAATTGAATAACAATTGACGTTATTAAGACTAAGCCCAAAAGAATGAATAAACATGATAATCCTAAAACTTATAGACGACTTAGTCTCTCCAACACTAGTCAAATATTTTCCTTTTTATGGATTTTGTGGGTGTAATCCGCTGAAAACCCTCACGAGACAACACTCGTCCTCTAGGGTAACCTAGGGGTTTAACGGCTTGTTGCACATGCTAAGTGCAACCGTGATTCCTACGAAAGTGAGTTAGCTAGGTTAGATTTTTCTCTTTCTTTTTGATTTTTACTCGAGGACGAGCAAAAAGATAAGTGTGGGGGTGTGATAGGTAGTGAAAAATGCATAATTGTCATCATATATACCATCGCATTTGCACATTTATTCATATTATAATGCACATTTATTAATATTTCTTTATTTAATATGTGCAGGCCTCAAATTATCAATTTAATAAAGAATAAAGCTTAAAGAGCCCAAAAGCCCAGATCCAAGCCCATATTTGAAGCCCAGGTGAAAAAGCGCAAATACAAAGAGTCAAAATGCAAATACAAGGGCTAAAAGTTGCAAATATCAGAGTTTAGGGAAGGATAGACTTCTGTCCAACCCTAAACACCTGCAGGATGAGGATAAAAGGCCAAGATAAAGAGGAATTTCGTGGAGAGAAGATTTGAAGAAATCTGGATTAAGGGTAACTTGATTACCAAGTTATCTCGAAAATCCAGATTAAAAGGCCAGGATCACACTTCTAGAAGCAGAATCCCATATGGACGGACCAGGAGAGGCCACGCGCCAAAGCGCGTGGCCAGAAACCCTAACTTTGCCGCAAATTGGCGGCAGAACTAGGGTTTTTGCGGCATTTTGAGCTTATCCAGAGCCCAGTTTTCGTGGGCAGCTTCATCCGGGACTCCTCGGCCTTCTGCACTATAAATATCTGTGCAGTCGCAACAGGGAGGGGCATGCAGAGACGATTAGGGTTTTCTTTAGCCACTTTTATTCAAAGTTGTAATTTTTATTTTAAGCTATTTGTGGAGAAGAAGGAGACGATTGTGTAACCGAAGATTCATCGAAATAAAAAGGTCACTCTTTTGTTCTCTTTTAATTTCTGCACTTTATTTTATTTCTTTTGTCATCTCTCTTTGTTTTAATCTTTGATCTCTTCTTGTTTTCGTTTTTCTTTATTTTGCAATCTTTCTCATTAAATAAAAAAAAAATATTGAAAAGATAAAAATAATTATGAAGAACTAAACATCTTTAGTGGTTTGCTGAGACTCTTGAAGCAACCCTAGATGCAGTTAAAACTTGATCTGATTAATGAACAATTTTAGAAACCCTAGGTTTGAAGGCAACTAAATCTAGAAGATAAAAAAAAATACTTAAAATTCTTAATCTAGGTTACATGTTAAAAGAACTTTTCATGACTTCAACTTAAGAACTAGGACAGCATAAATTTGAGATTAGTCTTCTATTAGGTTGTACCTAGATGTTAGGATGAACCATAGTTAGGTTTTTGAATAATGTAACTTAGTTAGAATCGTGTATTAATTTTTCTTGCTTGATATAATTGCAATAACCTAGGGTGAATCATATCAATCTTAAGATGAAGATCAAGCTCTTTGACTTGCAATAGGGTTGTGGTAGAAAATCAGCAAACCACATATTTTTATATCATAAATATCAAGATCTAATCTCTCTCTCCTATTTTTGAAGCATACAGAGGAATCGAGTCGAAAAGCTTTCATCGCATCCTTCCCTGAGGATCACGACCCGCTTGAGCCCTTGCTACAGCGGATTCGCATTGAGACTAAGAAAATCTGAACTCTATTTTTATCTCAATCACGAGTAAACAAGCAAACGAATATCCAAGCGGAGCTGAGCAAAGCTAACGTACAACACTAGACGCCATCACGTTTGGCATGGTTACCGCTTGCAGCTTAGCTAAACGCACGTGTCGCAGCATGCGTATGGACACCATAGCTCAAAACACAACCGAGCTTACCGGGTAACTACGTTTGAATAAAGATAGATGTTAAGTGCTGACGCTAGATCCGCCAACCAGGCGTAGCATATAAAAAGTTCAGAGGACTTTAAAAACATCAGAAAGGTTAAACTTGGAGGTTATAGTAAAACTGTAGAGCAGTTAAGCCCGGAGGCTGTTGAGTACCTTTATGAGCATTAGTACCATACATAGAAACAAATATATATTATTACAAACTTTTCCCATACTAAATACAATACACCCCATGGATACAATACAAGTCCATGGAATCATCGGTACAAAAACAAAACCCCCGATACAATATCTATACAATTTCATAAATACAAATCAACACGACGAAGTGGGGATATCTAGAATGAAAGTGAGAACACTCGCCAAAATACGGGAAAACACTGTGAATTCTCCGATCCCTGGAACTCCAAGTAACTAACACGTGAACGCACTCAATTATTTGAAATATTATAAATATATTATATATAGAGAGAGAAAGGAGAGAGTGGAGAGAGAAAAAGAGAACACAGAGAGAGTGTAAGAGAAAGAGATAGCGCAAGAGAGAGAGAGCACAAAAGAGAGAGAGCGTGAGAGAGAACCCAGAGAAAGACAAAGCGAGCACAAGAAAGAGAGAGCGTGAGAGAGAGAGAGAGAGAGAGAGAGAGAGAGAGAGAGAGAGATAGAATGAGTGAGATAAAGTGTGGGAGTGAGTAGGAGGGAGAGAGTGTTAAGAGAGCTAGAGAGAAAGAACAGAGATGAAAAGAAAGAAAGAAGAAAGAAAGAAAGGAAAAGAAGAAAGAAAGAAAAGAAGAGAAGGGCCCGATTAGAGGACGCTGTGGCGACACAACTAGGATGGCTGGCGGCCAAGGGGAAAGGTAAAAGGTGATGGTGGTGGTGCAAGTGTAATATAGGGAGGTGAATTTGGGGGTTAATGAAACGACATTTCGGAAGGTGATGGAGGCTAGGATGTAAGAGTTCGTCGGAGGGAAGAGTTTGCTGGTGGTGGAGGTGGTGGTGGTGGTGTTGGTGGTGGTGGAACGGTGGAGAAGGTGATGGGAATGGGCTATTTTGGTGAAGAAAAATGAGGTTGGTAGTAATGATAGGGTTTGGTGGAGAGAGAGAAAAATAGAGAAGATGGTGTTTTGCACTTGACGTTGTACACTCTCAACCTTGACTCTGACGCAGAGTAATTCACGGGTCAATTTGCACCATCAGGTCACCGTGGCGGTTGGAAGGGAGCGGGGAGCCTCCCTCTGGGGTCAGGGGCGGAGCCCCTGAATTTTTTTGAGATCGATCTTTTCAGAGATCTCGTTTTGTTCATGCTCGCGATGAGTTATGTGAGGACTGACTTGGAAATAAGGCATTTGTGAGATCGCAGTCCTCACAAAAATCTCAAAAATAAGGCATTTTGTGAGGACAGCGATCATGTTGCAGTCCTCTTTTAGGACTGCGATCCTGATCGTATTCCGAATAAAGACTCAAATATCAGACATTTTCGTGAACACTGTGATCGTGGTCGTGATCCTAATAAAGAGGATTGTGATTATGATCGCAATCATATAACGACTCAGAAACATGATATTTTTGTGAGGTGTATTTTATTAGGACCGCGATCATAATAACAATCCTTAAAAATAGGGCTGTGATCATTTTATGAGGACTGTGATCATAGTCGCAGTCTTTTTAAATAAGGTATTTTGTGAGGATTGTGATGATCATAATCGTAATCCTTTACTGTGATCATTTTGTGAGGACTGTGATCATAGTCATAATTCTCTAGAGCATTTTCGAAGTGGTCCACTTTTTTTGAAGTGATTACTTAGAAGTATTTTCGTCTTTCGCCGTTAATGAGCGCTTCAACGCATGATACGTTGTACGTGCCGGAAAAAGGAAGGGAGAAGAATTGCCGTAAAGATTTCCTTGAATCAAAAAGGAAGGATTACAACAAAAACTGCTCTGCTTTTCCAGTTACAAGGTAGGGAGGATATTGAATCTTGAATCCCCCCTTTGTTTAGTGCTGGGTTCTTCGTGTGGCGGTGGAGAGTGAATCTTGTTCTCCGTTGACCGGATGACCGTCTGGATCGTCAGGGGACTTCTCTTTGGCAGGTAGAGGGAGTAACACAGCTCCGTCTACCAAAACTCTCAAAGAGAAGGTAGGCGAAGGGCAGCTTGTACGCAGCAAGCTTGCTGAAGAGTTGAGCTCTCTCCTCTCTCTGTTTGTCTCTCTTGATGCCTGTCGGTGCGTGCCTTGCTCCTCTGTTTTTCTTCTCTCTTTTTTTTTTGTTGATGCAAACAAGGCTATTTATAGAGGTTCTAGGGGTGAACGTGCCCCCTGAAATCGCTCCACAATGAGGGGCCACTTCCCCGCTACATGGGCGGTGACTGGCCCCTTAACTAGGGCAGTTATAACTGAGGCGCGGGTATCTCTCGCGCCTTGATGCTGAGACGCGGGTGTCTAGCCCTCGCGCCTTGATGCTGAGACGCGGGTGTCTAGCCCTTGCGCCTTGATGCTGAGACGCGGGTGTTTAGCCCTTGCGCCTTGAAGCTGAGACGCGGGTGTCTAGCCCTTGCGCCTTGATGCTGAGACACGGGTATTTAGCCCTCGCGTCTTGAAGCTGAGACGCGGGTGTCTAGCCCTCGCGTCTTGAACTCGAAGCTCTGCTTTTTAATGGCTTGTCTTCTAGTGACTTTTCGACAGCCTACAGAACCCCCTCCAAAGTTTTCGATATTCCGCAGTTAACTGGGACGGATTTCAAAATACTTTGGACTCTAGCTGAATTCACTTTCATGACTAGACTGTTAAGGCTCCGGGTTTGATCTTATCTGGAGTTGGTCTTCGTGAGTGTACTGTTGAACTCTTTGAAGCCACCAGAGTTGATCATGTTGAGTGTCTAGATACACAGTCTAAACCTCCCCGATTGCTTTTGAGTCTGTCGTGGGTGCGTTTTAAGTCAGGAGTGGTTGGTCTTCTGCTTGTGCCAGTGTACTGTTGAACTGATTTGCAGAAGCAGGAGGCCGAACGCAGGTTCCTTTTGAAAAGCAGAGATGGTACTGCTTTAAAGACGCGACTTCCATAGGATGCGTCTTTTGGCAATGGAAACGCGCCTAATCTTCCATATGGCAGGCGCGATGTTAGGCCAGCTCGGAAGGACGCGAACTTCGGAGAGACGCACCTCTAATAAAGACGCGGTTTTCTGAACGCAACGCGACTTTCTGGGCGCATTTATGGCGATGCTGACGGGGCACATCCATCGAAGAGACGTGGCCGTTGGGTGCGAATTCGTGCCATGTCATGATTGCGCTGCCAATTGGCCTAGGGAACCGGCGGGATTTTGCCTTTTGGCGCGCGGACTTCCCGGTTCATTAAATGAACCGCGCCACGTGTCGAACGATGACTCGCTGCGGAGTCGTGAAGCATGATCTTCCCTGTTCAAAAATGATTTGGTTCCACGCGTCAAGCGGTGACTCGCTGCAGAATTTATCGGGCCACACGCCGCGTATCTTCGCGAATCCTTGTGCCTATAAATAGCCACAGTTGGAGAGATACCTCTTCTTCTCCGAGCGTTTTATTTTAGGGTTTAAGAAACAGAGTTCTTCTTTCCCTGTTCATCATTAGATTCTTGATTGACGATGGCACCCAAGACCAAGCCAACCGCACCTTCTTCACGGGCGACCGTCGCCGAGGCCCAGAGGGGCGCTTCCTCTGCGCAGGATACTGTTTTCCGAGGTAAAATGCCGTTTTAGGCGAAACTTCACCCTCACTGGAAGTTTAAGGAACCCTAAAAGACACATTTTTTTTTGGAGGAGAACTATTAACACAGGATATAAACTGTGTTTGATTCTCAGACGCGGTCTCAGACGCAGTCTTTGAGCTGATAACCAGGGCGCGGGTTTGATGACCCGATGCCAGTGGGCTCTGCATTTTGGATTCTTCACTTAGAATATTTCTAATTGTGAAGGGTCCATACGCGGACTTGATCCTTGCGTTCTGTGCCATCAGCTGCCGATTTTGATGAATCTGGCACCTGAGTCCACGCACTTATTTCTAAGTCTTGGTTTGCAAAACGCGGATTTGATCCTTGCGTTCTGTGCCCTCAGCTGCCGATTTTGATGAATCTGGCACCTGAGTCCAAGCACTTAGAAATAAGTCTTGGTTTGCAAAACGCGGATTTGATCCTTGCGTTCTGTGCCATCAGCTGCCGATTTTGATGAATCTGACACCTGAGTCCAAGCACTTAGAAATAAGTCTTGGTTTGCAAAATGCGGATTTGACCCTTGCGTGTCTTTCACCTTGACGCGGATTGGCAGGTCTGGACGCAGATTTTGACAATTTCTGCGTCTAGTGTCTTTTCTGCGTTTGACTTGTAGACACTTAACACCTTTTTATTTTCTGACAAGATGTCTGATCAAGTGTCTTTTTCTTTTGCAGTGCCACACCCTACTGCCCCACTCGCCAAGAATAGCCACTTCGGGCGGGTAGGTGGTGCCGATCGTAATTTGACCTTTGTGCTGCAAAGGACTGTACCTGTGACTACTGACAGGTCGCAGGAGCGCAAGGAAAGGATCTCCAATGTTGACGGGACAACCTTTCGGGTGCTTATGACTGATGCAGCATTCACAACGGATGCTGGCATCAAGATGGAGAAGCCTGCCTTCTTCTTTGGAGATCATGTCGGAGATGGCGGCTATTCCATGTATGACGGGAATTACAAGTGGCTTCGTCAGATAGGGGATAGGAGATTCTTTCTTCCAAACATGGAGAGGATGATCCCGCTGTCTTATCTCCAACACATGTCCGTCCCTCGGAAGATGAAGTGGGACGTTTCCCGATTTATTCCTGAGATTACTCTTGGTGATTTAGGCTCCAGGAAGGTATACCGTCATGATTGTCATGATAGGACAGTTCTTGGCCTATTCCCCGGGTCGCGCAAGTCTGAACTCCCAGTTGGAGAGATACCGAAGCTCGCCACTACTTTCCTCAACACGTTCATGGAAGCGGAAGGCGATTATCCGGTCGAGTTCCGTTCGCCCGGGTGGGTCCATTCTACGGAGAAGTATTGGTGGGGCAGGATGGTGAGTTTCGTCCTTACCGATCTTGGAGATCTGCTAGAGCATGTGGGATTATACTCAGCAGTCAGGGCCGTGCAGTGGGGTATCCCACCGAGTTCTCATAACTTCTTCGGGATCCTGGAGCGCTACAATCCTCTGACGGGGACATTCTTCACCCCGGTCGGAGAGATGGGCCTTGCCCTGCACGAGTTGCATGAGGTCTCGGGGCTGGCGACAGGGGATTCTCCTTATGAGGAATATGTCCCAACCGCTGAGGAGCTCAACCTTATAAAGAAAGGGTCTCCTCAACTGTACGATACCTATTGGGAAGTGATGTGTCACTTCCATATTTGCGGTCAGATAACCGCTTGGAGGTCAGGAGGAGTCAAGCAGTTGTCTTGGGCCAACTACTTGTTTAACAATGTCAGCAAGAAAGACCATCCGATAACCCGACTGGCTCCCAGCTCTGACCAGGAGATTGACGACATGGTCGCCCAGGCTTCTGAAGGCTTCTACACCACGGAGTCGAGCGAGGATGGTTTCGAGCCTGATATGCTTTTCGAAAGCTATCATCATCAAGCCCGGATTCCCATCTCTAGTCGAGCACTGTTGGCGGGCTTCTTGATGCTGTGGCTGAAGCGTTGTGTGGTGCCTACGCTGCCACATGAAGTTATTGTTGCCGACGTGGTGTACCCGGCGGTGCTCCTGGCCCATGGCAGTCCCATAGCCCTTCTCCAGGCCGTGGCGGCTGGCATTCAAAGTGGGTTGCGGGCGTTAACCCAGAATTTCTGCGAGCCACCGAAGACTGTCGATTCCCATGGCCAACCGATCCTTGACTCGGAGGGGAAGCCGACGGTGAAGCGTCCCAACCCTCGGATCGAGCTGCCTTACACGTACCTCATGGCTTGGTACGTGATGCACTGCCCCTCCTTGATGACGCCGGTGCGCCGGAGTGAGGATTCTGTCCCTTTCGTGCAGCGGTTGGAACGTTCGGACTGGCGTGATATCTACATATATTTCATTCGGAGGTGTCTTTTAGATGCTACGAACTACCATCTCAACCGCTGCTTCCCCGAGATTCCTGGTGCATCTTTCGGGGAGCAATTCACTAATTCCGCAGGCCGGGATAACTTCACGCAGCTGTCCGCGGGAATCTTCTGGTGGTTGATCAACATCCGGCCAGGATATGTGCTGTTCCGGCAAGGGACTTCATGCACAATCGAGCCGTATATGCCGAGTCGTTTCGCCCGACAGTTCGGCTATGATCAACTTTACGCCGGCAATCCCAATGCTCGACTCGCCTTCGACGGGAATTTGTTCGAAGGTGCCCGGGCTTGGTACTACAGCGTGGCTGGAGGGACAGAAGCAACTTTCCGTTTGCCTGTCGAAGGGCCGAAGAGCCGCACCAGCTTCAGCTTCTGCACCTGGTACTCTCAGGTCAACCAGTCACCGGACTTCGCTCCGGAGTATACGTGTATCGAGAGTATCAATGCCTATCTCGAAACACGGTCGGAGTCTGGTAAACGCTCGCGAGTTGTCGACCAGTACCTGAAGGCTCAGAAGGAGCTCGGGAGAGCATCTCAGAGAGAGATCGGGAGAGGACCAAGAGAGGAGCCCCGGGCCACCAGGGCTCGACAGGCGGTGCCTAAACGTCGTCAAGGTTCTACTTCCACTGCCGGACCTGCCCCAAAGAAGGTTCGGAGGGACTTGACAGTCGAAGTTTCTCGATCCGAAGACATCCCTGCTGGTGTTGAGGAACCGAGGAGAGAAGAGGTGGAAGATAAAGATTTCCCCAACTTAGTCCGTGCTCCTAGGTCGCACAGCAGGAGCCGTAGGATTGCAGAGGAGGGGGAGCTTGCTGATGCATCCATCACTGTTGACGAGGCCGAGCAGTGCGAGGTCGATATAATGAGTGGAGGAGGCATCGAGATCCCGGGGATCTCTGTTCAGCCCGAGTCTTCTTCGGCTCATGCGAGGAGGGATGAGGTACAGCAGCCGGGGTCCCCCAGCGTCTTCATCTCCAGTCCTCGGGCAGTTGACCCTAGTCCTACCACCGGGGTGATTGGTGGTAAGGCTCCTGTTACCGAGGCCTCTCGTGTTGAGCTGTCGTCTTCCTCGTCCAAGGAGGAAAGCGACTTTGAGGACGAGGTTGACTATGGTGACGAACCCGCTCCTCCTGATCCGAGCAAATTCTCCCACATTTCGGAGGAGGAAATATGCGGGGGCGAGCCATCGACGGCGCCATTACCAGCGGCAGTTACTTCCGCTGAAGGTATTCTTTTCACCTTCTGTCCCGACTTCCCTTTTTATTTCGAAGAGAAGGTTTTAACACTCTCTATTTATGCTGCAGGGTTGGCCGAGGATGTCGAGGCTGCAACCTCCTCGCATGTCGAGGAGATGGTGCAAGAGTCAACCCAGCCGGAAGGGGTCGAGACTCCAGTCGCTGAGACGTCTCCAGAGAAGGCAATTATGGAAATCGGGGAGATCTCCATTTTACCGGAAGAGGAGACAACCACTGAAGCCGGGGAAATGTCTACTCTGCGGGATTCGCCCAAAGATTTGACATCTCTGGGCCTCCACCTAGGTAAGGAAGTTTTAATGTCTTAAATGTTCCTCTTTTCATCATTGTACCTAATGTTGAGGTAATTTGCAGAGAGAACTCAGGGAGTTCAGGCGGAGAGTCCAACGGTCGATGCCCCTCCGGAAGGCCACACAGCTCTGGTCTTGGCTGAGGTTTCTGAGGAGGTCGGGCTCTCCACTCTGTAAAGGACCGTGGAGGTTCCTGCAGAGATAGTACCTCCAGAAGCGCCAGAGGCTACTCTTGCTCCTGCCGTACTAGCGGTCAACATGACTCTCGTGCGAGAGGATCCGCCTTACATCCCTTATCCTGTGATAGAAAAGGGGTCGGGGAGCATCTCGGGCGATGACACCATGGGGTTCCTGACACGCAAATCGGTGCAGCAGTTCTTTGACTCGATGCGAGAATGCATCGATTTCATCCTGTCTGGAGGTAGCTCCTTTGAATTTGCCCGAACGTTTCTCGGAAACTTGGCCGAGAACATCAAGTTGGCTGGTGGCCCTTCTCTAGCCCAAGCGTGTTTGTTGGTGGTGGAGCAGCTGGGACAGGACCTGAGAGAGCTTCGATCCCTGGAGGATGCCGTCTCAATTCACGAAGCCCAGGAAACTCTGAATAGGCTCCTTGCTGTTCAAGAGCAGGAGCGACGGGAGGTGGAGGAGAAGATAAACGATAACACCCGTCTTCTTGAAGGTTTCCAGGCTGATCATAAACGGCTGGCAATTGAGTCCAAGGAATCAGAGATGACCCTGCAGGCTGTAAAGCAAGTTATCATTGATTCTCGGGCCGCTATAGCCAGGGCTGAGGCCATGATCGTTCTTAACGAACAGAGGCTTGCCGATTCTGAAAAGAAGCTGGCGGAGTTGGAGGCTGCCAAGACGCAAGTTGAAGCAAACCTCTCTGTTCGTTCATCCGAGCTGGAATCCCTCCGGGTACAAGCGCAGGGATTTTTGTCTGAGGATGATCTGCGGGCCCAAGCTTTCATGGAGGTTGAGGAGGTGCGTCAGCACAAGATTCATCGCCTTAAGGAGCAAATCCGTTCCTTGGCGAATCAGGATTTTTAGCCTTTTCTTCTTTTTTTTTAAACAAAAGGACACTCTATCTTACTAAGAGTGTTTGTATTTACTTTTATCACTTTTAATATAATAAAAGTCTTTTTGAAGTTTTTGTTCCACCTTCATTGCCTTGCTGTAGATGAACTCAACCCATTGA
This sequence comes from Agave tequilana, assembly GCA_038442645.1. Lineage (NCBI taxonomy): Eukaryota > Viridiplantae > Streptophyta > Magnoliopsida > Asparagales > Asparagaceae > Agave > Agave tequilana. Next base: position 347,143 of record JAVJIF010029680.1, on the reverse strand, counting down.
TCACTGACTGTGAATGCTGAACTTAGGTGAAACGCAGCGTTGACTCTAAGTCTTCTCGATGAGACGCGGCCTTACTCCTTAGGGAGACGCGGTCATCAGCTCATTGAGAGACGCGGTCATCAATCCCTAGGAACTTAAGTAGGCCCAAGTCTTTCTGATGAGACGCAACGTTAATCCGTAAGGAGACGCGGCCATCAGTTAATGGGGAGACGCGGTCATAAGAACTTAGGTAGAACCAAGTCCTTCTGATGAGACGCAGCGTCAATCCAAAAGGAGACGCGGCCATCAGTTAATAGGAACTTAGGAAAAACTAAGTCCTTTTTGGTGAGACGCGGCTCGGAGTAACGCACACCCGTCCTGCTAACGAAGACGCGGTTCGAGTGGACGCGAGGGATGCAGCCTTGTGTATTTTCCCTCAGAATGGACTAAGTGTTTTCCCTTAGAAAGGGGTCCGTTTGCCGAAGGGACGCGACTTTGAGTCACGCGGACATTCCTATGGAACGCGAGTGGACGCCATTTAATCTGAGAGGGAGACGCGGATTCCTGGACGCGAATTTCATGCCTGCGTCTTGGTGCAACTTCCGAGGCATTACATGCAGCCTGACATAAAGATTTTAGGAGATCTTTGAACGTCAAGTCTTCACTGTCGATTGGGATATCGGGTCATCCGTTACTTCCCAAGGCAGTTGTCCACGCGTCGGTTCCTTATTGGACTCAGGCGTTAATGCCTTTTAATACAAAACGGCGCTGACGGTTGGAGGCCAGTGTTCTCGACGGTTCCCAAAGCGGCGTTCCACGCGTCGATTCTCCATTGGACTTTGACAGTCGTGCGGTCATTAAGGCGACGGTTCCGATTAACGCACCATTAATGATAGTTATTAGGGTCTGCCTATAAATAGGGCTCACCCTCTTCCCCTTTAACAATCTAAAGTTGGATTGTTTTCTTTTGTTTTGCTCCGAGAATCTCAGAGTTTCCAAGAGGGGTTCTGTCTCCATGGACGAAGGTGACTCTGTGGATGAAGATGACCTAGAGCTCTCATGCTTCTGTTTGGTCTCTTCAGGAGGAAGCGTCTCCTTGATCGCTTTTCGTGTATCTGTTCTGATGCAGAGAGTCTTGCTCTTAACAGAGGCCTCTGCGGATATGCCATCCCGACTTGCCATGGTATCTTTAGTCCGTCCAAGTTTGCACTTTGGCATCTCTTACAGAGATTATCATCTGGGTTTTCTCATGAAGTCTGAGTTGGTGCATTCCTTCTAGAATTTGCGCCGCCAACTTCCTCTCTGGACGCGAGTACTGAAGTCTTTGGCACCTGGCGCTGGCTTTACTCATGAAGCTCGCGTTTTAAGGCCACTGACTTGGGCTGAAGTTTTCAGACCCGAATCTTGCAACTCCTGTTTGTTCAACAAAGAGATGGCAATTTTCAGCGTCTGAGGCTTTTCGCGTCTTGTGCTTTAGGCGCGGGCGCAAAATGAGACCGCGTTTGAATCCTGTGTGTTCCACAGTTTTGACTCGCGTCTGTTTCTGCTGACGCGGTAGTTTGACTTACTGCGCGGGTCATTCCCGCGTCTGAAGTCCTCAACAATTGCCGCGTCTGTCACTTAGTTTTCTTTTAAAGTATACTAAGTTCTAGATTTTCTAACTCCCTTATTTATTCCTTGCAGGTAGGCTTGATTGTCCTTTTTCAGGTTCGCTGGGCTCCGGGAAGAATATATCGGCCAGCGAACTTGCTCAACGTTCGTTTATAAAGGAGTAAATTATGGTCCTCGTCGTTTATAAGGGAGTAAATTATATCCCTGACGGGGACTCAACCCTCGCCAAGGTCTCTTCAGATCCTCTGCACCAATCATGTCTGATGGCAAGAGATGGTCAGGGTGAGTATGACGGCGAGGAGGTTCCGGCGGTTGTGGTGGCGGATAGGATCCTCTTCCTCTCCCACTCCAGAAGTGACGTCAAGGACATTCTATATCCGTTGGATGGCCTGCTGGGGAAAGAGATGCTCATGAACGAAGGGTTGCAGGACTTTCTGCTGCCACTGGACCACAAGAACACCATTGCTCTTAGCTTAGTCAGCTAGGGCTCTTTCGAAGTTTGCGTCATGCACCATAGTGCAATTGGCTCCAATTGTCACCACCATGTGCAATGCTGGTTTGGCGTCCTTCACAATATCCAGTACTTGGAATCAAATGCAGCTTCAAGGAGTGAGTACGGCCTCTAAGAGAGAGAGGGACTTCTTTGTACTCCTTAATTATAACACTCAATCTTATTGTATAAGAGAGCGTTTTGTATCACTTTCATGTGCTTGGATTATGAATAAAAGTGACACTTTTTCTTTTTGCCTCTTTTATGGTCTTAAACTTTTTGTCTTTAGTTAGACGCATAGAAGCAAAGAATCTTTGACTTTGTTAAAATTATGATGGTAATCTTAATAAGTCAAATTTTGTAAGGAAAGATCCTATTTCAGGAACTTTCATAATACTGTCAGAGGTGTAATATTAACTTGACAGAGATGGAATGATTTTTGGTGGACCTGCCACTTTGTAAAGGAAAGTGACAGGTGGAGTTCGTACCCCCAGGGAAGATGAACTTTTATCAAGGGTTTGGGATTAACTTGATTTAAGATCAGCCGGGGAGTTTGACGAAAACATTGTTAACGGTGTAATGTTAACCTAACAATGTTTCTGAATATACTCATTACTCTGTTGGGGAGAATAACAAGTAATACTAGATTCGTGGGGAATCTAGGAAAGTTTTTCCCATTAGAGGTGTAATATTAACTTAACAGGTTGGAAGTAGTCTTGTCAGAAGTGTGATGTTAACTTGACAAGGATATAAGCCAGAGGTGTGATATTAACTTGACTCGTATTTCAGCTTCGTTTGTGAAAACTGAAAGTGTCACTGTCATAGGTGTAATGTTTAACTTGACAGTGAGGGTAATGCTAGAGGTGTAATGTTGAACTTGGCATTGGTCGTCTCGGCTTGGATAAAGAAGTCGAGGAAAGGTCATAGCCATAGGTGTGTTGTTGAACTTAGCAATGACTCGGATGCTAGAGGTGTAGTGTTAACTTGGCATCGTTCATTTCAGCTTCGATATAGAAGTCTGAAGAAAGGTGACTGTCAGAAGTGTGATATTAACTTGACAGACACTTGATGTACTGTTTAGAGGTATAATGTTAACTTGAACAGTAGTTTTGTCAGAGGTGTGGTATTAACTTGACGAAAATTGGCTCGTGATAAGAGCAATTTGAGGACCTGTCATTCTATTGACGAGAATTGACAAGTGAAATTTGAAGTGCCAGAGGTATAGTGTTAACTTGACAAATTTGAAAGTTTGCTACTCTATGTAGAGTTAACAAGCAAAGTTTGTACTCGACAAGTTCATTACCAGAGGTATAGTGTTAACATAGTAATGATTGCATTTTGTGGTCCTACCATTCTATGGATGAGAATTGGTAAGGGATTTTGGAGGGAAGAGTGGAAACAAGTCCACTTAGGATTTTTAGCAAACCCTCAGCTATCAACGGATTTGAGATGCCTTTACCACCTACCGTTTGAGTTGGGCTAGCCATGCTATTCCCCTCAGCATGATGAGTTGTCGAAGACTTATGTTGGGCTTAGAAGCCAACATTTTCCTCTATCCTTAGCCGTTACAGGCGTTAGATGTTTGATCAGAGGTGTACTTTTAACTTGATCGGCGGAAGAATACCATCTAGGGATAGTATCTCTTCAAGAATTTGCCATTGATCGGCATCATAAGTGTATCGCCATTCGAGGTTATGAGGCGATATGATCCATTTGAGTAGACTGACTCTACCACAAATGGTCCTTCCCATTTGGGTTGGAATTTTCCTTTTGTCATGTGCGTCATCATCATGGGTCTTCTGACGGCTAAGACAAGATCGCCTTTCTTAAAAGTTCGCGCTTTAACTTTCTTGTTGAAGGCTCTGGTGATACGAGCTTGGTAAAGCTCGATTTGTTGTTGGGCCTGCAAACGTTTATCGTCTAAGGCCTCCAATTCCTGGAGTCGCTGTCGATGCTTCTCCTCTGTTGTCATCTCCGCTGTCAAGGCGACGCGTAGAGATGGAATTTGGATTTCCAGTGGAAGAACGGCTTCACATCCGTATACCAAGGAAAATGGTGTGGCTTTAGTTGGGGTTCGCACAGTTGTGCGATAAGCCCATAAGCATTCACCCAGTCTCGTTGACTTTTCGAGACGAATTTCTTGAGAAGCTTGCCAATGGTCTTGTTGAAAGCTTCTGCGAGGCCGTTAGCAGCAGGATAGTATGCCGTTGAGGACACACTCTGGATTCTGAACTTAGCGCAAAATCTCTGGAAAGCCTGGCTGATGAACTGGGGTCCATTGTCATGGACAATCCGCTGAGGTACACCGAAACGGTAAATAACGTGATGCTTCACGAACTTGATCACGTTAGATGATTTTACCTCTTTCAAAGGAATAGCTTCGGCCCACTTTGAGAAGTAATCGGTTATTGCTAGAATGAACCGATGTCCTTTTGTTGATGGTGGGCTGATAGGACCAACCACATCCATCCCCCACATTTCAAATGGCCAGGTAGAGGTCGTAGAGTGGAGGTACCCTGGTGCTTGATGGATGAAATCGCCATGTACTTGGCAGGCGTGACATCTTTTCGCATAGGTGACGGCGTCGGCAATCATCTTGGGCCAATAGTAACCCAATCTTTGGAGTCGATATGCCAATTTTGGGCCAGGTTGATGAGCTCCACACATACCATCGTGGGCTTCTTTCAATACCCCTTGGGCTTCTTTTGATGCGAGGCATCGGAGTAAGATCCCATCATGCGATCGACGATACAATGTCCGCGTGATCGCATTATAGTAGAATCTGGGGGCTTTCCTTCGAATGGCAGCCGCCTCTTTGGTGTCCTCAGGCAGGATGCCGTATAAGACAAAATCAATATAGGAGAATCTCCAGTCTCTAGGCTCTGGACCGGTTGACACTTCAAGTGTTTCTTTACCGCGACGATCTCCCGTTGACCCTGGGTAGTCTTTGAGAGTGACTCTCGGACAATACAGGTCGTGGCTGTAAACGAATACTTTTTCCATTGCTCCAGCTGGAAGAGCTAAGGAGGCAGCAAGGGATGCGAGTGCATCTGCATGCGCATTTTGGCTGCGCGGTACATGGTCAATGTAGAAGTTTGAAAACCGCTGGGCCATGTGGATTGTCGCGTTGTAGTAGGGTACTAGATCTTCATGTCTGACCTCGTACTCTCCGCGAACTTGGCTGACGATGAGTTTAGAGTCACCGTACGCCTCGAGATTTTTAACGCCAATCTCATCAGCGAATTGCATCCCAATCAAAAGAGCGTTGTATTCCGCCACATTGTTGGAGCAAGGCTCGGTTAACGAGATAGCTCGGGGAATCACATAATTTTGTGGGGAGACGAGTACTACTCCTACCCCCGCTACTGTGTGTCCCTTTGGGCTTGCCCTCGATGCACCATCGAAGAAAAGTTGCCATACTTGACCTTCGAACGATGTCTGAGTCAGGCATACTTCGGCGACCTCATCCGGCAGATCCTCGTAGAGTTTGGCTGCCCTCGGATCTGGGTGTTCAGCTAAGAAGTCTGCCACCGCTTGTCCTTTAATGGCCTTTTGTGGCAGAAAGTGCATTTCATATTGGGATAGCAATATGGCCCATTTTGCCAGCCGGCCATTTAATGATGAAGGCTTTGTCATGAGTAACCTCAGAGGGTTGACTTTTGATATGACATTTATAGTTTGGCCTACCAGATAGTGTCGCATTTTCTGAATAGCGAACACCAGCGCCAAACATTCCTTCTCGATCGGGTTGTACCGATGTTCAGCTCCGATCATTGTTCTACTCAGATAGTAGATTGCTTGTTCTCGTCCTTGATCATCATTCTGAGCTAGTAGAGCTCCCAAAGAATGATCCATTGACCGGACGTATACCAGGAAAGGCTTTCCGGATACCGGAGCGGCAAGGACTGGTGGTTGGGTGAGGTATCGTTTGATCTCCTCGAACGCTTGTTGGCAAGCGTCATCCCAAACGAATGAAACACCCTTCTTCATTAGTTTAGCGAAGGGTTGGTTGGCATCTGCCGGAGAGATTTGAGATGAACCTGCGGATGTACGCCAATCGTCCCTGCAATCCTCTGAGCTCCTTAAGGCTTCTCGGAGGTTGCATCTCCTGAATGGCGCGGATCTTTTCTGGGTCTAAATGGATTCCCGTGGAAGTTACGACAAATCCTAGGAATTTGCCGCTGGCCACCCCCAGGAAGGACTTGGTGGGGTTCATCTTCAATTGATGAGCCCGCATGATGTCGAAGACTCCTTTCAGGTCAGCTATGTGATCACCTTTAGTGCGGCTTTTTACCGCAATGTCATCAACATAACATTCCACCGTTTTGCGAATTTGCTGATGGAAAATGGCATTCATGGCCCTTTGGTATGTTGCTCCTGCATTCTTCAGTCCGAAGGGCATGACGGTGTAGCAATACACTCCTAGAGGTGTCCTGAAGGAGGTGTGCTTTTCGTCATCAGGATACATCTTGATTTGATTGTATCCTAAGAATCCGTCCATGAAGGACATTCGTTCGAATCCACAAGTATTGTCAATCATGACATCCGTGATTGGCAGTGGGAATTCGTCCTTGGGACAGGCCTCGTTTAGATCAAGGAAGTCGATGCAGATCCGGATCTTCCCGTTCTTCTTGGCAACGGGGACAATGTTGGCTACCCAGTCCGGGTGTTGTTCTTCCCTGACGAAGCCAGAATCAATAAGTTTCCTGACTTCTGATTGAATTGCCTCCATTATTTCTGGACGGAACCGTCGCTGTTGTTGTTTGACAGGTTTTATGTCCGGATTGATGTTGAGGCGGTGCATAGCCCTTGAGGATCGAGTCTAGGCATGTCCTCATAGTTCTAGGCGAAGACGTCTATATACTCTTGTACAAGAGATATTAGATCCTTCTTCTCTAAAGGTGACAGGTTGTCACTTATGAAGATGGGCTTGGGATTAGCCTCATCTCCTAGGTTGATCTGAACAACCTTATCTTCTGTGGGTGGCTCACGCTGTTCAAAGCGGGTATCCCAAAGAGTATTTAAATGTTTGATCCAAGGATCTGTATCGGATTGGATCATTTCTTCGTCTTCGCTTTCCAGGTGGCTTGTTGAAACCATGTTTATTGAAAGCTCTTTGAAGATGTTGCCGACACTGACATCTGACTCCCACGACGACGTGTCTGAAGAGCAATTATGGCCTGACGGTCCCTCAGAATCAGAGGCTGATGGGACTGGAGTTGATACATAGCCCAACCCCCGGCGCGTCTGATGATAATAATCGGGGGCTTTCCCTTTTGGCACAAAGGATCGAAGCAGCGTTCTCCTTCCTTTGCCAAAGTTCAACCCGGGCCCGTTGGTTAGATCGTACCCCATGCACTTCATCATCTTGAGCGCTTTTGGTTCATAATGATTGAACTGAGGGGGCTCCTCCTCGCCTTCTGATTCTTCGTGAAGCGTCGGTTCAGACGAGATTCGTCCAAAAAGAATTGGTTTTTGGCCTTTTCGTCTGGCTGGAACCGTAAATACAGATTTTTGCGCGTCACCATTATCTTGGTATGTCCCGAAGGATGATCTTACTGGTACATGCAACGATGTCAAAGCATCCATTGCCGACCAGACGTCATCGTCTACGTCGGTACTAGTATCCGACGGTACTGAATCAGAAGCAAACACCGAAAGGTACGCTAAATCTAACTCTTCATTAATGTACCAACCGCCTGCATCGTCGGTGGTATTATCAACATCGAGCTTATCAACGCTCTTTACAAGTGGTTCTAACTCCCACAGATACTCTTCTTTCTCGGGCTCAGTGTCAGCCTCATTACCAGAGTCTGGCTCCTCTGGTTGCGGGGTTTCATTGGTCTCCTCAGGGTCCTGATATAGGAGGGAGTCCGTGAAATAATTTTCGACCCCTTTAAACGGATACCTTTCGGCAATCAACGTTTGAACCTTTCCACTCCCGTCAATGTATTTCATGACTTGGTGTAGAGTGGAGGGAACGATGGAATTGCGGTGAATCCACGGTCGTCCCAACAGTAGAATGTAGGAAGTGTCAGCATCGATGACGTAGCATGTCACTTCCGACTTGAGGCTCCCGATCTGGCATTTGAGCTTGATCTTCCCCATCGGACGGGTTCCATTAGCATTAAACCCGTAAATGGTTGTCTGGGTAGGGCTCAGACGATAGGTGGGGATGCCCAGATGTTGCATGACCCGGCGAGGCATGATGCTCAGCGCAGACCCTGGATCTACCTGAATGCAGTTTATCTCGGACGACCCAATATACCCTGTGAAGTACAGGGGCCGATCATGCTTCCCTTTAACCTGCATATCATCTGTTGTGAAGGTAATGCAGGGAGCATTTGAGGAGGTGTGGAGGCAATCCTCTACATCTTCCTCCTTCGGCACCTGGGTCATGAAGACCTCAGCGTTTGCCAAAGCTTCTTGTAGAGCTTCTCTGGTCGACTTTGACAGTCTAAGAAGTTCATACAAGGTAATGCGTGCTGGGATGTTGGCTAGTTGAGCCAAGACATCAAAGCGGTAAGGTGTCGTGGATCCTTCCGCTACACCTTTTGAAAGAACTCGAGAAAACCGAGTTTCTTTTTGTTTCTCCACAAGTTGTTTTGTGGAGGACTTGGTCGGCTCTACAGCCGGTTGTGGAGGGACTATCGCCATCTCGCCGTACTGCTTCAAGTATGACTGCCCTGAACGGGTTCCCGCTGTCGGTTGGTTGGGCTATGCAGCCAAGACTATTGTTTCCTCTTCTGAGTCGGTTAGCGAGGGAACATCAGTCTCTGCTTCTCGAGAGGAAGCGCATACCACATGGCAGGATGAAGCCTTTCCCTTGCCTTTGGACTTCCTGTTGGTCACAGTAGTCCATTGTTGTTCGTCGACGAGGTCAGGGTGGACCCACATGATTTCCCCTTGAGGTGTAGGGACGGGTACCAAGCCTTTCTCTTGCTGCTGATGAGGATCCGTGTTGACCACTCTTAGCTCTCCTTTCGGGATAGGGACCACTCCCGAGGGTGTCGGGGGTTGTTTCCCAAACTGGAGAATCGACGTCATGTTGGCGGTCACCTTCTTCTGCTCTGGTCGGAGCTTTAATACCTCCGCGTCAATCAGAGCTTGAAGGATGTTCTTGAAGACGTAGCAGCTTTTGGTAGGATGTCCCAGCATCCTATGGTACAAGCAGTAGGTGGGATTGTCGGTTTTACCGACTTCCTCTGGGCGCCTAGCTTCAGGGAGCTTCAGTCGGTTGCTCTTGTTGAGTAACTTGAAGAGCGAGTCGACATGCTCATCCTTGAAGGAATATTGCTTGTTGGCGCGTGGTTGGCTTGAAGAGCCACTCGCCTTGCCTGGTTGAAGTTTGGCAGGTGATTTGGTCTCTGTAGCCAAGTTATCCTTCCGCTTTGTTTGGAGGGAGGTGTCTGGCGTACGCCTTTTTGACCTTTCCGGCCTGGGCTTACCTTCCTCCGCTCTGACGTGGGCGACAATCTCCTCAGCCTGTTCACCTTGTTGGACTAATTGCTTCCAGGTGCGGCTTTCAGCAACTCCTATTTGAGCAAGGAGTGAGGTTTGGAGATTGTGGCGACATGTTTCCACCAGGGTGGCCTGGGTCACGCCGCTTGGACATCGGAGTGCCACGTTCCGAAATATTTCCACGAAAGATTTGACGGACTCCCCCTTTCGCTGTTTAGTAGCCAAAAGGGTGGGCATTGTGACTTCCGAGTCATCTTCGAAGAAGCGCGTTAAAAAGAGCTTCTCCAAATCGCCCCAGTTCTTGATGGAACCTTCTGGGAGCTTCATAAACCATTCAAAGGCAAGCCCTTTCAGGGTGCCAATGAACAGACGTGCCAGGATGGCATCGTTATCTACTACATTACCAGTTTGGGATTTAAACTAGTAGATGTGTTGGTTGGGTGATCCCTTCCCGTCGAATGCTTGGAGGGTTGGAGCCTTGAACTTAGGAGGGTACGGGACTAAGTCCCACTCGGCCGGATAAGGCCAGACCACTCCAGCTTCTTGGAGGCCTTTTCGATTGGTAAGGGCCTCGAGGCGTTGCTCCAGTTGACTCATTCTTTTAGCATGAGCCTTTTCCGGGTTTGGGTCGCCTTTTACCTGCGACGAAGGCTTGGACGAATCCGAAGTAGATCGCCGTGTCTCCTCGAAAGGTTCGGAAGATGAACTTTCTCCCTTTCTCCCTTTGCCCTTTGACTTTTTAGAAGGAGATCTTCTCCTGTCTTCGAGCAACTGTGCAAGCATTAGCTTGAGGGAATCGATAGATTCCTGTTGAGACATAATCATCTCCATTTGTCTCTTCTGAATCTGGGCTTGCTGTTCGAAACGTCTAGTCGTCTCCTCAGGAGTGCCTACCATGTAGGCGGAAGTCTCCTTCTCGACGAAAGAGTTTGAAGCCTGCGACTCCACTACAGCGGAGTGAGAGTCATTCACTTTAATACCATGGGCTAGGACATTATAGTCAATTGGGGGAATGGCCCCTGTCCGGGTACGAGTGTGTTGATACACCCCTTCCGGTTCAGAGTCAGACTCATCTGAGCTGACTGCTGGTTGTTTTCCCTTACTTCTGCTTGTCATGTATGCAGTAAGCTCCTGGTATTCAACGTCAGAGAAGGTTCTCCTTCTGTGGGAGCGCCTTCTTTTGCTGACGGGGGAATCAGGGTCAGCTGTCTGATTAAGGGCTGCTGGTTCACACCTGATCCGCAATGGCATCCAGCGAGTATATGGATGAGCCGTTGGCAGCAACATGATGAAGTGGCCTGATTGGCACTTCTTTTCTTCGTCAAGTAATCCCTCAAATCCATAGGAGGGGGATCGAAGAGACTAGCCTCGCAACGTCGCAGACGGGAGGCATCCATGTGCTGTACAGCCTGGACGCAGGCTTCAGGGACGCGGCTGTTGCGTCGCAGCTGTGTAACGCGCGTCTGGCGTCTCTTCTGAGATGAGAGGCGACTTTCGCGCTGCTGCTTGGTGCGTCGGGGCAGAGACACTTGAGAGAGAGTGGGCTGCTGGGCCCCATGCCTATGGGCGCGTGCCTCCTGCCCTTGAGGAGGCGCGGAGGTTTCGCCTTGATGTTTGATAAGTTGGTCCTCAGAGGACCTAACTTAAGGAGTCTCGCGTTTGGGCCGCCAAACGCGGATCTCACGTACTGGTCGTGGCGCGGACAAGGCATCAGATTGTACGCCGCGTCCAGCCTCAGTCAGACAACCAGAGGTTCCAACTTGCAGCTTTCGCACACGTCTCCTCTGTCGACGTTCAGCATTTCGGTTGCGTCGTGGAGGAGGAGAGAAACCAACAACATCCTGGTCTGCGAAACCAGGGATTCTAACCACGCGGGTCTCCTGAGAGACGCTGACGCGGGTGTTCTGTGCGACGCGATTGATCGCAACAACAGGGCCTGAGATCACGCGGGCCTTCTGAGAGGCGTTGGCGCGTGTCTCTCGATTGACACAGCGGGCAACAACAACGCCCGAGAGAGCCTCAGATTGGGCTTCGGGGAGCTGTCCCGTTGAGACCCTGCGGCAGACGCGGGTCTTTGGGCTCTTGGAGCCGGAAGAGAGGAACTCTTCGTACTTCGCCTGGTCGAACTCGACAACGAGCGACTCGACCATCTTCCCCTTACGGAGGACGTCATCCTGCGCCACGATCTGTTCGTCAGTAACGAAAGTAGTCCCCAGCGGAGTCGCCATCTCTTGTACGCGCCGGAAAAAGGAAGGGAGAAGAATTGCCGTAAAGATTTCCTTGAATCAAAAAGGAAGGATTACAACAAAAACTGCTCTGCTTTTCCAGTTACAAGGGAGGGAGGATATTGAATCTTGAATCCCCCCTTTGTTTAGTGCTGGGTTCTTCGTGTGGTGGTGGAGAGTGAATCTTGTTCTCCGTTGACCGGATGACCGTCTGGATCGTCAGGGGACTTCTCTTTGGCAGGTAGAGGGAGTAACACAGCTCCGTCTACCAAAACTCTCAAAGAGAAGGTAGGCGAAGGGCAGCTTGTACGCAGCAAGCTTGCTGAAAAGTTGAGCTCTCTCCTCTCTCTGTTTGTCTCTCTTGATGCCTGTCGGTGCGTGCCTTGCTCCTCTATTTTTCTTCTCTCTTTTTTTTTTGTTGATGCAAACAAGGCTATTTATAGAGGTTCCAGGGGTGAACGTGCCCCCTGAAATCGCTCCACAATGAGGGGCCACTTCCCCGCTACATGGGCGGTGACTGGCCCCTTAACTAGGGCAGTTATAACTGAGGCGCGGGTATCTCTCGCGCCTTGATGCTGAGACGCGGGTGTCTAGCCCTCGCGCCTTGATGCGGAGACGCGGGTGTCTAGCCCTTGCGCCTTGATGCTGAGACGCGGGTGTTTAGCCCTTGCGCCTTGAAGCTGAGACGCGGGTGTCTAGCCCTTGCGCCTTGATGCTGAGACGCGGGTATTTAGCCCTCGCGTCTTGAAGCTGAGACGCGGGTGTCTAGCCCTCGCGTCTTGAACTCGAAGCTCTGCTTTTTAATGGCTTGACTTCTAGTGACTTTTCGACATTATGTTTAACCTATTGCATTGATTTACATATTTCTTTCTTTTTTTCCCTTCTTTCCTTTACTATATGTTTTGAAAAAATAATCCTGTCAACTTGATTGACTCTTTTGGAAGTAAACTTATTGACTCTTTCACCACCTCATCTTCTAGAATGATCTCTTAACTAATTTCATAAAATCTAAACTTCGCTGGAAGCAATAACGTGAGCCCGTCTATAGAGAATGTGGCACTGCCACGCGTTTAGATGTAGAAGACATGATCTCCCAAATAAGTTTATACACTTTCTGAAATACCCAAAGAATACCAGTAGCGCGCATGACAGTTTTTTTTGTAAATGTGTATATTGTAAAACCAAAATGTAAACTCCCATCTGAAAATATCACCTTGCAAAAAAACTATTCATTTCTTAGTCTACGTGACAATATTACGAACCCAGATTGCTTGTTTTCACAAAATCAAAACTCTTCTGGAAATGGATGTGGGTGGCTACGGGAAGAATGATCATTGGTGACAGACAAGTTGTCACCAAATGGGAAAAAAAATTTCTTGGCATTAATGACAAATATAATAAATACTAGATACTTCAGGGGAGTGTCTGTTGGAATCCATGCAAAACATCAGAGAATAGTAATCAATCACATGAATAAGTAAACAAAGGAAGAAAAAAGAGAACACAAGATTTAACGAGGTTCGACAATTTGTCTATGTCCTCAGAGCAAAAGGAGAGAGTTCTTATTGAATCAATCAATTATATGTTTCAAATATTGAAGACAACACCCCTCTATATATAACCAAAAAAGTCACGAAGAAAAGGAAACCAAAAACACCTAATTCGGATCAGAAACGAATTCTGAATCAGATTTGAAAACAGGTCGCGCATCCGCATTAGTCGACTATATGTCGGCTAATTACTCCTATTATCGACTAATATATGTATTAGTCGACTAGTCTATACTGAAATAAATTTACCAACTCTTTGTATGTATCATTAGTCGACTAGGCCTAATACTTAGTCGACTAGGCCACTATTGATGCGATTGATACTCTTTCGTATTCGACATTATTGATTGCATCGATCATTGGCTAAACTTTAAAAGAGTTTCAAAAAACTCTATCAATAAGATTTTATTCTTTCTCTCCACAATTCTTCACCTCGATGAAGATATCTCAAATCAGAGCCGAATACAATATACCACAATGTCAGTCCCAATTGGTTGTACCATTGTAATTGCCTACGTACCCATGCCCAACAAGATCAAGCTACACGTAATTCTTCCAAATGAGCTCTACCGATCTCACATAACTGGAAGGATATAAAGTAACTCTTTGCAATGTACAAACTTCACTCTCAGAACAATCTTGACAAGCATATCATGGGGATTCTCCTTCGTGTGAATTTTTTCTATAACTCGATGTCATCTTCATCAAGAATCTCCTGAATAAAGTGGAATCTTACATTAATGTGCTTCATTTTTACATGATATACCTAGTTCTTTATCAAATAGATAGCATTCATGTTATTACAATTAATCTTCAATAGATCCTAATCAATCCCCAAGTCGTCAAGCAACTCTTAAAACTAAATTGCCTCTCATAGCCTCTGTCATGGCCATATACTTGACCTCGTTAGTAGACAATGCGACTGTATATTATAGGGTAGAGTGCTAGCTGACCGGTGCTTAGAACAATGTAAACATATATCTTGTTGTGGACTGGCGTTTGTCTAGGTCTCTAGCATAGTCGGAATCAATATATCTGATACACTCCTGCTTACCAGCAACATCCTTCTTGAATACCAAATCAATATCTATTGTACTTTTAATGTACCATAGAATCCATCTCACTGCCTTGTGACCCCTGCCGGGATCGTGCATATATCTGCTTACCATTGAGGCAGCTTGTGACAAGTCGGGCCTTATACACACCATTGTATATATTAAACTACCAACTGCGCTAGCATAGGGCACATGAGTTATGTACTCATGCTCTTCAACAATAATAGGAGACATAGTAACTTTTAACTTGAAATCAGGAGCCAATAATGTACTTACCGATTTTGTATCATCGTGGATGTTGAACTTCTGAAATACCTCCTTCAAATACCCCTTCTGTGTCAAGCTAACTTTTTCACCTTTTCATTCTCGCTCAATCTCCATGCCTAGTACCTTCTTTGGTTAACTCAGATCTTTCATCTCAAATTCAGAAGACAAGTCTTTTTTCAATTTATGAACATCAGATCTCTTTTCTCTTATGAAACTATTGAAACGCTTGCACCACTGCCTTGGTGATTGCTTTAATTTATATAATGATTTATTTAGTTTGCATATCATGTTCTCCTTTCCTGCAGTTTTGAACCCCATTGGCTGAGACATGTAGATCTCCTCTTCAAGATCGCTATGGAGAAAAGTGATCTTCACATCGAGCTGTCAAGTTTCAACTCGTATTGTGCTACCAGTACCAAGAAATCCGAATAGACGAGTGCTTTACAGTAGATGAGAATATCATGTTACAGTCAATGCCTTCTCATTAAGCGTAGCCTTTAGCTACCAATCTGGCTTTCTAGCGTACAGTATGACCATCTGAAGATCCATATTTCTTTATAAATACCCACTTACAACTGATCGCCTTCTTTCTCTTGTGCAACTCTGACAGTTCCTAAGTGTCGTTCTTGTGTAGAGAACTCATCTCTTCCATTATGGCATCCTTCCACATCTTAGACTCCGAACTGATTTTAGCTTCCCTGTAAGTAGTAAGGATTTTCTCCTCAATGATTGGGAGAGCATAGGCCACGATCATGTTAGTAGTAAGCCAAATGGTTTTACGTAAATTTCTCCAAATTCTTTCAACTGCAATGATTCTTGGACATTACCCATAGTCTGTCCTTGATCCTCATCATTATCAGCATTATGTTCGGCTACCTGATCATCTCTCTGTGTCACCGAGGGTATGACCTCAAAGGATACTGATCTTTCTAGAGAAGGTGAAGTAACATCGCTATCCACCTGCTGCAATATCCTGTTGGCTGTCTGGCTTTCTACCTACTGAGAATTTGTAGTCTTCACCATTGAAGCCTCATCAAACGTAACATCTCTGCTCAAGATAAATTTTCTGTCCTTTGGATCTCAAATTTTATAACCTTTTACTCTTTTCTTGAATCTTACGAACATACCTTTTCTCGCCCTTGGGCCCAACTTGTATTCCTTGACATGATGTAGGCTGGATACCCAAATACCGCAGTGAATCATAATCCTGAGCAACTTTCCTTGACCAAATCTCTAGAAGAGTTTTACCTTCTATTGCAGATGAAGGAAACCTGTTAACGAGATGGAAAGCAAATGCCAATGCCTTAGCCAAAAAAATATTTCTATATGCCGAGTTGGACAATATGCAACATACCTTCTCTAGCAAGGTCATGTTCATCTTTTCAGCCACCCTATTTTGTTGCGTTGTTTCTCTTACTTTGAAGAACTTTCTATGCCTGATCGCGACATAGCTGTAAGAAAGGATCGCTTGTATACTCTCCTCCATTGTTTGAACGGAGTACCTTGATCTTCCTTCCCGTATTCTTCTTCATGTTTTTCTTCCACTCCACAAACAACTTCAAGACTTCCCCTTTGTGCTTAATACTATATTCCCAACATAACCTAGAGTAATCATTTATAAAAGATACAAAGTAATGGTTACCTCTAATAGATGCCGCCTTGGTAGGTCCTCATATATCTGTGTGAAAATAATCCAGAATCTCCTCGATGTAATGCATTACAGTGTCAAATCTCACCTTGATCTTTTTTCTGATGATGCAATGTTCACAAAATTCTAATTTGCCGGTAATAGAATCTTTCAATAAACCTTACTTTGTAAGAGTTTGCAAAGATTTTTCTCCTAATTTCTGAGCCTCATATGTCAGAGTTGGGTGCAATCATTATATGAATGTATAGAAGTCGCCATTTGCCCTCTAACCGCACTATCCTTTAAGTAGTAAAGGTTATTGCATTAGACGTCCTTCAAAACAATCATCGAGCCTTTAATCATCTTGTGAACTCCATCTCTAATAGATATTTCAAGACTCAATACTTTCAAGGTACTAACAAAGATAATATTCCTTTTTAGTTGAGGTACATACCTCACATTCTTCATTTCTCGCATCATCCCATCAAAGATCTTAAACAAGATAGTACCTATCCCTTCCATGCGACATGGACGATCATCACCCATGACTACAGAACAACCATCTATTTTCTCAAAACTAGAAATCATTCCTTATTGGGACACACATGATAGGTAGCTCATGTATCAATCATCCACTCCAAAATACCTGAGTAACCTATGGTAGGAGTAGTGACTGAGAATGAAAATACAGATGAGTCTGAGTCTGATCCATCTACATGTGAAGTACAACCCGATTGGGCATTGATCACCTGTATAAGATTTGCTTTAGCCTTTGACTCCTTTACCTTATTCTTATCCTTGATCCTTGGACAGTCATCCTTCCATTGCCCTATCTATGCAGAAGGCATACTGATTCTTCTTTAGATCTCTGAACCCTGATCTGGACTTGATCTCCCGCGAATGCCTTTGCCCTTCTGATTGGAAATCCTACCTCTTACTACTAATACCTTTACTGATGTGCTACTGAAAGAAGATTTCTTATCCATCCTCCTCACTTCATATTTACAAGAGCAGCTGACACATCATTATAATTAAGTGATTGTTTTCCATTAATCAAGATAAGGATAAATGTCTCATACTCTTCACTAGGAAGAGAATTCAAAAGAGTTAACACCTTATCCTCTTCTTTGATATCCATATTCACATTAACCAAATCTGTAAGAGGCTTTATGCAGTCATTCATGTGCTCAGTAATAGAGAGTCTTTTCTTCAATTAGAAGTGATAAAGCCTTCTCTTTAGATGCAATCGAGACTCGATCCTCTTCGTCAGATATTTCTTCACGAGAATTTCTCACATCTTCTTTACAGACGTCTCATACAGCAAATGGTACTTGCGTCTTGTGTCAAACAAGGCCTTATAAGACCACATGCCATCCTATTCAATTTGTCTCAATCCTTTTTAGAAGTCTCCTCTGACTTTTCTTTCAATTTAAAGTGTCTTCAAGATTTGATATCGTCAGTGCATCCATCACCGCACACCTCCATATCCCAAAATTGTTTGTGCTATTAAACGTTACCACATTGATCTTCATCGGTATGGGTTCACATATTTCACTGTGAATTGACTTTTTCTGTCAATCTTCTCAATAGATTCCTTAACACAATACAAAAATGATTAGTGAAAGTAAATTCAATTAGGAAAGATCAGATTTACCTCCGAACAAAATTGTAGACAGTTTCCAAGTTGATTTGCTCTACCTGAATGAAAACTCCCCGTCAGACTAGAAAAGCTCTAATATCACTTGTTGGAATCCAAGTATAAGAGAATAACAATACCAGAGAATTGTCACTAATCACAGAATAAGTAAACAAAGGAAAGAAAAAGAGAACACAAGATTTAATAAGGTTCGGTAATTTGCCTACGTCCTTGGGACAAAAGGGGAGAGACTTTTTATTGAATCAATTAAAGTTTCATATTGGGGACAATACCTCTTTATATATAGCCAAAGAAGCCACGGAGAAAAGAAAATCCAAAAAACCTAATTCGGACCAGAAACGAATTATGAATCAGATATGGAATCAGGCAATGTATCCACATTAGTCGACTATAAGTAAACTAATTACTCTTACTAGTCGACTAATACATGTATTAGTCGACTAGTTTGTAATTGAACAGATTTGTCAACTCTCTGTATGTTTCATTAGTCGACTAGACTCAATACTTAGTCGACTAGGATACTATTGATACAGCTGATACGCTTTCATATTTGATACCATTGATTATATCGATCTTTGGCTAAACTCTAATAGAGTTAAAAAAAAAATCTATCAACAAGATTTTACCCTCTCCCCACAGTGTCGCCAAAAGTTTAGTGAACATAGGTGATGAGAAGTGGAAGTTGCCACTCTCCAAAAGAAACAATGACGTATATTAACAATAAATTGTCATCTGACTTGGCCAAGTTTCAAATTTTGTAGCAAATATATTATCCTTCACCCCATTTTGTAAGATTATCATTTTAGTGGGTCTGTTTGTTTGAAAGAATAGCCCATTTGAAGCCTGACTACAAGGCGTCAGGTCAACATTTTCACATGGGAACGCTTGTTTGCATCAAGGTTGAATAAAATCATGAGCCACATAAAATTCAATGTGGCCCCCTATATTCTCTCACAGAGATTTCGATCAAGATGAAGTAAGAAAACGAGAGGAAAGATGAAGCTTTGTGATTACACGTGAAAGCTCATTATTGACGGGACACTAAAAGAAAAGTGAAATTCTCAGATATAGATGGAGGATCATGCAAAGATAAGCATAAATCAGCCAAGAAGACTCTCGCATAAAGAAGAAATTTAAGAAAAAGCCAATTGTCCTATGATTTCATTCAATATGAAGTGAAAAGTTAAGAGTGTTGGATAACGATAACGCGATGGAAGAAGAAAGAGGTAAAATGAGATGGAATCAAAGATACAGTAATTTATGTGGAAAGACCAAATTGGAAAAGAATCACGAAGCCGCACACAAATCTGCTATTCTCACAGAGATTATAGAAGAGAAGAGAGAGAACCTCACGTTCTCTCTATACAATAGCATTCGATTATCACTGAGTTCACACTCTTTTACACGTACATTAAACCCTAATGACAGCGCATCTTCTTTTATGGAGATAATTAAGGTTACAGGTTATGAAATCACTAAACTACCCTTGACTTTTTTCTCAAGTTTTGCTGGCAAAAAAACTTTCAGATTGGAGCGCTTCTAGGGTGAACTGGGCCGCTTTCAGGCTGGACCGCTTTCAGGTTAGACTAGGTCACTTCCGCTAAGCACCTCGAATAGGCTACTCTGCTCTATCGCTAAAGAGTGCTCCTCTGACTAGGTGCTTCAGAGTTTAGTGAACTTCCGCTCCGGAGACTCCACCACTCCAGAGGATATCAATCCAGAGACTTTGCCATTTTGGATGCCCCTTTTCACTCTGATCTTGCCATTATATGAACTTCGAACTTGTCTAGATGTTGTGACCCGGAGTCATCCAAAGTCATGGTCCGAAATGCTCCCATCTCGCTCCGAGATTCCATCTCCTACAGTGACGATTCATCAAGGCAATAATTAGGCTCCGCAACTTAACAATCTCCCACTTAGAGATTGATTATTGACATAGCAGCAGCATCCCATCTCTCTCCAGTACTTATCTGACTCTCAACTCATAGTGGTATTTGATGTGACTCAAATCCGGATTTTTACTCTTGAAGACCCATGGAGGTTGAGCAGGTCTTCAATTTTTCCGTCATGACCACCTTTGTCAATATGTCTGCAGGATTTTGACTTGTATGTATCACACTAGTAACAACACTGTAATACCCCGTTCCCGGAATACATACTTAGTTGCGTATTCAGATTTTCGATCGTATTTTTTGATTTACTTCCTGTATTTATTCAGTATTATGAATTCCTTATATGATTATTTTATCTTGGATTTGGATTCGTGGACTCGGAGTCAGCCCCAGTCTGAACCGAAGGCCCGATCCTAGTGTATTACTCGATTTGGTCTTTCCGGTATTCTGATTTGACCGATTTCAGTTTTAAATATTATTTTCCAATATATTAGATTTTCTATGATTTTCTAGATTTTTCTTGGATTAAAATGAATTTCTTCAAAACTGGTGCCGGCCAGTGCCGCTGACTGATTCCCGGATTTTTCATTCACAAACAGTTTGGAATTTCATGATGGTCCTTTAGGCATTATTCCTTAGAATCATATTTTCTACCTACATTCTTTTTCTGAGGATTTTATGATTTTATGAAAATTCCATCGGAGTCGGTAGGTAACTGATTCCGGAATTTTTAGTTTTAAAACTATAAAGTATTTCTTAAAACGGATTTCACTATGATACTTAGTATTATATTCTTGATTTTTGATAATTATTTCGAGTCGTTCCGAGATACTTGAATTTCGGACGATTCCGGTATTTTCCCGAAAGATTTCTGTATCTGCTACCGAATCCCGGGAATCCGCCACTTCCATTATTTTCATTCTCCTTTCCAAGAAAATATCTTCTCCATTTGAATTTCTTTTCCATTTTTCCTTTTCCTTTATTCTCTTCCTTCCTCCACAAGCCAAGCTTTTCCTATTTTCCAAAATCCAAAGCTTTTCCAAAATTCCAACTTCCACACACTTCCATTTATTCTCCACCACAAATATCTCCACCTCACCCTCCACCTCACCCCTCTCTTTGGCAAGCCATGATTGGCCAAGAGAAACACCTCATCCCACACTTTACAAAAACCCCCCTCTCTTATGTTTAATTTCACCTCCTTCACAAATCCAAAACCTATAAATACTTTTCCTTTTCATTTCTGATCCTTTTTCATTTCATTCTTCACTTCATCAAATCCTTCACCACTTCCATCTCCTCTTCATCTCCACAACAACAACCACCACAACTACTCCAAACTTCTTCCCTTCATCTTCTTCCCTTCATCTTCTTCCTCCTCCATCTCCATGGAAGCCATCACCACAAGGTTATCAACTCCAACAAAACCCCATCTTCTTCTTCAACATCAACTTCCATCACTACCACCCTCACTCCATCACCAACCACTCTTTTTGGTTAGTGTTCTTCTTCACTTAGGCTTGATTAATTCTTAGGATACTTGTATTTTCATATCTTGTACAATTATGTCTTCAAATCCATGATTATTTAGCCATCAAACCCAACCCTAGGAAATCTGTTCTGTTTGCTGTTTCCAGACGATTAGTCGACTTGACCTATAGATTAGTCGACTAGAAACCCTTAGTTGAAACGTAACCTTTTCTGGAAACACAATTTTAGTCGACTAGACCAAATTACCAGTCGACTAGAGACCCTTAGTCGACTATACCCTTGACCCTAGTCGACTAACCTTTCCTGAACAAAAAACCTTAACTCTCGGCTCCAGTCGACTTATCCTAACTATTAGTCGACTTAGAATCACTGTTAGTCGACTACTCATTTCATCCAGTCGACTAACCTTTTCCTGAAACAAAACTCAACTCTCTGTATCACAGTTTTAGTCGACTTAGTTTAACTATCAGTCGACTTGATATGTCTGTTAGTCGACTAACCATTTCACCCTAGTCGACTAACTTTCCTGAAACAGAAACCCAAACTCTCTGGAACCCAGTTTTAGTCGACTATACCAGACTGTTAGTCGACTAACTCCACTATTAGTCGACTACTCTTCCACCCTAGTCGACTATCTTTGCCTAATTGCCTTAGTTGATTTCTTTCTAGAATATGAACCTTACCCTCTAGACTTATATCATATATTGGTATTGTTTGACTTGTCACTTGACAAACATCATCTTCACTTCTCTCTTTCTCTCTCTTCTTCTCTCTACATATTTATATCAGGTTTATATCATATCTTATGGCGCATCCCGAATTTCGTGGACTTCAGATCTTTCGGCACTTTGGTGATTTAGGCGAGTGTTCTCACTCGCTACCCTCTTGCTTTCCTATTTCATTGATTGTTCTAGCTTCCATGTATTATATTTCATGCTTTATATCTTTTACTGCTTTATACCATGCGTGGCCGACCCTTCGTGGTCGTTGGACTTTGAGTCA
This sequence comes from Agave tequilana, assembly GCA_038442645.1. Lineage (NCBI taxonomy): Eukaryota > Viridiplantae > Streptophyta > Magnoliopsida > Asparagales > Asparagaceae > Agave > Agave tequilana. The sequence continues at coordinate 324,836 of JAVJIF010029680.1, read as the reverse complement.
TTACTTTTATATTACCACTTGGCATTACCTTAGACCTGTCAGTTATGTGCTACCATTTAACATATGTATATCACTTGCCAATTGATGTGTTATCATCTGACGACCTGGCATGCCACTATTTGGCAAGACCCTTTTTATTATGTCATGATTTACCTGACTATTATCAATCCTTTGACATGCTTGGTTGCTTACTTAATATCATCATCCTATCATGCTATCACTGGACACCCAGCATGATATACTTGACTTGTGATTATCATCTTTACGGGAACTTGACTTGTTATCCTATATCATGATCAGTAACCTGTTTTTCTGCTTTACATGCAGTGACCTGACTATATAGTATTTATGTACTCCTGATTCCTGATCATGTACATTTCCTGTTTTTCCCGTAAAGTGATAATTAAACTAATAACTCATAAAAAGGATCTACTTGTATTGGGTCGGGGGAAACATGCGGATATCGATATGTGTTCGTGTTTACAGTGGTATTAGGTATGTTGTGCAACTAAATATCCGGTCTGACCTGAGGGCCTCCAGGGGACCGAGGGGAGAGCTGGCTCCCATAATCCCTGTTATGAAAGGGCATACATAAGTCCCTCCTGTTTAGCCTTGCGGCTGGCTTCCGTTTCCATGCAACGGAACAACCCTTGACCGTGGTCCCGGGCAGGCACGGGACCCACTGTAAACATAGTTCGTTGATACCCCCGTAGTTTCCAATAACACCCTCGACTTTCTTATATATGGATGTATGTGAGTTGACCGTACACCGAGACACATACCTAGATATATGGGTAAGACGAGTAATAATAAAGTGTCATAATAACCGGCTCTTTAAGTTGTAAGTAGAGGTATGTGGAATGGGACGCATACTAAAGCCTGCAACTTAAATGGCTATGAATCTGTGATGTGCCTTACTGTATTTGCTTTTCCCGGATTTTATATCGAATTTCCTGTTTTATGAGTATTATGTTATGACCACCTTCCATACAACCAGATTTGCTCTTTCTTAGTTTTATTCGGATTTCCTGTTTTATGATTATCATGTCTTACCTGCTCTAGCTTATCTGCTTCCTGAGTATCTCCTACTTGATATCATTTGTTCTATGCATACTTGTGCTCACCCCTGCTTCGCCACTTGGTTTTGCTTTACCACTCGCCTGGGGAGTACCATTTGACTCCCCTGGATTCTCACGTCCAGGTCATGGAGCTAGGAGCATGTGGATTCTCCCAGTGACTGTTCAGAGTAGCGCAGCGGCAGCGTGGATCCCCAGCAGATTATCCAGAGCTCCATCCTTCCAGGCCCCCTGTGAGTCTCTCGAGTTTTCCTTTTAAACTCGTGAGTACCTTTATACTGTTTTACTCTTGTACATCTACTTGTATTCCCGCATTTGCGCATATCTGTGATGTTATATTATTGTAATATTCATCACCTCTGGTGATAATTCTGTAATTGTATTCATGTGCTGGAATGTATAATGCACCATTTGCTTCCGTACTCTGATTCTTGTCTGTACTGATGCTTAGCGTATATACGGGAAGGTACTTCGGACTTACGTATATACGTTGCAGTGACGTCCCCGTATTCGTGGAATCGGGACGTTACAAGTTGGTATCAGAGCTTAGGCTCTGAACATCTTCAGTACGTCCAGAAGGCAAATCAATGGTAAAGCGATTTGCAACTGGAATACTTGAGTCTTGGTTATACATTCCAACTACAAGTGCAGAGTTATCTATTTCTTGACTATCTTTCCTTTGATTTCAAATCCCTCCTTGACTATCTTTTCCTTTGATTCCTAGTCTCTCCTATCCTTTCCCTGTTTTGGTTTTATGTTTGGTTTTATGAAGCCTTATACTATCTTAAGATATGATTAGACTAGAGAGGTAGTGGCTGGTTCAGAATGAAGCTATTATGTGATCTCTTCGGTCAACTCTATGAAGCTTGGTATTCTCCAGATCGATCTTGATCTGGCTATCTTTCAGAAGACAGCATTCGGGATTCTTAATTATCGGTCTTCTTTAGTATTATGCTCAGGACTATCAGGGTTTTCTTTATCTTCGGTATTCTGGCTCATTTATTGCACAGCCACGACATCATCAGTATTATTTATTGCACAGCCACGACATCATCAGTATTATTTATTACACAGCCACGACATCATCAGTATTATTCAGCATTATTCAAAGATTTATACAGCCGGAAGTGCGGAGGATGATTATTGTTCAGTCGACTTGAGAGCCCTACCTATAGTGCTTCATATCTTAATTGGTATAGATTCCAGCCTTTGTTCCCTTTGTATTCAATTTACCCCTTAACGAAATTGCGAGGACGCAATTTTTGTAAGGTGGGTGGATTGTAATACCCCGTTCCCGGAATACGTACTTAGTTGCGTATTCAGATTTTCGATCGTATTTTTCGATTTACTTCCTGTATTTATTCAGTATTATGAATTCCTTATATGATTATTTTATCTTGGATTTGGATTCGTGGACTCGGAGTCAGCCCCAGTCTGAACCGAAGACCCGATCCTAGTGTATTACTCGATTTGGTCTTTCCGGTATTCTGATTTGACCGATTTCAGTTTCAAATATTATTTTCCAATATATTAGATTTTCCATAATTTTCTAGATTTTTCTTGGATTAAAATGAATTTCTTCAAAACCGGTGCCGGCCAGTGCCGCTGACCGATTCTCAGATTTTTCATTCACAAACAGTTTGGAATTTCATGATGGTCCTTTAGGCATTATTCCTTAGAATCATATTTTCTACCTACATTCTTTTTCTGAGGATTTTATGATTTTATGAAAATTCCATCGGAGTCGGTAGGTAACTGATTCCGGAATTTTTAGTTTTAAAACTATAAAGTATTTCTTAAAACGGATTTCACTATGATACTTAGTATTATATTCTTAATTTTTGATAATTATTTCGAGTCGTTCCGAGATACTTGAATTTCGGACGATTCCGGTATTTTCCCGAAAGATTTCCGTATCTGCTACCGAATCCCGGGAATCCGCCACTTCCATTATTTTCATTCTCCTTTCCAAGAAAATATCTTCTCCATTTGAATTTCTTTTCCATTTTTCCTTTTCCTTTATTCTCTTCCTTCCTCCACAAGCCAAGCTTTTCCTATTTTCCAAAATCCAAAGCTTTTCCAAAATTCCAACTTCCACACACTTCCATTTATTCTCCACCACAAATATCTCCACCTCACCCTCCACCTCACCCCTCTCTTTGGCAAGCCATGATTGGCCAAGAGAAACACCTCATCCCACATTTTACAAAAACCCCCCTCTCTTTTGTTTAATTTCACCTCCTTCACAAATCCAAAACCTATAAATACTTTTCCTTTTCATTTCTAATCCTTTTTCATTTCATTCTTCACTTCATCAAATCCTTCACCACTTCCATCTCCTCTTCATCTCCACAACAACAACCACCACAACTACTCCAAACTTCTTCCCTTCATCTTCTTCCTCCTCCATCTCCATGGAAGCCATCACCACAAGGTCATCAACTCCAACAAAACCCCATCTTCTTCTTCAACATCAACTTCCATCACTACCACCCTCACTCCATCACCAACCACTCTTTTTGGTGAGTGTTCTTCTTCACTTAGGCTTGATTAATTCTTAGGATACTTGTATTTTCATATCTTGTACAATTATGTCTTCAAATCCATGATTATTTAGCCATCAAACCCAACCCTAGGAAATCTGTTCTGTTTGCTGTTTCCAGACGATTAGTCGACTTGACCTATAGATTAGTCGACTAGAAACCCTTAGTTGAAACGTAACCTTTTCTGGAAACACAGTTTTAGTCGACTAGACCAAATTACCAGTCGACTAGAGACCCTTAGTCGACTATACCCTTGACCCTAGTCGACTAACCTTTCCTGAACCAAAAAACCTTAACTCTCGGCTCCAGTCGACTTATCCTAACTATTAGTCGACTTAGAATCACTGTTAGTCGACTACTCATTTCATCCAGTCGACTAACCTTTTCCTGAAACAAAACTCAACTCTCTGTATCACAGTTTTAGTCGACTTAGTTTAACTATCAGTCGACTTGATATGTCTGTTAGTCGACTAACCATTTCACCCTAGTCGACTAACTTTCCTGAAACAGAAACCCAAACTCTCTGGAACCCAGTTTTAGTCGACTATACCAGACTGTTAGTCGACTAACTCCACTATTAGTCGACTACTCTTCCACCCTAGTCGACTATCTTTGCCTAATTGCCTTAGTTGATTTCTTTCTAGAATATGAACCTTACCCTCTAGACTTATATCATATATTGGTATTGTTTGACTTGTCACTTGACAAACATCATCTTCACTTCTCTCTTTCTCTCTCTTCTTCTCTCTACATATTTATATCAGGTTTATATCATATCTTATGGCGCATCCCGAATTTCGTGGACTTCGGATCTTTCGGCACTTTGGTGATTTAGGCGAGTGTTCTCACTCGCTACCCTCTTGCTTTCCTATTTCATTGATTGTTCTAGCTTCCATGTATTATATTTCATGCTTTATATCTTTTACTGCTTTATACCATGCGTGGCCGACCCTTCGTGGTCGTTGGACTTTGAGTCATTACTTTTATATTACCACTTGGCATTACCTTAGACCTGTCAGTTATGTGCTACCATTTAACATATGTATATCACTGGCCAATTGATGTTTTATCATCTGACGACCTGGCATGCCATTATTTGGCAAGACCCTTTTTATTATGTCATGATTTACCTGACTATTATCAATCCTTTGACATGCTTGGTTGCTTACTTAATATCATCATCCTATCATGCTATCACTGGACACCCAGCATGATATACTTGACTTGTGATTATCATCTTTACGGGAACTTGACTTGTTATCCTATATCATGATCAGTAACCTGTTTTTCTGCTTTACATGCAGTGACCTGACTATATAGTATTTATGTACTCCTGATTCCTGATCATGTACATTTCCTGTTTTTCCCATAAAGTGATAATTAAACTAATAACTCCTAAAAAGGATCTACTTGTATTGGGTCAGGGGAAACATGCGGATATCGATATGTGTTCGTGTTTACAGTGGTATTAGGTATGTTGTGCAACTAAATATCCGGTCTGACCTGAGGGCCTCCAGGGGACCGAGGGGAGAGCTGGCTCCCATAATCCCTGTTATGAAAGGGCATACATAAGTCCCTCCTGTTTAGCCTTGCGGCTGGCTTCCGTTTCCATGCAACGGAACAACCCTTGACCGTGGTCCCGGGCAGGCACGGGACCCACTGTAAACATAGTTCGTTGATACCCCCGTAGTTTCCAATAACACCCTCGACTTTCTTATATATGGATGTATGTGAGTTGGCCGTACACCGAGACACATACCTAGATATATGGGTAAGACGAGTAATAATAAAGTGTCATAATAACCGGCTCTTTAAGTTGTAAGTAGAGGTATGTGGAATGGGACGCATACTAAAGCCTGCAACTTAAATGGCTATGAATCTGTGATGTGCCTTACTGTATTTGCTTTTCCCGAATTTTATATCAGATTTCCTGTTTTATGAGTATTATGTTATGACCACCTTCCATACAACCAGATTTGCTCTTTCTTAGTTTTATTCAGATTTCCTGTTTTATGATTATCATGTCTTACCTGCTCTAGCTTATCTGCTTCCTGAGTATCTCCTACTTGATATCATTTGTTCTATGCATACTTGTGCTCACCCCTGCTTCGCCACTTGGTTTTGCTTTACCACTCGCCTGGGGAGTACCATTTGACTCCCCTGGATTCTCACGTCCAGGTCATGGAGCTAGGAGCATGTGGATTCTCCCAGTGACTGTTCAGAGTAGCGCAGCGGCAGCGTGGATCCCCAGCAGATTATCCAGAGCTCCATCCTTCCAGGCCCCCTGTGAGTCTCTCGAGTTTTCCTTTTAAACTCGTGAGTACCTTTATACTGTTTTACTCTTGTACATCTACTTGTATTCCTGCATTTGCGCATATCTGTGATGTTATATTATTGTAATATTCATCACCTCTGGTGATAATTCTGTAATTGTATTCATGTGTTGGAATGTATAATGCACCATTTGCTTCCGTACTCTGATTCTTGTCTGTACTGATACTTAGCGTATATACGGGAAGGTACTTCGGACTTACGTATATACGTTGCAGTGACGTCCCCGTATTCGTGGAATCGGGGCGTTACAAACACACCATCCTTCATAAGTATGCGAATGAAGTGGTACGACACGCTGATTATTCATCAATTTTGCATTATCACTTGTATTTTCCAATCTATTTATAAAACCCTATTATTTAACGAGATTTTGTTTAGTGTGTGCAAGTTACAATGAATAAGGGCAAAATGGAGAAAATAGCTAAATAGATCCATTTTTGAGAATATTTTTAAAGCTTTCTTGCAGTCCAAGTTAAAAAGCATTTTGATTCTAGAAGCCCAAAGTAGCATCCAATTTGGACGTTGAATTGAAGATCCAATCTATAGGTGTAACATGACAAATAAAAATCTCAAGTAAATACTTAAAGCCTCTCTCATCCATCAGAGCACGTGGCTAGAAAATCTGAGCCAAAGGCCCAGATATTGCAGCGAAAACACAACAAAAGCCGCGGATACTCAACAGTATCAGGGCCAATGACTTTGATTTTTGATACGTGACTTTGTTTCTCGATGCTCAAGTCACTGCTACCGATAAATAGAGCACCAAGAGACTGGCAGAAGAAAGGAAGAGAGTAGAGGTTACGTTTTGATTAGGGTTCCTTCTCTCAAATTTTCTTTTGTTTTTACAAGTTTCAGATTCAGAGAGAGAGAGAGAGAGATTATGTAATTGATAGTGAGAATCAATATAAGACTCCACTTTTGCTCTTCATTCTTTCAATTATTTGCTTCATGCTTTCATCTAATTGTAGCTTGATTTCTTGATTGATTTTGTTTTCTCTTTTATTATGAGTGGCTAACTCTTCCATTCATGGCTAACAAAGCTCTAACACTATTAACAACTAACTCCTTGGATGATTTATACCTCGTATGATTCATGGATGCATCATTTGTAGCCTTGTGTTCTTGCAAGATCTCTTGATTTGCCTTGAAGATGAGTGCTGACGTCTAATTTGTATTTTGTGATGGATTGATCCAAGTGTTTCATTGATGCCTCGTGTTTAGTGCCTTGTAATTTTGTAAGAGTCTTTGATGGATATAAAGATAGGTGCTAACTCTAACTCTTACTAACAATATTGATGTATTTCTAATTTGTTTCATTCTTTCTAGAGTTAGTTTTGATGTTATAATTCACTTTGTTTTGCAAGACTAGTGTTAATCACTTCTTTTTGCTAATAATTCTAGTGTTATAGTCTCTTATTTTATGCTATCCCTCCAATAGTTTTGATGGGTTAATGATTCTATTTGCCTTGTTATGTAAACTTGTGATGTAATCATCATCTTATGTTTCATGCTTGAATCCTAATCATGAGCCAACGACCAACTTGAGGCAATCATTCATAAAGAGTTAGAAGCTCAAATCATCTCATGAGCAATACTTGATGTTCTTGAAGATTCACGGTGTATCAATTCAAAATGAGGCACAATTCAATTCAAGGGTTAGAATATTAATGGGGTTTAGTTGATTAGTTTGCCATTAGCTTCTCTTCTTGAATTTCTTGCAGCATTTCCTTGCTCTTGTTTTCATTTGAGTCTTCTTTAGCTTTCTCCTCACTTCTTCATGCTTTAATATTTACTAAAAGTTTTAGTGAGTTTTCTTGTTTTCTAATTTTCTTGTTTTCTTCTCCAAACCCAAAACCAACATACAAATTTTCTTCACGTTTCTTTTAATCTGTTCTTTGTTTCTTTTTTTTTTTTTAAATAGAGAAGATCTTGTTTCCGAATTTTGAAACGTGCCAAGAAAGCTTCTCAGCATCCCACATTGTGGACGCGACCCTTTGGCCCTAGAGCTACATGGTACATTGAGAGTCAACTTACTACACAAACTTGTTCTCTGCTTTTAATCGATTTCAGTATTTTGGTCAAATTCTAATCAATTTTTTGCGTCGTTGCCGAGGGAGAATGGTACATTTTCTAACACAACTGTTTGTCTTATCTGTTTGTGTGTACATATACAAATTTCAAAAAATTAATAGCTGCAGAAAATACCTTGTTGCTTTGCGCCTCTACTTTAGAAAGCATAGCATCGAATCCTATAGTCAAGACGCATAAATTCTGTAATTGCAGTGGAAAAGCGACAAAAGTAGCATTTCTGTTACCTGGCTATTTACTGCTGAACAAGGCTGCCAAATTGCAGTATAATTCTGCTAGTAGTTTTTTCTTATATTGTATTCTATTCACTGTATTAATTCAACAGTAACCGGTGCTTGAAATTATTAAAAAATGTTTAGACTTCACATTTAGGCACTTGTCTAATTCTTTTTTACTGTTGAAGAGTTCTAGAGTCAAGTACATTTGCATGACATATAGTATAGGAAACACCTTTAAGTGATTTACATCACTTGAAGTGTTATTTTCTTACTATTTACTTACACACATTGCACTAAATTGTTAAGGTCAAAACCCAATAAATAATATAAGCTGGGGAAGTCATTACCCTTCCTTAACCCAGAAACTATCTCCATCGCACTCGCTCATCCAAGCCTAACTAAAAATTGAATGGACATTTGCCCTAGGGACATGTGGGACTCATTAGGAGATTGATCTCAGGAGGAAGTTGTTAGAGTTTTAACTCTTACTAAATAAATATCTAAGGATTATGGATTAAGAGGTTAAGCCTCAAAGATTCAGTGGTTTGATTAATTAGGACTACTTCTAATGACATATACGTCTCACTGAAAGCCTACCTGAATGATTAGCTTATGGTCAGATTACTGCAATTATCTCTCTCCTAGATAATTGACTAGTTAGGAGTCATCTAGCTCTAGGATCACCCCAGTTAGGTTTGGCTGATTTTTTTTTTGTTGATTGTTCTGTTTATGGTCCTGTTTGTGGTGTGATTGAATGTGCATGCAAGTATGTCAAGAGACCCAAACACAACTAGGTTAGCCAGGAATACCTTGAATACCACCACCTCACCACCAGAATAGATTCTAATAATGGCTCAACCAGCATCTTTTCAGGATAGGTTTTACCTAATCCAAACTTCTTTACCTTCATGTATTAGACTTTCTGAAGCTAATAGTAACAATTTTGAGCTCTAGCAGTAGTTTATCAATACTCTTCCTAGATTTCATGGCTTAGAATCTGAGGATGCTTATTTTTCATTTAGCAGATGATGCCATTAGACTACGATTCATTCTCTTCTCTCTGAAGGACGTAGCTAAAAAAATGGTTGTACAGTTTAGTTGTTAACTCAATCACATCGTGGGATGACTTTTGTGAAAGTTATCTAAAAAATATAACCCAATTCACAAAACAATACTCATTAGAAAGGTTGTAATGAAGTTTAGGCAAGACTCTAATAAACCCTTTTAGAGGTATTTTGAACACTTTAAAGTTCTTTATGCTCAGTGCCCTCACTACGTCATAGAGAAATGACGTCAGTGCTAGATTCTCTATGCTGGTTTAGATTACCAAAGTAAGATGCTCCTAGAAACCATGTGCCCATGTGGGTTTTTGCAAAGAGATAAGAATCAAGGGTGGGAACTGAAGCCTTTGCCCAATCATCTCAAATACGCCTATATAGGAAGAAATGAGATTCTTCTGGTCGAATAGCTTCCCATCTTACTAAAGGACATGAAGAGATCCTTCTATCTATGCTTAGGAGACATAGGTAGGCCATTGGTTAGATTGTGATTTATATAAAAGGTTTGAGCCCATCAATCGTTCAAATCGTATCCATCTAACCGAAGAGGCGACACTAGAATGGGACCCACAGTGCTGAAATTTTGAAGTTATTTGATAATGGGATAATTTATCCCATATCTAGCAGCTAGTTGGTGAGCCCAGTCCATGTTGTCCCTATGAAATCTAGTTTTACTGTGGTTAAGAATGAGAGTAATGAACTAGTCCAAATCCGCTTTCCCACCAAGGTTTTAGTTTGTATGGACTATCACAAATTGAATGCCGTCACACATAAGGACCACTTTTCTCCCCATTCATTAATCAAATGTTTGAACGATTAGTCACCACAAGTATTACTGTTTCTCGGATGGTAACTCGGGATATAGCTAGATTCTGATAGCTCCCAAGGACAAAGAAAAGACCACATTACCTATCCATTTGGGATCTTTACATAATGTCGAATGCCTCTTGGGTTGCGTGATGCCCCTGCAATGTTCCAATATCGCATGATGAGTCTATTTTCTGATATGGTAGAACATTTTCTTGAGATCTTCATTAAATTCTCCATCTATGAAAATTCATTTGACTAATGCCTTCATCACTTAGAACTTGTTCTTCAGCACTGCACGGAAAAAATCTGACACTAAACTGGGAGAAGTGTCATTTCATGATCCAACATGGAATTGTTTTGGGTCATGAAGTTTCTAAGAAAGGGATAAGTTGATAAAGCGAAGGTAGAAGTTATCACTAAACTCCCTAAACCAATATGCAAAAAAGATATTCAATAATTTCTAGGACATGCAGGTTTCTATTGTAGGTTTATCAAGAATTTAGTAAGATTGTTGGACCCTTAACCAACCTATTAGCCAAGGACATGCCCTTTGATTTTAATGATGAACGTTTGATTGCTTGGTAGAAGCTTAAGAAGAAACTAATCTTTGCCGCAATTATCCACGCACCACGTTGGTTAAAACCCTTCGAGATCATGTGTGACGCTTCAGATTTTACCATTGGCGCTGTCTTAGGACAACGTATTGTTAATAACCAGCACATGCTCTACTTTTCAAGCAGGACACTTAATGAGGGACAACTAAACTACACCATGACTGAGAAAGAATTCCTAGCTATAGTGTTTGCCTTAGAAAAGTTTCGTCCATACCTGCTTGGCTTAAATAATTATTTTCACTGATCATTTTACACTTCATTACCTAATGCTTCAGAAGGATGCTAAAGGTTGCCTTATTCGTGAATCACCTAGAGGGGGGTGAATAGATGACTAGCTAATCTAATGATGAATTAATGTGGAATTAAAACTATTTAAGCAAACTATAAATTCTAATGAACAACACACCAAGTATAACACAAGAGTGTAGCCGAATTTTCTGTGAAGGGCTCTGAACTAACTCCTCAAGATTCCTCTAGATAAGAGTTGAGGTGCCGCTTTGGCTCTCTTGGTTGAATACAAGTGTGAGCAAACAAACCCTAAGCATATATCAATTTAAGCGCAAGATATATCAAGCATATACAGATGATGATAATATAAGCATGCAAGATATAAAGACAAGTGAAAGATAGAGAGAGCAATCGCAAATATGGGAGAATTATTTTGAAGTTCGAGCACACTTGCTCTACGTCCCCGCCTTCAACACTATGAAGGATTTTCACTAAAAATCGATCCCATCGGATCACTCGGTGTCGCAATACCTACAAGTGAGTTCACACTAGAATTCCTTTGGACTCTCTAGTCCCTCTCTTGTTCTCGCAAGAACTAGACACCGCAAGCCTACTAGTTTGCCGAGGCCGCACCTCTACAATGAGCTCTCACTAGAACTCGAAACACCGCAAACTCGCAAGTCCGCCTCCTCAAATCAAAGATGAGTACTTTGGTGATCAAAATACTTTGATCACCTAAAATCACTCTCACAACAACTCTCCTATATGATAGATATATTAATGGAAAGCTCAAGTATGTGTGAGAAAAACAAGGATTGAATTTGTGGTGGAAAACACAAGAAATCACTCTTGAAAACTTTTTATAAACTCTCCTTTTGAATGAAAGTATTAGGCTCTAAAACAACTGGAGATAAACACTTAATAGAGTAGGAAAAACTAGCTTTGAAATTCTTCAAAAATCTTGTCTAAAATAGTCCATGGGAAGCCTAATTTATAAGCTTCTCAAAAACTAGCTGTTACAGGCCAAATCAACAGTCTGCACTGCTGTTGGTCGACCGCCCGATCGACCGGCCAACGGTCAGATTTCTGACCATTGAGCCAGCGGTCGACCGACCGATCGACTGTGGCCTGGATACATAGAGCAGACACTCTCTGCCGGTCGGCCGCCTGGTCGACCGGGGCCATTTCCAGAGATCAGAACTCTCTAGCGGTCGACTGGGTTGGTCGACCGGCCCTCCAGCCAAACAAGTCATGCACGTTTTGTGCATGTCGGTCGACTGACTCTGTCGACCGACTCCTGGCTCGGTCGACCGGCAGAATCCAAAACAATATCTTTTGAGGGATTAAAAACTTGGTATTTTTTCTTCAATAAAATCTCATAAATTCTCTAAAAATCTACAAAATAAGTTCAGTATAATACTTTGATATACAAACATGTTTGAGTAAAAATCAAAACATGTTACAAATATTTTGAACTATTTTTGTAACTTAGAAATTTTGGCATAAAACAAAATCTGTATTTTTCCAAATAGATTTTTCCAAAACTTCTCCAAATACAAAAATAAGATATTTTAAACACTTTTAAAGCTTAGTGTGTATGGATATGATCCACTGCACATATATGATGAAATATCTATTGACATTAAGTTCTAAAATGGTTTTAGTTAAAACACATGTATATATGAAACTCCAAAAATCAAAACGGTATTTTTTCAAAATGAAAACTCTTTTGTATTTTTCCAAAATGAAAACTCATTTAAGAAAACTCATCTACATCTTGTGTGTGAGTGTATATGGTATACTTGAGCAATCCGCCAACTATTCTATCCTTTACATTTTATCTAAAAATAAAATCTTAACAAAATAAACCTAGATACAAGTCTTCTCTTGAAATCTTCTTCTTCTTCTTCTTCTTGACTTGGACCATGATCCAATGAGTTAGACTCCTCTTGAGTGCTTGATATGATCTTGATGCATAAGCTCTTGAATCAACACGTGCTAGCTCCAAAACTTGACTTTAAATCCTTTGTTGAAGCTAAACTCCTACTAAAATCTTGATCACAAATCTGAGACTAATTAAACACAAGATCATTAGTACTATAACTACATGAGTTAATCATCATCAAAACTTGAGTGATGGGCCTTTAGGCCAACAGTCTCCCCCTTTTTGATGATGACAAAACTCTTGGAGTTATATATGCAAGGATTAAAGTAAAGCTTCAAAGAAGCCCCCTTAACTCATGCATAATAATAAAAAAATATATATTCCATTAAAGCTCGTAAAATAAATAAACATGTATGCAAACATAAGGAGATAAACATGCCAAAACTAATCAAATTCTTCTCTCCTTTTTTTTGCAAAATAAAACAATATGCATAAACAAAAATTCTTCTCCCCTTTATGTATAAAGCAAGGAAAAACATGCATATATACTAAAATACTTCTCCCCCTTTTTGTTAATCATCAACAAAGGGGTTAAAGTAAACACAAAACAATGTTCTCCCCATTTTTGTCAGAAACAACAATTAACAAAAGGGTGAAATCAAATCAACCAATAAAGAGATATATGCGATATACATTCATAAAGAGAGAGACGTGAAGTTTGCTCCCCTACATACTTGCATTACAGGAAGAAGGGATGACAATGCCCTAACTCTCATAAGGCAAAGTATGCAATGCATGAGTGGAGATGTGAAGCTCCCCCTACACACGTGTATCACATAAACAAGAAATGTCAACCTCCTCAATATAAGATACACTCAACATGACTTTATATATAGAAGAGATGTTAAGCTTTCCTTGCATATAGACAATACATATCAAAAACATTTTTAAGTTACTATAAAATAAATTTTGAGATATCATCTAAACAACATTTTACCAATTGTAAATAAACAATACAAATTTTGAATTTCTTAAATCAATAAATTAATTGGATACCGATTGAAATTGAAACACTTGTACATTTTATATCAATGAAAGAAAATATTTTGAAACACATACCGATAAAAATATATGGTAAATTTTGATACTAAATAGGTAAAACATATTGATACCAAATGAAATTTAAACCCAATTGAAAATTGAAACATATTGATACCCTTGAAGTATATTGAAATATATTGTAAATTTTGATATCAATAAAAATACCAAAGAAAATAATGCATAAGCTTGTTAAATTACCAATTGAGATACCAATTGAAAATCAAGATTTAAATTAAGCTTAGCATAAACATACTTTATGTTTTAAACATGTAAATATCTTGTAAATCAGCTACAAACAAATCATATATATGTATGAAAAAAAATACCAATAGAAATTGATATTATTTGAAATTTAAAGCATACATATATAGAAAAAATATGAGTATACAAAAAAATATCAATTGTGAATACCAATTGAAAACTATGATGTGAATCCAGTGTATAACTCATAAAAATTCATCCTTTTCATGCACAAGATAAAAGATTTTCAATAAGGCATATAAGGCATGGTCGCCCATCCGTCCGCCCTTAAAGGGGTTGGTAGGGGTTTTCAAAAGCACGAGTTTGAAAATATTTTTATTGTGAAAACACTACCAAATGAAGAATAAATAACTAATTAAAAGTAATTTTTGAAAAACTAGTTAAAGATCCTTCAAACATGAAAATAAATCAAATATATCTCATGAATTATACTAAATATACAAATATTGTCACTCAAGATCAATAAAGCTTAAAAATGATCATGAAACAAAGTCATGAATAAACAAATGAAGTGTGAATGTACAAGAATCATGTAATTAGCATTCTCATGAAAAATATCAATAGGGCTCAAAACAAACATGAATATCATTTTATCAAACAAATATCAAAATCATAAACATTTTATTTTTCTTTTAAAAACAAACTTCAAGGTATATGTATGATTTATCCAAAGCTAACAATATGCATACATATCCCAAACATAAAAAGAGTTTATGATATAATTTACATGAAGACAAGAGACTCAAGGGTATACATGTATATTTATTAGTTTTGGACAAAGATCACATATACATGAACCAAAAACATGAAAATAGGCAAAACAACTATAAATGAGTGAACCATCAAAATTAGGCTATATAAGTGCATGTAGTGAGTACAAATGAGTAATGAAGTGCAAACATATATGAATCAAATTATTGCTCACTACTTGTACAAATATATACACAAGTTTTGACAAAACTACATCTAAACTAGTATTTATCACATGAAGCATAAAACATGAACATGCTAAAAATTATCAATGTAAAAGCATGTAAATAAAATAGGAGTTTAGAGATAGTTACCAAGCCATAAGAACTATACTCCAAATCTCCAAAAACATGGTGGTCGATCCACCAAACCTCCTTGATAACGGTGCATCAAATGTATGTCCATCAAACCTATGCATCCACCACCAAGGCACCAAACCTCTCACATTTTGTGAGACCCGCATCGACATCAAATACAGAAGGTGGAAACTTTGGTACCCATTTTCTTTTGGGTCCTCGGGGGTTAGCATTGTAAGGAATCCAAACATTCTTATTAGTAAAATTTAAAGAGTTTATTCTATCATAACAAAATCTTGCTAAATGGCCTTTACGGCCACAATGTGTACACTTGTACACTCTATTATGCATATGTGTATGGGTGTGATCATGACGTACAAGGTGATGTGCATGAACATGTGGAGCTTGTTTCCTTTGAAACAAGGTTTCCAATCTAGAATGATTAAAAGCATATTTGCTTAAAGTTGAGCTCAAACAATCTATTTTATTTTTCAAAAATTTAACTTTATTTTTAGTAGTAATATGAAAAGTATGGTCAACAATCTTATTCCTTTTAGAAACATTTTCTTTTTCCTTTCAAATAATTTTTCTTTTCAAAGAGGTGTTTTCTTCCAAAGCAATCTCCTTCTATTTTTTTACCGAAACAATTTTATTTTTCAAAGATGTATTTCCTTCACAAAGATCATTTAGTTTAGAGGACAAGAAAATATTCTCATTTTTTAAAAATTCATTTTCTTTAGAAATGCATTCTAATTTATTTTGAAATGAATCTTTTTCTTTTAACAAGCAATCAAATTTATTTTTCATTTTCTTATTATCCTTTTTAAGCATGTTATATTTTTCTAGAAGTTGTTGACAAAAGAAGCAAGTTCATTATAAGATATATCAACATCCTCTTCTAACTCGGATTCGGTGTTTACCTCAAGGGGGTTATCCCCTTGGACCATGTAGCATACGTTGGAAGCTTCACTTTCAACATTCGAGTCGCTCCCCGCATAGTATTGTTCTTGTTCGCCAAGGGAGATAATAGAGTTTCATATTACAAAAGCTGAATCAATGTTAGAAACCCTAGATAAATATTTATCATTTAGGGATGACTTTAAAGCATGAATGACTTTTGAGTTAGCCTCAATATACTTGCTACTTGAACAATATGAATCTTTAATAGTAGCAAGATAAACATGAATGCCTAGGCCTTTGAGGTACATAGACATCTTAATCTTCCAAGTTTGGATGTTAAGAATGTCAAATGTGAGAGGTGACATGAAATCCATGTGTGTGTACAAATATTGTGATTATCTACAAATGAGGATCTTTAACTCGAGCTTGTTAGACCCAAATCAAGAGCACGTGGCTCTGATACCAATTGAAAACACCTAGAGGGGGTGAATAGTAATCTAATGATGAATTAATGCGGAATTAAAACTATTTAAGTAAACTATAAATTCTAATGCACAACACACCAAGTATAACACAAGAGTGTAGCCAAATTTCCCGTGAAGGGCTCTGGACTAACTCCTCAAAATTCCTCTAGATAAGAATTGAGGTGCCGCTTTGGTTCTCTTTGTTGAATACAAGTGTGAGCAAATAAACCCCAAGCATATATCAATTTAAGCACACGATATATCAAGCATATAAAGATAATGACAATATAAGCCTGTAAGATATAAAGACAAGTGAGAGATAGAGAGAGAGCAATCGCAAACACGAGATAATTATTTCGAGGTTCGAGCATACTTGCTCTACGTCCCTGGCTTCAACACTATGAAGGATTTCTACTAAAAACCGATCCCACCGGATCACTCGGGGCCGCAACACCTACAAGTGAGTTCACACTAGAATGCCTTTAGACTCTCTAGTCCCTCTCTTGTTCCCGCAAGAACTACACACCGTAAGCCCATTAGCTTGCCGAGGCCGCACCTCTACAATAAGCTCTCACTAGAACTCGAAACACCGCGAACCCGCAAGTCGTCCTCCTCAAATCAAAGATGAGTATTTTGGTGATCACAACACTTTGATCACCTAAAATCATTCTCACAACAACTCTCCTATAGATAGATATATCAATGAAAAGCTCAAATATGTATGAGAAAAATAAGGGTTGAATTTGTGGTGAAAAACACAAGAAATCACTTTTGAAAACTCTTGATAAACTCTCCTTTTGAATGAAAGTATTAGGCTCTAAAATAAGTGGAGATAAACACTTAATAGAGTAGGAAAAATTATCTTTGAAATTCTCTAAAAATCTTATCTAAAATAGTCTATGGGAAGCCCAATTTATAGGATTCTCAAAAACTAGCCGTTATAGGCCAAAACAGCAGTCTGCACTGTTGTCGGTCGACCGCCTGGTCGACCGGCTAACGGTCAGATTTCTGACCGTTGAGCCAGCGGTTGAACGGCGGGTTGACCGTGGCCTGGATACAGAGACCAGACACTCTCTGCCGGTCGACCGCTCGATCGACTGGGGCCATTTCCAGAGAGCAGAGCTCTTTGGCGATCGGCCGGGTCGGTCGACCGACCTTCCAGCCAAACAAGGCGTGCACGTTTTGTGCACATCAGTCGACCGACTCAGTCGACCGACTCCTGGCTCGGTCAACTGTGCGGTCGACTGACAGAAGCCAAAACAGTATCTTTTTAGGGATTAAAAACTTAATATTTTTCCCTCAATAAAATCCCATAAATTCTCTAAAAATCTACAAAAATAAGTTCAGTATAATACTTGGACATACAAACATGTTTGAGTAAAATTTAAAACATGTTACAAACTTTTTGAACTATTTTTATAATTTAGAAATTTTGGCTTAAAATAAAATCTGTATTTTTCCAAATAGATTTTTCCAAAACTTCTTTAAATACAAAAATAAGATATTTTAAATACTTTTAAAGCATAGTGTGTATGGATATGATCCACTACACATATATGATGAAATATCTATATTTTGACATTAAGTTCTAAAATGGTTTTGGTTAAAACACATGTATATATGAAACTCTAAAAACTAAAATGGTATTTTTTTAAAATGAAAACTCTTTTGTATTTTTTTCAAAATGAAAACTCTTTTATGAAAACTCATCTACATCTTATGCGTGAGTGTATATAGTATACTTGAGCTATCCGCCAACTATTCTATCCTTTATATTTTATCTAAAAACAAAATCTTAACAAACAAACCTAGACACAAGTCTTCTCTTGAAATCTTCTTCTTCATCTTGACTTGGTCGAAACCATGATCCAATGATATAGACTCCTCTTGAGTACTTGATGTGATCTTGATGCATAAGCTCTTGAGTCAACACGTGCTAGCTCCAAAACTTGATTTTAAATCCTTTGTTGAAGCTAAACACATACTAAGATCTTAATCACAGATCTGAGACTAATTAAATATAAGATCATTAGTATTATAACTACATGAGTTAATCATCATCAAAGCTAGAGTGATGGGTCTTTGGGCCAAAAATTTGTTGGATCCTTCTTCTTCTTCAAGAATTCAATCTCGAGATTCGAGACAAGAAAGACGTAGAAAATATTATCGCAGATCATCTCTATAGAAGTCCAAATGCACCATCCAATGAATTGCCAATCAATGACAACTTTCCTGGTGAACAACTCTTAGCATTCTCAAGGAACCTTGGTTTGCTGACATTATAAATTACTTAGCCACGAGCAAAACATTTTCTCATTGAACGAAACAAGATGTTATCGTTTCCTATCTCAGGTCCGATATTTCTTTTGGAAGACCTGTACCACTTTAAGTATTTTCCTGGTAAAATCATATGGAGCCGTGTCCCAGATCAGAAAATTAAGTGTGTTCTTTCTTTTTGTCATAAGCTTGCATGTCGTGGTCACTTCGGTCCCTGTAAAACTGTGAAAAAAAAGTGTTACATAGTGGGTTCTATTGTCCAACTCTGTTTAAAGATGCCTTTGAATTTTGTAAGACATGTCCTCGATGCCAAAATGATTGGATGAATCTCGAAATGAATATGGTGCCATTAAACCCGATTCTAGAAGTAGAAATTTTTGATTTTTGGGGCATTGACTTTATGGGTCTTTTTTCGAATTCATTTAGGAACTTGTATATTTTGGTTGCCATGGACTACATGTCCAAGTGGCCCAAAGCCATACCCTGTAAAACGAATGACAAAAAGGTTGTTCTCAAATTTTTGAAGGAAAATATCTTCTCTCGCTTTGGTACCCCCCGCACTATAATTAGTGATAATGGTACATTTTTTTGCAATCAATTTTTTGAGGCTCTTATGCATAAGTATAACATTACTCACAATTTGTCCACCCCCTATCATCATCAAATATGTGGATAGGTCAAAGTCACCAACAGTCAAACTAAACAGATTTTGGAGAAAAGCGTAAACCAAAACTGTAAGGACTAGTCCATCAAACTTATAGATGCCTTATGGGCCTACAAGACCACCTTCAAAACCATCTTAGGTATGTTTCCATATCAGTTAATCTTTGGGAAAGCCTGTCACTTGCCTGTTGAAATGGAACACCGTGTCCTGTGGGCCATTAAGCAATTGAGTTTTAATTTGAACAAGGCTAGTGAACTACGAAAACATCAAATTTCTAAGTTTGAAGAAATAAGAAATAAAGCTTATGCCAAGATAGCCAAATGTAAGGCTAAGATCTTTCATGACAAAACCATCTCGAGAAAAAAATTTATCCCTGGACAAAAGTCCTTCTCTACAACTCTAGGCTTCATCATTTTTCAGGAAAGTTGAAATCCAAATGGACAGAGCCATTCATGATAAAACTGTATTCCCATGCGGTGCTATGGAAATCGGTACTCAAAGAATGGTAGTAGTTTAAAAGTTAATGGTCAATGCATAAAATCGTTCTTGAAATTCATGGCTGACATACAAGAAGAATTTGTAAAGGGTCTTTTTGACCCATTTTCTGAATAGCCAAGACATTTACTCTTAAAAAAACACACAATTGTAAAAAAAAAAAAAACCACACTTGCGAATATGTAAAATATTAAATTCTATAAATTAATTGTTTGTTTTTGAAAATTACAATTTGTTTGGTAATTATTAGGAAGTTTAGGGTAAACTTGTAACTAATCAATTTCACCCCTATATATACCCCTTTTCCCCTCTACTAACTCCCAAAACTAAAAAACCTAGCCATAAGAGAGAGAGAGAGAGAGAGAGAGAGAGAGAGAGAGAGAGCATCCCGCTGCCAACCCACCCTTTCTGCACCTCTGATCCAACATCTAGGTCGCGCCTCCACCGCATCCGCCGTGTTTCTGTGGCAGTCTTAGCGAATCCAGACTATCATTTGCGTTTATTGATTTGTAGTCTTTCGATCGAGCTCCTGTGTGTCCGGCCATCCCAAATCCTTTTTGGACTGAGAGGATCTCAGTTCACTTCTTTGAAATTCTCCCACAGTTTCTGGGGGAGGATTGCATCTTCTAACCCATTTTCTCTTGTTTGTAGTAGATTTTTAAGGCCCTATCTGTGTTTCCTAAAAATGATTTTACAAAAATTTTAAATGATAATAATGGGCATGGGTACATGTTTATATATAGGATTAAAGAAAGGGGTTGGTATGGATAGGTGTACAACAAGACAGATGTTGATGTATTTTATTATCCTGACTTTGTTAAGCGATTCTATGAATGTCTAGATCTAATCACAATTAATCTTAACCAACACCAGTTCATGGTTCACTTTGATAGTAGTGACCTGCTCATCTCTGTGGATTATATTCATGAGTTCACCCAGTTGCCTATACACCTAAACCAATCTACACAACTTGCACTCATTGATTACATGCCTTTGATGGTGTGCGGTGCACAGAGATGGAAGGTAACCTGCATGCTAACATGACGTTTAGGAATGTGCACTATGTTGGATGCCGGATCCAATTCAACATCTTAGGGATTGACCACACTATCACATTTAACATATTGGTTTTACATATTATACAGTCTCATGACCTAACAAAATAACATTTGCATGAGTACTATTCTATTCCAACAGATTGTTTCAAACTCGCAACATACTTATGGGTAAAAATATTCCTTATCGGTTCTAGTTACTCATATGTGCAGAGTTTTTCTATCAGATGAGGAGTTCTCAGCGTACGATAGGATGTATGTTGGATATTTTATTAAAATATATAAATAAGATTAAAATTTTAATTAAAAACTTGACATGATCTCCAACCACCTCTCCACTAATGACTTATTGCCATGCAAAGTGGGGTAAGTTACATGTTAGTGGGGTAAGTTACATGTTAGTGGGGTTAGTTAGGGGCTAAAGTTTTACTATATAAACACATCAACATCATGAAAACAAAAAAAAAAAAAAAAAAATGAGGGATTTAAAAAATGGAAAAGGAATTCTCTCTCTCTTTCTCATATCAAATTTACTTTTCTCCTTTTGGGCATTGCTTACTTTTCGAGGTCACCTCCCCTTTGTGGTCGTGCACGCAAGGGATACCGGCAGAGAGGGGTAGTATCGCTAAGGGGTACATCTACCTTGGGCTGACCGCACGAGGTCGGCGATATGCCTTTTAGCGCAGTGATCACACGCCTTCCCTGAGACCGGTAACATTGTTTCATATTTTATTTTATTTTAATTGTTATTTTTATTTTGGATGGAAAAAACCCAACAATCTAAAAGGCATATCTATTCGATAAAATTGGTGGGTAAAATAATTCCCTTTTATGTGTGCCTTGATTTAGTCTTCCCTTTTTTAAATTTAAGTGCCACTGTCTGAACTGTTTATAAATGTACATTTTGTATAATTTCTAACTTTTCAAGTGTTTTTTCAATCTGGCCATCTGTTTTGGCAGTTCAATGTTTAGCTGAAAACTTACACCTTGGCATATCATAAAACGGTCAGTTAAGCTGGTTTTTGGGTCTGAATTGTAGTTTTTTTTTTAATTCTTTTATGCAAGATCTTTATATATTTTTGTGCCACATCAACATTAAGATTTATGTTAGTTCAATCATCATAGTTGATCACATTGATTTATCTTGCTATTAAAAAACAACTATGCACAAAAGAATGCAATTTGGGAGAAGGTTAGTATAGATAAACAACAGCTTTTTCTTTCTGAAATAACCTTTATAATTCAGTTTGAAGATGTCTGTAAGAAAATGGAATCCGAGCCGATTTGAATATGTACAGAGGTTCTACCTTTATTTGCAATAATGTTTCATTAAGTGATGACCGAGGCTGTATTGTAGCCAATCAGATTTTTTTTTTTCAGTTGATAATTGCCTGTTAGACATATATAGAGCTCTTTTATTTGTTTGGAACTGGGAGTTCTGGGATTGGTTCTTCTTGACACTTCTATTGTTTAGCCCGAAAATGTGTGCATTCTAAGTTTAGGGCTTCATCAGTATCTTATTGAATTGAATACTATGCAATTTTTTGGATTTAGGTTCTGCTAGAATTACATGAATGTTGAATACTGGGACTTGCTGCTTCAGTAAATATGATTAACCAGACAATAGATTTAGATCCCACTGAACACATATTCTTTGACACATTCGTGTTTTTCTAGATTTAAGTATACTCTCTAGATCTAAGTATACTCACAGCCATCATTTTGATTTTTCATGCACAAGTCTCCCGGTTGCAGATCTATGCATTTGTTCTTATGTTGCAATTTTTGTATTTGGCCCATAATTCATATTGCATTTGCATCGTATGCAGTGGTAGGCCTCAACCCAAACTGACTACTGGAGCAAAACTCTCTTGGGTAATTATGCATTAGCTCGAACCTATAAGTATGGGTGATCACACTAAATTATTTGTGGAGTTGAATTTGTCCGAAATTAGTCATACTTGTGACAGATTCCTTACCACTCAATATTAAATTTGCGCATGCTACTATATTTTGATATTTAGCACTCCTAAAATTAATTTGATTCTCTAACTCTTGATTAATTTCTTCACATATTTCTGTATATCATTGTTGCTATTGGTTACATTTTACAGGACTATGAGCCATTACCCATTGTAAGTATTTTTAAAATAACCCCATCATATGTTTGAATTATGTTGCTAGCTTGCTATTTAGAGCCTAAACATGTAGATACTTGTTTAATTGTCTAATTGCATGCTTGTGTAGATACTGCACTGATAATTTGGAGATTTCATTGCAAATTAATATAACCATTTGTTATACTCTTTAAGACTCAGATTTTAGATTTATTTAGTTTCTGTTTAGTAATTAATCTTGTGCTATCTACAAGATAATTTTATCACAACTGAGTTGTGATTAATTATCATTGTTGTTCATTGATATCCTCATAATTGAAAAAATTAAGCAAGATCTCCCCGCCTTTAGTTTGCATACTTTAAGCATTTACAGATTGGGAATTATCTGATTTATTAAATATTTTCAAATAGAATTCAATTTTCAATGCTTGATTAAATCTCACTAACAAATATTTGAATTCATTTGTTGTTTGTTAATTCGGTTTCCCTAAATGAAGTGAGCAACAACAGCAATGTGTAGTACACTCGTGGGAACAAAAAGTACTTATGCTCGTATGGTCAGTTTTTCTTACTCGTCAATTTAATTCTTATAGTTGAAATTGCATGTATAATGTGACATAAAGAATTTATAAATGATGATACGCTTATGGGATGAAAAGTTCCATTTGAGATAAAGGATGTGAAATGGTGAGGCAAGTTCGGAAGGTAGGCTATATAGCCAAACCCCAACGTGCAACCATCTTTACGATCAAATGTTGTATGTCTCCCAAATTGAGGGAGAAGTTTCTAATAAGAGGGGCAGTAATGCTGGCCTCAAAATATGAAACATATGAAAGGCTTTAAGCCATATATATGATCCTGGACCTTATAAAGTCCATTTTGATAAAGGGTCTATCTAGGAAAATAATCCTAGAATCATCGAGGGGGATGGGGTTAAGCCCATAGTAGAGATCACCGACAGTGGGAACCCAACCTTCTTGATTGCTGAGCTGGTCCCATGAAAGAGGTTCAATGTGGTAGAAACAAGCTGGACTGGTGATTCTCATGTGGAGCACTGACCTTGGAGATTATACTCCTACTTGTAGCACTAGATGCATTTATGATTTGCACTATTATAGCTACTACCTCATTCCTATGATGACAGT
Organism: Agave tequilana; assembly: GCA_038442645.1. NCBI lineage: Eukaryota > Viridiplantae > Streptophyta > Magnoliopsida > Asparagales > Asparagaceae > Agave > Agave tequilana. Next base: position 300,457 of record JAVJIF010029680.1, on the reverse strand, counting down.
GCTCATATTGTGATCGGTTAGGTTGAGCTTATGCTCTTAATAAGTCCAACGCATGTAGTATGGGAGGTATCACTCCGATCACAGATACCTTTTGAGGACTTACCTACGTGAGAGGAATTGTGAAGGCCGCGGTTGGGGGGCAGGGCTGACCCCTAGAAACTCTCATGAGTCGGTATGTGAGCATGGCCATAACGCTCCACCCCGCGACCCAATATTGTAAGCATTCTATGTGTGCTTTTGTCAATTCTTGATAAAGGGGCCTAATTCAAGGCCTAGTCCATTATGTCCCTCAAGATGCGACAAAATGTCACTAAGTGTAGGTTCAAAGCCGGAAGCTACCTGCACCGATTGCATAGGATAACATGCCCAGATATTCTTACATCTTTTATATATTTTATTTGAAATTTTAATCTTTTGGGGGGACTGTTGGATATTTTATTAAAATATATAAATAAGATTAAAATTTTAATTAAAAACTTGACATGATCTCCAACCACCTCTCCACTAATGACTTATTGCCATGCAAAGTGGGGTAAGTTACATGTTAGTGGGGTAAGTTACATGTTAGTGGGGTTAGTTAGGGGCTAAAGTTTTACTATATAAACACATCAACATCATGAAAACAAAAAGAAAAGAAAAATGAGGGATTTAAAAAATGGAAAAGGAATTCTCTCTCTCTTTCTCATATCAAATTTACTTTTCTCCTTTTGGGCATTGCTTACTTTTCGAGGTCACCTCCCCTTCGTGGTCGTGCACGCAAGGGATACCGGCAGAGAGGGGTAGTATCGCTAAGGGGTACATCTGCCTTGGGCTGACCGCACGAGGTCGGCGATATGCCTTTTAGCGCAGTGATCACACGCCTTCCCTGAGACCGGTAACATTGTTTCATATTTTATTTTATTTTAATTGTTATTTTTATTTTGGATGGAAAAAACCCAACAATGTATGTGGCACCAGAGCGAGTGTCGAAAGCATACAATAGTTGCCTCCATTTTGTGTGCACACCTACTGTCCTCCCCGAAAATGTCCTTGCAGATTCATCATTAGAGGAACAGATGGAGAAAGAGGATGAACTGGAGTTCTAGCATCAACTCTTGCCAACTGATTCTCATGCCTTCATGTCTATCATTTGGAAAGGCATGAAGAAGATCTTTAAGGGGTAGGTCAAACCTAGAAGACAAGAAGAGGAGCAAAATACTAGGCTGGACAGTATCGAGGAAAGTCATTGGCAATCACGGTCGACCGATCATAGCACATCGGCTGGACTGAGCCGCCATCGTGGATGATGTTATTTTTCTACCTATTTTTATGCATGCATATTTCATTCATACATTGAGGACATTGCATGAGATAGGTGTAGGGGAGGGGTATATCACTGACACAAGAATTTTCTATAGTAGCACTTGCTTTGCATTTTTGATTTATTTTTAGGACTTTTATTAGGATTTATTTTGTGCAATCTTTCAAAAAAAAACTTTTTGAAGTAGGAGGAAAAGGTTTTGATTTATTATTTTGTAAAAATTAAGTTGATCTTAGGAATTAGGGGAATCATAATTAGGTTTCTTAAATATTACTGAAAAATAAGAGGAATTGTTTGATTTTTAGGTTTAAGAGGAAAATTGAAAAAATAATTTAATCTTGACTTTTGCCTTAATGAAATATGCATTTTGCACACACTTACACAATTGGAATTCAAAACAAAGACTTGAAAATGCCAATTAAAAATCCATTTCTTAAGATGGGTTATTATGTCTCATGAAACATAATTATTCATGCCTAAAATTAGTCAATCAAAAACAAAAGTAATAACCAAAAACATAAGTAATAAACCCCCTTAGTTTTATGACCTTACTTACTAAAGTCCTTAAGCTGAGGTGTGTTTTCTCACCTGGTGTCCTATGGCCGTCTGGTTTGGGAGTCATTGACTAAAGACTCGTTAAATGGGTTAGAAAGCCTAATAAAACTAAGGGATAACTTGCACATAACTATATAAATAAAGCCTCAGACTTGAAGAATCCTGAGTAAACTCACGGCCACAAATGTGCATATGATTTAGGGTAAAATAAGAGACTGAATGAAAAATACAATTTGATTCTTTACCTTTAAAGATTACAAGTTCTTGTATAGAAACTAAGTTTATGAATGAATAGATTGGTGAACCTATAAGCCTTTGATCACTTAAATTTTTTGCAAACAATTTTCAGTTTTAAAATGAGTTTTTCCAAAAATACTAACATTGTATTTTCTTTCTTTTTGGATTTTGTGGGTATAATCCATTAAAAACCCTTAGGAGACTAAACTCTTCCAGTAGGTTTTTGGATTTTGTGGGTATAATCCATTAAAAACCCTTAGGAGACTAAACTCTTTCAGTAGGGAAATCTATAGGTTTAAAAGACTTGCTGCAAATGCTTAGTGCAGTGGCATGTCCTGCGAAAGTGGCTAGTTAGTTCTTTTACTTTTTTATTTTGCTCAAGGAAGTGCAAAAGATGGATGTTGGGTGTGATTATTCATCAATTCTGTATTATCACTTACATTTCCCCATCTATTTAACAATAAAACCTTGCTATTTAATGATTTTTTGTTTTGTGTGTGCAGGTTACGATGAATATGGGCAAAAATGAAGAAAATGAGCTAAATAGACTAATTTTTGAATTTTTTTTCAAGCTTTTTTGCATCCCAAGCTAAAGAACCATTTGATTCAAGAAGCCCAAAGTAGCAATCAATTTGGAGCCCGAATTGAAGATCCAATTTATAGGTGCAACAATAAAATAAAAATCTCAAATAAATGCTGGAAACCTCTTTCATCCATTAGAGCACGTAGCCAAAAGATTTGAGCCAAAGGCCGAGATATTGCCGTGAAAACACAGTAAAAGCCATGGATACTCCACAGTATCAGGGCTAAAGTTTACTCTTTGACATGTGGCTTCATTCTTTGGCGCTCAAGTCACTGTTGCTTATAAATACAACATCAAGGCATTGAAGAGAAGAAAAAGGAAGAGAATAGAGGCTAGGTTTTTTTTCTTTTAGAATTTAGATAGTGCTCCTTCTCTCAAATTTTCTTTTGTTTTTACAAGTTTCAGATTCAGAGAGAGAGAGATTCTGTAATTGATAGTGAGAATAAATACAAGATTCCATCTTTGCTCTTCAATCTTTCAATTACTTGCTTTCAGTTCAATTGCTTCACGCTTTCTTCTCATCATAGCTTGCATTTCTTGATTGATTTTGTTTGCTCTTTCATTATAAGTGGCTAAGTCTGTCATTCATAGCTAACTAAGCAGTAAAACCATTAACAACTAACTCCTTGGATGATTTATAACTCATATGGTTCATGGATGCATCACTTTTGGTTGTGTTCTTGCAAGAGCTTTTGATTTCCCATAAAGATAAGTGCTAACTTCTAACTTGTATTGTGTGATGGATTGACCCAAGTGTTTCATTGATGCCTCATGTTTAGTGCCTTGTAATTTTATTTGATGAATCATGAAGATGAGTGCTAACTGTAACTCTTGCTAATAATCTTGATGCATTTCTAACTTGTTTCATCCTTGCTAGAATTAGTTTTGATGTTAGAATGCATTTTATTTTGCAAGACTAGTGTTAATCAATTATTTTTGCTAACAATCCTAGTGCTATAGTCTTTTATCTCAGCTAGATCTTCAATAGCTTTGATGGGTTAATGATTCAATTCTCCTTGTTATGCAAACTTGTGATGTTATCACCATCTTATGTTCCATGCTTGATTCTTAATCATGAGTCAATAACCAACTTGTGGCAATCATCCACAAAGTGTTAGAAGCTCACATCATCTCATGAGCAACACTTGTTGTTCTTGAAGATTCAAGGTTTATCTGTTGCCAATAATTCAATATGAGTCACAATTCAATCCAAGGGTTAGTATGTTAATGGTGTTTAGTTGATTAGTTAGCCATGAGTTTCTCTTCTTGAATTTCTACTAGCTTTTCCTTGCTCTTGTTTTCATTTTAGTCTTCTTGAGCTTTCTCCTCACTTTTTCTAAGTCTTGTTTTTACTAAAAATATTGGTGAATTTTCTTGTTTTCTCGTTTTCTCATTTTCTTCTCCAAACCCAAAACCAACATCCAAATCTTCTTCACTTTTCTTTTATTATATTTTTTGTTTCTTTTTCTTTTTAAGACAGAGAAGATCTTATTTTTGAATTTTGAGAAAGTTTCGAGAACACTTCTTAGCATCCCTCTCTGTGGACACGACCCGTTAGTCCTAGAGCTACACAGTATTGAGAGCCAACTCACTACACACATATTCTCTGCTTTCAATTGATTTTAGTGTTTTGGTCAAATCACAATCACACAATAATGTGCTTGGTTCTGTCATGATAGACTGAATTTTTGGCAAGGTCTATAGCACTCTAGCTATCACTATGCAATGGTGGACTCACCTTATCCTTGTCAAGCTCTTTCATAAAATTCTTCAGCCATATCAACTCCTTACAAGCTTTTATCACTGCAATATATTCGACCTCTGTTGTTGATGAGGCAACTATCTTTCACAGCCTCGATACACATCCCACTGCTCCATTACCCAATGTGAAGATATAACCAGTGGTATTCCTCTGGCTGTCTGTTGGCACAAAAGCCCATCAATCTAGTTTTGATGATGATTAACTCATGTAGTTATAGTACTAATAATTTTACATGTTTAATTTTCAGTTGTTTAATTTTAGTTATTTAATTAAGATCTTAGTTGAAGTATTGATTCAAGATATCAATCATAAAAAATACATTTAGTATTAAAGGAGGAGTCAAGCTCAAAATGAATCAAGAGATTGGATCAAGTCACGTTGAAGAAAAAGATCAAGATCAAGAACAAGACTTAAGTTCATATTTTCAGTTGTCTAATCAAGATCTTTGTTCAAATATTGATTTAAGAGCTCAAGCACAAAAAAATACATGTAGGGTGTACTCCTCTAACTGGACCCAAACTTCTTCGAATTGACTGTGGGATTCATTGATGGTCAATTTCGAATGTAGTAGAGCAGTCATGGCAATGGGAACTCCTCTATATTGCCTTGAAGCCCTTTTGGCCCATCCAATATCTCCAAATTGTGCAATTCATGTCCTTTCTCTTCCTAGCGACTTTGCCTACAAACAAACACTAAAAATACCCGATTAACATTATTCATAAACAAATAATAGAGAAGTAGGAGTATTAAAATGGTATAAAAAGTATGAAAATTATCTTGCCATGTTTTTTCAAGAACTATTTGAAACATATGATATATTGAAAATAAAAAACAAGAGACTAAAGAAAGAGAATGTTTTCATGTCTTCAAAATTAAATACTATTTTTGAAGAAAATGAATATTTGAAAAACCAAGTTGATTCAATTTCAGAAGAAAAAGATTCTTTGAAAATTCAACTTGATTTTATTTTAAAAGAAAATGAGACTTTGAAAAAATAAAATTGATTTGATTACAAAAGAAAAAGAATCTTTGAAAAATCAATTTTAGTTTGCTGAAAAAGAAAAAGAAAAAGAAATATTTTGAAAGTAAAAGAAAAGATATCCATTTCTATCAAAAAGGATTTTCCCCACACGTCTCATGCTAATATTACTTCTTCATCTTTTGATAAAAATGATATTCGTCATTTGAATAAGAGTTTGGATGTTTTAGGCTCAACCTTGAGTCAATGTGCTTTTAACCATGATAAATTAGAATTAATATTTTGCAAGAAACATATTTCACACATGCATGTTTTGGTGATATATTAAAAACCTTAGTCTTTTTGTATTAGAACTCAATATATGATTTATTATCATTTTCATTTTTTGAGAATCTGTATGGGCAAATGATTGTACTATATGCATGTGTGTTTTGTCTTCTACATTGTAAATGATTTGGTGTGTAGAGTTTGACTGACACACAGAAGATCAGATCATCGGATCCTTATAGAACATAAGTTAGTTCCACAATCTTAAATAGAGTTGGACATACCATCAGTAGGATTATAATACAATCTTCTGAAATAGTCTATCTTGACAGTATGAGACTGTTTGATGTCTCAAACTATTGCATTAGTGCACTTTATGTGTATTGGACAGTACAAAGTTAAGGTAATTGTCTAAATACTGATTTTATTAAAAAAATCAACATCTCATGGTTATTATGAGTGCTTAAACTCTTAATCCTGAAATGTTCAATGGACATGTGCATATTATTTTGTCACTTTGATTCATCAAGAAGTGAGATTCTTTTATGAGTCAATAACTTCAGTGAGTTGAGTGATAATGCAATGTGTACGATGAACTTTATTCATAGACGAAATTCACGTCCTAGTGTAAGGGGATGATGATGTCCTCTTGAGAAGTTTATAAGTTTTGTGCATATCAAACCCTGCAGGTGAATTTAATTATCCGACATGACAAATAAGTTATGTGGTAGATATTAAGGACAAGATGTCGATTAAATAAAATTGTCAGTAATTTAATTTAATCGACGAACATCGAAAATCTTAACATGGGGAGATTTTAGGCATATAATAATAAGGATCTCAAAAGTAATTTTGAGATAAGGATAGAAATGTAATTACAAGTCTTTAGTGGACTGAATTATAATTTATGAAATTAAAGGATTTTGATTCGGGTTGAATTAGGATTTTCTAATTCATTAGAAATTTGATTGATTGAGGTGAAGCCTACATAAGAAAAATAAAGTTTAGAGTTGATAGATAGATATTGTTAGGATTCATTAATACTACCGCTATAGCAAATGGCTATGCAAGTCGTGATCCATGATCGAGGCAAAACCTACACAGAAAACAGAGTTTAGAGATGGAATAATAAGACAGTGCTAGGTTTTCTCAATTCTACCGCTATAGAAAGTGGCTATGTGGGTCGTATGTTTGGGAAAAAGTTGCGCACAAAAAGTGTATGTTTTGAAATAAAGATTTAAAGAGTGTGTGCTTTGGCTTCCTCGATACTTCCGTTATAGCATAGAGGCTAAAATGAATCGAATCTATAAGGACGGGAGGCGATAGAAGCTTACACGGTATGTTCACGTGTATGTTAAAAGTTCTTCAATGTTTGAAAGAATTAAAAGAAAAGGAAACAAAGAATGAAAAAAAGAAGTACGATGAAAACAAAGAAGTAGGAAACATAAAAAAAATATATTTTTGATTCAGGAGCATTTCAAAGCATGACCCATATGATAAATTTCACATCCAAACTCAACAAAATAAGTTTAAGCTACACTTAAACCATCAAAACAAAATAAGAGTAAGCATGGAGTAAAGTAACATTGGCTTGTTAGAGAGTTAGAATGTTAGAGTGTTAGAATCCATTATCATGAGCCATCAATGGCTCGTGCAAGAGCAAGGCCAAGTAGAGGTTATTAGATTCATATGGATTATCAAGTAAGAAGTTAGCAAGTTAGTGGTTAGTAATTAGTTGCCATGAGAGAAAATTAGCTAAACATGTAAAATAATTTTGAGAGAAAATAAAGAGAGGTAAAGAGAGAACATTTCATAGCTTGTCACCTTCTATTACAAGCACTCTTATTTTTCAACCATGTATCACTCTCTCTCTCTTCTATTACAAGATCTAAAAGAAATAAAAAATACAAAGAGGAAGAAGAAGAACTAAAAAAAACTATCCTAAGCTACAAGGAAAGGAACCACCCTACTCTCTGGATTTCTCCCTGAAGAACCCCCAAGGGGGTATTTATAGGCACCAGGAGAAAGGGGCCAGAGAGACAAACCCTGGCCCAAAGCGCTGTCGTGGCGCGCGTAGCGCCGCCTGCTGCGCGCTGTCGCGTCGGTCGGCTGCATGTCCTGATTTCTGATTTTGGGCCCCTGATTTTGAAAGAATCACCCTCCTAGGTCAATGGCTATCTTTATAGGCCTTTAATCACCCATTAAATGGTGATTTTGGGTCTTCTTCTTCATTTCCACACCATGGACCTAGAATCACAAAAGAAGACAATTATTAGCAGTATTTATTATAAAATGAATGTGAAGATGTGATATGAAATATGTAATTTTAGAGACTAATCATCGTGATCCATAAGGAGAGACTGCGATGGAAGTGTTTATGTAATTATTTATAAGTTACTTAAACTAGTTAAAAACTTTCTTTTTTGTATTGAAATAAAAGAAAATAAATCTAGATTAAGTTAGATAAGATAGTGGAAGTTAGAAGAAGAAGATGGTGAATGCTTATGAAATCGTTTTAAGTTAGAAGAAAGAAATGGAAAGAGTAAGAAAAAGAACTGGCTTAAATGTGTTTCTAAACTAAAGAATACTTACCTTTTTTGTTGATTATCATACCTTGGATTATTTACAAAGGTTTACCTCGAAGTAAAGTGAAGCAAAACAAGAAAAGGAATAACATAAAATAATGATTTACTAAGTTGAGTAATAATGAAGAAAAATAGAAAAAATACATTGACGGTCACTCTCAATACATCTCTCTCTGAAGAAGATTACATTCAATGTCACTCTAAATATAATTTTTCTTATCCTTCTCTCATGAAACTCTCTCTAATCTAAACTATAAAGAAATCATAAAATTACATTTACAAAAACCTAAGCTAAACTAGAAACAGAAACCTCAACCTAGCTCTCTGCTAGAGTGATGCCCGTTTGTATTCATAGATTACAGTATTTATAGGCAAAATGGAGAGAGGGAGCGAGTACGAAGATCTAGGGAGCAAACGCTCCCCCAGATTCAACTGAATTGCTGCGGATCCGCGATTTTGACAGTGGCCTAAATCTGGCCAGGTGGTCAGATCTGGGGGCTCGTGGCTATGATGCTCCGATATCTCTTTTCATCCACTTGGTTTTTATGTTTGTTTTCTAGATTTGGTGATATCCATTTGATTCTTCAGCTAACCAAATGAATATATAGAAATCTAAATTTAACTGATTTTTATTTGGTGTTATCTTCTCTGATATACTCCGATCTTCAGATAGAATTGCTTCTAAACATCTGAATTTCAATAGAACTTCATTGATTTGCTTGAGCTAGAAAATCATATCTTTAAAGCTCTGAATTTAATTGGATAAACTGGTCCATTTCTCATCTTTTTTCATTAATTATCCTGCACACCATTAGATATTAAAATGGTTTAAATAGCAGAGTTTTATTACAAAATAAATATAAAAATGTGACAATAAATAATACTATATTAGTAATGATCACACCACAACACCTATCTTTTTCTCATCCTCGAGTAAACTAAATAAAAAGTAAAACATAACTAACCTAATCTAACTAATTTTCATAGGAATTATAGTTGCACTTAGCATGTGCAACAAGCCACTAAACCTCTAGGTTACCCATAGAGGACGAGTTTTGTCTCGCGAGAGTTTTCAGTGCAGAGCCTATTTTTGCCTCGCAGGTAAGGCTATCGAGGTTGTTTCAACCTTTATTGATTTCTAGGGATAATTACATCCTGCAGAGCCTATAAATAGATCATTTTGAGGCTAAACAAAGGTCTGGTCCTTTTTACTGATAAGTTGTTGTCAATTCTTAGCAAAAGTCTGAGAAGAGACTTATTCTCTACCTTTTAAGTTTTCAGAGATTCAATTCTCTAATCCTCTAAGGATAAATTCGAGGTGCTAATACCCTTAATTTTCCACTCTCGAGGAATTTTTGGAAGCAAGTGAGAAACAATTCCTAGCAGAAGACTCTAAGGTTTGATTGCTCACATCGTCAAAGAGACAAAGTGGTTGAGCACTGACCAGACTCCTATTAGCACACTTCCTCAAAATCTTCTCATATAGAATTCTTGTAATCTTTGTTTTATTACTAGTAATTTTTTACAAATATTTGTAAGTTTTCCCTATCGACAATCAATGGAAAACAAGATGGCAACTCTGCTGGGGACGGCTTTCTCCACTATTAAGAACCTAGTGTCACAAAGCGATGATCAGACCCTCGGGTCTACTGTTGAGACACTGGTCATTCAATTTGACCAAAAGAAGTCTGAGCAGTTTCTCTCTGGGGGTAGTACAAGTCCCTGAATGGACAAGTACAAGAAGATCTCCTTAGTTAAAGCCTCTCTGGCTAATGCTTGGAAATAAATCTTTGTTGAGATGAACAAGGCTCTCTACAAGCCTATCTCAGCCTCCTGCGGGTCTAAATAGACTCCAAGTGAGTCTATTACAGTCTCAATAGAGATTAAAACAACTTTGCACCAATCCATGTATGCTTCACGTGAAGCTAGAAAGGCTTCATGTGAGCCTGTAATGACATTCACTAAGGCTAGTTGGATTATTAAAAAATCTAACTCAGCCTCATGCGAGGCTAGAGATAATTCTCTTGTTTCAGCTACTAGCGGAGCTAACTTAATCTCTGGCTGCAAAACTATTTTAGTTCTTCACAGAGCTAAGCCTTACTTATCCCTCGAGGCTAAAACTAAAGCACCACTTGGTGCTAGCAGTGAGGCTACTACAACTCTACTCATATCATCAGCACTAATGAGCAGCGCTAGAGAAACTTTTAGCCGTGAGGCAAAAGTTGAAGCACCACTTGGTGCTTGCATCGAAACTACTACAGCTTCGTTCAGACCTAGCACTACTTCTAGCAGCAGAGTTAAAGCATTAAGTGCTCACATAGCTTCACCATGTGAAGCTAAAGTAGCTTCATCCATAGCCAAAAGGAAAGCCTCTAAGGCTAAACCCAAGAGGGCTAACTTCGAGCCTCTTGGAGAATCAAGTTTGGATCAAGTCTACATAGAGTAAATCTTCAAGATGACTTGTGTCTAGTATTGTGAATTTAGAATTCTTAAATAGAATAGATTACTTTTGATTGATCAAGCTCACACACACATACACACAGAGTTAAATAAATTAGTTTCAGTTTAACCAGTTTACATTTTGTGTTTTAGTTTATAAAATATATTTCATCAAAAATAAGTTCAAATTATTTTGTTTATATATTGGAGTATCCATACACTATTGAGCTTCAAATATGTTTGAACAACTTATTTTTATATTTATAGAGTTTTAGAAAAACTAGATTTTCATTACAAAGTTTAGTTTTAGAAAATACGATTTTGGTTTCAAGATTGAATTTTTATATCTTAAAAATAAGTTCACATGTTTTTTAGTGTGTTGGATTTTGATCACACATATTTGTACTTCATTGTATTTATATGAACGTATTTTTTTGATTCGTTGATATTTAAATAGGGTTTAAAAAGATCTTTAAATGTTTCAAAGATTTGATTTTTGGGCTGAGCCGGTCGACCGCATGAACGACTGACCGTGGAGATCATTTGCTCTACCAGTCATTCGCACGATCGATCGACATGCACAGACGTGCACAAGCTCTTATAAGCCAGAGATAGGTCGACTGACCAGTAGACCGCGGCAGAGATCAGTCGATCGATCGGTTGACCGACTATGTCTGCAGAGCTCTTGGATTTTCTCGGTTGACCAGTCAGCCGATCGTTCTGCTGATTGGTTTGACACTCTTTCAGTGTTTTAATCATAACTTTATATTCTGATATTCATTCAATGTGATTTAAATTACACTGCAAAGATGAGATACTTTTCTTATTCAATGATCATTTTCTGATTCAAATGTTAATGATGTCAAATATTGGTTTGAAGTCAGTTCATATTCTGAAAATAATTTACAGTTTTCTAGTTTGACACCATTCAATATTTTGATCATAACATCTTAATCTAATATTAGATCAATTTTATTTAATTTGAATTAAAAATAAAACTTAAATATCTACAAATTATTCCTATATATCTATTTCCAGATTCTGATATTTTAGGCCTAAAGAATTTGCTCCAAGTTGACCTTTTGTGTAGAGTTGGTCTCTAGACAGTTGACCTTTTGTGTAGAGTTGGTCTCTAGACGGTCGACCGCCCAGTCGACTGCCAGGCTCCAACTGTCAGAAATTTGACGGTTGGTCAGTTTACTGGGCAGTCGATTGTCAGGTCATTTCTTGTACTTTTTGACCCCGAATGGCTAATTTATCTTTTGGCTTATATATAGAGGTTTTTGGGTGATTTTTCTACAAGATTTTCAAGAGCTAATATTTTCACTTTCAATAGAGTTTTCCAACAAGTATTTCAAAAGTTTTTGTGCTCTAAATTGAGATTTCTATTGCATTTCAAAGTTTTAAAAAATCAAAGAAAACAAATTTTGGGAAATTCTAGTTTTAATTCTCTAATTTTTATATCTTTCAAGAACTTTTTCTTAAGAGTTTTCTTTTGTGCTTCACTTTCAAAATCTTTGTTTTCTCATAAGCTTGAGTATTCATTATAAATTCTATCCTCTAAGATATTATATTATGAGAGGTGTTGTTTATGATCTTTGTGATCACCAAGTGTTGTAACCACTCTTTCGTTTTGTGCCTTCCATCTTGTGTAGAGGTGGCTTGCTTTGTGTATTGGCTTTGTGCCTTGGCTTTGTGTCCACCTCTTGTGTAGAGCTTGTTTTCTTTGTAGAGTTCCTGAGTGGAGACAGTAGATAGTGAAATCCTTCTAGGTGAAGGAAGGGACGTAGAGCATAGAGCTCGAACTTTGAAACATATCTTTGTGTTTACGTTTGGCTATCCCTCTCAATTCTACTCTATTTATTTCTCGCATTTCTATTAGTATTCCTCTATACATACTTGATATTCTTATTGTTCATACACTTGTTTCAATTCAAGAGAGCTATTAAAGTACCTCAATTCTTAGTTTAGAGGAATATTGAGGAGAAGCTCTAAAGTTCTTCATTGGAAATTCAGCTTCACTCTTTGGAATTTCACTTGTGTTTAGTTTTGTTAGTGTAAAAATTTTAAATTCCACATTAGATTAACATTACATCTATTCACCCCTTTCTAGGTATCCTTTCAATTAGTATCAAAGCTTTGGACTCTAGTTATTGGTTTAACCACCGAGGAGTGATCCTATATTTGCTAATCATATTATTTGCTTTACATACGCACATGGATTATCTTGCTCCACCTATGTTTGATGTCTTCAATATTAACATGTGAAAATTTAAAATGAGTTCTTATCTTAAATATCTTGGTTTACACGTTTATCTTGCCACTATAAAAAGATCCTATATTGAGAATGGCAAAATTTTTGAGGCTAATGCACATGCCATAATTGCACTAAAGAAAACCCTTAACAATGATTATATTTTTAGGGTTTCTAATTGTGATTTCACTTTTGCAGTGTAGAGCACATTGATCTCTTTTGAAGAATAAATTTCAAACGATATAGAGAGAGAATCTAGTGGAGATGGTACCGACCAACCTTACTTTATGGTCCAAGAGAATGACTCCCTTGAGGTAAACTCAGAATCCAATTTTGATGATTGTGCAAGTACATCTAATGATAATGCTAGTGTGTCTAGTGAGGATACATACATGTTGAATGATGCGCTTGCTATATTTTGTGATAATTTACTTGCAAAATATAAATTGTTAAAAAATAAGAGTTTAAAATTTAAGAAAGAAATTAAGTTTTTATCTTAAAAATTTGATTTTATTTTAAAAGAAAAAGATGTATTTTTAAAAGAAAAAGATTCTTTGGAAAGTCAACTTAATTTTGCTTTACATGAAAATGATTCATTGAAAAAGAAAGTTGATTTGGTTTCAAAAGAAAAGGAAATTATTTTAAAGGAGAATGATACTTTATCTTCAAACTTGATTTTGTTTTGAAAGAAAATGATTTTTTGAAAAACCAAATTGTTTTAATTTCAAAGGAAAAAGATTCTTTAAAAAATATTTTGGTAAAAAAGAAAAGATTTCTTCTTCAATAGAAAAAGTTTTGTCTCTTATTCTCATGTTGTTTCTTTTTCGAATATTGGAAATGAAATTTGTGTTTCAAAGAAGAAAATTTATTATTTGGGCTCTTCCTTGAGCCAACGTGCTTTTAATTATAGTAGATTAGAATTCATGTTTCGTAAGAAACATGCTCCTCACATGCATGCAACACACCTCATATCAATGCACATGCTATAAATCACCTAGAGGGGGTGAATAGGTGATGACTATACTAAATGACAAATAATGCGGAATTAAAAATTACTTGCTAGGAACTTAGCAAATATTAATCACAACACAAAGAATACTTGCAAATAAGTAAAAAGTATGTAAAGTGAGAGTATCGTAAAGGAGAGAGTAAGCAATCGCAAACACTGAGATATGTTCCGATATTCAAGCCATTGCTTTACGTCCCTACCTTCACCACTATGAAAATTTTTCATTATGAATGATCTCACTAGATCGTCAACCCTTACAAGTTCTCACTAGAACTCTATAGACCCACAAGTCCTTCTCTCAGTACCGCAACACTAACAATGGAGCTCACAAGCTCATTTGAGGCCGCAACCTCTACAACTTCACAATTTGAAGAAAACAGTGATCTTCTCTTGATCACAAATGGTTCACAAGCACAATCCTATAACTAAGATGAGAAGATGAAGCTCTTTGATATTGTGTTGTGAAAATAGCTTGTAAATATGTAGAGGAAAGCTCAAGCTAAAAATCAAGGATATGAAATTTTGGCTCAAGTTGAAAATCATTTTAAGAAAAAAATATTTATCACTAAAACTTGATTTTGGATGTTGAAAACTTGTTATAGAGTTTTTCTACAGTATCCATATTTATACGATGTGAAAAGTTGAGGAGAAAACCCAAAAAAGCCGTTGGGATGTGACTCAGAAAAAGACAAACAGAAAACTAGCCATTGGGGAAAAAAATAAGAACAAGATGTTCTATCGGTCGACCGCCAACGGTCAGATTTCTAACAGTTGGGGTTAGCGGCCGACCGGTAAGTCGACTGTTTAACCTAAACAGAGAGCTAAGCTCTCTAACGGTCGACCGGTCGGTCGACAGAGACTAGGGGTCTCTCAATCGGTCGACCGAACAGTTGACCGAAGTACACACAAAGGCACTAAGGAAATCTTTGTGCATATCAGTCGATTGCTTGGTCGACCGATAGCGCAATTTTGCTCTGTCTATGATCGACCGGTCAGTCGACCGACCTTAGGCCAAAGTCACATTTTGAAGATCTTTTGGAGTCCAATATTTTTCTGACAAAATATATTTTGACTACAATCACATAATAAAGTTCTTATATCATAGTAAGTCCAGTGTGTGATCAGAGATCATCACAAAACTAAGTTAGAACTATATTTTGTAAAAATTACTTTTCTAAATAGAAAACTGGTTTTTCTGAAACTCGTTTTTGAAAATGAAAAAGAGAAACGTTTTGAAGTCTTTTCAAAAATACTTAGAGAGATATGAAAGATGTGCGCGTGTATGAATCTCAAGAGCTATAACCTATATCATCTTGGTTTTAGCAATGACTATAAATTCTTTCTAAAATAAAAAAATAAAATACCAATCTTGTATAAAGTCTTCACTTGCAATCTTGATCTTTGAGCTCATCTATGTGCTTAGGCTCTTGGATCGACATGCTCATAGCTTTTAAATGTGTGAGTCTTATAGAGAAGCCAAGATGTAACAATGAATTAACATGAAACGTAGTTAAACAAAATTATTAGAAACATGACAAAACTAGGGCAAATGGCCTTTGGGTCAACAATCTTCCCCTTTTTGATGATGACAAAACACATGGAGTTATTACAAATAAATAGGGAAGAGACTTCAAACAAAGCTCCCCCTAAACTTGTGCATATAACAAATCTATCAAGTAAGATGCATCAACTATAGCATATGAATATGATATTGCAAAGTAAACTCTATGCAACACATTTATGCATACAAAGAATATGGAAATACAAAAAGGTATGCACAAACTGTTTCCTCCAACGATCCAATACCGCCAACCTCCAGAAAATGTGGTAGATAGATGGTATACAAGAGGATATTATGAATCAAAAACACCATATACCACAAAAATAAAAGATATGTATCAAAGAGCAATAATAAGAGAGATACATAACTTCCTAACAAACAATGATATCATAAAAGAAACAATCCATACATAAGTTCATGCCATAACAGAATAAGTACTACATGTCCAAATAACAAAATACATGTTCAAAACAAAAGAGTACATAAAAACATAAAGATAAACTTCTAGATAACTCCAGATCACTCTCCCTATTTTTGTCAGCATCACAAAAGGGGTTCAATCTTCCTAAAAATCTGAATCATCAGGAGGAGCTGGTGCGTCATATGGAGCTGGAGGAGGAACCCATGGATCAAATGGAGGACCCAAAGATGGAAGATGCTAGGCATAGCTGCTCGGAAGAGGAACAATCCAAGCATGCCTACCATAACTCTCATCAATACATGTCTGAAGATAAAGGATAGATAAGCAGATATATGTCAAGTCGTTCTGAAATCCCTGTTGGATCTCTTCCTGACGAGCCGATACTTTCTCAAGATGAGTAGTGATCTTCAGATCGCGTTCTTGAAGTTAAGGTGAGAGTGCAGCATAAGGGTCTACAGAAACTGATGAGGAGGATCCAGAAACAATATGTGGAATAATAGGAGGGGGTTGAGGAGTAGGAGCACACTCCCCAACATGCATCCTCTTGAGGAGTGTGCTATTGATGTCAATGGAGGGTGCAATGGATCTTTCAGTAGAGAGGTCAAATTTTAGCAGCTTGAGTAGTTGGGTGATGAGCATCCCAATAGGCAAGTGCCGGTTTGGGATCAACAAGTGTTCAGAAAGTATGAAGTCAATGATGAGCTTTGGGATATTGACTCTAATACCTTTCAAAAGGTAATAGATTAGGAGAGGAGTAGATCTCCGGGCGTGGCTATATTCTTCTGATTTTGACAGGAGATTATGGAACACAATTTTAAGCAGGACTTGGGCGGTAAGAGTGTACTACTTCACCTCCTCATTCCTTGCCAAAGCCGGATTCTCATCTCCATGGAGCAATAGAAAGGCAGTGAGAGTAGACGCACCATCAGGGCACATGATATCATGCAAATCTACATTATGAATGTCTACACCCTCACAGGAGAGGCGTAGTAGAAGGACAAATTTATCCAAATAAATGTTAATATCCTTACCCAAGACTCTAGATCTGATACGCTCATTTTGAAAGGACATATTAGAATAAAAGTAGTGGACTACCCCAGGATAAACTGGTTCCTTAATGGTGACAAGATATTCTAAAGAGCTAGTACTCAAGATTTATGTAAGATTGAGGTGCCCAAAGTCAGCAACCACCACCATACGACCAGAAATCACATTTTTGTTATGATTTATAGATAATTTATGGGAATGCATTTTGAGAAACAAATAGATTTGTGGAAGATTCAGCTTGTTTCCCTTTTTCGGATCTTGCACGCTTAGACATGGTAGGAAATATGATGAAGAATACAAACTAGGCACGAATTTAGAGGGAAGTTGAAAGAAAAATAGACACAAATTTATTTTTGAAAAACTAGGGTTTTACCTGAAGAGAATCTAAAATTTCACCTTGAAATCAAGAGAATCCGAAAAATAAAAGTGTGATCCATGAAAATTTTGGAGTTTAAAAGAGGATTAGGGATACTATGGGAGAGAGGGATGAAAGAAAATAGGAGAGAAGATAAGAGAACAACGGAGGAAGAGAAGAAAATGAGAGATGAAAAAGAAAACTAGGGTTTTAAAATAGGTGAAAAGCAGCCCAAACCTGACTTACGGTCGACCGCCAGGTTGACCGGGTCTACTCGAGACCAACTGGCTTACAGTCGGTCGATCAGTCGGTCGACCAGCTTAAGGCGAGGTCAAAAATATATATGCCAGGTTATCTCGGTCGACTGGCCTTATTTCAGGCCAAATAGAGGTCGACTGGTCGGTCGACTGGAATAACCCTAAAACAGTTTTTAAACAATGTAAAAATAGGGTTTTGAAAATACTTTAACTGCAAATCTTTTTCATCCATAAAAATTAAGATATAGGTCTACAAATCTTATAGACATGGTATGCACATGAATATGATATCAAGATATATTTTTGCATTTTTAAAAATACATTTTGTATTAATTAACTAATATAT